>CM077098.1:23896002-25096002 GCA_039513925.1 Platanthera zijinensis
GTTGTTTAATACTATGGGTTTGGCTATGATCCCCCTTAATCACCCAAAACCACAATCTAATATTCAATCTCATTGGAGTCTCACTGTGCATTTTGATACATCACTCTGATATCCCATTCAAAGTGCATTCCACAGGATCTCCCACCCTTGAACTATCTATCACTTTTTAGTGAAGCTATCTGCTCCCTATAGAATTCTAACTCTTCAGAGAGTTTGAGGTTCTCTGATTTTACAGTGTTATACTCAGATAGTTGTTTTCTGAGGGAAGTGATTTCCTTCTCAGACTCCAACAGATCTAGGCATAGTACTTTAAACTCATGTTTAAAATCCTCAGAACTGAAATAAAATGAATTGATTACCTGATCTTCTTCTAGTTGAGCTTCTGAATCTGATTCTGACTCTTCTGCTTCTGAGTCTGTTTGAGAGGCATTGATAGCATCATGCAGAATTCCTTTTCATCAGATCATCCTCATCATCATGGAGCTGGAGAGGCTTCAGAGTCCTCTTCAGTTTCACTCTATGTTCAGCAACAATCCTTCTTGTATGTTTGTTCTTGCTAAAGGAGGGTTTGTCTGAGCTGTTCATTCTGAAGTCTTTTTCCTTTCTTCTTTCTCTTCTATCTTTCTTGTCCTTGTTCTTATTTTTCTGGACAGTCAGGCACAATATGGCCTGGTTTCCTGCAACCAAAACATATGATTTTCTTATTGTTATTTGATTTATCATACCTTGGTTTATCATGACCCTTGTATGATCTCTTTATGAAGTCTTTTCTGTCCATCTTGTAGAATCTTTTGGCCAGTAGACTTAGGAGCTCATCATTTCCTGTAGCTTTATCTTCAGGCTCTCTTCTGAGCTTTGAATGCTATGGTCTTTTCTTCTTGTGACTGAGAGAAGTAGCCTTTTGTTCTTCTTCTCTATTTTTTAATGAGCAGCTCATAGGATTTGAGCTTGCCAGGAGAGCTTCAGTGGTAATCTCATTTAGACTTCTGGCATCTTGATTGGCCAGATTCTTGAATCCCAAGTGCTGGGGAAGCACATTAAGATTTTGTCATTCAGCTCAGTCAATGAGATTTCTTTATCCAAAGTCTTTAACTCATTGACAATCAGACTTAGTCTATTGTACATGTCAGCCACTGATTCAGCTTCTCCCTTTTTGAAGTTCTCATATTGGCTTTATCAGATGGGATCTCCTGTCTTTCCTTTCATCAGCAGATCCTGAGACAATTTCAGAGAGCTTGTCCCAAATTCCTTTGGCTGAGTTGCAGTCAGCTACCTTCTGAACTATCTCATCAGACATTGTCTGAGCTAAGATGTTCTGGCCTTTGCATCTGCAGATTTCCATTTCTTTATGTCTGCATCTATTCCTAAGGGAGGTGGAACAGTACTTGTACTTGTGGTCTCTGGAGGTGTTGGGCAAACTGTCAAAACAGAATTAAATATATCCTCATCAATAGAATTCATATAAAGTTTAATCCTTGCCTTCCAGAGTGCAAACTTGGAAAGGTTGCACACTGGAGGTCTGGTGCTTGCATAATCTTTGTTCTGTGCCATGTCTATATAAATAGATAGATATAGTGAAAATAACCCTCTTAAGAGATTGATCTTATCAAGGATCTTTTGGTTCAGGTGTTAGCCTGTATGAGCAACCAACCTGCTTCTGATACAATTGAAGTGAGATAAGATCTATCTAACCTCTAGAGGGGGGGGGGGTGAATAGAGTATTTTTAAAATAGCTTTACAATTTAAACAAATAAGACAATTAAGATTTAGTTTATGTATAGTGTAAGGTGTCTTACTAGATAAATAAAAACTACGACAGCAAAAAGAAGAATCACAGCACACAATAAAGAAAATACTCAAGCAACCAGAAGACACAAGGAACTATAGTGGTTCCCCAAAATCCGGGTACATCCACCTTCTACCACCCTGGTAGGAATCCACTCAGGATGAGTTGATCAGGTGTCTGACACCAATGAGCTTTTGATAGGTGCTCAAAAACCAAACTAGATTTTTTGATCAGGTGTCTTGCCACCACTGAGTTTTGACAAGGCTCTCAGAACCAACTCAGAACTTTTGAAGGGAGTTTTGAAACCCTTTTACAGCAGGAAAAGAAAAAGTAAAGAGGTGAAGTTGTCTTCTCTATTCTCAAATCAAATGAGAGAAGACTAGTGGATTGTTGATGATGTCAAAGCTCCCCTGAGATGTAGAATGGTTCAGGAGTGAGAGCTTTGCTTCAGGGTGATAGGTCTTCAGAAGCTTCAGATCTCCAGCAGAAGATGATTCCAGCAGATGCTGAAATATTTGGTGTCTGGAGTTCTTGATGTTGAAGCTATGATCATTTTCAGTAAGCAAAAGGATTGTTCTACTAGTTCTTCAGAAAAATGATCACTTGTTGTTTTCACTGTTAATCTTTTGTTGTTGTGCTATATGTTCTATCTTGTTGACTGAAGACAAAAAGGAGGATCTTATTCTCTGAAAAATTCCTTGTCAAAGATAGCCGTTGGCAGTCATAAATGTCTTCTATAAAAGTCTTGTCTTCTAGAGGAAAGTCCCATATTCCAAAAAGAATTCTTGAAACTTGCTCTAGAATAAAGAAAAACGGCTGGCAGATCTCTTGAAATAAATGCTGAGAGAATTCAAAAACATCCAAAGACTGACAGAATTTGAATCCGTAAAAACGTGATCTCTCAGAAGATCGTCGATCTGAGCTCTACGATCGTCGATCTGAGCTCAGAGATGGAATAAGATCAACAGACAGAAAAGTCGAACTGAGCTCGAAGATCGTCGAACTGAGCTCAGCGACCTGGAGAATAAACTGAGGAGAGATCGTCAACTGAGCTCGAAGAACGTCGACCAGAGCTCAGCGATCTGAAGAATAAACTGAGGAGAGATCGTCGACCTGAGCTCGAAGACCGTCGATCGAAGCTCGACGACTTTAGCAAGGTTGAGCTCAGAGAGCGTCGAACGGAGTTCGACGTTCCGTCGACCTAAGCTCGACGATAATTGTCTTTGCTCAGCTTGAAGTCTGATTCCTTGAATGGTCCTGGGGGCAGCTCAAACCTAAATTCTAAGCCCTAGACACATTCTAATGTTGACCTTTAAAACTATACAACTAGGTCAAACTGGTTTCCTAAGACAAACATAGTGATCCTTACCCAAATTAGTAATAGGGTGTTCCAACAGTGCCCAGCCTACTCCAATCGTCACATCAGCAATCTTCTCTGGGTCAACTGAAATCACACTCTTATTTACCAAATGGCCCAGAAATAAAACCTGAGGAGACCAAAACTCGCACTTGCTCAACTTTGCGAATAGCTTGTTGTCCTCAATGTAGATAAAACAAAACGCAGATGTTGGTCGTGCTCCTCCGCATTGCGGGAATAAATCAGGACATCGTCGATAAACACGACCACGAACTTATCAGGAAATCCTTGAACACTCAATTCATCAAATCCATAAAAGCTGAGGGCGCGTTGGTCAAACCAAATGACATGAACAAAAATTCAAAATGCCCATACCGGGATCGAAAAGCTGTCGTGGGAATGTCTGACTCACGGATCCTGAGCTGATGGTAGGCAGAACGAAGATCAATCTTAGAAAATACCGCGCTACCGTGCAACTAATCAAACAAGTCATCAATCCTTGGCAAAGGGTACCTGTTCTTAATAGTAACCTTGTTTAACTCTCTATAGTCGATGCAAAGCCTCATTGACCGTCTTTCTTATTTACAAACACAATAGGGGCACCCTAAGGAGACGAGCTCGGCCTGATAAAACCCTTCGCTAATAGCTCATCCAGTTGGATACGCAACTCCACCATCTCTCATGGGCCATCCGGTACGGCGCCTTCGCAATAGGACGCATACCTGGCTCCAAGTCTACCACAAAATCAACATCTCTACCCGGTGGAAGACCAGGAAGATCGTCAGGGAAAACATCCGAAAACTCGCACACCACAGGAATCTCCTCCAAACGCTGGTACACTAATAACAGTCCCCACTACTAAGACAAAACAGGCAAATCAATCAGAATCAAGCAGCTTCAGAGCACACACCGCATAATGACTTGAGAATCCTGGTGCAGATCAGCATAAGCACTCCCAAGCTGACCATTGTCCTTAACGAAGTCCAAGCGCTTATCCTTTTACTGGATAACTGCATCATAAGTGGACAACCAGTCCATGCCTTAGATAATATCGAAGTCTTCTAGGTCGATCACCTTCAAATCTGCCTTCGCTAGAAAATCTCCAAACAAAATCGGACAATCCCGAATACCCTGATCTGAAATCACGGAATCACCGGAAGGAAACTTAACGCAAAAGGCATCACTAACTCGCTCTAGACTTAAACGATAGCACTGCATAAAGGCTCTAGCCACAAAGGAGTGGGTAGCGCCAGAGTCAAAGATAACACGTGCCCAGCAGTTCCTCACCTTAAATCTTCCTATAAGATAGCATACACAACTAAAAAAAAACAAATGCTAAAGCTATACTAGAAAAAACATTTAGACTAGGGAAGAATCTAACCTGAAATGACCTGAGTCGAAGTCTGTTCTTCCTCTAAAGAAGTTACATTCAGCTTTCCCTTGCCTTTGTCCACCCGCTGAGGCGATGGCAATGCCTGGAGTGGAACTGGCTGGAGCTTGGGGCACAGAGCCTTGATGTGCCCCTCTTGACGCAAAGAAAACACCTCTTACCTTACTCTTATCCGTTCCCCAGCAATGGGCAACATCATGCCCTGGCCTCTTACAAGCAGAATAGAATAAATCTTTCCTGGGAGCACTTGAATCGCATGCACCTGTCTTCTGAGCTCCCGACTCTTAAAATATCTCTCGAAGGGGTGGCCTGACCGGCCACAGAAACTACAAACCTCCTTGCTCTTCTTTTTACCAGCACCGGGTACCTGAGGGCTCTTTCCTTCAACCGATCTCCTCTTATCTTTTCTCATTTGCTGCCCTCTTTGCTTTGCATTCTCGATTGCCTCAACTTTCAAAGTAGATTCCAACACTCTCGCATAGCTCGTTGATCCATAAGCACTTGCCAACTGCTGGACATCACTTCTCAGGCCACAAAGAAAACGCTTAACTCGATCCGCTCGGAGTTTACCAAGCCGAGGGAAAACCTACTCAGTTTGCTGAACTCGATCTCATACTCACTAACTAAGAGCTGCATATGATTCAAATGTACGAAATCATTCATCAGGAAGTCGCGCTCGACCGATGGCATAAACTTCCTTAACAACAGTTCCTTGAAGGTCTCCCAAGAGCATCCCTCCTTCAAGCCTTCCTTCTCTCTCAGCCACCAACTTTTCGCTAAACTCTTAAGCTGATAGGCGGCGATTAACACCCTCTAATCGGGGGTAACTCAAGAATAGGAGAACATCTCTTTGATTGCTATAAGCCAATCATCCAAAACAATAAAGTCTTCCTTCCCATCGTAGGTCGGAGGTCCTAGTCGCTGGAAGTGCGATATAAACGTCATCTCTGGGGGCAATACAGCAGGAGGTACCAGGGGAGCAGGAGTAATAGGAACATCTACGCTCACAGCAGGGTCTGGCACTCTCGGAGGCTGTCCTTCCATAACTGCTAACAGGGTCTGGATCTGAGTCTGCATACCCACCACCTGCCTAGACAAGGCTTCATTACTCTGTCGCAGACTTTTAATCAACGCCTCTCTATGCGCTCCAGAAGACTCACCCTCAGATTGGGGAATCGATCTCGTCGAGGGACGCCTCACCATCCTATAATCGTATTAGCACTAATCAAAACCTAGCCCAACCGCTAAACAAAACTACCTGGTACAGACAAACATTCTTAAATATGAACTCTAACTGCTAAACTTGCTCTGGGATTTTTTTTTACAATAATGATGTTATGCTTAATCTAGGATGGTTCACCACCACCATTCTAAATCAGGTGCTTCGACCATGAATGCATGAATTTGTATTTCCTTTGACTCAAAGTCATGTGTGTACATATGTCATCATGCAAATCTTTAGCTTTCCACGTTGTGCTTATGCAGTGTTATGCTATGCATATTGTGCTATGCATTCTAAAAAAAAGCCTTAATGCATTCCTTGATCGATCATACGTATATCTATATTATGCATCCAATACTACATAACATTTCATGCAACAAAAAAAAAAGAAAACGTGCTAATGGTCACTCATGTGGTGAGGTATGCATCCCATAAAACATAACCCTCACATATTGCCGCCTATAGTGGATCCATATACAAACACATATTATGCATCCCATACTACATTATTTTCCCCCGTATACTTCTATTCATGCTTATGAGTGTAGTATTCGTGCTTCAGCCAAGACTTACTGATGACATATCGATGTGTGTATGATATGACGCTAAACCACTAATGCTAACAAGGGAAAGGTTGCCCGACTAATTGTCATACAACGTCCCTCTGATACCAACTGTCACAACCCGCACTTTCTCGATGAATAAATCGTATCAGAGCAAGAGAAAATACGTGCTGTGATGTCACGTAGTGCAGGGGATAACTGCACACGTTTAGGCAAAACTCCAGACTTTAGATTTTAAGAAAACCATAGCTTTTTATGAAAGAAAGCCAGTTATATTTAATGGTCGTATCCCTCGGCACAGTGATCAGCTAGTCCAAGATAAAAAATATATATTTATTCGCAGTGGAAAATACTTTAATTAAGTTGTTTTGACATCCTAAAGGAGCATAAGTATCCCCGAGGGACGACTCATGGTATGCACGACTCTAAGGTTGGTGTAGTATACACACAAAGATAGTCCTTACACTTAAGGAAAAAAAATAGTGCTTTAGTTTTGTAAACATGATGTGCATGAGATACATGTAGTAATATTTTAGGGTTTTAAAATACCTAACATGCAACTTAGCATAAAACCTTCTCAAAAGAAATTGAACAACCTCAAATAGGCAAAAGTAGCAGTTTTAGTTCATACTCAGCAATATAAGTAAGCCACCAGTGGGCGTCAATAACCTGACACGAACACACTCGTGAGTATGCATGTCTATACAGAAGGGGGAAAAACTACCTCACCAGATGAGGAACAATATCCTCAGCCACCCAGGAGGCCACAAGAAAGCTCCACAAGAGCACTAGCCGCCTAACTGGCTATAACCTGAACCTGAGGCATTCAAAAAAAACAACACCTCAGCAAGTAAAAGAAATTCAAAGGAAGTGGAGCATTAGATTCATGAGAAAAAAAGAAAGGGGTTTACCAGCCATGCAACAAAACGCTATCAGTAGAAGAAAAGGAATGACAGTAAGAAGAAACACTATCCATAGAGAAGTAAAAGTACACCCGGTGTGAACATAAATAGCAACAAGCTCTGCTAAGCACCAGCAGCAGCACCAAGGCATACCTATGCCAAAAGAAATTGCCACTAAAGAGGAAAGGAACTAATAGTCCTAATCTTTGTGAATTATTGGCCGTGGTGAAAACCTTGGGTCGGAGTGGGCGGCACAGCCCTCACCAACAACCAGACCCAAAAACAATGCAGGGTGAAAAAAACCGGTGGCAGCTACAGGGACCACACACCCAACCATACAAGCCCAACACGGCCTAGGTGGTGGTGGACACAACTCAGCACACACGATTCACCCCATACAGAGCCCACAAAACAACACCACCTGCCATAATCCACGAGTCGGCATGCCAAAACCAGCCGAACACCCAACACCCCCCTATGTAAAAATCCATACTAACAGTCCTAAAGGAAAACACAACCCAAGGCAAAAGCGTCGAGTTTACTCGATGCGGCGCTGTGTGGGTTACTCAACACCAAGCACTAACCACGGCGTTGTGTGGGGTCACCCACTCAATGCAAGGAACCTAGCCGTAAAAGCCTAGCCATGGCGTTGAGTGGGTTCACCACACTCAATGCCAAAAAGCTTCGGCGTTGAGTGAGGTCCACCCACTAAATGCCAAGTAACCTTACCGCGGCATCAGGCTTTGGCGTTGAGTTAGCATACCACACTCAATGCCAAAACAGCCACGACGTTGAGCGAGGTCGACTCACTCAATGCCAAATGACTTAACCGCAAAAACAGGCTTTGGCGTTGAGTGAGTCCACCACACTCAAAGCCAAAAGAGCCACGGCATTGAGTGAGGTCGACTCACTCAACGCCAAATGACTTAGCAGCAAAAACAGGCTTTGGCGTTGAGTGAGTCCTCCACACTCAACGCCAAAAGAGCCACGGCATTGAGTAAGGTTGACTCACTCAACGCCAAATTACTTAGCCGCAAAAACAACCATGGCGTTGAGTGAGGGCACCACATTCAATGCCAGAGGCCTAACAGTCTAGGCGTTGAGTGAGGTCCACTCACTCAATGCTTTTGACTTAGCCTAAAATTCCTAAAACCAGGAGCTAGCCCGACCCCAGCCTACTCAACGCCTAGTAACAAGAGAGTTAGAAAATTTATTTCCAACTCTCTCTACTACTCCTTCTACCCAATCCACCGCATCCTAAGCATAATTCTACCACTAACTAATCTAAGCTCTAACTCAAGTAAGATACCTGGACACCAAACCGAGGATAAGAGAGAAGAAAAGAAAAAAAACCTATTTGGCTCGGTCTGGACAGTTCCTGAAGCCGAAAATACAAGGCTGGAGCAAAGGGAATTGAAAGAAAAGGGGATAGATACTACTCTAGAGGGGGGGGGGTGAATAGAGTAATCAAAAATTGCACTAGCAAAGTTGTCTGTCTACTCAACTTCCTTGGAGTTAAGTGCGGAATGAAGGTTATAGATATTTGAGATGAAAAACCTAAAGCCTAACACAAGTGTTGTGCACAAAAGGAAGCCAACTGTAATTACAGTTAAGACTTGTAATCCTAAACAACAACTAACAAACCTAGTTAAAATCTAATCACAGCCACAATGCAAGTAATTAATTAAAGCAATCCAGATGACACAAGGAATTTATAGTGGATCCCCAAACAACTTGGGTACGTCCACTCTTCTACCAACAAGGTAGGAATCCACTCAGGTTTTTGATCAGGTGCCCTGCCACCAACAAGATCTGTTTCAGGTAGATCCAGAAACCCTTTAGACTTTTGATCAGGTGTCTAAAAACCAACACAGGTTTTTGATCAGGTGCCCTGCCACCAAGGGATACTTTTGAAGGGAGTAATAACCCTTTACAGGAGGGGGAAAGGAGATTAAGGTGTCTTCTCTATTTTACAATAGATTAGAGAAGAAACACAATAACTTGCACTGAGCTAGAAAGCTCTAAAGAGTCAAGGCTCCCCCTGGCTAAAAGAACGTCCAGGTGAAGTCTTGCTTCAGTGCAGAAACACTTCAGAAAATACTGAAGGAAAAAGCTACAAGAAGATAAATAATATGAAATAAAATTTCTTCTTCAGGCAGCTATCTTCTTCTTCTTCTTCAAAAAGCTCTGAGTGTGAATCTTCCTAGAGGCAGGAGAACTCAGGTTGAAGAAGAGTGAAGAACTAAAACTTCTTCTCAGTTAGATGTGAATGAGCTGAGAGCAGTTGGAAACTGTAAGTTCTAAGCTTGAATGCTGCTGATTGCTTTTTGTATGTGAGAGCTGGCTAATTTCTTTCTTCAAAGAAGTCTTTATATAGCAGCAGCAGCAACGGCTCTTACTTGAGTTTGAATCTTGTCTTCTACTGAACTCTGCAAGCTGGGCTGCAAAAAGCATAAAGCAAAACAAAATACTGCAGACAGATATCCTATAAGAGGATAAAGCTTTCTAAGAAGCTGCAAATAATTCTGATGGAATAATACAGGAGAAAGTCACATCAGAAGTGACTCTTTACAGCCAAGGAAGACTTTTTGAGTCTAACGGCTATAAAGGACAGCCTGGCAGATAAAGCAGAAATCATATCTCAGCTAATAAGACAAACAAATTTTTTAGAAAAAGATTAGCTCATGCATAAAGAATAAAATAGATATTGCATGGAAATATTATCACAATTTATTCAAATAATCTTTTATAAAATGTGCCAAAATAAATATGAAATTAATCACATCATAGAAGACGACAAAACTACTCAAGACATACAGCAAAACGTCGAACGACCCTCGGAGATCGTCGACCGAAGCATAGAGATCGTCGACCTATCAGACAGATAGTCGAACTATCAAAGAAGATAGTCGAACTACCTCAGCAGATAGTCGACCTATCAGAACAGATAGTCGAGCTATCAGATAGTCGATCTATCAGGACAGATAGTCGAACTACCAAACAAAACAGATAGTCGACCTATCAAACAGATAGTCGACCTATCACAGAAAACAGATAGTCGACCTATCAACAGATAGTCGAACTATCACAGAAAACAGATAGTCGACCTATCAACAGATAGTCGAACTATCACAGAAAACAGATAGTCGACCTATCAACAGATAGTCGAACTATCAACCAAAACAGATAGTCGACCTATCAACAGATAGTCGAACTATCAGATAGTTGAACTATCCAAGCAGATAGTCGAACTTTCAAAACAGAGTAGATAGTCGACCTATCAACAGATAGTCGAGCTATCACAGAAAACAGATAGTCGACCTATCAACAGATAGTCGAACTATCAAATAGTTGAACTATCCAAGCAGATAGTTGAACTATCAAGAAGAGCAGATAGTCGACCTATCAACAGATAGTCGAACTATCAAGGGAAAACAGATAATCGACCTATCAAGCAGATAGTCGAGCTATCAGGAAGACGATCGTCGAGCGGCTGATCGACGATAGTCGAGCGACGTTCGACCATAGTCGAACCAGAAATTACTTAGCCAGATTTTCATCTGGACAGGCAATTCTACACAACTAGAGAATCTATCCTATCAACTAACCTTTGACCATAGATAAATCTTGGGTCAAGAGACTAAAAGAGAAGACTAAACTCAAATCAAAACCTAGGGTACCAACAATCTCCCCCTATTTGAGTTAAGTCTCTCAACAACTAAAACATGCAAAACTAATTACTGAAAGTAAATAAAATGCATGAAAAGAAATAACTAAGCAGATAACATCAATCAAACAGATAAGCAATTAACTGTCAATCAATGAATATTAAGATGCTTCAGAGTTAGGTTTAGGATCAGAAGAGCTAGAAACAAAAGTAATCTTTCTTGTGGGATCTAGAGCTTCTTTTCTCGACAACTTCAGGTCTTGTTCTCCAATGATTTTCAATTCTGTTGTTCTTGGACAACTGCCTCAGGATGCTTTTCCAAGTACTTTGAAGGATCAAATATCTCAGGTCTGACCTGGAATTTATCAAGCTCCTTCATTCTGAATTTTGACATTGTGGTCAATCCTACAGTGTCTTTTCTTCTGCTTTTGCTTTCTTAACTTGAGCTGCTCCAACAAGTTCAAGAAAACGAGCCATCCTAAAATTAGTATCAAGCTCTGGGCTTTCATAAACATTCTCAGAAGATGTATCAACTGGTTCTTTATCCTGAATAACTAGATAAGAAGGAGGATCAGACTTAGCAAATGTCTTGCTAGAATTTTCAGATAAAATAAATCACTTACCTTTTGGAACACCTTCACAGAAAGATCTGGCTTAGGAGAGGTTGAGCTTTTGAGTTCTTTAGAATGAGGAGGAGAAAATGTTAGTCTTTGATACACTACCTCCTTTACTTGTTCCTTAACAGCATCAGGTCTTTGATAGCCAGTTTGACTTTTACCTTGGTATCCTTGTGAACTTCTCCTTTGAGCTGACTGAGATGGCTGAATCTTTCAGACTGAGCAGCAGGTTTGTAGATAAGTTTCTGAGGCTCCTTCACTGGGAGGTGGAGGAGGAGGACCTCTAGGAGTCCATCTTGGGACAGGAGAGTCATACCTCTTTGACTTCTTCCTTTGCTTCTGCTGATTCTTAGAGAAAGCCATCCAGTACTGGAAATCTTTTGATTTTGGATCAATCCCTTTTAGGGATATAATAAGGAGTTCATTATCTGGATTAGGAGGAGGAGGAGCTACAGCTTTCCTTTTCTTTTTTGCAATCCTTTTTCTTTTGACTCAGCAGACTCATCAGAATCAATTTCATCTTCAGAATTAGAAGAAATGGGCAGATCATATGGTCAATTGCATCTTTCAAAGTTCTTTCCTTTTCCTTTAGAGCAGCCTTTTATAATTCTTCTTCCATGGCATCCTGTTCCAGGAGAGCATCTAAATCCACACCCGGGGAATCATCCCATACAGTAGACTTTTCGATTTGGGCATCTGTAGCTTTTTCTTGAAGATCAGAAACTGTCATGGTGACCAGTTCTGCTTGCACTTTTGGCTGAACAACCTCAGAAAATTGAGCAACTTGTTCTGGTTCATATTGAGCTTCTGTAGCTGGTAGGAGATCAGGCTCTTGAACATCTAGAACTTCTTCCATTTTATCTGTAGTATTATGAATAAAATTTTTCTAAATGACATTTAATCATCCCTTCCAGATATTCCCACACAAGCATATCAGTTATCAAGTCTAAAAAGTAAGTAAAAGGGATACCTTCAGAATTGTCCATTGCGTGTCAAAACTCCCATAATTCATCTAGAAAGGAAGTGATAATTCCTTCTAGGTACAGGGCGACCAAGGGAGTAGAAACTTCTTCTAAGCAAGCTTTGACAATAAATTCAGATTTCAATAATGCATCAGGAATTTTTTTTTCAGATAGAGGAGGAGCTGAATCTTCTATTGCTTTCTCTGCCACTGCAGGAGGATCTGCTGGAGGGGAGCCAAAGGCTGCTCAGATACATCTTCATTAAGCATCTCCCCTGCCGATTTCAGTAGATACTAAAACCAGGCCCCTAGAGAAGAGGGCTCAACAGACTTTGAGAGTGCCTTGAATAGCAGCAGTCAAAGAGGAGATAGAGGAAGCAAGAGGAGCAATTGCCTCTTCAATCATGATTTTGATTGAGGGGGTAATTAACTCAACAATGATAGAAATGAATGCTGGAGTTATTTCAAAAGATGATGATGAAGATGGAATCTCAGAGGATGGGTGATCAGCAGGGATGGTGTATTCATGATGAACTGGAGAATGAACTGGAGATGGAGATGGAACGAGATGGATGAGTGGATGCAGGGTGATCAATGTGATCAGAAGAAGGAATTGGAGACTGAGGAGGAGTAGAAATCTCAGAAACCAATAAATCAAAACTAGGATGAGATATCCTAGCATGATGAGAGGGTAGAGGAGATCAAGAGATGAGAAGCAGAAGGTCGTACTTCAATTGAGGTTGATGGAACTTCAACTGAAGTAGACGGCAAAGCAGATGAAGAAGATGGAAGGGAGAGGTTTGCTGAGCCAGCAGCTTGTAGGGGAGGAGTGACTGAGGCAGTCCTGGTGCTCTCAGATGTAACTGGAGCAACCCCTGCAGGAGCGGGCTTCAGGAAGGTCCTTTTCCACTTGGCGAACAGGGATGGATCCATCTTCTTGCTGGCGTTTATGGAGGTAGCAGCTGAAACTAACAAATGGGGATACTTTTCCTTCAGAAAAATCCCAACTACCCTACCCAGGGTAACTTCTTCTTGCCATTCTTTTCTGATCAAATCAAATAGAACTCCTGCCCAATTGATCTGTTTCTTATTCACAATTGCACACATCAGTGCAAACTGCTGCCTTGTAATATTGTCGTGGGCAGAGTGCTTTCCGAGTAGCACTTTCCCGACTATTTCAGCAAGAAACTTAATCTTAAATGGAAAATTTATTTTAAGCAGCTTAGAGGGAATGCCTTCGGCATGTCCCAGCTCTGTCAGCATCCTCCCAAACTTAGGGGCATCTTGCTCGTACTCTTCTTCCCCATTTATCAATCCAAATAATTCAGTTAAAATGGTGGAGTCAATGTTACCTCTTCTCGCCAACGGTTCCGGTCATCGAATCACCATTTGAAGACGAAGTGAATGCCCATTCTTTGATCTCTTGAACATTTATCTTTATCCTGGAGGACATGAGCTTCTCTAACCCTTGATCTTTGCACAGATTAAGAATTTCCACTATTCCGGATTCGCAGCAGCTGAAGGCGTCAAAATCTACACTGAATCCTGCATCGAACTTTACTACTGCCAGGAGCGCTGGAGAAATCGCCATCGAGAGGGTTGGAGAAGACGAGGGAGAGACGGCGAGGACGGAGCGGCAGAAATCGCAAGACAAAGAGCAAGCGGAAGACGGAATGCGAAAAACGCTCTCCGTCGACGATAAAAGCAACTATCTCTTAACCTAGGTCGACCATCGGCTTTATATTAAAACAACGATAGTTGATCTATTTAAAAGATACTGGAGACGATGGTCGAACGGTCGTTCGACGATCGGTCCTGAAGCAGAGTAGTTGATCAATCGTTCGACTATTTCTGTCTTCACAAACAACAAGCTGTCGTCAACCATAGATCGACGATAAGCTCGACCTGTTCGACTATCTTCGAACGACGGTCGACGATCTTCAAGCAGATAAGCTATCATCATCCATAGGTCGACGATAGGCTTGATCCGCTCGACTATCTTCGAACGTCGTTCGACTATCTTCGAACAAGTTTCAACAAGGCAGACGTCACACTTAGTCTCTTCCATTAATCATGGCCTAGTTGAACTAAAAAGAACAGATGCTTCTGTTCATCTAAGGGCTTGGTGAATATATCACCTCTCTGAAGGTCTGTGGATATGAACTCAGGTTGATCTTGTTCTTTTCCACACAATCTCTCAGGAAATGGTGCCGGATCTCAATATATTTCGTTCTAGAGTGGTGCACTGGATTTTGTGCAATAGAGATAGCACTGGTACTATCACACATGATTTTAGTGTTCTTGTGTGAGTACCCATAATCCAAAAGTTGGTTTTGTATCCAGAAACTGTGAACAAAACTAGCAGTTGCTATATATTCAACTTCAGCAGTTGAGGTTGAGACAGAGGCTGCAATCTCTCTCCCAGGAACTGACAAGTTCCTGAGGTACTTTTCCTGTCAACTCGACAACCAGCATAATCAGAATCAGAATATCCAATTAATTCAAATTCTGACTCAGCTGGGTACCAAAGTCCTAGATTTGGACATCCTTCAGGTATCTCAAGATTCTCTTGAGAAGAATCAGATGAGATTCCTTGGGGTTGACCTGGAATCTAGCACAAAGGCATGTAGCAAACATTATGTCTGGCCTACTTGCAGTTAAATACAATAGAGAACCAACAATGGCCCTATAATTCTTTTGATCAACAGACTTTCCCTGATCATCAGAATCAATAACTACATTAGTAGCCATAGGTGTATGCATTGCTGAAGCATCAGCCATCCCAAACTTCTTTATTAATTCCTTGGCATATTTGGATTGGGAGATGAAGATGCAATCAGCATCTTGCTTTACTTGGAGACCAAGAAAGTAAGACAGCTCACCCATACTACTCATCTCAAACTTGGAATGCATCAAGTTGGAGACTTTTTGCATAGTTTGGGATCAGTGGAACCAAAAATAATGTCATCCACATACACTTGAACTAACAGGATTGTGTCCTTGTGGTGCTTGACGAAAATGGTTCTATCAACTACTCCCCTAACAAAGGTGTGCTCTAACAGGAAACTAGCTAGAGTCTCATACCAGGATCTTGTTGCTTGTTTGAGTCCATAAAGAGATTTTTGCAACTTGAATACATGTGAGGGCTGAGTTGAAGAAACAAACCCAGGTGGCTGTTCAACAAATACCTCTTCCTTTAGCTCACCATTTAGAAAGGCACTCTTGACATCCATCTGAAAAACTTTAAACTTCATATAGGCTGCATAGGCTAAGAAGATCCTTATTGCCTCTAGCCTTACAACAGGAGCAAAGGTTTGGTCATAATCTATACCTTCCTCCTGTTCTGTAGCCCTGAGCTACAAGCCTAGCTTTGTTCCTTACAATGATTCCATTTGCATCCAACTTGTTTCTATACACCCACTTGGTGCCTATGATCAGTTGGCCTTTAGGTCTTGGAACCAAAGTCCATACTTTACATCTCTCAAACTGATTGAGTTCCTCTTGCATAGCAATGATCCAGTGGGGATCTAGCTCAGCATCTTTAATGGGAGGCTCAATCTGTGAAAGGAAACAAGCATGCATCACATCCTGTCTTAACTGATGTCTTGTTTGAACACAGCTGATATGTCTCCTATCACTTGAGATGTAGGATGATCTCTAAGTGTGACAACATCAGCAGGTGGGATGTGATCTTCAGCAATAGTTGGGATTAATTCCTCAGGAGGAATTTGATCTACTATTGGTGGTACAACAACAACTTCTGCAAAGTCTTCATCACTGTCTGATTCAGTGATATGAAGAGTTGAAAGATGGAGAATCTCTTGAGTGACATCTTTGGTAGATTCTTGTACCTGCAATGAACTTGAGGAAGGGAAAGTTTCCTTCTCCTTTATAAAATTTGAGATTCATCAAAGGACACATGAACAGACTCTTCAATTTTAGAAGAAGATTTATTTAAAAACCCTATAAGCTTTGCTTACTTGGGAATATCCAAGAAAAATTCCCATTGAAGCTTTTGCTTCAAATTTTCTAAGGTATTCTTTATTATTATTATGAATATAAACTACACAACCAAATACTCTAAAATAATTTATTTTAGGTTTCTTTCCTTTAAGCAACTCATAAGGAGTTTTACACTTAAGCTTGTGTATCCGAGTTCTATTCAAGACATAGTTGGCTGTACTAACATCTTCTGTCCAATAGGAAAGAGGCATATTAGCATCTGTCAACAATGTACTAGCAGCTTCAATTAGTGTTCTGTTCTTCCTTTCAACTACCCCATTTTGTTGGGGAGTTCTAGGAGCTTAGAAGCTATGTTTGATACCTTCTCTCTCACAGAATTCTTGCATGAGAAGAGAGTCAAACTCAGTACCATGATCACTTCTGATCAAGGCCACATGAGTAGAGTACTCAGTCTGCACACATAATAGAGAATCTGTAAGGGCTTTGAAGTTATCAGCCTTAGTTCTCAAAAAGAACACCCAAGTGAACCTAGAGAAGTCATCTACAATGACTAGGGTGTAATACTTCCCTCCTAAACTCTGTACATTTATTGGGCCAAATAGGTCCAAATGTAATAAATACAGGATTTTAGGAGAATCACTTTTATTTACTGATTTAAATGAATTCTTGGTTTGCTTGCCTAATTGACAAGCCTTGCATAGGCTCTCTTCTTGTAGGGGCAAGAAGGTAAACCTCTAACAAGGTTGTGTTTAGATAACCTAGATATATTCTTGAGGTTAACATGGCTAAGCCTTTTATTGCCATAAAGTATTGTTTTGGTTACATCATTAAATAAGCAGATTTCAGAGTGAGTTGAGTTAAAATCTACTAAATAAATGTTACCTTGTCTAATAACTACTAATACAACATTATTATTTAAAGTAATATTACAAAGGGAGTTAGAAAAACATACCTGGTATCCAGCATCACATAACTGACTTACTGAAATTAGATTATGCTTCAGTCCATTTACAAAGGCAACTCTCTTGAATGTTACAGCTCCAATTGTCATCCTGCCATAGCCTTCAGTTTGACCACAGCTTGAATCTCCAAAGATCACCTTTGGGCCAAGCTTTGCCTTGAACCTTGACAGATGTTCTTTATTTCCTGTCATATGCTTGGAGAAACCACTATCCAAATACCACTTATTTGAGTGATAGGATAGGTCTTCACCTGCAAATAAATCAATTAAACATTGTGGACCCAGGTAACCTTGGGTCCCTTATTTTTCAAATAAGAAAAACTGGAAATAAATGAATAAGCAGGCTGAGGGTGATAACCTAACGGGTAAGATCTCCTAGGTGGGATTCTCCATGCAGATGATGGGTCAATGAACCTAGGATTTCTATTTTCATTCTGGTTTCTAAAGTTCTATGTGTAGTTTTGAAATTCATGTTGAAAGCGTCGATCAGCGTTCGACGATGGGTGCCCAGATCGTCGATCTCCGTTCGACCATTGGGCCTGCGATTGTCGAACAGCGTTCGACGCTTCTTTGTATTTCCTTAAATTTTTGTTTTATTTCTCTCTCTTAGCTTTATTTAAAGCTTTATTAACTTGATTAACTTGCTCAGTGTTCTTTATTTCCACTAGATGAAATAAAATTCACTGGAGTTGAAAGTTGTTTTTAAGAATGATGGGGTTCACTAGAAGATGCTCCTAAGCCTAATTTGTTATTGCCTGGCATAGTGTTAGACATGCTGGTTATTTCAAGCAACTTAAGGCTTCTACCATTCAAGAGATTCTAACCTTTTTGACTTAGCTAATTTATTCTTAAGGAATTTTATTTCTTCACTAGAATTAGTGAGTTCTGCTGTTAACCTAATGTTTTCATTAGAAATTAATTCAGATTCAGCTAGTTTAATTCTAAGCTCTTTTATTTCCTTTTCAGAGCTAATTAAATCTAAACACAAAGATTTAAAATCTGATTTAAATTCATCAGATGTAAAATCATAAGATGACAATACATCATCTTCAGTTGGCATTTCTTCATCAGAATCTGAACTCTCTGCAGCTGAGTGATTGCTGCAGGCATCAATTGCCATCAGGCAAACTTCCTTTGCCTTCTTTTCTTCTTCATCCTCACTGGAGCTTGAGGAGGAAGATTCCTCATCAGAATCGCTCCAGGTTTCAGCAACAAAGCCTCTCTCCTTCTTTTTGTTCTTGTAGGAGGATGGCTTGGAATGCTTCCTGTGCTTCCTCTGGACAATCTGGAAGAATATGTCCAGGCTTCCTGCAACCATAGCAGATTATTTCTTTAGTAGGAGTGCGATTATACCTTGGTTTTTCTTCATACTTTGAAGACTTCTTTCTGAATTCTTTCCTTCCCATCTTGAGAAACCTTTTGGCAAATAATGCCATCAGTTCCTCATTGGACTGGCTTCCTTCAGAAGTGTCAGTAGCTTTGAGAGCAAGGGTTTGCTCTTTTCCTGTAGGAGTTGGGGTCTTTGCTTCAGCCTCAGCTTCCTTGGACTTCAGCACTTGCTCAAAAGACTTGAGCTTGCCGAGAAGGGCTTCTGTTGAGATTACTGTTGTGCTTCTGGCCTACTTGATAGGCCAGATCCTCAGATCCCATGTGCTAGGGAAGCACATAAAAATCTTATCATTGACCTCTGTCAATGAAATATCCTTGTCAAGAGTCCTCAGCTCATTGATGATTGAGCTGAGCCTTGTGTACATAGCTTCAACAGATTCATCATCAGTTTTCTTGAAATTCTCATACTAGGAGATAAGGTTGGACCTTCTGTCCTTCCTCTCATCAGCTGAACCAGCTACAATTTGGTTCAGTGTATCCACATTGCTTTTGCTGAGGAGCAGTCCAGCAACCTTCTGGAATACTTCATCAGACATTGTCTGAGCCAGAATTTTCATTGCCTTTGCATCTGCTATCTTTGCCTTTTTGTATTCATCATTGTAGTCTAGAGGAGGCACTGCACTCATATCAGTTGATGATGAAGCAGTAGCTCCAGCAGGTGCTCTTGGTGGTCCTATCAAAATAGAAGCAAAAATACTCTCATCAATAGAGTTCATATATAATTTAATCCTTGCCTTCCAGATGCTGAACTTAGCAAAGTTGCATGCTGGAGGTCTGGTGCTAGAGTAATCCTTGAACTGGGCCATGATAGTGAAAGTGAATATCTCAAAGCCTTGGTATCTATCAGGATCTTGTGACTTAGGTGTTAGCCTATTCAGTCAGACAACCTCCCTCTGATACCAATTGAAAGAAAAGGGGATAGATACTACTCTAGAGGGGGGGTGAATAGAGTAATCAAAAATTGCACTAGCAAAGTTGACTGTCTACTCAACTTCCTTGGAGTTAAGTGCGGAATGAAGGTTATAGATATTTGAGATGAAAACCCTAAAGCCTAACACAAGTGTTGTGCACAAAAGGCAGCCAACTGTAATTACAGTTAAGGCTTGTAATCCTAAACAGCAACTAGCAAACCTAGTTAAAATCTAATCACAGCCACAATACAAGTAATTAATTAAAGCAATCAAGACGACACAAGGAATTTATAGTGGTTCCCAAACAACTTGGGTACGTCCACTCTTCTACCAATAAGGTAGGAATCCACTCAGGTTTTTGATCAGGTGCCCTGCCACCAATAAGATCTGCTTCAGGTAGATCCAGAAACCCTTTAGACTTTTGATCAGGTGTCTAAAAACCAAAAAGTTTTTGATCAGGTGCCTGCCACCAAGGGATACTTTTGAAGGGAGTAATAACCCTTTACAGGAGGGGGAAAGAGGTTAAGGTGTCTTCTCTATTTTACAATAGATTAGAGAAGCATATAACTTGCACTGAGCTAGAAAGCTCTAAAGAGTCAAGGCTCCCCCTGGCTAAAAGAACGTCCAGGTGAAGTCTTGCTTCAGTGCAGAAACACTTCAAAAAATACTGAAGGAAAAAGCTACAAGAAGATAAATAATATGAAATAAATTTCTTCTTCAGGCGGCTATCTCTTCTTCTTCTTCTTCAAAAAGCTCTGAGTGTGAATCTTCCTGGAGGCAGGAGAACTCAGGTTGAAGAAGAGTGAAGAGCTAAAACTTCTTCTCAGTTAGATGTGAATGAGCTGAGCTGAGAGCAGTTGGAAACTGTAAGTTCTAAGCTTGAATGCTGCTGATTGCTTTTTGTATGTGAGAGCTGGCCAATTTCTTTCTTCAAAGAAGTCTTTATATAGCAGCAACAGCAACGACTCTTACTTGAGTTTGAATCTTGTCTTCTACTGAACTCTGCAAGCTGGGCTGCAAAAAGCATAAAGCAAAACAAAATACTGCAGACAGATATCCAATAAGAGGATAAAGCTTTATAAGAAGCTGCAAATAATTCTGATGAAATAATACAAGAGAAAGTCACATCAGAAGAGACTCTTTACAGCCAAGGAAGACTTTTTGAGTCTAACGGTTATAAAGGATAGCCTGGCAGATAAAGCAGAAATCATATCTCAGCTAATAAGAAAAACAACTTTGTCAGAAAAAGATTAGCTCATGCATAAGGAATAGAATAGATATTGCATGGAAATATTATCACAATTTATTCAAATAATCTTTTATAAAATGTGCCAAAATAAATATGAAATTAATCACATCATAGAAGAAGACAAAACTACTCAAGACATACAGCAAAACGTCAAACGACCCTCGGAGATCTTCGACCGAAGCACAGAGATCGTCGACCTATCAGACAGATAGTCGAACGATCCAGATAGTCGAACTATCAAAGAAGATAGTCGAACTACCTCAGCAGATAGTCGACCTATCAGAACAGATAGTCGAGCTATCAGATAGTCGATCTATCAGGACAGATAGTCGAACTACCAAACAAAACAGATAGTCGACCTATCAAACAGATAGTCGACTATTACAAAAAATAGATAGTCGACCTATCAACAGATAGTCGAACTATCACAGAAAACAGATAGTCGACCTATCAACAGATAGTCGAACTATCACAGAAAATAGATAGTCGACCTATCAACAGATAGTTGAACTATCAACCAAATAGATAGTCGACCTATCAACATATAGTCGAACTATCAGATAGTTGAACTATCCAAGCAGATAGTCGAACTATCAAAACAGAGCAGATAGTCGAATCAACGATAGTCGAGCTATCACAGAAAACAGATAGTCGACCTATCAACAGATAGTCGAACTATCAAATAGTTGAACTATCTAAGCAGATAGTTGAACTATCAAGAAGAGCAGATAGTCGACCTATCAACAGATAGTCGAACTATCAAGGGAAAACAGATAGTCGACCAATCAAGCAGATAGTCGAGCTATCAGGAAGACGATCGTCGAGCGGCTGATCGACGATAGTCGAGCGACGTTCGACCATAGTTGAACCAGAAATTACTTAGCCAGATTTTCATCTGGACAGGCAATTCTACACAACTAGAGAATCTATCCTATCAACTAACCTTTGACCATAGATAAATCTTGGGTCAAGAGACTAAAAGAGAAGACTAAACTCAAATCAAAACCTAGGGTACCAACAGGAATGCTGCTGCCCTAGCTCCTAGAAGCAAAAAGGAACTTTAGCTACCTACAGAAACCTAACAAGGTAAAAGAAGGGACGAAATTACAAGGGCAAGGAGCCGCTTGCCTGAATTCTGGCAGGAAGAAGCAGCTGCAACACCAACTCGACACCAGCGGCAAAAAGATCGGCCACCTGCATCCCCCACTACCTATAAGGGAAAACCTGGAGCTTTTAGCGAGGAAGAAGAAGGACTGAAGAAACCCAAGCTCTTATAGACAGCTTGAAATGCGAAATAACTTACCTAGGAAGGTAGAGCACGGAGAGAGAAGCTCAGATCCGCTGCTACCCGAGAGAAACCAGCCCTAACTCAACAGCTAACGGCGGTAAAGCAGTAGCTCCTCCCTCCTACTCGTTTCCTTCCATTGGAAGCTAACAATGCTCGGGAAATGGAGAGGAAATTGGGAGGAGAACAGCTAGATCTAATTATAAATCCTCCTACTAACTCAGCTAGATAAGCTAAAATATTCCTAAAGCTTGAAAAACATAGCCACTAGCAGCAAAGGAAATCCACTACATAATATATATAAATATATAAATATCATAACAATAATTGCCTTCATGAGCACACAACCGGCCAATAACACCCATATATATATATATCATGCACATATACTTATATAAAATCAGCTATCCGCACCCAAGATTACACCCAAACATATATATAAATTAGCTAAACAACTTAGCCCAAAAACAAGGTAAATGCCTTACTAAGCTCGGCCACACATAGCTATGCAAAGCAAAGGCAACAACCTGGTAACACACTACCAGCTAACTCAACAAATGTCGAAACGACGCGAAAACAAATGATCTCGGAATTCGATGAAACTCATACCGTAGCTAAACACCCACGCTACAAAAACAACAGCGAAGTCGAAAACAACATCAGATGATCATACACTCGGGCTAACACCTCCCGAAGCCAAAGCACCTGCTTTCCCTGAGAGGCTCAGCCGAGTCACCAAAACAGACTCCGGCTAGCTGGGGAATCTTGCAAATAGGCTACAAAAAGGCATTCAAGGAATAAAGAGCAATACTACGCTCTTACAACATCAAAAGACGGAAACGCATCATCGTAACGCCAAACAACGATCAAACAAAACACAGAAAAATTGGGGGCGTTACATACCGACACATCGGTGGCCATAATCTACTGCTCCGAGCATAGTAATGCCCTCCTAAGAGAGGATACATGGAACACATCGTGCAGACCCGCCAGCTCCGATGGCAGCTCCATCCTATATTCTAGGGGCCCGATCCGCTCCAGGATCCTATAAGGGCACATATACGTTAGGCTGAGCTTCTTCTTCTGACTACGCACCCGTGAGACTCCATGCATGGGTCGAATCTTCAAGAATACCTGGTACCCCACCTAAAACTCCACCTGACGATGTCGAGTGTCATAATATTTAGCGTGTCTGCTTTGTGCCTCTAACATCCTGTCCCGTATCAGCCTCACCTTAGCCTTGGTGTCCTCAACAAATTTCGAGCCCAAAACCTTCGGATCCTCGTCCTGTACCCATGAAAATAGAGTCCAGCACCTTCGTCCGTATTGGGCCTCATAAGGTGCCATCTTTGTGCTAGATTGGTGGTTGTTATTATATGAGAACTCGATCAGTTGTAACAGCTTCTCCCATGGCTCTCTGTAGTCCTGGATGCATAGTCGCAGTAGATCTTCCAAGGTCCGATTGGTGCATTCCGTCTGCCCGTCAGTCTGGGGATGAAAAGCTGTACTGTATGTTAGTCGGGTACTTAAGTAAGTCTGTACTGATCTCCACTCCCTAGATGTAAACCGTCCATCCCGATCTGATACAATCGTCCTGGGTACGCCATGATAACGGACGAACTACTCAACAAATTTCGAACCAACACACCAACCGAGTCATCCTTCCTGATCGGGATAAATCTGGCTACCTTCGTCAGCCGGTCGATAATTACCCAGATCGAATCATTCCCTGTCCATGATTGGGGAAGCTCGTGTATGAAGTCCATCGCGATGTCCTCAAATTTCCACTCCTGCACTGGGAGTTGTTACAATAAACCTGCGGGGTTTCTGCACTCCGCCTCCACCAGCTGGCATGTCTCGCAGTGGGTCACGAAGTAGGTGATATCCTTCTTCATGCCTGGCCAGTACAAGGTCTTCTTTAGATCCTCAGTAATCTTCGTAACCCCCGGGTGTACCAAATACCGACTACAGTGGGCCTCCGTCAAAATATTCTCCCGGACCTGGCCTCCCTCTGGTATATAAACTCGTCCTCTGAAGCATACAAGATCATCTCTTAATGTGTAATCCCCAGCAGTGCTTGTCTCCAAGGCCTGAAATTCCGGCGCTAGCTTGGCATCCTGCCTCTGCCCATCCCTTACTCGGTCTCGAATGTAATCAGTAGCGCTCATTATGGCTAAATACTCCTCATAAAGCTCGGGGTCATCAAACGACACCAGTGTGATGTGCATATCCTCTAATCTTTGCACCAGCTCCATGGACATAATCTGGGGCTCCGCTCTGGAGGTGGCGGCTCTCCGGATAAGCGCATAAGCTACCACGTTCGCCTTCCCTAGGTGGTAATGCAACTCATACTGGTAATCTGCTAGAAATTCCACCCATCGCCTCTGCCTGATATTAAGCTCCTTCTACGTGTCCACTTACTTCAAATTTTTGTGATCAGAGTATATGTCGCAGTGGACAACGTACATATAATTCCGCCATACTTTAAGAGAAAATACGACCGCCCCCATCACTAAGTCATGAACAGGGTAGTTCTACTCATGCTTCTTTAGCTGACGTGAAGCGTATGCTATCACGTGACCATTCTACATCAGCACCGCTCCCATGCCCTGGTAGGAAGCGTCGGTATAGACTATGAATCCTTCTTTCCACGAAGAAAGGGCAAGAATAGGAGCCGAGGTTAGTCGATCCTTCAGCTCCTGGAAAGCCGCCTCGCACAGCGGGGTCCAGACAAAGGGCACATCTTTCTTTGTCAAAGACGTGAGTGGGAGGGAAATACAAGAAAATCCCTCCACGAACTTCCTGTAATAACCGACCAGTCCCAGAAAGCTCTGTACGTCTTTGGCTTCCTTTAGCTGCGGCTAATCCCGAATTGCCTGAATCTTGGCCGGGTCAACTGCCAACCCAGCTCCACTGATGATATGTCCTAGGATAGCCACCTCCTTCAACCAGAACTGGCATTTGCTAAACTTTGCATATAGCTGGTGCTCCTGCAGTCTCTCTAGAGTCAGCGTTATATATCGAGCGTGCTCCTCCTCTCTCCTCGAGTTGATGTGGATGTCATCAATAAACACAATGAAAAACACATCCATATTTGCCTCAAACATCCGGTTCATGAGGATCATGAATGTCGACGGTGCATTCGTGAGCCATAAGGGCATCACAGTAAACTCGAACAACCCATATATGCTACTGAAGGCAGTCTTCGGAATGTCCTTCTCCTAGATCCGCAACAGGTAGTAGCCCGACCTCAAATCCAACTTTGAAAAGAAATGTGACCCCTCCAGCTCATCAAACAACTCATCTATCCTTGGTAATGGATAGGTATTTTGGACTATCAGTCGGTTCAGTGCTCGGTAGTCAATGCACAATCTAAGTGTCCCGTCCTTCTTCTTGACGAATAATACTAGGGCACCAGATGGTGAAGAGCTCGGCTGGACAAATCCTGGCTTCCACTAGCTCCAACAGCTTGCTTCAAAATTCTGTCAACTCCTTCAGGGCCATCTAGTAAGGGGATCTAGATGCCAGCTTGGCCCCAGGCACTAGTTGTATCCGGAAATCTTATTCCCGGTGCGGGGGTAGTCCTGGCAGCTTATCTGGGAATACATTACAAAAATCCCGTACCACCGGGATATCCGAGATTGAATCCTTGGCCTCATCCATTTCGAAAAGCACTTCATAGACTTCCTCCCCCAACAAATGGGCCTTGACGGCCTGCACGGATGACAACAAGAGAGAGGGAAAAGGTCTGATACCTTCGATGATGATGTGGGAATCCCCATGCCTCACGGTTATCCTCTTTGACAGGAAGTCAATCATGGCATGGTTCCAATGCAACCATGTCATGCCTAGGATCAGGTCATAAGCTGGCATCCTTAGGATCATTGCTGGTACTTCGAACGCCTTCCCGCCGATCTCTGCCTCCATGTTATAGTGGGCAGAGGTGAATTACTCCGACATGTCGGGTAGTCGTATCCTCATCATCAAGCCTATGAATCTCTCCATGCCTTCCAACCCTTCAATAAAGGCCTCCGATATGAATGAGTGTGACACCCATATTGAAAAGTGTAAATGCGGGCTTGCCGCTGATGAAAACTATGACGGGGGGGGGGGGGGGGGGGTTAAATGTCCTAGCATTTAGTTATGGGTTTCTTTTCTAGTTTGTAAATTCTATACCCATGAATCTAAATATTTAGGAAAAAAAGATTAACATTTATTGGCGTACATGTGATCACTTACTCCGGGTTCCGTGGTTGGGTCAGATCCAGCGCATACACATGCTCCCTCTCCTGTCTGCGATCTTTACCCTAGTATCCACGTCCACGGCCACGTCCTCGGCCTCCAAAATATTGAGCAGGCAGGGCAGCCGGTGGTGCCCCCCTCATGGGGTAGTTCCTCCGTATATTCCCTATCTGATGGCTGTTGAAACATTCCGGTGAGGAATATACCATACCCCCAGGTCTCTGTATCTCCCACATCTGGAGAGGCTGAGGGGCCACCACTGCTAGTTCCCTCTGCTCCTATCTCACCTCCTAACGATGCTGGTCCTCTGCTCTTCTCCCATCTCTCCCATCAGTGAGGTGGCCCCATCGCTGATCCTCTCTGGCTCCCGGCCTTGATTCTCAGTTAACCGCTTCCGGCCTCGAGTAGAATGCCAATCTGCCTCAATCCTCTTGGCCATCTCCAATATTCGAGGAATGGGCCCGTCGAACATGAACAGTAGAGCTTCCCTCAATCCTCTCTCAGACCCTTGTAGAACCTCTTGGTGTATCCTTCCTCATCCAACTGATAAGAATCCGTGAATCAGGCCAGATGGTTGAACTCATGGTGGTACTCCACCACCATCTTGGTGACCTGCCTCACCAATAGAAATCGGTCTTACAGCTCATCTCTGGCCGACTGTGGAACAAAATGCTCTAGTAGTGCAGCCTTGAACTCCCCCCAAGCAATCTCTGCAACCTCTCTGTCAGCAAACGTCATGTCCAGCGACGTCTTCCACCATCTCTTGGCATGGGATTCCAAGCAAGAGACCACCAGAGGTACCCTTTCCTCCCAAGGGCACCGTATCCCCGTCAGCATCTCGTACATGATATCCAGCCACTCCTCCGTCAGAACGGCCGACTCCGTCCCAAAGTAGGACTGGGGAGAAAGTCCTCGAAAATACTCAGCCAATTTGCCCCCGGGTTTGGCTGCGGAGCCGGGACCTACTGAGCCCTGAAATCCTCCAGAATAGCTGTAAGAGTCTGCCCCATCTCTAACTGTAGGAATAGAGTGGAGACTAGGGGAGGTGGTGTAACATTCAGAGTCTCCTAGACTCCACCCTGTGGTGTAAGCTTTGTTGGAGGCTGCAAAACAAAAGCCATTGTAAGTAACCGACTCAAACTAATTAAAGGTGGACAATTTAACTGTGATCCCCATATGGGCACACCACTGCTTCCGCTGCTTAGTTTGTCATCAAACTAAACAAGTGCAGGGGTGACCCAGGGGTTGTGGACTGCTACTTTTTCGATCGAGGTTTGCTCTGATACCACTTGTAAGACACCCTTTTTTCTTTTTAAACCACCAGGGTCTTAGGCCTAGAACCGCTGCTTTGCGATGACACCTTCTCGCCTGGGAAGGTCATCACTACAAAACAGCAATCCTACCGGCTGATTCGATCACAACAGTAGCAAGGTAGAGTAAACACCAGTCCACAGAAAATCATATATCAGAGTAAATAGTCTCCACGAAGGGAGTGTCCACAGAAATAATAATAGTAAAAAAGTACTGGAACGAGAGCTTATGCCCGGTACATCAAAATCCTCACTACAGAGTCACTCATCGCGGAAGCAAAACGGAACACTACTAAAGATCGGGACTCATAGTCCCAGCTGTCGAAACTCCTAAGCTAGACTGCCCCACCTCCAAGAGTGTCGACCTCCGGGGCTGCTCCTCCATGCTGGGCTCCACGATCCCCTAAATGATGTGGTCAGAAAACTGTTAATCTATAAGTCGAATCACTATCATACCCCACCCCTTCCCCCATGGCCCCTAGGCACTGAGCGGGGAGGAAGAAAGGAGAGGACATGATAGTGGAGAGTAATCAAGTAATAGATGACAGCCAACCTATGCTAGCAGTTCTATGAGAATAATGGCAGTAAGTGAAAATATGAAAGTAACCTCAACTTATATGAGAGAACATAAGCTAAGGGATCTTTTGTAAGGCTCCCATCATAAAAGAAGTCCCATACCAATTAATACGATGAGGTCTCGGTTTACAAGCAAACAATTTCTATCATAGGAAAATAACCATAACTTATAAGCATGCTCACACAAGCCTATAAGCTAAGGGGTCGTTTTGCAGGGCCTATTGTATAAAGCATCTCAAACCACTTTATACAATAGGTGTTATTATATGCAATGATTATGCTATGACATGCAGCTATGCCATGATGTGAGCATGCAAGTGCAACTCACCCACTCGACTCTATGTACACAGACCTTTAGTTCCCCTTTTCTGGAGCCAAACCTCCAGGATACCTCCGTAGCGGCAAATGGAAGCGGTGGGTTGGGCCTCGCCCACCTCTAAACCACTAATTGCACTAACAGTCAGACCTATCGTATGCCTCAATGCTGGTTTACTAAGCGGAGCTCCTCCGTACTCTTGCCGGCTGGCGCACCGGACTTTATTTGGCAAGTGTTAAACAACACTTGCCGAGTCCACGTATTAATGTCGGTGCATCGACCCTCCAATACCGAAGACCCACCACCTTTATACCTTTTTTGCACATATAATAGTTATGAATCAAACCACCTACCGAGCCAAAGCTCACCGGACTATCCTGTCCGTCACAACAAACAACTGAGCCAAAGCTCACCGGACTATCCCGTCCGTCACAATTATCTGCTGAGCCATCGGCTCACCGAGCCAACCTGCCCATCATCAACACCACTGGGCCTACAACCCATGTGAACCAACCTAGCATTCCGAGACATCAAGGTGAGTGAAAGTGAAACCCTAGTTATACTATTTGCTCTTGAAATTTATTACTCCTACGGTTTACGTTAGCGCAGGACTGCCCAAGGCATTCCCCGTAAAGGGTTCTCAAGGGCACTAGGATCTACGATGGGCTAAAGCCCAAAGCTCCCTTTCGCAAGGCACGTATTATTATTGGTTACTACCCCTAATCCTGATCCCTTATATGTTATATTGGAACTAACCCTAGTTGTATTTGACTCTTCCTCTCTACGGGAAAGACGATCTTTCGTCGATCTCGAGCACCATCTAACATTAGCCAATCCAACCCTCTACTCATCCTACTTCCAATGATGAACTCATTTTTATTTATCCAAACCAGCAACCACAAATCCCGGCTCATGTGCCCAAATTTATACTCCAACATAATTCCTGCAGTTTTTACTATATGCAGACCACTAAGCTATATGACATGTAAAATGGGTGGTACACCAAATAATCACCCAGTACTCCTATAATAAATATTGGAGGGCTGTTATGACCTTTGTGGCCTAAATCCAGAAATTCAAAATTTTCCTATTTGTCTGATAATTTATTTAATTGTTTTAGTAGCCAAAAATCCCATGTTTGAGCATGAAGTACCAATTTCAGACAAGATAATATTCCACCAAATTTTATGTTAAATACAATATGAATATTTAACTTAAAATCCAAAGTCTCCCAATTTTTCAACAAGGTTTAAACCCCTAATTTTAAATTTAATATATCCCACAATAAGTCATTTTCAGTGATAAGTACAACAATAATACTTCCAAAAATTCAGAGAAAATTCAAGGATAATTGTAAGACATATAAATGCTCTAGGTTAAGTTTCATAATTTATTAGCAAGTAATGAGCTCTAAGAAAATAATTGAACAATTTTCCAAGTTAATGAGCTATTGAAGTAGGTACTGCAAAAACGTATTCAAAAATTCTAATAAACTTCATACATGATCAAGAGGGTCTAAAACTCCCTCTGCTAAATTTTCATGACCTTCTAATGGGCAGTGGGATCATAATAACCAAATAAATAATTAGGGAAATCCCATGAGTTATAAAGGAAGTGCTAAGAGTATTGATAAAAAATTCCCAATTAAATTACCGGAGGTTCAATCTTTTCTAATGACTCCACTACCCAATTTTTATTATTGTTCAAGTAGTTTTACTAACCTATTCTAGCACTACAATGTTTGTGCCCTAAACTAGAGTTAGGGTTATGAGGGGCCTACCTGTTCCCAAATCCCTTAATATTTTCACCAGAGTGCTTTAGTTACCCTAGAGCCCTCTCTACCAATTTTCAAGCTCATTCAAGGTCTTTTGGCCTCTTGTCCTTCACAAGGCACAAAAGTCCTTCCTTAGGGTTTGGTCTTAGATCTTAGGGAAAATTCATTCATATCTATCCCATCTTCTATGGGGAGGTGTTAAAATTCATGCCAAGCCAGTGGCCATAATTTCAACCTTTGTTGAGGTGATTTGGCCACTAAAAACCCAAAGTGCACTTTTTGACCAAAATACCCTTTGTAAAGCAAGACTAGGGTTTGCATAATTTTAGTTCAAACCACCTCTAAATGTGATGAAATTTTAACCAGAGCTCTATAATGACCGCAAGCACCACTCACCTATATTTGGGTGAGTTTGGAGGTCATTTGGTCTATAAATTAATTTACCCTAGAGAAATTAAATAATTTCCAAAACTATAGAAAAATTGTCCCCACAAATTCTCATTTTAGGGCAGGACCTACCCATATACTAGGATGACCCCCTGTCAAAATTTCAATTCATTTGGACCAGAGATGAAGGGTGGGCATCAATTTTAATTTCTGTCTAGCCCTGGGTATAGACCCCACCAAAGTGAGTGCCCTGGAAAAACCAGGCGCCCAAATTGGTTCAATTCAATTTTGAATTAAAGTATACCCATAGTGCTACAATTTATGTGTTGACCATTCCCTATGAATTATACTCTAGGAATTTTTTAAAATTAAAAACATTTAATACATTATTTGTGACAGAAATGAAATAAAAATACATCAAGCCTATAGTTTAATTTCATTTCACTACGAATCTTGGCGTAGCATTGGAGAGCATCGAGTTGTCTTATACCTCCAGCCAACGGTCCCGATTCAACCTGCCTAGATCTTTTTCCAGCCACTGCCACCGGCTATCCAGCCACCTCCCTCGCCGGCCACCGCCACCAACACCTCTGTTGAGGTGGTGGCCATCGACTGGCGGCGGCACATCCGCCGGAGGGGCCTTTTCTTGTGAACCCGAGAAGTTCATTTCTCTCATAAAACCAGAGAAATTCGAGTTTTGATCAAGCTCAATTGAGCCCGGACCTTAAACCTAATTAGCCCTAAGATCTACCCATGAGGTAAGGAGAGGAGGAGGACCTTGCCGGCGACCTGAAGTCGAGAAGATCGCCGGGAAACCATCTTTGAAGGCGGCGCCGCTCGGCTTCTGCAACAACACGGTGGGAGGGCTAAAAATTTAAGGTAAATGCTGGGAAACGTTCCCCTGGGGCCACTGAGGGTGTTTAAAGGCATGGTTGAGGAGGGGAGAGGCTGGATTATCAATGGCCATTAAAGCCATTAATGGCTAGGCTCTGGTTAGGAGGAGGGGGCTGAACAAGCCCCTTAGTGGCCGGGAAACGGCTGGAAACCTCTCCCCTTCCCCAGGGGAGTTGAATCCAGCCATTAAGGGTGGCCTTTGGCCTCCCTTGGCCGAGTTTGACTTGCCCCTTCATTCCATCTTTTTCTCTCTCCTCCATTAACATGGAATTTGAGTTTAAAGCTTTTGCCACATGGCATTCTATCATTTGACCATTTGTTATTGTTTAAACTGAGTCTTAATAAAGGAAACAGCCAAATAACTTATCCTGGCGCAATTTTCGAAGAGATTCTGTTCAGCCAAACCAACAAACAAACCAAAAGCGCCCGAAAAATTCTAGGTAAAATGGCGTTGAGTTAGCTCAGCTCACTCAACGCCATCCAGCCTACGGCGTTGAGTGAGCTCAGCTCACTCAATGCCATCCAGCCTACGACGTTCAGTGAGCTCAGCTCACTCAATGCCATCAAGCCTACGGTGTTGAGTGAGCTCAGCTCACTCAATGCCATCCAGCCGACAGTGTTGAGTGAGCTCAGCTCACTCAACGCCATACAGCCTAAACAAGATGGCGTTGAGTGCAGTCAGTGCACTCAACGCCGTTCAGCTTATGTCGTTGAGTGCACTTGATGCACTCAATGCCATTCATTCTAAGTAAGATGGCGTTGAGTGCAATCAGTGCACTCAACGCCGTTAAGCTTGTGGCGTTGAGTGCACTCGACGCACTCAACGCAATCCAGCCTAAGAAAGATGGCGTTGAGTGCAGTCAGTGCACTCAACGCCATTCAGCTTATGCTGTTGAGTGCACTCAACGCACTCAATGCCATCTAGCCTTTGGCATTGAGTACACTCGACACACTCAATGCCATACAGCCTATGGCATGGAGTGCACTCGACGCACTCAACGCCCGAGCCCAAATCCTGTTTTAAGTAAATTTCTAACCTACTATTTGCAGACCAAGGTGATTTTCACCTTGAGCCCGGGTCACTTGGCCTTTTTGGGCATCCTAGTGTTTTGTCATGACCTAGTCATGACAAAACCACTCCTAGGGGTCTAGTTGTCTGAGGGATATTATACCTCGGGGACTATACCTTTGATATTCATTACATTCCCAAAAAAGGAAATGTTGTCGCAGATGCCTTGAGTCGTAGGACTCCGATAAGGGCAAATTGGTTGCAAATACATGATGAGCGCCTGATCCAGAAGCTGGAAGCATTAGAGATTTTTTGTGTTGACACAAATTCCACTATAAATACAGGCCTAAACTGGGCGGAGGTACAGTATGACCATGTAGATAGGGTTCGGAGAGCAATAGAACTGGATGAAAGTCTACAATGCTATGTACCGGATGGGTCAAATGCCCAATTCTCTTGGAAAGACGGCCTTTTGCGAAAAGATGGCCATTTTTGCTTCCCAATTGTGGGTAAGCTAAGAGAAGAATTGATGAATATGGATCACTTTACAAAATACTAAATTCACCCAGGGAGCACAAATATGTACAAGGAGATGAAAAAGCTGTTCTGGTGGCCGAGATTTAAGAAAGACATAGCACATTATGTGGCAAAATGTCAGACTTGTGCCTTAGTGAAAGAAGAATTTCAAAAGCCTAGAGGTTTCTAGAAGTTACTACCTATTCCGAAATGGAAGTTTGATGATATTTCGATGGATTTTGTGCACGGTTTGCCGAGATCTCAACGCAATAACGTTTAATTTTGGGTGATCGTAGACTGGTTGACTAAAGTGTCTCACTTCATTCCGAACAAGAGGGACGCTTAAGTGGAAGTCATGGCTAAGCATTGTGTTGAGAAAAGAGTATAATTGCACGGTGTTCCACGTAGCATCGTAAGCGATCGAGATGGGCACTTCACGTCGAATGATTTGAGGCTAATTCATCAGTTGTTGGTGGAAAATTAATGTATAGTACGACTTTTCATCCACAAATGGATGTCTAGAATGAGAGGACCAATAGAACTATGGAGGGCATGCTCCGAATGTGCGCCTTGGATTTTTGGAAGAGGTGGGAATACCATCTATATATGATTTAGTTCACCTATAATAATAACTATCAAGCTAGTATACAGATGGCTCCCTTTGAAGCATTATACGGAAGGAAGTGTCGTATACTGTTATCATTGGCGGAAACAGGCGATTCAAAATTATATTAACGTAAGGAAGTAGAAGAGGATAATTCGATGATACGATCTATCCGGAAGAGGCTACTGATATCCCAAGATAAGCAGGCCAAGTACTACAACGCCAAGCATCAGTACGTGGAATTCGTAGTGGTCGATTGGGTATATTTAAAAATCAAGCCATTCAAAGGCGTGTCCAGGATTTGACGCTTGAAAAGGTTATGTCTGAGGTATTTTGATCCATTTTAAGTGGTGGAGCGAGTTTGAGAAGCTGCCTATCGGCTAGCTCTTTTGGCAGAATTGAGTGGATTGCATGATGTGTTCCACATGTCAGTGCTTTGCAAAACCGTGAAAGATCCAACTCAAGTGATTGTGACTAAACGCGTACCGGTTGAGTTTGGGCTAACAATGAAGGTTAGGCCCATTCGAATCGAGGAGAAAATGGATAAGCAGCTACGAAATAAGATAATTGAGATGGTCAAGGTATGGTAGGACAACTGTGGCCATGAGGAGCTAATATGGAAGCGAGAGAAAACAATGTGTGCTGAATTTCCCGAGTTGTTTATATAACCAATTATAATATTTTTTTTATAAACTGTTATTTGTTGTACAGAAAATATATGTTGTTACATATTTGTTACTTGTTTCTACACACTGTATTAAATTTTGGGACGTAATTTCAGTAAGGAGTGGAGGATTGAAACACCCTAAATAGTCGGGCTATGTTTTGACCTGAGCTGGACGGAAATCGTCAAGAAGAGCTCGACGAAATCGTCGATAAGAGCTCGGTGAAATCGTCGACTAGAGCTCGATGAATCGTCGACTAGAACTCGACGAAAATAGTGCTGCTTGGTGTTATAGCCAGTTTGACGAACTCAAACTCCGTTCGGCGAATTCTATCCTATTCGACGATTTGCGTTCGGCGAATGTGATCTCGTTTGACAAAATGTCAAAATAAGTTGTCGCCAAAGTGGCAACTCATGTTAGGCGGCTGGTGTCCGGCCACTGATCGGTGGTGGACTTTTTCAGCTCAAACCCGAGCCGTTGCTTTGTTTTGATGTGAAGAAATCATATGGTTGGGCTGAAACCTTGGGCCTTATCTATAGAGGAATGGGATTGAGGAAATCATTAATTCCTTTTTTTTCTCTCTCTCTCTCTTCCTTGTGTTCAAGTTCTTGAGAAGAGAACTCGCGGCTAGAGCTAGGGCTTGTTGAGTTGCTAGAGGAGATCATGGGGCTGGAATCAAGATCTGAATCTAGAATAACGAAAGGGAATGTGAGACACTCATTTCCATCTGCATAGAAAATCTATATCTTAGCTCCCAAGAGAACATCAAGGGTAATGATCTTCCTCCTTTTATATGTGAAGTCCTAATTTTGGCATGTGAATGGTTATTCCCCACAAAAAGGTTGAATGTTGAGGGATTTCCGTTAGGGTGATTCTTTAAATCACCAAGAAGTCTAGCATATAGATCCGGAAATGTGTAGTATGGAATAGGCATGCTTTGTGAAGCCCATCTGGACTGGTTGGTCTGGATTGTTGATGTTTTTTTGTGCACCAGAGAATACTTCGCGTATAAATGTATATTTTGTGGAGTCGGTGGATTGTGCCTGTAAAGTGCAGTCACAGGAAGTACTGGGATTGAGTTCTAGGAAAATACCCTCGAAGTTGCGTGCTATATGCTTGCATTGCAGGATGCTGCAAGGTTTGGGTTGAGTTTGGGCGGAGAAAGAGATCTTATGTTGACCATGCCAAGCGATCGTGAAGAATGCTGGCATTGACTCCGCTTTGGTTGTGAATCCCGTCCGTTGGGGATGTTGTGGCTACTGTGAGCTATGCACTCTAAAAGTCCGGTGAGCCGAACGGACAAGGGGAAGCCAACCCGTGTCAGTCTAGACATTGAACTGGCGATTTGAGCAACGGGAAAGGGGTGAACTGTATTCGCGTTATGGTTGTCCAACTTGAGTGCCTATGTTATATGCTTCGTAAGGATCACATAATGAGAGTCTTGGGCAGTTCGCCATCAAGACAAAAGTCTCTGGCAGTGGGCTGTGGAGCATGAATGCTCAAATTTTACCATTTGGTTTTAGACCTGAGAATGGTGGTTGGACCCTGGTTTTCCGATACATAGATAATGTGCTCTGAAAGCACGAAGCTTCGGGCCGCCTGGTCGACGTTTGTGATATATTGATTGTGCGTGAGTGCACATCTTGGGATATATCTGCTAGTGAAAATATTATTCCTGTAGGAAAGGAATACCAATGTCCCGGGAAAGGGGTATGGTCGTTATAAATAGGTCAGCTGAATGCTTACTGTTGCCATGTTTACCACCGTTGCGGTGGATTGTACCTTGCTGGTGCTGGAGAGCCGAGCGGGAAATAGAGGGATGAAGCCCTTACTGCTGCTGCTATTGGCCCTCAAAGGCTGAATGAAGAAAAGTTTTCTATTTTCATGTGTGGCAGGCCTGCGTGCAGATGTATGTATTCCATACTTGTGAAGGTTAACTGTAAGACGGTAAGTCCAACATTTATATAAGTATAAAGTGATATTCCTTTACTGTTATATAAATGGTGGTTTTTATACTATGGACATTCAAATGAGTTTGTGTTAAATAACTTTATGGCTTCCGTTAGCATGCTATGAGTTAGGATGCACATAGTTTTTTGTATTAACCTATAACCATTCCGCCTGTTTGTGAACTATGGTGTGGGGCCCCTGTCGGACCATCTATTATATTTAATTTAACGGATGGAGACGTTACATGTCGAAAGGATCGAGTCAAAATAATTCAATTGGCGCATTATCGAAAAACCCAATTCAGTCCATTTATATGAACCAACAAACAATCTGGGATGGAAAAATCCTCTAATTCCAAATCGTCGAGTGTACATACACACACTCAACGAATCTTTGAGATTCATCGTCACCACTCGATGCCTATAAGGTCCAACAAACTTTCAAGTCAAATCGTTGAGTATACATGACAATTCGTCGAATGGAGTCGAGTTTACTCAATGCACTCGATGCTTCGTCGGGTGGCGTCGAGTCCACGCAACGTTTGCGAAGTCTAGAATACTTTCAAGTCAAAATTGTCAAGTATACATATACTTACTCGACAAATTTTCAAGATTCGTCATGATCACTCGACGCATATATAATCTGGAATAAATTTTCTAAGTTAAAGCATTGTGTGCATTGAGTATCATTCAACACCTAGTCGAGTGGCTTTGAGACCACTCAGTGCACTCGACGCTTCCCGAGTGCAGAAATATTCTAAATCAGAATTCATCGGCATTCAGACCACTCAATGCCCTCGATGCTTCGTCGTAATGGATCGAGTACATTCAACACCAATAGAATTAAGAATAATTCTCAGTCAAAATTCGTCGAGTGACGTTGAGACCACTCAATGCACTCGACTCTTCGTCGACTCCAGAATTATTCTAAATCATGTTTGCCCTATTTGTCAAGTATCATTCGATGCCTTTTACCAGTGCACCCTGAGCTTGAGTCAGCTTTCTAGAATTAAAACGTACACAAGGGGTCTAGCACAAAATGGGACGTTACATCGCGAGTTCACTTCAGGTACTCTCATTATATTTTAAATTTCCTATTTTTGACTTCTCTTCTATAGAGATTAGCAGATCTTCGTTAAATGACTTCAGGTAATGGCGTTATATTTTAAATTTACTTGCTTTTGATATCTCGTTTGCAAAGGTTAGTAGGTGTTCATGAGTTCACTTCAAGTACTCGTGTTATATTTTGAATTTACGTGCTTTTGATTTCTCCTTTGCATAGATTACCAGCTGTTCGGGAGTTAACTTCTAGTATTCGGGTTATATTTTTAATTTACCTGCTTTTAACTTCTCTTTTGATGAGATTAATATGTGTTCGCTAGTTTAGTTCAAGTACTAGCGTTATATTTTAAATTTAGCTTCTTTTGACTTCTCTTTTGTAGAGATTAGCAGGTGTTTGTGAGTTCACTTTAGGTACTCGTGTTATATTTTAAATTTACTTGCTTTTGACTTCTCTTTTTGAAGAGATTAGCAGGTGTTCGCGAGTTCAATTCTGGTACTCACGTTATATTTTAAATTTACTTAGTTTTGACTTGTCCTTTGCAAGGATTAGTAGGTGTTCGCGAGTTCATTTTAGGTACTCGACTAATATTTTAAATTTACCTGCTTTTGACTTCTATTTTGAAGAGATTAGAAGGTATTTGCGAGTTCACTTCAGGTACTGATGGTTAAACTTAATGCTAGCGTGTGATTCTAATTCGATAAGGTAAGTGTTCCTATCATTCTAGAGTATAGGATCAAGTGTTGTATTTGACTCGGGGCCTGTTGACTACTTCTACTTAGGCAAATTAATATTATTTTATCGATAAATATAAAGATTAACTTAAACTAAATGAAGAGAAAGGGCTAAAGGATAGCACTTGATCCGAACTTCCTTTGAAATAAAATAAAATTTCATAAAATGCAAACTTCTAAATTACCTACTTCGACCGTGGAGATTTCCAATTTACCAAAACACCTAGCTCAAGAATATGCTCTTGACTAAACATAGGTTGATCGATTTAGACCTCTCGGCAAGTCGAAACCCCAAGCTTGCTTTAAGCAGTGAACACCACTATTAGAATTAACTCCAATCCTGAAGATTCAAGTCTTCCTCTCTCGAGGAGAAGAAGGAAATCCCTCTACCTTTAAGTGATCTACTCATATCCATAACATCTCGGTAAATTTAGGATACATATCTAATATCGAAAAGGGAATTAGACACAATTGAAATCAAAGGTAAATCAAAACGATAAATTAAGAGAGCTTGAAAAATAAGATTAGTTCATTCAAAGATCATCATAATCAAGTGCTAATTGAAATTAGATACTTAACATGATAAAGGAGCTACATAGAAAGAAGAAGAAAAACATTAAAATAAAGTGCCTTAATTTTAAATTAGCAAAAAGTAAACTAAACTATGAATTTTAAAAGTACAAGAAAGAAATTCAAGAACTTGAAAATAAACTACTTTAACTACATAAAATCTACTACTAGCTGACTCCTAGATACTCTTAGATGCCTTTTCATCTACTGGCTCAATTTGTAATTTATAGGAATTTTTATGGAGAGTCACGCCTCTCAATCATGCCCGTGACTAGGGGGTGTGTATGGTACGGAACTGTCCTCTTGAAAGCCATTGAATGTAGGGAGAAAAACCACAAAAATTGCTATTTTACGGGTAACGCCCCTAGGTCACGCCGGTGACCTAGTGGCATGTCTTTACTAATACTGGATATGGTGGGAAGTACAAATGGAAGGAGTTAATCTGGCGTTGCTGAAGAGGTCACTCCCTAGGTCATGCTAGTGACCTAGGGCGTGTAAGCTGAAAACTGTGGATCCAAAACTAGTTTCATAAAGCGCGACACGCCTGATCATCATGCCTTCGAGTCACGCCCGTGACTTGTAGGTCATGCCTGTGTCCGAGGCATGTAGATTTAATCTGACGTGGAAATGAAATCTGGAGCTTCTAGATGGATCATGCCTTCTGGTCACGCTCGTGACCTAAAGGTCACGCCCATGACCCGGGCGTGTAAATGGCATTTTTATAGTTTTCCTCAGTTTCTTCTCCTGATTAGTTCAACCAGATCCAAATGGCAGCCTAGATTAACCTTAAATAATAAAAAAAGAAAGTATTTAATAACAATATTAACAAAAACTAAATAAAATCTAACTATTTATTAAATAAAAAAAACTATACTAAAATAACTATAAATATTGACTTATTAAATACTTCCATACTTAAGGTGTTGATATTGCAGAGCAAAACTATGAGAAGTACATATAAGAAATTAATATAATTTTTTAATTAAACAAAAAAAATTTTAAATCAAAGGAAAGCTAAAAATAAAATTTTAGGGATTCAAAATATTAAGTCCTAAAATATGAAATTAAAATGTGAAGAGCAAAGATATTTAGAGAAATTTTCTCAAATATATTAATTAGACTTCAAAATTAAGGAGTTTACAAACAAAATAAGATTAAAAATTATTAACACTTTTAACTAAAAAGTACTTAAAGGAAAATTCAAATTACTACTTATACTCTCTTAATATTTTAATTTAAGTCTATAGCAATTATATTGGCGATTATGTTTTGGGAACAAGGAAATTTAAGAGGTTTTGGATTGGAGGTGATGAATTTTATCCTCTCACCCCACAAAATTTTTTTTTATATTTGCATATGTTTACCAAGAAAATGATGAATTTTATCCTATCATTTTCCATGACACATGAGCAAATATTTTTCTCTCTTCAAATAAAAACAAAATAATTAGGAGTAATGAATTTTATCCTCTTACTCCATCTTTTTTTTGAAGTTGCCTTTGCGTACAAAGGAATGTTTGATTCCCATGACATATGATCTAACAAAAAAATGCATATGTGTACCAGGAGAATATTAATTTTATCCTCTTATCCCCGTGAAATATGAGCTAACAAGAAAAAAAGAATAAAGGGAAAGGAGAAACAAATTTTTAGATTAAATTAAAATAATTAAAGAGCAACTATAGTAAATTAAAATTTCCTAAGAATCTTAATGTAAGACCTCCCCTATAATGACCGTATAATATGGGTCCGACCGATGCCCCACAACATACAGACGCCACAGCTTTTGCGTTAAAAGATGATATTAACTACCCAACTCAAAACTCAGAATAAAGCAACAGGGAAACATACTAACAAAACAAGAAGTTATCCATTGCCGATCAGTAGTATCAAAATGTCATTAAGGCCTGACACAAAATAAGTCCAACACTGAATGACAATAATGCCAAAAATCAACGTGCAAAAGCACTCCTAGGCTACTTCGACTTGCAAGCTAGAAATACGAATAACATGGAGCATCATAGTCAAGAAAAAATCAAGCTAGTAAGTATGGTAATCACATCATGAGGCTTAGGCCTTTTCGGCCGGCGCACTTGCTCCCGCATGTTATCCTTTCCCTGTAAAAATGTGTGACAACATGTGTAAGCAAAGGCTGACCTCAACTGTGTAACCAACACATCTCCTCCAGGCAATCTCTAGCGGACTTCGGGTCACTTCATAACCCTGCAGGTCAGCACTTTCTATGCAATATACATAAGTATGTAAAGCAGTAAAACAAGTTTGGATGTCTCATACAACAAACATGTTTCTACAATGAGCACAAGAAAAAGGGGGCATATAATGCAGCATGTATGCAATCCTTGGTTTAACCCAAGGCACCCTATCGTGTATGCATCTAGCACATCATCATAACATAACAACTGGGTATTTTCAATTTCCCAATCAGCGTCAAGCCGCAAATAAAAAGGGTACTGCAATTCCCCTAAAGGGCATACAAGCCGCCATACAGAAATATTGCCAAGGCCCCACCCGCTCGTGGGTCTTAGACCCGGGCTTGCCTGCAAACTCTGACTTCTCATGTCAGGATTCCATCTCACACACAAACTGATTCTAAGAACCATTGCTGGACCCCACCCACTCACGGGCTTCATTGCCCGGGCTTGTCCTATGCTTGCCGTTCTCATCAGTCTCACAGGAGGGGACTAGTCTCGCCGGGACACTCTCACCACATGACTTACACATTACGGGATAACCTGTAACGCCCCGTCTTTTCAGCGATTATTTTTATTCTCGTTTGGCGTTACGATGACGCGATTCCATGGCTTGTGCCAGTGTGGAGTATGGTTTAGCTCCTTAGAACTGAGTGCCCTGTTTGGTAGCCTGTTGGCAAGATCTCTAGCAAACGAGTCGTTTGGTGACCCCGGTGTGGCCTCTCGGGGGAATGTTTGTGTTTGGCTTTGTTTGGGCATAACTCGAGTTCTGTTTGTCGAAAGTTAATTTCGACTTCGCCGTTGTGTTCGTAGCGTGGGTATTTAGCTACGGTGCGAATTTCGTCGAATTCGAGGTGAATCGGTTTTCGCGTCAATTTGGTGCTTTATGTAATTTTGTAATTAATTATATAATTATATAATTATATATATATATATATATTTAGAATGAAAAGCCCACATCGATCATCATCTTCTTCACGTAAGAAAACCGCCGGCCCCTGTACGAGAGAAATAACGCGGAGCCTTCCCTTCGGACGCCGATTCCCGGAGCGTTTGTGGACGGAATTCGATTCCGAGAGTGGAACGGATTGCTCTCGACGAGACCTTCATTCCTGCGGTAAGAAATTCGATTTTCGTGGAGTTTTGGAAGGATTGGAATTTTCAGTTTTGGAAGTTTTCGCATTAAGGCCGAGTCTTTGTTCTAGGTGTTGCGGCCGTCTTGATCCGTGCGAAGAGGAGGAAAGCAGTCCAAAGCTTCGCTGAGATTTGAGGCAAGTGGTATTCTTGCCCTTGCCAAGTGTTTTCTTTGATTTTATTTGCTGAAATTGAAATCCCGGTTAGCCCAGGTTAGAGGCCTTATTGTTCTCGTTTTCTTGCTAACTATAGGGCTTAGTTCTTCCTACTGAAACCCCCCCCCCTATGTTGTGATGTTTGGAATCCAAATTGTCGGCGTGAAGCCGTTGTTTTCCTTTAATTTTGATTGATGCTCTGGTTCGGGCGTAGCCGAGAGGGAGAGTTAGGAGGGGGGTGTGGTTGCAATTTCCTTCGTTATGGTATTATTCGAATGGTTAGGCATAGTTTAACGGTAGTAGCGTGCGACGTTGATAGTTGTCTACTGCTACTGCAGTGGCGTGAGTCGTGTGCGCGTTTCGGTGTCATTCGGAAATTCCAAACGGTACAGGTTTGCCGCGCACGGTCATTAACCTTTAGGGCGCACGACCACTGGTCGTGTGCCTCTGTTCGTGCGCGTATAAATTTCAGTTTCCAAAGTTCTGTCTCGGGCAATCGCACGAGCGCTGACATCAGTGCGCACGACCACTGATCGTGCGACACTGATCGTGCGCAGTTGCTAGGTTTTCTGTCAGGTTCCAGGTTCGTTTCGCACGATCATCAGCCGATGAGTGCGCACGACCACTGATCGTGCGTCACTGATCGTGCGCTTTGTATAATTCCTTTTGCCAGGCGAATTTAGATGGTTTCGAGTGCGGGAGTTTAGATACTCAAGTGGCAGGCAATTACTTGAGTTCTGGACCTTCTGCCTTGGTCGTTCGACTGTCGTCAAGCTCCGTATTCTTTAGTGGGCTTGTGGGTAGTGGTATAATTTTGGCGGCGAGTGAGGCTAGCTCACTCAAGGCCAAAGTTTAGGTAGGCACTGAGTGGGTTTCACTCAACGCCTAGTCGTGTTGGTTTATTTCAACACTCTTCCTTTACCTTGTATTTCGTTTCCGAGTGGATTTTTTCCAGTTGTATTTCTGGGTTTTTCTTGTCGGCCGTTTTCTTTATTTTTCCTAAAGGCCGAATCGTGGGTCGTGGATAGTAGTGGTGGTTGTAGCTCTTTATGGGGGTGGAGTTGTGTGATATAGCCAAGGCCACCCATGATTTCTTGCTCCAGGTACGGGCTGGGCATGTCGGGTGGAAGGTCCCTTGTGTTTTCACGTGTTGACCTCGAGCTTTTGACTTGGACATAGTGGATTGGGGGACTGTGTTTGCCTTCGATCCGGTTCCTCATTGTTGTTTTTGCTACTATCACTTCCCGCAGTTTAGGGTGTTAGAAGTTTTTCTTTGGTAGTGTTGCAGCATTCTGGCTCTTGGTAGTCTAGTAGGCCCTGCAGGATGTTGTTCCTGGGCTGGTCGTTGCTGTTTCTTTGCACATTGTGCATTTCTTGTTGTCCTGTTTTGGACAGTTGTGACTCTTTCTACTGCATGTTTTCTGTTATTTTGTCCTTTTGGTTGACTCTTTCATGCAGTTTTACCTTGATTTTTGCTTGCTGAGGTATTCTGTTTTCTTTTGGAATACCCCAGGTTCTGAGCTGTAGCCGCGTTGGTGGCTAGTTGGAGGTGTTGTTGTTGGTGGACTCCGACTTTGGAGTTTTGTTTACCTTGTGTGTGAGGTTGTTTTCAGTACCTTCTTACAGACATATATGTGTGCTGGTGGGTTCGTGTCAGGTTGTTGGCGCCCACTAGTAGTTTTACCTTGTACTAGATATATACTATTGCTGCTACCATTTATTTTCTGGAGATAGTCTACTTGCTTTGAGAAGGTTTTATGCTAGGTTGCTAGTTATTTTTAAACTATAATTACTATTATAAAATGAAGCTCATGATCAGCATGTTTTTATAAACTTAAACACTACTTTCCAAATCACGTATGAAAAATCGTTTTCTCATATATATTATATAAAGTAAGTGTAGTGTCTTGCATAGTATGAGTGGTTCTCTTGGGACCCTTATGCGCTCTTTAGGGTGTAAAACCTAATTAAAGTATTTTTCCGCAGCGTTTAAATATAGTTTTCTTTTGTGGACTAGATGATCCACTGAGCCGAGGGATACGGACTCTAAACATAACTGATTTTCTATTCATTAAGCACATGATTTTCTTGCATAAAGATTGTAGTTGGATTTGCCTGAGCGTCAGCAGTTATCCCCTGCTTGACGTGCATCATGACGCGTGTTTTCTCTTACTCTGATAATTCTTAATTCGGAGAAAATGCGGGTTGTGACATAACCAGCCAACCACGGAGACACAGCCGCACCTTAGCACGTCACAATCCTAGCCTTTTCCACCCTAATACATCTTTGTATGGTAACATTCCCGTGCACCAAGGAAACCATCTACCGCTAACGCAGAGCTTACCTTGTCTGGTTCCGGATACACGTACTCACTCGAGAAAAGGGGGAAACACATACATCAGAAACGGCATCTTGCTGCAATGGATTTCTACAAAATTCTTAAGACTCGATATGAAACATCACCGAGTGGGACTAACGATCGTAACTACGGCTTACCCACAATGCATAATCCACTAACGGAGCGGATCTCTAATGCAATATCATGCCGGCAACAGACACAATCAACCTGGTGGTTTCTCTTGAACCATGGCGACCCAAACCCTCTCATTTGAGAGATTTGGTGCCCAAAATCTTGAAAGAAAAAGTTGATATTCACGCAACCTAGAAACCGAGAGGAGAAATGTCGTTACCTTACGACCCCTCATCCTAGCCATGGAATCCTTTCTTTGAAAGGATGGACACGAGCACCTCCACGCCCTCTCCACGGATCTGGTCTCGGAACGATGATCGGAGCTCTGAAGCTCCGTCAATGGTGTAAGGAAGCTCTCTCCTTCCTCCTCCCTTCTCTTCCTATCCAACCCTAACTCTCACTCTAAAAGATGAGAAATGAGGGGAAATACACTCTGAGCCATAATAAAGTCATTTGGGTGGAGGATCCTGGGCCCTTCGATCGATTTTGAGGAAGCATCAGATTGCCACAAAATAAAATGACGGAACAGCACCCGCTCGCAAGATTAGTGGCATACGACCGGTGGTCGTGGGAACTAGATCCCATGATCGTGCGATCAACAATGGCAGAATTGCAGAAAGAAAGGGATAAATGAGCACGAGCAGCGGCACACGACCAGTGGTCGTGTGTACTCTGTCTAATGGTCGTGCGTATCACCTAGGCAGAACTTGGAAAAATGGAGAATAATGCGCACGATCAATGGCGCATGGTAGTGGTCGTGCGTACTAGATCCAGTGATTGTGCGCTTTAGATCCAATGCGAGCTCATTGACCTACCTCCAACGGTATCTCTACCACTAGGTACTAGCTCCCAGCAACTCCAGGTCTGAAAACAAGTGTGTTACAACTCCCCCCTTACAAGAACATCATCCCCGAAATTAATCATCATATAGGAAGACAGTAAGAAAATTTGTTGCAACCAAATAATAAAAACATTATCACAACATATCAGTTACTGTTTCAAACCGGCATTACACAAATAACTCGGGATAGTCCTACGCATTGCTTGTTCATTCTCCCAAGAGAACTTGTCCCGCCCGTAGTTTTCCAAACGCACCTTCACAAGCTTGACTTCTTTGTTCCACAACTGCCAAACTTCTGTATTCTCTATACTAACTGGGCGAACTCGCGTTCTCAAGTCCTCTTCTATCGGCACCGATGCCGATTCGATCACCACACTAGCCTCCACTAAGGCTTAATTTAAGACAGAGACATGGAAAATGTCGTGTAATCCACTCAGCTCTGTGAACAATGCCAACAAGTATGCTTCTTCTCCCACCTGTTCTATAACGTCAAAAGGTCCCAAAAACCTCGGACTCAAATTCTTGAGTCGGAGAATCCGCGAAATGCCTTGGAACGGCTTGAACTTTAGATAGACTAAGTCGCCAACAGCAAGTTCCACATTCCTATGGCGAGCAATAAAATACTCTGCTTGCGGTCCTGGGCAACCTTCATGCGCTCTTGAATGGTTCCCACCAACTCACATGCATCAACCACCACTTCTTTCCTAAAAGCTTTGTATCTCCTACCTTGATGCAAGACATTGGTGTTCAACACAGCCTTCCATACAAGCTTCATGTGGTGCCATCTTTATACTTTCCTGGTAACTGTTATAATAGGCAAAATCCACCATGAAGAGGTTGTCTTCCCACTTTTTCCCAAAGTCTAGGGCATACATCCTCAGCATATACTCCATTGTATGATTCGTCCTTTTGGTTTTTCTATCAGTTTGAGGATGGAAAAGTCGTACTAAAATAGAGCTTCGTTCACAGACTCTTCTGAACAAACCTCCAGTCCTTGGACGTGAATCATCCATCGCGATCACTAACTATACCCTTAGGAATTCATGTAGCCGCAGAATGTTGCAAACATACAGCTCTACCAGCTTCTCCATGCTATCCTCTTTCCGATTGGGATTAAGCGAGCTACTTTGGTCAAGCGATACACGATCACCCAAATCGCTTCATTACCTTGCTGTGATCGAGGTGAGCCATGTACAAAGTCATGGAAATATAATCAAATTTCCACTCGGGAATAGGAAGACGCTTCAGAAACATGTCGGGCTTAAGACACTCAACCTTCATCAAGGCACAAGTTTGGCACCAACTCACGTACAAAGCTATGTCTCGCTTCATACCAGGCCACAAAAAGGATTTCTTCATATCCAAGTACATCTTTATACTGCCCGGGTGAATGGAGTACTTCGTAAAATGAGCCTCAAACATTAACTCCTCACGGAGCTTGCAGAACTGCGGTACACAAATCCTTCCGTCCTTCTTTGAATCCCATCGATCAACTCCAAGGAGCTACTCTCGCCCTTTTGAGCTTCCACCACGTATGGCTGGAACACCACATCCAAACGGGTCGCTTCCCGAATATGATCAAACAAGTAATTCTAAAATTAAATCAAGTTCAACCGAGCCACGCTAGACTCGCCTCTTACTCCACACTCCATGCCAAGGGACTCCCAGTCCCGCATCAACCGCTAATCGTGAGCTTCGATCCAATTCCCTTGCCAGAGTATTTTCTACTCAAGGCATCTGCCACAACATTAGCCTTGCCTGCCTATACTGAATCGCCACCTGATAGCCTCCAAGGAAATTGACCCGCCTGCGCTGCCGCATATTCAAGTCCTTCTGATCTAGAAGATACTTCAGGCTTTGTGGTTTGTGAAGATCTCCACCTTCGCACCATAAACATAGTGCCGCCATATTTCAACACAAAAATTACCGCCGTTAATTCAAATTCATGGACAAGGTAATTCTCTCATGAGGCTTCATCTGCCTAGACCCAAAGGCTATCACCCTTCCATGCTGCACCAATACACAACCCAAACTGTATCCTGACGCGTCACTGAAAATTTGAAATCCTTTTGTCCCTTTCAGCAGACTTAGGATTGGAGTTGTCATTAGCCTTTCCTTCAGGGTGTCAAACGCCTGATTGCACTCCTGAGTCCACACAAACTTTTTGTCCTTATGATTCAATGAAGTGAGGGGTAGATCTATCCGTGAAAAGTTTTCCACGAACCTTATTTAGTACCCTTCTAGTCCAAGGAAACTGCGTACATCCGCCACGGTTCTCAAAATCGACCAATCTCTGATAGCTTCCACTTTTGTTGGATCTACCGCAACCCCATCCCGACTAATCACATGGCCCAAAAATGACACCTTCTATAACCAGAACTCGCACTTCAAGAACTTTGCATAAAGCTAGTTCTCTCTCAACACTCGCAAGACTACTCTCAAGTGAGTCTTATGCTCCACCTCCGATTTGGAGTAAACCAAAATGTCGTCAATATAGACAACTACAAAAGAGTCCAAGTAATCACGAAATACTTGATTCGTCAAGTCCATGAATACGGATGGTACATTCTTCAACCCTAACAGCATCATCGAGATCTTAAAGTGACCATACTTCGTACCAAACATTGTCTTGGGTATGTCCTCGTCTCGAATTCGCAACTAATAGTATTCTGACTTCAAGTCCAACTTTGAATACACCACTATCCCCACAAACTGGTCAAACAGGTCCTCCATCCGAATAATCAGATACTTATTCTTGATAGTCAGTTTATTCAACTCTCGGTAGTCTATGCTAACCGAATACTACCGTCTTTTTTCTTCACAAACAACACCGGCGCGCTCCACTGTGAAGAACTGGGTCTGATATACACCTGCTCCAACAGTTCCTGCCATTATACTTTGAGTTTTTTCAACTCTTTTCGTGGCATCCTAAAAGGAGGACGTGGCACAAGCATAGCCTCTGACACTAACTCAATCAAGAAATCAATCTCCCACCGAGGAGGTGCTCCAGGAAGCTCATCAAGAAACACATCCTTGAACATTTCCACTACAGGTACTTCTCCAAGGGATAACCCTGAAAAACAAACCTCCAACAATGCTATAAGAGCTACTCCTCCCAGGTTAACTGCCCACTCAAACTGTATGGCTGAAATTAGAGAACATGCCACTCAATTAAGTCCCTTAAACTTAACTTCTTACTGCCCTTCACTTCTAAGGGTCACCACCTTGGATAGGCAGTCAATACTGGCATGCTACTCTGCTACCCAGTCCATTAACAATATCATATCAAACTCAACAAGCAGTAGGACCGCTACAATCGTCATGAAGACAACTCCGCCTAGATTCCAACAAATGCGTCCCTTCGCCCCGACAGTCATGGATGACCATTTGGGCATGCGCACCTTCAGCTCTCTGATGAGTCCCTATTTTATAGCTTATTTTTGGACTCATCTAGGCCTTTTTCCTCAGCTTTGCACTATCTTTAAGTGCCATTAGTACTCCTTTTGGTTAGCTGCGGCAATCCACGCCCTGTGCACCTTTTTAGCCCATTTCTGTGCTTGTGTGCATTTACATTCTTGCTATGATTATTATTGTTTGTTGTGGCTGCCACGAGCGATGTCCCGTGCAGTTTTCCTGCAGGTTTGGGGATCGTGAGGGCATTCAGGAAAGGCATTTCACTATTTTTGGCAAAGGAGTCAGTGGTCGTGCGTTTTTACCCACGCACGACCATCGACCTCCTGGCGCATGATCACTGATCGTGCGCAGCCGGACTCATTTGTGAAATCTCTGTCTTGAACCTTCCGCACGATCACTTGTCATACCGTGCACGACCACTACTCGTGCGCCGCCGATCGTGCGCAGTCATACCCATTTTACAAAGTTCTTTCTGGCTATTTCCGCACGATCATCAGCATTGCCTCGCACGATCACTTATCGTGTGCTGCTGATCGTGCGCGACCATTGATTTTCTGATGCAAGTCTACTGGTTGCTCGCGCACGGGCGCTGACCATGGTCGCGCACGACCACTGGTCATGTGCAAGTGGTTGTGGCCCTATTTATTCTGCAAGTTATAAAAATCCCTATTCCGCGAATTAGGGTACGGACGTTGTTACGAAACCTCCGCTAGTCCGCCGTTTCGCCCTCCAGCAGTTCCATTCGCCTCCACCTTCATCCCTACCATCGGGAGGACCTTCTCCGGCAATTCCAAAGCATTCCGCATCCTCCGGTGATCCTCCCGGCCATTGAAGCATTCTTCTCCGAGCTTTCCACCAAGGAAGAAGACGAAGCATACCTAGAGAATGGAATTACAGGCCCTCGAGGTGACAGCTCGGTGGTACCGGAAGCCCTCCTCGGACTGCGCTTGGAAGCGGATTGACAACCCGCACCTCCGGCCAACAACCGCGGTGGATCTTCAATCTCGTGGTTTTGCATTTTCTATCTTTTCTTGTTGCATGGAATGTTTATGCATGTAATGAACATCAATTTCTAGTGTTAATTTGATCGTTTGTGTTTCATCTTGCTTATGAGAATTATTCTTTGATGCGCCTCACTCCATCTCGCTCCACTCCACATGTTCGTTTCACTCATTTTCACTCTGCACTAATCACCTCAGTCGCTAGACTTCCATCCACTCACCAATCGAAGTACGGCATCACGGCCGCTACATCCATCTTGCCTTGAGAAGCGGTGATTGCGACCCGCATAGTTTACGTTAGTGTAATCGGTCGTAAGACCACCAACCAAAGCCCCTTCTTTTTCTATTTATTTCAATTAACTCTCATAACAATAGTTTTAGAGTCTAAATCGTTCGACGCTAATTGCATTCCTCAAGAGACCGACATCCGGGGATTCATTCCCAACTTTATTACTTGTGCGACCGGTACGCTTGCCGTATTTTACGCGCATCAAGTTTTTGGCGCCGTTACCGGGGAATGCAACTGTTGAACGACTGAGGATTTCTGAAAATATTGGTATACGAGTTAATTTGTTTTGCTTTGTTTCATTTCTTTTCTCATCTGCTGTAGTTCATTGTCGGAATTGTACGTTTTGCGCGATGAATCTTTGCAAAGTAGTTGCTTCTGTTTGACTTTGATATTTCCGCAATGTGGGCCAATTTCAATATTCGTTGCCCTCATTGTGGAGATATCTCGCATGCAAGTGATAGATGTCCCCAGAAGTATAGTCCCCAGGAAATTCACGACTCTATATTTCTTAGACATAAGCCGGTCATCCACCGACCCGCGGAGCCATTACCGCACTACTTTTTCTCGGCTTCAGCAAACGCTTCACCGCGGAAGCCGACTAAGCAGTGCATCTTTTGTCGAAGCTGGGATCATGCATTGAAGGACTGCACTGCTTATTTAGCTGAATTGGAAGTGGATAATGAGCCGGACTTCGGGATTATTCCCACTTCCACCGTGAGCAGCACCCCTTCAGCCTCGGGATATGCATCGATGCCATCTCCATGTTTTGGAGAAAGCATTTCCGATACATGCCCCGATGTTTGTGTTGATCCCCATCCCGGCATGGATACGTATACTTCTGATGAACATGCATCACCTAGCATCGAGTCCGGTTGCGAAGAGCCAGTTCTTGACCTCCCGTTGAGTTCTGTACCTCCGCCTTCTGCTTTGCATAGTATTCCTTCTTTTCTGATATTTCTGTTGAGGTTGATTCGCAGGTGGAAACTAGCACTCTCAGCTTTCTGTTAGATTCTGTCGAGGAGGACATTTCCGTGGTTGAGGTTGCTACCTTCACCCCATGTGAGGATGTCCAATGCGTGGACGAAATGGATGCTGCACTAGGAACTTCTTGCACCATCCTGGACAGTGGTGTTCAGATTTCTGCAATTCCACCAACGGGAGATGATTCCGTGATCATTTCCAAGATTAAGGATTGTTTATGTTATTCTTCTATTTTATTTCTTGACCCCGTTCTTGTTTCCACTTCCCTGCAGGCTTCCATCTTAGAACCGGTTCAACCAGTGCAAGGGCCTGTAATGCGGATGTCTGCTAGCAACCAGATGCGGGTGGAGTCGGAAACGACGAACTTCACGAGCTATTTCCTGCCCATGCCTGACACCCATGACAGGTATATTTATACAGGTAGTGGGGAATATGTTCTATCTCCGTATTGGTACCCGGTACCACGTTGCGAATTGGAGAAAATGGCTGAGAATTTCTATTTTCATACACCAATCAGTTGAGAAATGCTGAGCATTGGGAATAAGTCTTGTTGGGAGACAGAAAACCTAATAGTTATCTAGTTAATGTTTTCTTTTCTACTTTTTTTTTAGTTGCATTGCTCTTTTTGCTCTTTAAGTTTTTGTTGATCTGGTAGCTCCCCAACGTCCGATGGTTTCCCTTGCGCACCCTCAGTGTCTCCCGAGCGATCTTGGCATAAATCTGGATCGACGCTGATTTTATTATAACGCGCACGATCACTTATCGTACGCGCTATTTAATTCGCACGATCACTAATTGTGCGGTCGGCCAGTTTTTATAAAAGGACCGACCGGGCCACACTGTTCGTGCGCCCTAACTCTACGATCCGCGGCCCTGTTCATGCGCCGTATCCTCGCCGATCTCCCTCTTCCTCCTCCTACTCCGGCAACACCCTAGGAGATCTCTTCTCCTCTCGCGACTCCGGATCTCCGTTGTGAGATGGCTACTCCCTCCAACGCAAGATTGTTAATGCCTACCGGCGCTCCACTCCGGCTCAAGTTCTAGCGAAGATGGGGATGTTCCAGAAGGATGCCCACACACGCAGGTATAACGCTTTGAAATGCAAGCCTTTCCTCTCCCAGCGTCTTGTGGATTGGAGGAATTGCGATCCATTGGTGACGGTGGTGCCCTAGCCGATTCGATCCTCCATCTTTACTCTTTCGACAATGGAGCCGCGTTTTCGAGTGTCGCGAACCTGGATTTAGAGAACTCACTTTTGAGTTCCTCTCCACGTTCGAGTGGGAATGCGATAGTATCGGCTATCGACCTGTTGTATGTTCCTTCCGGATGAGGGGACAGGTCATTTCTTTGACCATCCATGAGCTCGGCGTCCGAGCCGGATTTTACTCAAGTGAGTCGGCACCGCATGATTTGGGCTCCGGCTTCCCTGAAGGTGCCACCCATGCGACTGCTTGGTGTGAAATCACCGGCTCCGACGAGGAATATGTGGCTCGGAAGGCCAAGTCTACAAAAATCGTATCCCCTGCCTTGCGGTACCTTCAGCATCTCCTTAGCCATTCGCTTACTGCTCGCGCACTTAGCCAAAATGTGGTCGGGTGGCAAGATTTGGTTTGTCTTTATAGCATGCTCAAGCGGGAACCCATTCACCTGGGGTATATGTTGGCAACATTCTTCCTTCACGAGGCCACGTATAGCCTCGCCGGATCGATTGGTGGTGCTTACTACATCACCAGCATCCCAAACTGTTTGGGAGTCTGGGATAGCTTACCCCTGATGGAGCCGGTTACCTCGCCCTCTTCGATCACTCGTGCCAGCATGGTCAGTTTCCATTTGCTGCGTGTTGTTGGGCGTAGAGCAAATCGCCATTTTGAGATTGTGATGCCGGGTAACGCCCGGAGGGCCAGACCAGATGATGAGGAGGAATTTGCACCTGAATCATCTGCCATGGGAGGGCGGAGAGCTGCGGGAAGTTCACAGCCGCGACATTCTCAGTCACCACAGCCACCGCCAGCCATGCCTTATAGCCAGCCAGGCCCTCACTTCAGTGCTGCTCAGGGCCCGGTCATTCCATATCTGCTTGAGCGCCTCGCGGACATTGAGGCCTCTCAGTATTGGATGCAAGACATGGTCTATCAGCAGGCGTTGCGAGGTGGCCTGAGCATTCGTCCACCGCCCGCATGTGTCGCCCCCGCCGCTCCTAAGCCCCGTTCGCCACCTATTGAGATCGACAGTGATGACGACGAATGAGGATGATACATTTTCTCCGCAGCTTCCATTTCATTTCCTTCGCTCTTTGTTTCTTGTTGGAACATTTTGAGTTTTATTTTATTTTGCTGCAAAAACATTATATACAACTGCTAATACAGGTATTTGGTCCACCTTAAGGACGGTAAACAAAGGGCTATTCGGGAGACAACCCAAGCTTGGACCTTTTGGTCCCCTCGTTTATGCTTTTTATTTTATGTTTTCTATTTTTTGTATTTTCTGTTGTTCGGCCTAATTCGCAGGTTCAGTGATGAGTTGTAAATATACTTATTTTTTATTGTATTTATTTTGTCATTTTAATTTATTTTCATAGTTTTTAGCTTGTTTTATTCAATAAAATGTTTCTTTTTTGTAAAAATATATTCTAACTTAGCATTTTTTATTTTTTGAATTTTTCCAGAAAAAATAATTTTCGGCCTTATCACGCCCGTGTCACCCCCCGACACGGGCGTGTCAGGCTCTCAACGTAATCAGCCAGTCAAAACATGCAATTTCCCTGTTCCGAGCCCGACACGCCCAATGTCACGCCCGTGTCAAAGCCCGTCACGCCCGTGTCGAGGCCGACACTCAACGATTAGTCAAACAGTCAACGCTGCCGACATCAGGATGCCAGCTGTCCCGGTCACGCCCCCCTGTCACGCCCGTGACAATTGTGTCACGCCCATGTCCGCCACGTGGGCTGCCCCGAAGTCAAAGCTCGCATTAAATCCCTAGATCCAGCTCCCCGTCACGCCCGTGACTGACACCTGTCACGCCCGTGACCTGGGGCGTGACCGCCACGTTTTCAGCCGAAGTCAACTTTCCAGTCCAATCACCCAATCAGCTCATGAATAGTAGTGACACGCCCCCCTGTCACGCCCGTGACCTAGGGCGTGTCACTCCCGATTTTTTGCCTATAAATACAAGCTTCCGGGAAGCTTATTTTGTCTCCTTTTTTGGCCACTTTGCTAAGGTGTTGTGCTGCCCATTTGGATCCAAATGTTATGTAAGAGATTTTTCTCCTCCCTCCCTTAGTTTGTAATAGCTTTTTATTTTATAAAAATAGTTTATTTCCTCTCTTGCTTGGCATGAATCTCATTTGGAAGCGCCCTATCTTTGTAATTTTTCATTCCCCTTTTTTGTTCTTTTCATGTTTTATCTTTTTCAGCTTTATAACTTAGTTTAGTTTAGGATTTTATCGCATTTACTAGCCGTTATGCTGCCCATTTTATTTTCATTTTGCGCAGCCGTTTAGCTTTAGTTTATTTTTATTTTCACTTTTTATGCATTTCTACCGCATTCTAGCGGTAGAAATGCACTTGTTTTAATTTTTCGCCAACTTCCATTTTGCGTTTATTTGCAAAACTTTTCGCTCCGTTTAATTTTTATTTTCTCTTTTTATGCATTTCTACCGCATTCTAGCGGTAGAAATACAGTCGTTTTAATTTTCCGAGCACTTAGCTTTTCGTTTTAATTTTCAAAACTTTTAGTCCGTTTAATTTTTATTTTCTCTTTTTATGCATTTCTACCGCATTTTAGCGGTAGAAATGCAGTTGTTTTAATTTTTCAGTCACTTTGCTTTTTCTTTTTTTGCAAGTGTGTGTGCATGTATGAGTTAGATTTTATAGCTTTGTTTCAATTTCTGTAGAGTGTGTGCGTATGCATCTATTTCCGCCTACTCGTTAAGAGATAAATGGCGCTCAGCTTTCATTTCCCGCCCACTCGTTTGAGTGGGACTTGTCTTTTATTAATTTCATTTTCTCCTACACACTTGAGTAGGAAAACTTATAGTGCGTGCGTGTGTTTTCTTTCAAGTAGAGTGCGTGAGTGCGTTTCATTTCTGTAGAGTGTGTGTGTGTATGAGTATAAATTTACCCCCGCCCACTCTCTCGAGCCGGGATTTGCATTTACTGTTTTCTTCAGTCCTACTCGTTTGGGTAGGACTTGCAATTTTCAGCTTTCTTTACTGCTTTCTTACTGCTTTCTTACTGCTTTCTTTTATCGCTTTCTAGCATAAGTGTCCCAATTCCGATGAGTGGCTAACCGCCCTTAGCCCTCGATATCGAAGAGCATTGGGACAGATAAAGTAGCTTTAAATAATTAAAGATCCTGTTTTCTATTTAATTAAATTTCTTAAGGTTTGCCCCGGTTAACGACGCGTAGGACCGCATAATCGATGTGCGGGCTCTATTTCCGTTATCCATACGCAATGCCGAGAGGCCGCACGTATGGAACGATCACCCTTGGGTAAAGAGAGCTTCGCGCTAACCCTCGAGAGAGGAGGCGCGCGACTCTACCGGATTGGGTTCCTCACCCAATAGCGGGTTCTCAGCGTAATGCGGGCGTTAAGATGAATCCTTCGTCGGTCTAGCGATCGGTCGAATAGTCTTAGCGTTCAGGTGAGAGATATCCCTAGACCAAGGTGAGCTCATATCTAAGGAACCTCCACGGCCGAGTCTCCGCCTTAATTAATTTGAAATTTAGGATCTCTTTTTATTAAAAGTTAACTTTCGTTCAATTCTCTTTTTGATATTGTCGTGCCGAGTTCTTCATCAGCTTTCTGCATTTTATTTCCTGCTTTCATTTTCTGCATTATATTTATTTTTATGTTCGCCATTTCATTTTTTATATAATCTACCTAAAATATTATCGGTAGAATAATAGGCTTTCAGGGAAAGAGTAGATATAGCTAAGCCGGCCCCGAGAACAATACGACCCCGATATTCCACACCGGAATATCCTGTACTACACGCGATAGGTGCACTTGCCTCCCTCTCGTTAAAACTCGGTTTCTAACAAAATAAAACCCTCTTCTTTTTATAAATAAAAACCTCCACTTTCACACATAAATAAGAGCCGGCGTTTTAACCATCAAGTTTTTGGCGCCGTTGCCGTGGAAAATTTCGACTTACTATTTTGAATTCCTGAAACTTATTAATTTTACCCTTTATTTCTACTAATATATATATATATATATAAAATTTGATCAAACAAAAAAATTTTATAATAATAATAATAATAATATCATTATTAATATTAGTAATAAATACTTAAACAAAAAAAAATCAAAAAATAAAAAAAAAATTTAAAAACTTTAAAACAAAAAAATCAGAAAAATTTAAAACTTAAAAGAAAAAATCAAAAACTTAAAAAATAAAAAAACTTAAAAAAAAAATAATAATAAAAAAAAAACAAAAAAAAACTTAAAAAAAAAAAAATTCAAAAAAAAATGATGAAATTTTTTTTTATCTTTCTTTTCATCCAAAAAATTTAAAATTCAAAAAATATATATCTCTTTCATTTTTATTTTGCTTTTAACTTATTTTCTTATTTTTTTATTTTTATTTCAAAAAATAAAAAAACTAAAGAAATAAACTTATCTAAAAATTCAAAAAAAAAAACTAAAGAAAAAATATATAAAACAATTTTTTTTTTTAAATTATGTATTTATTTTGTCGTTTCGGCGCGTTTCACAATCGTGAGCGCTAGGGGATCACATATCGGTCGCGCTCACTTAGCTAAGACGTTAGCTTACGAGTCACACCCACTTGCCCCCTATCACCCGTATCATTTTCGCCGAATTTCTCTTTTTCGTTTTTTATATTATATTTTTGCTTTTACTTTTAACTTTTGCAGGACAAAACTCAACGGGCTTCCCCGAACGCGATTTAGGGAAGATTTCAAAACCCCTATTTTTAAATTTTTTGTACATAACTGTTTAGCTTTCCTTTTATATATATATATATATATCATTCCTCATACTTAGTGCAACATTGGGGACAATGTTGGACTTAAGTATGTGGGTGTTTCCTATTTTTTGTCCTTTTATTTCAAGCACTTAATAAAAATTCCAAAAAATTTGCAAAAATTAAAAATTTCAAAAAAAATATTTTCATGCTTTTAATATTAATAATAAAATTTCAAAAAAATGAATCATCGCTCCGCGACGTTCGACTCATCGAAACAACCACAAATAAGAGTCTGTTCGCGGGCGATCCCTTTTTTGTTACTTTATATATATTCTGTAAATTTTCTCGTCTCTTTCCCTTTTCTTTCCTACCTTGTAAAAATTTCTCTCCTCTTGTAAATATTTTTCGAAAATTAAAAATAAAAAAAAATTTGTATAACTCGAAAAACTAAAAAAAAAAAAATTTTCATAACCTTTAAAAATTTCCAAAAAATGATAATAACCCCAAACTTTCAAAAAAATTAGAAAAAGTCATAAAAATCAAAAAAATTTATTTGTAATAAATAATTTGAATACCTTAATTCTTAACTTCTTTGCTCTCCAAAATAATCATTTTCGAGTTTATTTATAAGCGAATTTCAATTAATTCTTTATTTACTATTCGTTTATTAATTGTAGCTCGATAGACTTAAATTTCTGGGTTAAGATTTTAAAGAATTTTTTATGGCTTTTTCTTATTATAGGGAACTTGTTTTTTGTCATTTTCACTTCTGATTTTTTGAATAAAAGCACATTTTTATGTTAGAAAATAACATTTATGGATTTTACATTATTTCTACTTATGCTTTTAGAAACGTAGGAACGTTCAAATTAAAAAGGATGCTCTCAAAATTTTTTATTAAACTCTAGTTTTCTTTAGAAATTCATCCCTTCCACCTATTTTTTATGCCTTACTTGGTATGATTCCCCACTCACCCTTAAAAGATCTTATGTCAATGGGGTTAAGATTTCGTCCCGTAAACATAGGCACCCAATTTTTTAAAAAGATTATATGTTACGGAGTAAGAGGATAAAATCCATTACTCCTATACATATGCATTGGGTTTATTTATATTTATGAAGAAAGAAAAATGTTAGGAAAATAAGATTTCATTTTCCTAATAATTCAAAAAGAAAAAAATGTGGAGGTTCGAGAAAAAATTACCTCGCCTCAAAAATCCAAGCCCTCTTCATAACCGCCAATCCACTTATCCATTTTTCATGATTCTAGAATTAATCTAAAACTTTCTGAGAGCATAATTTTTAAATTGAATTATTTCCTATAAATTTCTTTTTAGCTAAAGTTTTTTCGATAATTCAAATCCATTTTTTGTTAAACTAACAAAATAATTTTCGCTTTCTATTTTTCTCGTTTAGAAGTATTTTTGAAACGGTTCCTCTATTTATAACATTTTCATAATTTAGGATTTAATTCTGAAACCCCGGAAATTTACTTCGATCTTTCGTACAATTAAATCAAGCGGTAGTTAAATTTAGGATTCTTTTTTATTCCTTATAGGTTCATCTCCAACTTTTGCTCTGGAATAGCAAAAGCTTAAGTATGGGGGTATTTGATGAGTTGTAAATATACTTATTTTTTAGTGTATTTATTTTGTCATTTTAATTTATTTTCATAGTTTTTAGCTTGTTTTATTCAATAAAATGTTTCTTTTTTGTAAAAATATATTCTAACTTAGCATTTTTTATTTTTTGAATTTTTCCAGAAAAAATAATTTTCGGCCTTGTCACGCCCGTGTCACCCCCCGACACGGGCGTGTCAGGCTCTCAACGCAATCAGCCAGTCAAAACATGCAATTTCACTGTTCCGAGCCCGACACGCCCAACGTCACGCCCGTGTCAAAGCCCGTCACGCCCGTGTCGAGGCCGACACTCAACGATTAGTCAAACAGTCAACGCTTCCGACATCAGGATGCCAGCTGTCCTGGTCACGCCCCCCTGTCACGCCCGTGACAATTGTTTCACGCCCGTGTCCGCCACGTGGGCTGCCCCGAAGTCAAAGCTCGCATCAAATCCCCAAATCCAGCTCCCTGTCACGCCCTAGTCACGCCCGTGACTGACACCTGTCTTGCCCGTGACATGGGGCGTGACCGCCACGTTTTCAGCCGAAGTCAACTTTCCAGTCCAATCACCCAATCAGCTCATGAATAGTAGTGACACACCCCCTGTCACGCTCGTGACCTAGGGCATGTCACTCCCGATTTTTTGCCTATAAATACAAGCTTCCGGGAAGCTTATTTTGTATCCTTTTTTGGCCACTTTGCTAAGGTGTTGTGCTGCCCATTTGGATCCAAATGTTATGTAAGAGATTTTTCTCCCCCCTCCCTTAGTTTGTAATAGCTTTTTATTTTATAAAAATAGTTTATTTCCTCTCTTGCTTAGCACGAATCTCATTTGGAAGCGCCCTATCTTTGTAATTTTTCGTTCCCCTTTTTTGTTCTTTTCATGTTTTATCTTTTTCAGCTTTATAACTTAGTTTAGTTTAGGATTTTATCGCATTTACTAGCCGTTACGCTGCCCATTTTATTTTCATTTTGCGCAGCCGTTTAGCTTTAGTTTATTTTTATTTTCACTTTTTATGCATTTCTACCGCATTCTAGCGTAGAAATGCACTTGTTTTAATTTTTTGCCAACTTCCATTTTGCGTTTATTTGCAAAACTTTTCGCTCCGTTTAATTTTTATTTTCTCTTTTTATGCATTTCTACCGCATTCTAGCGGTAGAAATGCAGTCGTTTTAATTTTCCGAGCACTTAGCTTTTCGTTTTAATTTTCAAAACGTTTAGTCCGTTTAATTTTTATTTTCTCTTTTTATGCATTTCTACCGTATTCTAGCGGTAGAAATGCAGTTGTTTTAATTTTTCAGTCACTTTGCTTTTTCTTATTTTTGCAAGTGTGTGTGCGTGTATGAGTTAGATTTTATAGCTTTATTTCAATTTCTGTAGAGTGTGTGCGTATGCATCTATTTCCGCCTACTCGTTAAGAGATAAATGGCGCTCAGCTTTCATTTCCCGCCCACTCGTTTGAGTGGGACTTGTCTTTTATTGCTTTCATTTTCTCCTACTCACTTGAGTAGGAAAACTTAGGGTGCGTGCGTGTGTTTTCTTTCAAGTAGAGTGTATGAGTGCATTTCATTTCTGTAGAGTGTGTGTGTATGAGTATAAATTTACCCCCGCCCACTCGCTCGAGCCGGGATTCGCATTTACTGTTTTCTTCAGTCCTACTCGTTTGGGTAGGACTTGTAATTTTTAGCTTTCTTTACTGCTTTCTTACTGCTTTCTTACTGCTTTCTTTTATCGCTTTCTAGCATAAGTGTCCCCATTCCGATGAGTGGCTAACCGCCCTTAGCCCTCGATATCGAAGAGCATTGGGACAGATAAAGTAGCTTTAAATAATTAAAGGTCCTGTTTACTATTTAATTAAATTTCTTAAGGTTTGCCCCGAGTTAACGACGCGTAGGACCGCATAATCGATGTGCGGGCTCTATTTCCGTTATCCATACGCAACACCGAGAGGCCGCACGTATGGACCGATCACCCTTGGGTAAAGAGAGCTTCGCGCTAACCCTCGAGAGAGGAGGCGCGCGACTCTACCCGATTGGGTTCCTCACCCAATAGCGGGGTTCTCAGCGTAATGCGAGCGTTAAGAGGAATCCTTCGTCGGTCTAGCGATCGGTCGAATAGTCTTAGCGTTCAGGTGAGCGATATCCCTAGACCAAGGTGAGCTTATATCTAAGGAACCTCCACGGCCGAGTCTCCGCCTTAATTAATTTGAAATTTAGGATCTCTTTTTATTAAAAGTTAACTTTCGTTCAATTCTCTTTTTGATATTGTCGCACCGAGTTCTTCATCGGCTTTCTGCATTTTATTTCCTGCTTTCATTTTCTGCATTATATTTATTTTTATGTTCGCCATTTCATTTTTTATATAATCTACCTAAAATATTATCGGTAGAATAATAGGCTTTCAGGGAAGGAGTAGATATAGCTAAGCCGGCCCCGAGAATAATACGACCACGATATTCCACACCGGAATATCCTGTACTACACGCAATAGGTGCACTTGCCTCCCTCTCGTTAAAACTCGGTTTCTAACAAAATAAAACGCTCTTCTTTTTATAAATAAAAACCTCCACTTTCACACATAAATAAGAGCCGGCGTTTTAACCATCATTCAGCTTATCTTTGGTGCGAAGCAGCAACTCCCGTGAATCATCACGCAATCTTCTGGCATGCTCCCCTCTTTGGAGCATAGGTACTCTCTCTTACTTCAGATTTCATTCCTTGGTTGAATGTCTATTTTTCTTGCTTATGTTTTCATTCAAGTCTGGGGGGAAGAGCCGCTTGTGCACTCCACGAGCACATTTAATTTCGCATGCCAGTAGTTTTCCTTTTTGCTTCATTGTTTTTGACTCCTGCTGCACACACTTTGGCACCCACATGAGCGCGCACTTGACCACGCGTGCGGCTCGAGTTGATGTATTATTTCGTGTAAACTTTAAGATGGTGGTGCTGACGTAGGATTTTGATTTAGAGTAGTTCGAAACTCGTGCAGTGCTCCTAATCGAGTGCTCACGTTGTGTAGAAATTGTATAGATTTAGTTTTTCTTTATGTTTGTAATTTATATTTTTTCTGCACTCATAAATACTGTCTGTCCTACTCAAATCTATGAATCCGGAGTAATCACTCGGTAGTGTAGGAATGTGTGTAGGCATCGCTAGCTTTGTATTGCTCGAGTCGGGAGGACGGATCACTTTTCTCGGTGACTAAGAACTTGCCCCAGACTACTTTCGAAGCATTGGTGCACGGTTAGTCGAGCGTGAGCGTGACGTAGGCAATCACTTTGGCCCGGTTGAGCCTTGCACCCGTCCTAACATAGCCCTCGCTAGCCCCGTTGTGCCTACCTTCCTTTTGTTTCAGCTCCACACTCAATTCACCAATGCCTCAAGCCAATCCTAGTCGCACACCCGCGCCGAGCTCTAGTTCCAAGCATTTTCTCGTTGGGTTGTTGATGTGGGAAGTGGTTTTGTGAAAAATGTGGATTTTGCCATCTTGTTATATTTGCTGAAATTCAAGAATTTGTAAAAGAAAAATTTATAAAAGCAAAAATTGTGAAAAAAAAACGAAAAAGAGAAAAAAAAAAGAATAAATGAAAATCTGTTTTTGAGAAATCTGTTTTGGGGTAGGCGGTGCACACACCCATGTTATAAAAACCAAGTCTGGGGGTGTGGTGCACTCGCATTCATTTTACTAGTGGGAAATCTGTAATTGTGCGAGCTCCGTTGGGTTGTGCGTAGCCTTCGTTTTCATCTTTTTTATCCATACCTATGTCTACACCCAAGCCCCAACTCTTCACCTAAAGTCCTACGGATTTATGCTCGAGTCGAACTAGCATCATGGAGAAAGTGTGAACGGGCAAGCATATGGTCCCCGACATTGGTAGATTCCTTTGGAGGTGATCACGAGCCCCGCTCTTTGGCAATGCTCCACCATCCGACTTGCCTATTTTCTTCCTACACATGACCGCGCGATTCTCCGGAAATTCAATCTTTGAGTAGTGACAGTATTTATTTACGTTTATCGAAAATTATAAATTGCATAGCATGATTAAAAACTGCTTCTATTATATTTTCTTTGCACTTGTGTTTCTCGATTTCTCGTCCTACTGTATTTTGAAATTACTACGTCAGCTAGCCATTTTTGAGTCCACAAGGTGATTATTTGCCCGGGACGTGCAAATGGTTAAGTCTGGGGTGGGATGAGTCCCTATTTTATACTTTATTTTGGACTCATCTAGGCCTTTTTTCTCAGCTTTGCACTATCTTTAAGCGCCATTAGTACTCCTTTTGGTTAGCTGCGGCATTCCACGCCCTGTGCACCTTTTTAGCCCATTTCTGTGCTTGTGTGCATTTACATTCTTGCTATGATTATTATTGTTTGTTGTGGCTGCCACGATCGATGTCCCGTGCAGTTTTCCTGCAGGTTTGGGGATCGTGAGGGCATTCGGGATTGGCGTTTCACTATTTTTGGCAAAGGAGTCAGTGGTCGTGCGTTTTTACCCATGCACGACCATCGACCTCCTGGCGCACGATCACTGATCATGCGTAGCCCGGACTCATTTGTGAAATCTCTGTCTTGAACCTTCCGCACGATCACTTGCCATACCGCGCACGACCACTGCTCGTGCGCCGCCGATCGTGCACAGTCATACCCATTTTACAAAGTTCTTTCTGGCTATTTCCGCACCATCATCAGCATTGCCTCGCACGATCACTGATCGTGCGCTGCTGATCGTGCGCGACCATTGATTTTCTGATGCAGGTCTACTGGTTGCTCGCGCACGGGCGCTGACCTTGGTCGCGCACGACCACTGGTCGTGCGCCAGTGGTCGTGCGCCCTATTTATTCTGCAAGCTATAAAAAGCCCTGTTCCGCGAATTAGGGTACGGACGTTGTTACGAAACCTCTACCAGTCTGCCGTTTTGCCCTCCAGCAGTTCCATTCGCCTCCACCTTCATCCCTACCATCGGGAGGACCTTCTCCGGCGATTCCAAAGCATTCCGCATCCTCCGGTGATCCTCCCGGCCATTGATGCATTCTTCTCCGAGCTTTCCACCAAGGAAGAAGACGAAGCATACCTAGAGAACGGAATTACAGGCCCTCGAGGTGACAGCTCGGTGGTACCGGAAGCCCTCCTCGGACTGTGCTTGGAAGCGGATTGACAACCCGCACCTCCGGCCAACAACCGCGGTGGATCTTCAATCTCGTGGTTTTGCATTTTCTATCTTTTCTTGTTGCATGGAATCTTTATGCATGTAATGAACATCAATTTCTAGTGTTAATTTGATCGTTTGTGTTTCATCTTGCTTATGAGAATTATTCTTTGATGCGCCTCGCTCCATCTCGCTCCACTTCACATGTTCGTTTCACTCATTTTCACTCAGCACTAATCACCTCACTCGCTAGACTTCCGTCCACTCACCAATCGAAGTACGGCATCACGACCGCTACATCCATCTCGCCTTGAGAAGCGGTGATTGCAACCCGCATAGTTTACGTTAGTGTAATCGGTCGTAAGACCACCAACCAAAGCCCCTTCTTTTTCTGTTAATTTCAATTAACTCTCATAACAATAGTTTAAGAGTCTAAATCGTTCGACGCTAATTGCATTCCTCAAGAGACCGACATCCGGGGATTCATTCCCAACTTTATTACTTGTGCGACCGGTACGCTTGCCGTATTTTACGCGCATCACTCTCCGTCTGCCGAGAATGACTTAACTCCTATCCTCCGGATAAAGCTTTCCGCAAGAAAGGAGTACGATGCTCACGTATCAAACAATACCCTAGCAGGGTATAAAGAGAGTAAAACAAAGCTTAAACACAGGCAACAAACATAAACTGTCTTAAAAGTATGATGTAAAAGATCAACTAAAAATTCCTCATACCTATTACCACATCAGGTTGGCGGATCGCTTCTAGTTGCCCAAGTTTATAAGATAATGGTTGCACAGGTTGGAACCGAGAAGCGCTAGAGTACGCCATCTTCCCTTTCTCTGCGGCACTGGGGCCGGAGTGCACAATTCACTCCTTCCTTGGCTCCTGCTCAGCACCTCTTTGAGTACAAAAACAAGCTATGTTGCCCACCTTGCAACAATTAAAGCACCTCGGTGGTACCTTAAAGCGAGTCCCTCCGGACATCAAATTTCTTTTCGCACCGAACTTGAAAGGATGAGGCTTTTTCTTCCATCTATTCCCTTCAATCTTCCCTTGGGATTGTGAAGGCTTCCCTTCCCCTTGCTTGGGTGCGAAACACTTACGACGATGGGTTCACTCCATATTGCTCTCCAACAATCTAGCAATCTCAACCAGCTCATTGAAACCAGCGCTCTTTATAGCTATGAGGGGTTGCCTCAAATTCTCACTCAGTTTGTGGTAGAAGAGGTTGTCCCTCTCCTCATCGCCCGCCAAGTTCTTTCTAGCATAACAACCCAACTGATTGAACTCCTGAACATAATCATCCACTCTCTTGGCCCGCTGTAACATCCGTCAGACAACTAGACCACCTAGGAGTGTTTTTGTCATAACTAGGTCATGAAAAAATTCTAGAAGCCCAAGAAGACCAAGTGGACTTAGGAATAAAGGTGATTGGAATGAATGGTCTGCAAATAGTAGATTCCTAAACACTAGTTTAGGATTATCATGAGGCTTCACCAAGACTCCAAGACCCCACCATGACTCCACCAATCTGTTAAAAGGGCCCTAAGGGTCCATTGGAGTCAACCCAGGATAGCCAAGTTGACCTAGGATCATATTTGTCCTAAATAGGGAAAGGTTCCCTAACTAAGGACAATGTGCTCTTAATGAGCCCAACCAACCCTACTAAGGTCTTCCTAGACCAATAGTGGAGTCAATGGGTCATCAAAGACCCATTAGAGTCAACCTTAGAGCTTATGTTGACCTAAGTAACCCCTAACCCTAAATGGGTCAAACTGACTTACATAGGTTAAATTGACCTTCCCTTAGCCAAGTGGACCCCACCCATGCCCTAAATGGGTCCTTAGTGACCACAATGGGACACTAAGGACCCATTGTGGTCAACCCTAGTAGCTAAGTTGACCAAAGTCAACTTAAACCCCAAAGTGGACAAAGTTCCCTTAATAAGGGTCAAGTGACCCTACCCATCCATACCTAGACCCTAGGGGAGGCCAATAGGTCACCATGGACCCATTGATGGTGACACCAAATGTCAATTTTACCAAAGTCAACCCTAGGCTAGGTCAAGTCAAACTTAGCTCAAGGAGGGGCTAACTCATGCTCAAGCCCCTAGCCACTTGGGCTAACCACTTCCCAATCACTTTATAATTGCTTAGTGGCCTGTATTTAGGCTGGTACCATGAAAAAAATCAGCCCTGAGGGATAGGAGAGAGAAAGCTTCCATTTCTCCTTAATGGAGGAGAGAGAAAGAGGAAGGAAGAAGCCATTCATGGCTTCGGAAGTCCGAGGGCAAATTTTATTGGATGGATTCAACTCCTCTGGGGAATAGGAGGAGTTTCCAGCCGTTTCCCGACCAACCAAAGGTAGGTTCACCTCCCCCCCCACCACATGGTCGAAAGCTCCATTCATGGCCATTAATGGCATTGATGCCATGACCACCCCCATTCCCCATTTTATTATTTTTAAACACTCACTGGACTCCTAGGAATCGTTTATACATCTTACCTGAAGGACCCAAAGCAGTTCACTGTGCTTTTGCAGAAACCGAGCCGCGCCACCATCAGAAATGGCATCCCGACGATAAACCCGCATCTAGGCCGCAAATAAGGTCCTCCTCTTCCTCTATCACTGTGGGTAGATCATAAGAATTCTTTGGGCAAAGATTCGAGCTCAATTGAGCCTGATTGGGAGAAGTTTCCTCCTGGTTTTTCCGAAAAATTAAGGTTGTCGGGATCTCCGGAATCGGCCCCTCCGGCGGCTGCACCGCCGCCTTGCGATAGCCACAACCTCGACGGAGATGGTGGTGGCGGTGGCCGGCCCGGGAGATGGCCGGGTGGCCGGGGGTGGTGGCTAGAAGTAGCTCCAGGTAAGGTCAATCCCACCCGTCAGTTGGAGGAAGAAGATGAGCCAGAGCCGCTGGATCTTACGTCAAGATTCATACAAGATCAATATATTATTATTTCATTTTAATGAATTCTGTCACACTTATTCAGTCCTTTTGTAAATAAATTTAATACTACTTAGAGGCTATAGCAGAGAATGTGGTTAACAAATAAATTGTAGCCCTATGGGTCTACTTTAATTTAAAATTGATTTGATTCAATTTGGACATCTAGTTTTACCAGTGCACCCATTTTCGTGGGGTCTATACCTCGGGTTAGTCAGAAACTAAAATGTGTGCCCCCACTTCATCCCTTGTCCAAATGACCTATAGTTTGGATAGGGAGTCACCCAAATCAATACGTAGGCCCTGCCCAAAAATGAGAATTTTTGGGGACAATTTTTCTATAGTTTTTGAAATTATTTAAATATCCTAGGGTAAATTAATTAGGGGACCAAATGACCTCCAAACCCTCCCAAACTTTGGTGAGTGCTCCTTGGGGTCATCATGAGGATCTGTATAAATTTTCACTTCTTTTTAAGTTGATTTGGGTAGGAATTGGGCAAACCCTAGCTGTCGAAAATAACATCCGACGATTAAACACTCGGGCTAACACCTCCCGAAGCCAAAGCACAAGCATTCCCTTAGAGGCTCAGCCGAGTCACCAAAATAGACTCCGGCTAGCTGTGGAATCTTGCAAACAAGCTACAAATAGGCCACTCAAGGAATCTAAAGAGCTAAGTCCACGCACTAACAACAACAAAAGACCGGAAACGCATCATCGTAACGCCAAACAACGATCAAACAAAACACAGAAAAACCGGGGTCGTTACATCCACTCACCTTAAAAGAAAGTTTTGCCTCGAAACTTAACACTCAACCCTTCTATCAAGAAGGAAGAATCAATAGCGAAGTAAAAACTATACAAAAGAGAGCACAAAACATACCAGGCACGAGTCAGGGAAACAGATGAGGGTAGGCCTTCCTCATCGCCGACTCTAGCTCCCAAGTCGAGCTTTCCACCCCCTGGTTTCTCCACAAAACCTTAACCATAGGAATTGTTTTCCTCCGCAACACGCAATCCTGAGCCTCAAGAATGCGGACAGGCATCTCCACATATGAAAGATTTGGCTCCAATTGTGGCACAGAATCAAAAACCTGCCTATCACTCTGCACAGATTTCTATAGCTGGCTAAAGTGAAAAATATCGTGCACGCCAGAAAAATTCGCGGGCAAGTCCAACCTATAAGCTGCCACACCGATCCGCTCAACAATTTTAAACGGGCCCACAAACCTCGGGTCCAATTTCCGATTCTTGCCAAACCTCATGATTCCAATCATCGGGGAGACCTTTAGAAATACTAAGTCCCCCACAACAAACACTAAATCAGATCTATGCTGGTTGTCGTTCTTCTCATATCGCTCCTGGGCTATCGGGAGCATCTCCCGAATCATCTTCACAACAGTTTCCATCTCTTCGAGCGCATCCGGACCCAATAAAGGTCCCTCGCCAACCTCTGCCCAAAATAAGGGAGTCTTGCAACGCCTCCCATATAAAGCTTCGAAAGGAGCCACTTGCAATCTTTCCTGATAACAGTTATTATAAGCAAATTCCATAAGCCGCAAACACTCATCCCACGCTCCTCCGTGGTCTAAAATATAGTATCTGATCATGTCCTCAACTATTTGATTAACTCGCTCTGTCTGACCATTTGTCTGTGGGTGGTATGCAGTAGAATATCTCAAATATATACCCAACCCTTCTTACAAACTCTTTCAGAAGCGAGATGTAAACCAGGAGTCTCAGTTTTAAATAATGCTGACTGGCACACCGTGCAATCGGATGACTTCACTCAAATACAGCTCAGCTATTTTCTTCATCAGATAGTCGATCTTAAAAGGTACGAAGTGAGCACACTTCATCAATCTGTCCACAATAACCCAAACTGAGTCATATCCTCCAGGAAATATTGGTAAGCCTGTAATGAAATCCATCGAGATGATTTCCCACTTCCAAGTCGGTATTTCCAACGAAGTCAGTTTGCCACCAGGCCTTCCATGATCGGCCTTAACACGCCTGCAAGTATTGCACTCTGAAATAAACCTGGTTATGTCCCCCTTCATCCCATACAGCCATGCAATCTGCTTTAAATCGTGATACATCTTGGTAGATCCTGGGTGGTAGGCAACACAAGAGCCATGTGCGGGGATACAAAATCTGAATATCCATAATGGCGTGGATACAAAATCTGCCTCGGTACTTCAAAGTACCCGCATCATCAATCGAGAAATCCGACAACTCCCCTTTCTCAGCCCTATGATACAGGTGCAAAAGATCTTGATCATCCTTCTGATGTAGCCTCGTAATCGCAATCCAGGAAGGCTCTGCTACTACCAAACTATTCTGCAAGTCGCAGCTCCCCATAGAAATATCCATCAAAGAAACTCTTCCACTAAAAGCTCGGCGGAGAGGTTAAAAATCTTCCCCGTCTTCTGACTCAAGGCATCGGCCACCACATTAGCCTTGTTCGGATGGTACTGGATCTAAACATCATAGTCGTCCACATACTCCAACCATCACCTCTGGCGCAGATTCAATTCCTTCTGGGTGAAGATATACTTTAAACTCTTGTGATCAGTAAAAATCTTGCACTGCGCGCCATAAAGCAGATGTCTCCACAACTTTAGTGCATAAATCATGGCAGTAAACTCTAAATCATGCGTAGGGTAATTCCTCTCATGAGTTTTCAGTTGCCTCGACCAGTACGCAATCACTTTCCTGACATGCATCAACACGCATCCAAGCCCAACATGCGATGCATCCACATAAACATAATAATCAAAGCCTTCCGTGGGTAGGGTCAAAATGGGAGCAGTGCATAATCTGTTGTTGAGCTCTAGGAAGGCTTCCTCGCACTTCTCGCTCCAAATAAAAGCCGCATTCTTCTGAGTAAATCTAGTCAAAGGTGCAGCTATGGTAGAGAAACCCTCCACAAATCTCCTGTAGTAGCCGGCCAACCCCAAGAAGCTCCTAATCTCCTTGGGAGTGCCGAAAAGTGAGATAAAGATATATCTAAACTCTAGAGGGGGGGGGGTGAATAGAGTATTTTTAAAATAGCTTTACAATTTAAACAAGTAAGACAATTAAGATTTAATTTATGTATAGGTGTAAGGTGTCTTACTAGATAAATCAAAACTAAGACAGCAAAAAGAAGAATCACAGCACACAATAAAGAAAATACTGAAGCAACCAGAAGACACAAGGAACTATAGTGGTCCCCAAAAACCTTGGTACATCCACTCTTCTACCACCCTTGGTAGGAATCCACTCAGGATGAGTTGATCAGGTGTCCTACACCAATGAGCTTTTGATAAGGTGCTCAAAAACCAAACTAGATTTTTTATCAGGTGTCTTGGCACCACTGAGTTTTGACAAGGCTCTCAGAACCAAACTCAGAACTTTTGAAGGGAGTTTTGATAACCCTTTTACAGCAGGAAAAGAAAAATTAAAGAGGTGAAGTTATCTTCTCTGTTCTCAAATCAAATGAGAGAAGACTAGTGGATTGTTGTTGATGTCAAAGCTCCCCCTGAGATGTAGAATGGTTCAGGAGTGAGAGCTTTGCTACAGGGTGATAGGTCTTCAGAAGCTTCAGATCTCCAGCAGAAGATGATTCCAGCAGATGCTAAAATATTTGGTGTCTGGAGTTCTTGATATTGAAGCTATGATCACTTTTCAGTAAGCCAAAAGGATTGTTCTACTAGTTCTTCAGAAAAATGATCACTTGTTGTCTGTCACTGTTAATCTTTTGTTGTTGTGCTATATGTTCTATCTTGTTGACTGAAGACAAAAAGGAGGATCTTATTCTCTGAAAAATTCCTTGTCAAAGATAGCCATTGGCAGTCATAAATGGCTTCTATAAAAGTCTTGTCTTCTAGAGGAAAGTCCCATATTCCAAAAAGAATTCCTTGAAATTTGCTCCAGAATAAAGAAAAAAGGCTGGCAGATCTCTTGAAATAAATGCTGAGAGAATTCAAAAACATTCCAAAGACTGACAGAATTTGAATCCGTAAAAACGTCGATCTCTCAGAAGATCGTCGATCTGAGCTCTACGATCGTCGATCTGAGCTCAGAGATGGAATAAGATCAACAGGCAGAAAACGTCGAACTGAGCTCGAAGATCTTCAAACTGAGCTTAGCGAACTGGAGAATAAACTGAGGAGAGATCGTCGACCTGAGCTCGAAGAACGTCGACCAGAGCTCAGCGATCTAAAGAAAAAACTAAGGAGAGATCGTCGACCTGAGCTCGAAGACCGTCGACCAAAGCTCGACGACTTTAGCAAAGGTTGAGCTCAGAGAGCGTCGAACGGAGTTCGACGTTCCGTCGACCTAAGCTCGACGATAATTGTCTTTGCCTCAGCTTGAAGTCTGATTCCTTGAATGGTCCTGGGGGCAGCTCAAACCTAAATTCTAAGCCCTAGACACATTCTAATGTTGACCTTTAAAACTATACAACTAGGTCAAACTGGTTTCCTAAGACAAACATAGTGATCCTTACCCAAATTAGTAATAGGGTGTTCCAACAATCTCCCCCTATTTGGGTTAGGATTACTATTTACAGACAAAAATAGGAAATAAATAAGCATACAGACAAAACAAAAGCTAAACCAATCAATGCAAGAAAATGTCATAGCAGCATTGCAGATCACAGATAAAATATCAGCAAATATTCAGAGTTGGATGTTTGTTCAGCTTACACAAATCACTTCTTCTCAGTTCCCCTTTTAAACAAAATTTCCCTGTTAGGATTGATGGCTTCTTTCTTTGATCTTCTATCATCTTCTGCACCTAAGGAAGTTTGAGATCTAGGCCTTGGAACTATAGCCTCAGGGTGTAGCTTCATATAATCTTCTGGATTAAAGAATTTCCTTGAAGCATATCTCTCTAGTTCTTTCTTTCTTTGATCTGATATGGTTGTAATGTTGGAAATGTCTTTGCCTTGCTCTCTGGCCTTTTTTATTTGATCTAGAGCAACAAGCTCTTTCATTCTGGCAGTCCATGACAGAGGGTTGTTCTCAGGATCCTCAAATGGAACAGGAGGTTCATATCTATTGATAGACTCAGAATCAGTATGAGGAGTCCTGGAGACAACTGTATCTTAGAGCCTATAAGGGAAAGGACCTAAAGTAGATTCAATATTACCTTGTCCTTCCCTTTGTTGTCTAGAATATGTTCTGTAATCTCTTTGCCTTCCTCTAGACTGATATCTCTTAGATTTATATCCTCTTTGAAATTGTTCTCTTGATTGATATTCCTGAGAAGTTTGGGAAGAGCTTTGCTTTGAAGTAGAGGATGGAAGAGCTGAGCCTCCACCAGATCCTGAATCTGGAGGAGGAGGAGGAGGAGGTTGAAATTTAGAAGATCCGTTTTCATATCTAGCCAATTTTCTTCTTTTCTTCATAGCTTTCAATTGATTTTTAGAGAATTGCATCCATGGCTCAGAGATTGGGCAATCATGCAAAATATAATATGGAATATCATTTGCATCTTTGGCTTGAGCAATAGAACATTCATCATGGCCTTGCTTCTGGCCTTCCTTTTCTTGGCAATGGTACCAGAAGAGTCATCAGAATCAGTGTGAAACTGATCACTTTCTGAGCTTTGGGGTCTATCATATAAATCATCAATGCTCTTAATATATTTCTCTTGTAATTTCAACTGATCTGGAGTCAGGGTAGGAGCAGCAATATCAGAAATTTGAGCAGAAGCAGCATCAGGAGTTGGAGCAGAAACAGCAGCAGGTTCTTCTAGATAAGTAGCAAGTTCTTGAGCAGCAGTAACCTCAATAACAGAAACCATGTCAATATCTTCTGATACAATTGTAGAAACATCAGTAGCAGCAGAGATGGAAGCAGCAACATCCACAGCCTTGAAAGAATTTATATTTGAGGCAATTAGGCTGGGATCACAAACAGAGATAGGCACAATGGCCTTAGTCAAATCTTCAACTTGTTCAACTGGCAGAGAACTGAAGAAAGCAAGATCAATAACTGAAAGCAATTTCTGAAGATCCACTGCAAATGTTGGAGCAGGAACTGCTTCATAAGGCATCTCCCCCTACCTGGGTTCAGTGGCAGCTGGATCAAGGCACCCAGAAGAAGTAATTGCCTGAGAGGAGATGAAGGAGGAGAGCTTGGTAGACAGCTCCTGAACATGTGTCAGGAGTGGAGCCAGGGTGGTCTCCAGTAATGAGATTAGCTTGGGAGCTAGCAGCTCATATAACTTGTCTGCCAGGGCTGAGTGATCTACATGCTCAAGAGGGGCTTGAGTAGAGGTAGGAGAGAAAGTTGCTGGAATGATGTTGACTGGAGCTGATGGAATGGAGAATGTGGAGGTAGGAGGTGAAGGAATGGATGGTCTAGGGGTAAGAAGTGTTGAGATTGATGTAATTTTGTTGGGGAAGGATGAGATGGTAGGGGAAAAAGATGGTTGAGAGAGGATGTCTTGAAGAATTTGTTGGAATGAGGAAGTAGAGGGAAGCTCAGGAGGAGTTGAAGGAGGATCATCCATGAAGGAGTCATCTAAGAGAGAATATGATGAAGTGGTAGCAGGAGGATAGTAGTATAAGGGATGGAATTGCTCTGAGGTAGATGTTGGAGGAGGTGAGATTGGGGATAAGATTGTAATGGGGAATGAGATGGCTATGGTGGTGATTGGTGGTGAGGATGAGATGGCTGGGGTAGAGACTACTGGAGGAGGAGAAGAAGTAGGCAAAACTTCTGCAGGGACAGAGACCTGAGGAGGAGTGACTAAGGCAGTCCTTGTGCCTGAAGCAGGAGTTGATGCAGCAGCCCTATTGGGGTTAATAATCTGCCTATCCGACCTGCTGAAGAGGGCACAGGTAAGTCTCTTGGATGTATTGATGTGCATCCCACTTGAGGTCAACAGCTCAGGGCACCTAGAGTGCATGTAAATCCCCAAGATCCTCCCAAAGCTTACACAGCTTTTGCTCAGCTTCTTTTTGATCAAATTGAAGAAGATGGACCCCCAGTCCAGATATTTCTTGTCAACCAAAGCTCCCATTAGACAGAACTGATGTCTGGAAATGGTGTCATGGGCTGAGTGCTTTGCCAGAAGCACCTTTCCCACAACATCAGCCAGAAATTGATATTCAATCGACAAATTCTTTTTCAGCAATTTTTTAGGGTTCTCAGCAGAGTGACCCATTCTATCTAGCATTGCATCCGACTCTTCTTCAGATAATTCAATAGAGTCATTTCCAGTGCTGAGGTTGAACACTTCTGTTAGTAGGGCGGGGGACAATGGTACCTGAGTCCCTTTGATAGAGCCGACTACAGAATTCTCATTCTCAGTTGAGGCAGAAAAACACCATTCCTTTATCTCGTCTGCGGCGATCTTCATCCTGATGGACATTATCTGAACTAACTGTTATTCTCGAAGCAGATTTAAAATGTCCTTGAATCTCTGGTCGCTTCCAACGAAAGAGTTCATGTCGATGTCGAATCCTGTGTCAAATTTCATTTTTGAAATGGCAGCAACAGTCAGAGCCATCTGTACCTGCAAAGATTGAACAAACACGACCAAGTGTAGAAAGTTTGGAGGAAAAAAAATTACAGAGAGTATGAAGGCGTAAACGACGAGCGGCGGCCGAATAATGATTTTATATTAGGGTTCGACACAAAAAAGGAAGGATCGTCGACCTCATATCGACGATCAGGACTCCTGAGGGAAGCTGAAAGGTCTTCAACATCGTAGAGCTCAGTTCGACGATCTAGAGAGCGTCGAGCTCAGGTCGACGATCAAAGACCTGAAAGAGATAGTATACAACTATCTGGCAAGCTCTGAACTTAGGCCGACGTTCAGTCAAAATGTCGAACTCCGTTCGATGATTTCTTGGAAAAACGTCGAGCTCAGTTCAGAGACAGAAACTATCCTACAGACACAAAAGGAGATGATTTTTTTTGGCCTAATCTTGGTCTGTTTTTAGCTTTTCAAAATCTTGTAATTTAGTTTAGGCTTCCTCCATCTAACATGCCTAACTGATTTAGGAAGAAATTGTGTTTCTTTTCATCCAGAGGCTTGGTGAAAATATCTCCCCTTTGCAAATCAGTAGGGATATATTGAAGTTCAATTTTGTTCTTCTCTACATTATCCCTTAGAAAATGATGCCTAATCTCTATGTGTTTTGTCCTACTATGGAGGACTGGATTTGTGCAATGGAAATAGCACTAGTGTTCTCACAAAATATTTTTGACTTCTCTAAGTTGTAACCATAGTCTAGGAGTTGGTTTTGTATCCACAATATTTGTGAACAACAATTGCCTGCAGCCATATATTCAGCTTCAGCAGTTGAGGTTGACACAGATGTTTGTTTCTTACAATACCAAGAGACATGTCTATCACCAAGGAACTGACAAGTTCCACTGGTGCTTTTCCTGTTTATTCTGCATCCAGCATAATCAGCATCTGAGAATCCAGTTAAGTCAAATGCTGAGTCTTTTGGATACCAGAGTCCTAGATTTGGACAGCTTTTAACATATCTAAGAATCCTCTTAACTAAGGTTAAGTGTGACTCTCTAGGGCTAACTTGAAATCTAGCACATATACATGTAGCAAACATTATGTCAGGCCTACTGGCTGTAAGGTACAATAGAGAGCCAATCATTGCTCTATATGTTGTCTGATCAACTGGTTTCCCATGTTCATCAGCATCCAGTACAGCATTGGTAGGCATGGGTGTTTTCATACATGATGCATCAAACATACCAAATTTCTTAACCAGCTCTTTTGCATACTTGGTTTGAGAAATAAATATGCCTTCAGCATGTTGTTTGACTTGCAATCCTAAGAAGAAGGATAGCTCACCCATGCTACTCATTTCAAATTTAGAGTGCATAAGCTTGGAAAACTTTTTGCACAAGTTTGAATCAGTATAACCAAATATAATATCATTTACATAGATTTGTACTAGTAGGGTATGGGACTTATGGGTTCTAATAAAAAGAGTTTGGTCTACTCTCCCCCTAACAAAATTATTTTTCAGCAAAAAACATGCTAGGGTCTCATACCATGCTCTAGGAGCTTGCTTGAGACCATATAATGCTTTGTGTAGTTTAAAAACATAATCAGGATGGGTTAGAGAGATAAAACCTGGAGATTGTCTGACATAGACTTCTTCTTTGATCTCCCCATTGAGAAAAGCACTCTTGACATCCATTTGATAGACTTTGAATCCCTTGTAAGCAGCATAAGCCAGAAAGATTCTTATGGCTTCTAATCTTGCAATAGGTGCAAAGGTCTGGTCATAGTCTATCCATTCTTCCTGAGAGTACCCTTGAGCAACTAGCCTTGCTTTATTCCTTACAATAATTCCTTGATCATCCAGCTTATTTCTAAACACCCATTTGGTTCCAACAATGGGATGATCTTTTGGCTTAGGCACTAGTTCCCAAACTTTACTTCTTTCAAATTGATGCAACTCCTCTTGCATTGCAACAATCCAGTGTGGATTTTGTTCTGCATCTTGAATGGTTTGAGGTTCAATTTGAGAGAGGAAGCAAGTGTTCATCTGGTTCTGGTTGACCTGATTTCTAGTTTGCACACTAGCTGAGATGTCTCCAATTACTTGAGAAATTGGATGATCTCTTGTTGTTACTAGATCAATAGGGGGTGTTGATGGTTCACCAACCTGTGTTGTTGTGTCCTCTTGTGGAACAACAACTGGTTCTTCAAGAAGATTTTCTTCCTGATGGTGAGCAGCTTCTTCATCTTCACTATTGTCATCCTTTTGTGTAACTTGTAATCTGTTCATGTCTTCAGCTAGAGAGTGCACCTGCAAATGTTCTATGGTAGAAGCATTCTTCTCCTTGAAAGACATGTTAGCTTCATCAAAAGTAATATTGATAGATTCTTCAATTCTTAATGTAGTTTTATTATAAACCCTATAGGCTTTACTGATTATGGAGTATCCCAGAAATACTCCTTCATCAGCTTTTGCTTGGAATTTTGCTAGATATTTCTTGTCATTATTATGGATAAAACAAGTGCAACCAAAAACTTTAAAATAGCCTATTTTAGGTTTCATCCCTTTGATCAATTCATAGGGAGTCTTGCCCTTTAGTTTATGTATCAGGCTTCTATTCAACACATAGTTGGAGGTGTTCACTGCCTCAGCCCAAAAGGATATAGGTAGGTGAGCATCTGCTAATAATGTAGTTGCAGATTCAATGAGTGTTCTATTTTTCCTTTCAGCTACCCCATTTTGTTGAGGAGTTCTTGGAGCTGAGAAAGTATGCCTGATCCCTTCACTTTGACAGAACACTTGTATGAGAAGAGAATCAAACTCTGTCCCATGATCACTTCTGATTAGGGCAATGTGAGTGTTGAACTCAATCTGAATGCATTTGAGAAAATCTGTCAAACACTTAAAGTTATCAGACTTCTTCCTCAAAAAGAATACCCATGTGAATCTTGAGAACTCATCTACAACTACTAAAGTATATGACTTCCCTCCTAAGCTTTGTACTGTAATGGGTCCAAAAAGATCCATGTGTAACAGATACAAAATCCTAGGTGAATCACTCTTATTAATTGATTTAAAACTACTTTTAGTTTGCTTGCCTAATTGACAAGTCTTGCAGAGTCCTTCCTTCTTGTAGGGGCCAGAAGGCAGTCCTCTAACAAGGTTGTCCTTGGATAGCCTAGCAATGGTTCTAAGGTTAACATGTCCTAGTCTCTTATGCTATAGAATATTAGGTCTAGATATGGAATTAAACAAGCAAATATCTACCTTAGATGAATGAAAGTATACTAAGTAAATATTACCTTTCCTGTTACCTGTCAACACAGTTGTGTTGTCTTCTGTCTTGACCTTGCATATTTCTTTGTTGAAAGTCACTTGATATCCTTCATCACACAGCTGACTAATGCTTATCAGGTTGTGCTTGAGTCCTTCAACATAGGCTACCTTCTTGAAGGTGACTGTCCCAATTTGGACTGCACCATATCCTTTTGTAGTTCCAAAGTTTGAATCACCAAAAATTACTTTGGGTCCAAGCTTGGCTTTAAAGGATGTGAAGTTGTCCTTATTCCCTGTCATGTGCTTTGAGCACCCACTATGCAGATACCCTAGCTGGTTTGATGTTGGATAGGTATTCACCTGCACAAAATCAGCTTATATGTTTTTGACCCAATTAACCTTGGGCCTAGGTTGATAACCCTTAAATTCAGAAATAAAAGACATCCCAGGTTGATCCTTATAACCTTCAGGATGGTATCTCCTAGGAGGTACTATCCATTCAGTATAGGGATTAAAGCATTAGGATGAAGCACTTCTAGGATTGAATTGAGATTTGCCTCTGAAAGAAGATTTAAAGCTCTGAACTTCGTTCGACGATCGTCGAGCTGAGTTCGACGATCTTGGGCAAAATCGCCGAGCTCCGTTCGAAGATCGACTTCGAGGGAGTTCAGAGTTCAGGAAACGTTGAGCTGAGTTCGACGTTTCAGCCTGAGATCGTCGACCTCTGTTCGACGATCGTCGACCTCTGCTCGACGTTTTCTGTTGAGCTTTCTTTTTATTCGGTAGATCTGAATTTTTCCTAGCTACCTCTACAGCACACTTTCCTTTATCAGAAATAAATTTGATTGGGGTTGTTAATACTATGGGTTGGCTAGATGAGGCATCCAAGCCCAGTGTACTATTTAATCTTGAGTTCACTGTGCTTGTGATGTCCATTAATTTGATACTTCTCCCATTAAGGGATTCTTCAAATTGCTTGGCCTTGGATAGTTCACTTTTTAGTGAAGCTATCTGCTCCCTATAGAATTCTAACTCTTCAGAGAGTTTGAGATTCTCTGATTTTACAGTGTTATACTCAGATAGTTGTTTTCTGAGGGAAGTGATTTCCTTCTCAGACTCCAACAGATGTAGGCATAGTACTTTAAACTCATGTTTAAAATCCTCAGAACTAAAATAAAATGAATTGATTACCTGATCTTCTTCTAGTTGAGCTTCTGAATCTGATTCTGACTCTTCTGCTTCTGAGTCTGTTTGAGAGGCATTGATAGCCATCATGCAGAATTCCTTTTCATCAGCATCATCCTCATCATCACTGGAGCTGGATGAGGCTTCAGAGTCCTCTTCAGTTTCACTCTATGTCTCAGCAACAAATCCCTTCCTTGTATGTTTGTTCTTGCTGAAGGAGGGTTTGTCTGAGCTGTTCTTTCTGAAGTCTTTTTCCTTTCTTCTTTCTCTTCTATCTTTCTTGTCCTTGTTCTTATTTTCTGGACAGTTAGACACAATATGGCCTGGTTTCCTGCAACCAAAACATATGATTTCTTTATTGTTATTTGATTTATCATACCTTGGTTTATCATGACCCTTGTATGATCTCTTTATGAAGTCTTTTCTGTCCATCTTGTAGAATCTTTTGGCCAGTAGACTTAGGAGCTCATCATTTCCTGTAGCTTTATATTCAGGCTCCTCTTCTGTAGCTTTGAATGCTATGGTCTTTTCTTTCCTTGTGACTGGAGAAGTAGCCTTTTGTTATTCTTCTCTATTTTTAATGAGCAGCTCATAGGATTTGAGCTTGCCCAGGAGAGCTTCAGTGGTAATCTCATTTAGACTTCTGGCATCTTTGATTGGCCAGATTCTTGAATCCCAAGTGCTGGGGAAGCACATTAAGATTTTGTCATTCAGCTCAGTCAATGAGATTTCTTATCCAAAGTCTTTAACTCATTGACAATCAGACTTAGTCTATTGTACATGTCAGCCACTGATTCAGCTTCTCCCTTTTTGAAGTTCTCATATTGGCTTATCAGATGGGTTCTCCTGTCTTTCCTTTCATCAGCAGATCCTGAGACAATTTTAGAGAGCTTGTCCCAAATTCCTTTGGCTGAGTTGCAGTCAGCTACCTTCTGAAATATCTCATCAGACATTGTCTGAGCTAAGATGTTCCTGGCCTTTGCATCTGCAGATTTCCATTTCTTTATGTCTGCATCTGTTCCTAAGGGAGGTGGAACAGTACTTGTACTTGTGGTCTCTGGAGGTGTTGGGCAAACTGTTAAAACAGAATTAAATATATCCTCATCAATAGAATTCATATAAAGTTTAATACTTGCCTTCCAGAGTGCAAACTTGGAAAGGTTGCACACTAGAGGTCTGGTGCTTGCATAATCTTTGTTCTGTGCCATGTCTATATAAATAGATAGATATAGTGAAAATAACCCTCTTAAGAGATTGATCTTATCAAGGATCTTTTGGTTCAAGTGTTTGCCTGTATGAGCAACCAACCTGCTTCTGATACCAATTGAAAGTGAGATAAAGATCTATCTAACCTCTAGAGGGGGGGGGGGGGGTGAATAGAGTATTTTTAAAATAGCTTTACAATTTAAACAAATAAGACAATTAAGATTTAGTTTATGTATAGGTGTAAGGTGTCTTACTAGATAAATAAAATCTACGACAGCAAAAAGAAGAATCACAGCACACAATAATGAAAATACTCAAGCAACCAGAAGACACAAGGAACTATAGTGGTTCCCTAAAATCCTGGGTACATCCACCCTTCTACAACCCTTGGTAGGAATCCACTCAGGATGAGTTGATCAGGTGTCCTGACACCAATGAGCTTTTGATAAGGTGCTCAAAAACCAAACTAGATTTTTTGATCAGGTGTCTTGCCACCAATGAGTTTTGACAAGGCTCTAAGAACCAAACTTAGAACTTTTGAAGGGAGTTTTGATAACCCTTTTACAGCAGGAAAAGAAAAAGTAAAGAGGTGAAGTTGTCTTCTCTATTCTCAAATCAAATGAGAGAAGACTAGTGGATTGTTGATGATGTCAAAGCTCCCCCTGAGATGTAGAATGGTTCAGGAGTGAGAGCTTTGCTTCAGGGTGATAGGTGTTCAGAAGCTTCAGATCTCCAGTAGAAGATGATTCCAGCAGATGCTGAAATATTTGGTGTCTGGAGTTCTTGATGTTGAAGCTATGATCACTTTTCAGTAAGCCAAAAGGATTGTTCTACTAGTTCTTCAGAAAAATGATCACTTGTTGTCTGTCACTGTTAATCTTTTGTTGTTGTTCTATATGTTCTATCTTGTTGACTGAAGACAAAAAGGAGGATCTTATTCTCTGAAAAATTCCTTGTCAAAGATAGTCGTTGGCAGTCATAAATGTCTTCTATAAAAGTCTTGTCTTCTAGAGGAAAGTCCCATATTCCAAAAAGAATTCCTTGAAACTTACTCTAGAATAAAGAAAAACAGCCGGCAGATCTCTTGAAATAAATGCTGAGAGAATTCAAAAACATTCCAAAGACTGACAGAATTTGAATCCGTAAAAATGTCGATCTCTCAGAAGATCGTCGATCTGAGCTCTACGATCGTCGATCATAGCTCAGAGATGGAATAAGATCAACAGACAGAAAACGTCGAACTGAGCTCGAAGATCGTCGAACTGAGCTCAGCGACCTGGAGAATAAACTGAGGAGAGATCGTCAACCTGAGCTCAAAGAACGTCGACCAGAGCTCAGCGATCTGAAGAATAAACTGAGGAGAGATCGTCGACCTGAGCTCGAAGACCGTCGATCGAAGCTCGACGACTTTAGCAAAGGTTGAGCTCAGAGAGCGTCGAACGGAGTTCGACGTTCCGTCGACCTAAGCTCGACGATAATTGTCTTTGCCTCAGCTTCAAGTCTGATTCCTTGAATGGTCCTGGGGGCAGCTCAAACCTAAATTCTAAGCCCTAGACACATTCTAATGTTGACCTTTAAAACTATACAACTAGGTCAAACTGGTTTCCTAAGACAAACATAGTGATCCTTACCCAAATTAGTAATAGGGTGTTCCAATAGTGCCCAGCCTACTCCAATCCGTCACATCAGCAATCTTCTCTGGGTCAACTGAAATCACACTCTTATTTACCAAATGGCCCAGAAATAAAACCTGAGGAGACCAAAACTCGCACTTGCTCAACTTTGCGAATAGCTTGTTGTCCCTCAATGTAGATAAAACAAAACACAGATGTTGGTCGTGCTCCTCCGCATTGCGGGAATAAATCAGGACATCGTCGATAAACACGACCACGAACTTATCCAGGAAATCCTTGAACACTCAATTCATCAAATCCATAAAAGCTGAGGGCGCGTTGGTCAAACCAAATGACATGAACAAAAATTCAAAATGCCCATACCGGGATCGAAAAGCTGTCCGTGGAATGTCTGACTCACGGATCCTGAGCTGATGGTAGGCAGAACGAAGATCAATCTTAGAAAATACCGCGCTACCGTGCAACTAATCAAACAAGTCGTCAATCCTTGGCAAAGGGTACCTGTTCTTAATAGTAACCTTGTTTAACTCTCTATTGTCGATGCATAGCCTCATTGACCCGTCTTTCTTATTTACAAACACAATAGGGGCACCCTAAGGAGACGAGCTCGGCCTGAATAACCCTTCGCTAATAGCTCATCCAGTTGGATACGTAACTCCACCATCTCTCATGGGGCCATTCGGTACAGCGCCTTCGCAATAGGACGCATACCTGGCTCCAAGTCTACCACAAAATCAACATCTCTACCCGGTGGAAGACCAGGAAGATCGTCAGGGAAAACATCCGAAAACTCGCACACCACAGGAATCTCCTCCAAACGCGGTACACTAATAACAGTCCCCACTACTAAGACAAAACAGGCAAATCAATCAGAATCAAGCAGCTTCAGAGCACACACCGCATAAATGACTTGAGAATCCTGGTGCAGATCAGCATAAGCACTCCCAAGCTGACCATTTTCCTTAATGAAGTCCAAGCGCTTATCCTTTTACTGGATAACTGCATCATAAGTGGACAACCAGTCCATGCCTAAGATAACATCGATGTCTTCTAGGTCGATCACCTTCAAATCTGCCTTCGCTAGAAAATCTCCAAACAAAATCGGACAATCCCAAATACCCTGATATGAAATCACGGAATCACCGGAAGGAAACTTAACACAAAAGGCATCACTAACTCGCTCTAGACTTAAACGATAGCACTACATAAAGGCTCTAGCCACAAAGGAGTGGGTAGCGCCAGAGTCATAGATAACACGTGCCTAGCAGTTCCTCACCTTAAATCTTCCTATAAGATAGCATACACAACTAAAAAAATCAAATGCTAAAGCTATACTAGAAAAAAACATTTAGACTAGGGAGAAATCTAACCTGAAATGACCTGAGTCGAAGTCTGTTCTTCCTCTAAAGAAGTTACATTCAGCTTTCCCTTGCCTTTGTCCACCCGCTGAGGCGATGGCAATGCCTAGAGTGGAACTGGCTGGAGCTTGGGGCACAGAGCCTTGATGTGCCCCTCTTGACCACAAAGAAAACAACCTCTTACCTTACTCTTATCCGTTCCCCAGCAATGGGCAACATCTTGCCCCAGCAATGGGCATATCCGGCGAAACTGCCCTATGAAGGGGGCACCACTACCAGCACCACCGGCTGCCCCGCCCGCTCAGTATTTTGGAGGCCGAGGACGTGGCCGAGGACATTGTTACCAGGGTGGAGACCGCAGGCAGGAGAGGTAGAAAGTGTATGCACTGGATCTTGCTCAACCACCGAACCCGGAGCAAATGATCACAGGTATATTAGTAAATTTTAAGATTTCTTTCCTAAATAATTAAACTCATGGATATAGAATTTACAGACTAAGAAAGAAAACCATAACTAGATTTCTAAGATATTTAACTGCCCCAGGCATAGTCTTCATCAGCAGCAAGCCTGCTTTTACGCTGTTCGATACGGGTGCTTCGCACACGTTCGTGTCGAAGGCCTTCGTGGAAGGGTTGGAAGGCGTGGAGCGATTTACTGGCTTGATGAGGAGGGTGCGTCTACCCGACGGATCAGAGTTATTCACCTCTGCCCACTACAACATGTAGGAGGAGATCGGCGAAAAGGCATTCAAAGTACTAGCGATGATCCTAAGGATGCCAGTTTTTGACCCGATCCTAAGCATGACAAGGTTATATTGGAATCATGCCCAAATTGACTGCCTGTCAAAGAGGATCACCATAAGGTATGGGGATTCCCACGTCGTCGTAGAAGGTATTATACCTTTTACCCCTCTCTTGCTATCATCTATATAGGCCGTCAAGGCCCACATGAAGGGGTAGGAAGTCTACGAAGTGCTATTTCAAATGGCTGAGGCTAAGGATTCCATCTCTGATATCCCAGTGGTGCTGAATTTTGCAAACGTATTCCCAGAAAAGTTGTCAGGGCTACCCCGGCACCGTGAGCAGGATTTCGAGATTCAGGTTGTACCATGGGCTAAGCCGGCATCTAGAGCTCCTTACCGGATGGCCCGAAAGTAGTTTACGGAGTATCAAAGCCAGGTGCAGGAGCTAGTTAAAGCCAAATTTTTCCTACCGAGCTCTTCACCATGGGGAGCCCCGGTGTTGTTCGTCAATAAGAAGGATTGGACACTTCAATTATGTATCGAATACCGAGCTCTTAACCGACTAGCAGTCCGAAATACCTATAAACTGCCAAGGATAGATGAGCTGTTTGACTAGCTGGAAGGGGAGCATTCCTTTTCAAAATTGGATTTGAGGTCGGGCTATTACCAGCTGTGGATCCGGGAGGAAGACATTCCGAAGAACGCCTTCAGTTGCAGATATGGGTTATTCGAGTTTAGCGTGATGCCCTTCGGGCTGACGAATGCACCATCAGCATTCATGAGCCTCATGAATCGGGTGTTCGAGGCTTATTTGGAAGTGTTTGTCATCGTGTTTATTGACAACATCCTCATCAACTCGAGGACGGAGGAGGACAACACCCGACATCTGACACTGACTCTAGAGAAACTACGGGAGCACCATCTTTATGCGAAGTTAAGCAAATGTCAGTTTTGGTCTAAGTAGGTGGCCTTCCTAGGCCATTTTATTAGGGGAGCTGGGTTGGAAGTGGACCCAGCTAAGATTCAAGCAGTTCGAGATTGGCCGCAGCTGAAAGCAGCCACAGACGTGTGGAGTTTTCTAGGACTTACTGATTATTACCGTAAGTTCGGGGAGGGATTCTCTTATATTACCCTTCCACTCACGTCCATTGATGGTTAAAACGCACAGGTTTCTTTTTATTTTATTTTAAGATGAGTGGGATATTATTTTATAAAGAAAAAGAAGAGAGTTTTTATTTTGTTAGAAATCGAGTTTTAACGAGAGGGAGGCAAGTGCACCTATCGCGTGTAGTACAGGATATTCCCGTGTGGAGGAATATCGGGGTCGTATTGTTCTCGGGGCCGGCTTAGCTATTTCTACTCTTTCCCTGAAAGCCTATTATTCTACCGAAAATATTTGTGGGTTTATATAAAAAAGGAAAATGACATTAAAATTATATAAAAAGCATAATAATAATAAAGTGCAGAAGGCCGATGAAGAACTCAGCGCGACGCTATCAAAAAGAGAATTGAACTAAAATGAACTTTTAATAAAAAGAGATCCTAATTTTCAAATTAATTAAGGCGGAGACTTGACCGTGGAGGTTTCGTAAGAATGAGCTCACTTATCTCTAGGACTATCGCTCACCTGAACGCTAAGACTATTCGACCGATCGTTAGATCGACGAAGGATTCCTCTTAACGCCCGCATTACGCTAAGAACCCCGCTATTGGGTGGGGAACCCAATCCGATAGAGTCACGCGCCTCCTCTCTCGAGGGTTAGCGCAGAGCTCTCTTTACCCAAGGGTGATCGGTCCATACGTGCGGCCTCTCGGTGTTGCGTATGGATAACGGAAATAGAACCCGCACATCGATATGCAGTCCTACGCGTCGTTAACCCGGGGCAAACCTTAAGAAATTTAATTAAATAGAAAACAGGACCTTTAATTATTTAAAGCTACTTTATCTGTCCCAATTCTCTTCGATATTGAGTGCTAAGGGCGGTTAGCCACTCATCGGAATGGGGACACTTACACTAGAAAGCGATAAAGAAAGAAGTAAAGAAAGCTGAAAATTGCAAGTCCTACTCAAACGAGTAGGACTGTAGAAAGCAGTAAATGCGAATCCCGGCTCAAATGAGTGGGCGGGGGTAAATTAATCTCATACACGCACACACTCTATAGAAATTAAAATCACACGCACGCACTCTACTTGAAAGTAAAACACACACACACACATAAAGTTTTCCTACTCAAGTGAGTAGGAAGAAAATGAAAGCAGTAAAAAGACAAGTCCCACTCAAACGAGTGGGCGGAAAATGAAAGCAGAGCGCCATTTAACTCTTAACGAGTAGGCGGAAATAAATGCATATGCACACACTCTACAGAAATTGAAATAAAGAAATAAAATCTTACTCATACACGCACACACACATGCAAAAAATTAAGAAAAACAAAGTGACTGAAAAATTAAAACAACTGCATTTCTACCGCTAGAATGCGGTAGAAATGCATAAAAAGTGAAAATAAAAATTAAACGGAGCGAAAAGTTTTGCAAATAAACGCAAAATGGAAGTGAGCGAAAGATTAGAACAACTGCATTTCTACTGCTAGAATGCGGTAGAAATGCATAAAAAGTGAAAATAAAAATAAGCTAAAGCTAAACGGGTGCGGAAAATGAAAATAAAATGGGCAGCGTAACGGCTAGTAAATGCGATAAAATCCTAAACTAAACAAAGTTATAAAGCTGAAAAAGATAAAACATGAAAAGAACAAAAAAGGGAACGAAAAGTTACTTATATTAGGGCGCTTAATTGAATTCCAAGCCATGCGAAGAGAGAAAAACTATCATTTTATAAATAAAAAGGCTATTACAAAGTAAAATAAAGCAAACATCCTAATACAAACTAAGAGAGAGAGGGGGGATAAAATTCCCTTACATAGCATTTGGATTCCATTTGGGCAGCACCTCCCCTAAGCAAAGTGGTCAAAAAAAGGAGACAAGAAAAGCTTCCTAGAAGCTTGTATTTATAGGCAAAAATTCGGGAGTGACATGCCCTAGGTCACGGGCGTGATAGGGGGGCGTGTCACTACTATTCATGAGCTGATCGGGTGATTTGACTGGAGCTTTGACTTCGGCTGAAAACGTGGCGGTCACGGGCGTGACATGTGTCAATCACGGGCATGACTAGGGCGTGACGGGGAGCTAGATCTGGGGATTTGATGCGAGCTTTGACTTCGAGGCGGTCCACGTGGCGGACACGGGCGTGACAGAATTGTCACGGGCGTGTAGGTGGGGCGTGACCCGGACAGCTGGCAGCTCGATGTCGGCAGCGTTGACAGTTGACGAAGAGTTGAGTGCCGACATCGACACGGGCGTGACGAGCTTTGACACGGGCGTGATATCTAGGCGTTGAGCGAGGAACAGGGAAATCGTTGAGTTTTGACTGGCTGATGGCGTTGAGTGCCGGACACGCTCGTGTCGGGGGGTGACACGGGCGTGATAAGGCCGAAAAAATATTTTTCTGAAAAAATTCAGAAAACAAAAAAGCTAAGTTAGAAATAAAAAATTACAAAAATGAAACAATTTATTAAATAAAACAAACTAAAAAATATAAAAATAAACAAAAATGACTTGAATAAAATACGAAAATATAGGTATATTTACAACACATCATCCATGATGAGGAAGGATGTTCCATTTGTCTGGACCTTTCAGTGCAAGACGACTTTCCAGAAGCTGAAGGATCGACTCACCTCAACTCCTATTCTTGCCCTTCATTCAGGTAGAGAAGGATTCCAGGTCTATATCGATGCTTCCTACTACGGCATGGGTGCACTGCTGATGAAGAAATGTCACGTGATGGCTTATGCTTCCTGCCAGCTGTAGAGGCATGAGCAGAACTACCCTGTTCATGACATAGAGATGGGAGCGGTCGTTTTTGCACTGAAGGTCTGGAGACATTACCTGTACAGCGTCCACTGTGATATATACTCTAATCACCAAAACCTGAAGTATGTGGACACACAGAAAGAGCTGAAAATCAGGCAGAGGCGATGGGTGTAATTTTTAACAGATTACCAGTACGAGATGCATTACCACCGAGGGAAGGTGAACGTGGTAGCCGATGCACTGAGTCGGAGAGCCGCCACCTCTTGAGTGGAGCCCCAGATTATTTCCATGGAGCTGGTGCAGAGATTAGAGGATATGCACATCACCCTGGTGTTGTCTGATGACCCCGAGCTTTATGAGGAGTATTTAGCCGCGATGAGCGCCACCGATGGCATTCGATACTGAGTCAGAGATTGGAAGAGGTTGGATGCCAAGTTGGAGCTGATATTCCGGGCTTTGGAGGAAGGCACTGTTGGAAATTACACACTGAGGGATGGCCTGGTGTGCTTCAGAGGAAGTGTTTATATACCAGAGAAAGGCCAGGTCTGGAAGGATATCATGACAGAGGCCCACTACAGTTGGTATTCGGTACACCCGGGAGTTACGAAGATGACTGTGGATCTGAAGAAGACCACATACTGGCCCGGCATGAAGAAGGATATCACATACTTTGTGACCTACTGCGAGACATGCCAGCTAGTGAAGGCAGAGTGCAGAAACCCCGTAGGATTGTTGCAACCACTTCTAGTGTCGGAGTGGAAGTTCAAGGATATCGCGATGGACTTCATACATGGCCTTCTCCGATCACGGATGGGAAACGAATCGATCTGGGTAATCGTCGACCGACTGACAAAAGTAGCTAGATTTTTCCCTATAAGAAAGGATGGCTCAGTTGGTGTGCTGATTCAGAAGTTTGTGGAGCAGTTCGTTCATTATCATGGCATACCCAGGACGATTGTATCAGATTAGGGTGGACGATTCACGTCCAAGGAGTGGCGATCGGTGCTGACTTAATTGCGCACCCGGATGACTGTCTGTATAGCTTTTCATCCCCAGACGGATGGACAGATAGAGCGCACAAATCAGACTCTGGACGATCTGTTGCGGCTATGCATTCTGGATTACGGAGAGCCTTGGGAGAAGCTTTTGCCACTAGTAGAGTTCTTATATAATAATAGCTACCAGTCCAGTTTAGGGATGGATCCTTATGAGAACCTATACGGATGAAGGTGAAGGACTCCGCTGTCATGGATACAGGACGAGTATCCAAAGGTTTTGGGCTCAAAGTTTGTTGAGGACACCGAGGCTCAGGTGAGGCTGATACGGTACAGGATGTTAGAGACTCAGAGCAGACCGGCTAATTATTACGATGCTCTGCATTGTCAGGTGGAGTTTCAGGTGGGGGACCAAGTATTCTTGAAGATCTGACCAATGCATGGAGTTTTACGGGTACATGGTCGGAAGAAGAAGCTCAGCCCGAGATATATGGGGCCTTATAGGATCAAGGGAGCGGGATCGGGCCCCTAACATACAAGATAGAGAAGCCATCGGAGCTGGCATGTCTGCATCACGTATTCCACGTATATTCCGTTAGGAGAGATCTACTATGCTCCGGAGCAGCAGATTACAGCCACGGATGGGCCGGTAGAATCTGATCGGCAGTTCACCTAGAGTCGGTCCTGATTGACGACAAGGGGATACGATTCTTGCGTCGTAAGAGGTTTCCATTGGTCAAGTCCTGTAGAGGAATCACGGTCAGGAGGAGAACACCTGGGAGCTGCAGGATCGGATGCAACAAAGGTACCCGGAGTTGTTCAGTCAGGTATACCTCACAACCCTTTGGGATGTAAAATTTACTTTCATATTTAAACCCGTAGGCCTAACTAGAATTTTGAAGACGAAATTTTTTGTTTATGTATTGGGATTTGTAATATCCCTCAGACAACTAGACCCTTAGGAGTTGTTTGTCATGACTAGGTCATGACAAAACCTAGAAGCCAAGAAGACCAAGTGGACTTAGGAATAAAGGTATTTTGGATGAATGGTCTACAAATAGTAGATTCCTAAACCCTAGTTTAGGATGATCAAAAGACTTCACCATGACTCCAAGACCCCACCATAACTCCACCAATCTATTAAAAGGGTCCTAAGGGTCCATTTGAGTCAACCCAAGATGGCCAAGTTGACCTAGGATCATATTAGGCCTAAATAGGGCAAGGTGCCCTAACTAAGGACAATGTGCCCTTAATGAGCCCAAACCACCCTACTAAGGTATTACTAGACCTAATGTGGAGTCAATGGGTCACCAAAGACCCATTTGTGTCAACCTGAGAGCTTAAGTTGACCTAAGTCAACCCTAACCCTAAATGGGTCAAACTGACTAACATATGGTCAATTGACCTTCCCTTAGCCAAGTGGACACCACCCATCCTCTCCTAACCCTAGATATGGGTTAATGGGTCAACAAGGACAAATTTGGGTCAACCTATAAAGCTAAGTTGACGCAAGTCAACTCGAACCCCAAAGTTGTCAAAGTGCCCTTAATAAGGGTCAAGTGAGCTTCAAGGTGCCAAGTAAACCCTACACATCCCTACCTAGACCCTAGGGGAGGCCAATAGGTCACCAAGGACCCATTGATGGTGACACCAAGGTTAATTTGACCAAAGTCAACCCTAGGCTAGGTCAAGTCAAACTTAGCTATAAAAGGGGCTAACTCAAGCTCAAGCCCCTACCCACTTGGGCTAACCACTTCCTAATAACTTTATAATAGCTAAGTGGGTTGTATTTAGGCTGGTTCCATGAACAAAATTGGCCATGAGGGCTAGGAGAGAGAAAGCTTCAATTCCTCCATAATGGAGGAGAGAGAAAGAGGAAGGAAGATGCCATTCATGGACTAGGGAGGCCAAAAGCCACTTTTATTGGCTTGATTCAACTCCTCTGGGGAAAAGGAGGAGTTTCTAGCCGATTCCCGGCCGCCCCAAGGCAGGTTCACCCCCCACCACCACTTGGCCGAAAGCTCCATTCATGTCAACCTGCCTCAGGCAGGTTCCCCACTTTATTGTTTTAAAACCCTCACTGGACTCCTAGGAATCATTTACACATCTTACCTTAAGGAGCCGGAGCAGTTCACTATGATGTTGCAGAAACCGTCGTGGCACCACCATCGGAAATAGCATCCGGATGGTCAACCCGCCTCCTGGCCACAAACAAGGTCCTCCCCTTCCTTTCTCACTGTTGGTAGATCATAGGAATTGTTAGGGCCAAGATTCGGGCTAAATTGAGCCCGATCGGGAGAAGTTTCCTCCTGGTTTTCCGCAAAATTAAGCTTGTCGAGATCGCCGGAATCCGCCATTCTTGCGGCTGCACCTCCGCCTGGTGACAGCCACCACCTCGACGGAGGTGGTGGTGGCGGTGGCCGTTCAGGAATGTGGCCGGCGGTGGCGGCTCAAAGTAGCTCAAAGTCGGGTCAATCCCACCCATCGACTGGAGGAAGAAGATGAGCCAGAGCCACTAGATCTGGGGTCAACATTCGTGCAGGATCAATATATTATTATTTCATTTTAATGAATTCTGTCACACTTATTCAGTCCACTTGTAAATTAATTTGAAAATACTTAGAGGCTAAATCAGAGAAAGTGCTTAACATATAAATTGTAGCCCTATGGGTATACTTTAATTTAAAATTAATTTGAATCAATTTGGAAATCTGGTTTGACCACGGAACCCAGTTTCGTGGTGTCTATACTTAGGGTTAGAAAAAAACTAAAATGAGTGTTTACACATCATCCCTTGTCCAAATGACCTGAAATTTGGACAGGGAGTCACCCTAATCTATAGCTAGGCACTGCCAAAAAATGAGAATTTTTGTGGGACAATTTTTCTATATTTTTCGAAATAATTTAAATATCTTAGGGAAAATTAATTAGGGAACCAAATGACCTCCAAACCCTCCCAAAATTTGGTGAGTGGTCCTTGGGGTCATGATGAGGATCTCTATAAATGTTCAACTCTTTTTGAGTTGATTTGGGTAGGAATTCAGCAAACCATATCTTTGCTCTAATAAGCGGTATTGAGGTAAAAAGTGCACTTTGTGGTTTGGGTGGTCAAACCACCTCAACAGATGCTGAAATTCGGGCCATTGGTTTTTCATGTCATTTAACACCCTCATATGGGTGTTGGGGTGGTTTGGGCTTGAATTTCCCTAGGACACAAGTTCAAACCTTATGTTTGGACTTTGGGGGTTTGATATTGGCATGGGGTCAAATGCCCTTGTATGGACTTTAAATTTGGTAGAGAAGATACTAGGGTAACTATGGTCCTCTTGTAAAAATCTTAGAGGATTTACTGATGGATAAACACCTCAAAACCCTAACCCTATTTTAGGGCACAACTCTTATATATGAAAGATAGGCACCCAAAACTTAATGAAATTCCATGAAACTTGGGTAGTATGGTCATGGGGTTAATTAGAGCCTCTGGGGATTTTATTGGTAATTTTGGAACAATACATTTAGCAGTTCCTTTATAGTACATAGAGTTGCCCTTGATAATCTTTTAATTATTATGATCACACTATTTAATAGGAAGTTATGATAATTGGGCAGAGGGTGTTTTAGGTCAATATACTTATACTGTTTTATAATTTTTAGATGTGTATTTTTAGTACTTTCTTCACAAGCTTTTAAGAATGCAATGATATTAAAAATTTTGATTCAGAGCTCAATGATGGTTTTAAAATTGTGGAATTTATTTAGAGGTGTACTTAGGTCAATATACACTTGAGGAAATTTTACCATATTTTTAAGGAAAATATTTACAGTAGTTTTTTCAATAATGTAAGAATGAGGATTATTTTTTAAATTATAATGTGAGCTCATTATTCACTGAGAGGTTTGGAAATTTTGTCAGAAGTGTTTTAGGGCAAATTAGCCATGATTGAAATTTATTATAATTTTTGGAAGCATATTTACAATATTTACTTTATTAGCTGTTAATTATGTGATATGTTTAAAATTATGGATCAATGCCCAAACCTTACTGAAAAATTGGAATACTTAGAATTATATTAAATAGTAGTACCTTGTATTTATCATAAATTTGTGGAGCATTTTGCATGCCTGAAAAAGGTACTTCATGTTCAAACTAAGGTATTTGGATTCTTAGGAAATTAAATAAATTATCAAGTAAATTAGGAAAATTATGATATTCTGGATTTATGCTAAACATGTCATGGTAGATCCCCAATAATTTTTATAGGGATATTGGATGATAATTTGAAGTATCTCCCCTTGTATACATCATATAGCTTAGGAGGGTCGGCGCGTAGTAAAACTGCAGAAATCGTGATAACATGGGGAATGGTCGAAGTGAGATGGCATTGTGTTTACTGATTTTGGAAAGTGGAATTGAGTATACCATTGGAAGATGGGAATAGTAGGATTGCAGAGTGGTCTAAGATTAGGTGGTTCTTGGGATCGACAAAAGATCGTCTATCCTACGAAGAGGGAGATAGGGTCAAAACTCGTTAGGTTTAGAACCAGTGTAATACTAAAGGGATCGGGAATCGGGTAATAACCAATAAAAATAAGTGCCTTGCGAAAGAGAGCTTTGTTCTTCAGCCATCATAGTTCCTAGTGCCCTTTGAGAGCCCTTCACGGGGTATGCCAGGGGCAGTCCTAGGCTAACATTAAATATAGGCAAACTAAACTGCAAGAGTAACTAGCATAACTAGAGATTCACTTTCACTCACCTCGATGTCTCGGGATGTTAGGTTGGGTAATACGGGCAGTAGGCTTGGTGGTTTAGTGATGGGCAGGTAGTCCCGGCGAGCTTTGGCTCGGTTGTTGGTTGTGACGGACGGGATGGTCCGGGGTGCATTGGCTCGGTAGGTGATATATAAGGTTGCATGTGAAAGACCCCTATCCATCATATAGCATATAGCAGTAGGTCTGGCTGGGGCCCGACGCCATATACCACGGACAGACCAGTGGGATACTAGATGAAACCATTCAACTCAATACACACGTCCTACACAGAGCATCTAGCGGAAGCAATTTATTAAGTTATACAAGTAAGAACCCAGCAACAGGCACGAATGTCCACTAACAAAACCCAATAGGAATGAATTACATAATACACAAAAGTACTGGCCTTATGGCCTTACAAGAGTTCACAATAATTAAACAGTGTCTTACAAACATCGACTTGACAACTTGGGCTTTGGCCCACTATTTGCCGCTCGGTTCCGCAGCATCTACAAGCACAATTCACTGCAACGGTGGCAAACAAGAATAACGGTCAGCTAGAGCTGACCAAATTATAACGATTCTGCCCCCAAAATCGGGGCGGCAAAGCTCATTCCCTACACTTGTTAGCAAAACAAGCAATATTCTGAATAAACACAACATCATGGGTGTACACACACCCGACCATACACCCCTTGCTCTCAGGGCACACACTCGGTGAACTCGGTCCACCACGCAACCAGGATGGCAAACTTGTTAGCAATAAAGTCTTCATGGCTTGAGCCAAAGACCCTCCCTCTATGCCATCGACATGCCTTTAAAACAGAACCACATAGAGCAGGTACGGTTTCACTTAACTCGTTACTCACACTGCCACAACACTAAAAATCATCTGTGTGAGCTAAGTTTCACCGTATCCCGTAAATCGATCAACCAACGTACATAACTCGGTTATGTACAATGATTGCTCCCGGGGCACAAACGATGGCAGAATCACGCTTCTACCCAGATTTCTGGGTGCGCCTTGGTGTTAATCCCCAAGGATCTTTGTTGCAATATACCACGTATAAACCCAAAAATAACCAAAGGCCGGTCTTCTCCTGCTAATCATGCATAGCAAATCATCACCGATCCGGACCAACATGTCTGCGTAGACTTCACACACCGTGCCTATGTCCGTACTACGATTCCGGACTCTAAACAAGGGGGACTTTACATATCTACCCCAAGGAACACCGCAACTCACCGCACACTCGCGGGAGAGGGTTTTCCCTATGCAAAAGAAGAAGAGCTTCACATTCTTAAGATGAGAATAGTTACCCTAGCGTTTCTCCTCGACGCCATGGAAAACTACGCGGATGAAAAGCACTGCGATGATCGTGCCTCCGCATATCTGGGCTCAGTTTGCGATTTGGCGCTACGAATCTCCTCCGGCGACAAGATCTCCCTCTTCCTTCTTACCTCCTTGCTCTCCTTCTTTAGGATTTAGAAAGAGAAAACCCAAATAGAATTTGGGTTTCTAAGCCCTATTCCGGGTATATCTCAGTAAGGATAGCCCTGCCGTTGGATCCCAAAATAAGGAAACGGACGGCCACGATTCGCACTTAAAATGAACTTCTTAGGCCGAACATGGCTTCTGATACGCCCGTGTCCAAGGCTGTGTGCCTCAATCGACACCGAAACTGTCACGCCCCGAAAAGAACACGGGCACTCGACACACCTATGTCAGGCTTGACACGCACCTGTCATCCAGTACACGCCCGTGTCATCCAGTACACGCCCGTGTAGCTGGCATGTTCCTTAATCGATACAGGTCCAAAACATCCAGAGCATGACACGGTCATGTTACACTCCCGTATCACATGCCTTGTGCTAGACACGCCCTGGGACACGCACGTGTCCCAGGCTATGTAGCTACCAAAACACAACTCGCCAAATGAACCTAGGAGGACACGGGTATTCGACATGCCCGTGTAGAATTTAACACGCCCGTGTCAGACCCGAACACGCCTGGGCTCAGGCCGTGCGTCCTCACTGAACAATCGTTGAGTGAAAGGCTTTGAGTGGTTGATAAGCCTGGGACATGCCCGTGTCCTAGGCCGTGTTCACTGCCTCGACGACCATTGACTGCAATTTCGTCGACCACGCGACCATTGCCGAACCCAAGCACGACACGCCCCTAGGATACGCCCGTGTCCCAGGCCGTGTCACCTCTACCAAATTCCTGACTTGGCTCAAAATGCCTCCGTCAATCTTTTGAATTTCGGGGCATTACAACTCTCTCCCTCTTAAAAGAATTTCATCCACGAAATTACTAAAGGAAAAGATATACAAAACCAAAAGCATTACCTGAGTGGAATAACTCTGGGTACTCCTCAAGCATGTTCTGCTCCCGTTCCCAAGAGAGCTCCTCATGACCGCAATTGTCCCAACGGACCTTGACCATTCTAATCTCCTTGTTACAAAGTCGCTTGACTTCAGAGTCCTCAATAGGAACGGGCTTGACCCTAGTATTCATCCTTTCGTCCACATGCACTTGATCAACTGCGATCACCTACGAAGTCTCTTGCACCACCTTCCGCAACACTAATATGTGGAATACATCATGTAGACCACTCAACTCCACCGACAGCTTTAGACGATAAATCGCTTCGCCGATCCGCTCCAGAATCTCAAATGGTCAAAGGTATCTCGGGCTCAGCTTCTTCAAACATCGTACCCGTGAAACACCCTTAAACGGCTTTATCTTCAAATACACCAAATCGCCAACTGCGAACTCCACGTTCCGGTGCTTGGCATTATAGTATTTAGCTTGTCTATCCCGAGCGATCAGCAAATGCTCATGAATTGTTCGCGCCAATGAAGTAGCATTTTCCACCTCTTGCTTTTTGTATAACCTTGCCTCACCTATTTCTAGCCACGACAACGGCATGCAAAAATTTCTACCATATAAGGCCTCGAAGGGTGCCATTTGTATGTTCGCTTGGTAGCTATTACTGTACACAAACACCACCAAATACAGATGGTCTTCCCACTATCTTCCAAAGTCCAGAACTCAAATGCGAAGCATGTCCTCCATCGTCCTGTTGACCCTCTCGGTCTTCCCATCCGTTTGCGGATGAAAGGCTGTGCTTAACTTCAACTTAGTCCCCAACATTTGCTGCACCAACCTCCAATAATTATACGTAAAATGCCCATCTCTATCACTCACAATGTTGCGGGGTACACCGTGCAGTCTAACATTGTTATCTACATAAAGCTTTGCCAGTTCCTCCACTAAATCATCCTTCCTATGCGTAACGAAGTGCTACACTTTTGTTAACCGATCTACGATCACCCAGATAGCGTTGTTTCCCTTCTGCAACCTTGGTAAGCCATGCACAAAGTCCATCGAATTGTCGTCAAACTTCCACTTTGGAATAGACAAAGATTTCAAGAAACCCCCTGGCTTTTGGCACTCTTCCTTCACTAAGGCGCAAGTCTGACATTTAGCCACAAATAGTGCACATCCTTCTTGAGTCCTGGCCACTAGAACAACTTATTTAGATCTCGGTACATCTTCGTGCTCCCTGGGTGAATCGAGTACTTGGTATGATGAGCATCGAACATCAACTCCGCCCATAAATTACCCATGTTTAGGACGCACAAACAACTGTCCTTCCTAAGCAGTCCATCTCCAACTGTAAATTGGGAATTTGACCCGTCCAAAACCACACCCATGATTTGCTTCATGTCATTATTATTGGGATTTGTCTCCACAATACCTAAGATTTGTAGGAAGTAAGACCTTGAACTAAGATGAATAAAGTTGTATTTTATACTATGTTTGAGTTGTATGTATGCAGGATCTTATTGCCAAGTGTAGACCAATTTCAGTCTATAATGGGTCACCAAATACAGGACCATACAATGTAATTCCTCATTGTGTGTTCCAAGGTGTTGACTCATGTTTAGCCTCTCTATTGGGATACACTTCATCTACATGCATTTGGACTTATGGACTTGAGTATTGAAGATTATTTCAGAAGATTTTTTTTCTAAGTCCACCTACTTGAGTAGTATCCCTCATATACTTGAGTAAGTCACTTAGTACTCGAGTAGTTTATTCAACATCCTCAAGAAGACTCTGTATACTCGTGTATGTAAGCTTATACTCGAGTAGATTTTCTTTTACTCGAGTGAGCGATATCTCATACTCGAGTAGATGGTTAGTCACTCAAGTAGGTTACGTTTTATACTCGAGTAGATCCATCTGTGATCAGTCTGAAATTGTTCAAGTCCACATACTCGAGTCTTTCTTGTATATACTCAAGTAAGTGACTTAGTACTCGAGTAGATTTATCTTATACTCGAGTAGTTCTGGTTTCTCATCTCAGATTTGTTTTCTAAGTCTTTTGACTCGAGTAAATTTATCTTATACTCGAGTAGTTGCTAAGGTACTCGAGTGGATCCTTTGTTTTTACTCGAGTAATTTGTCTTCTCTGCACTCGAGTATTTCCAATTCTTATACTCGAGTAGTTCTTCAAGTTTCTTTCTGAGAAATATTTTTATGTGCTTATACTCGAGTATATTCTCTCATACTCGAGTAGGTCTTATCTTGTACTCGAGTAGTTCCTCTAAGATACTCGAGTAGTTTCTTTCTTCGTTCGCGAGTATATTCCTCTCTTATCTACTCGAGTAGCAGATCTCTTATACTCGAGTATATTTCTTCTCTCGAGTATACTGGTTCAGATTTCTTGGAATATTTCTAAGTCAAGTTTCAACAGGTATTTTGAAATAGTCTTTTCTGATTGGTCCACGTGTCATCATTAAAGATTATTATGACCGTTATAGATCGCCTATAAATTGGTCCATTCCGATTTGACCTATTAACAACAATCATAAAAGAATACAGAGATTATTTGTCTTAAGAAAGGAAATTCCGAAAACCTGATTTTGCGTCGGCCGCAATTACTGGTTTCGGAAAGAGATTTTGGATCGTCGTTCTCACAGCCGCTGCTGCCGATCTCTTACCTTCTAGCGATCCAGACTCAAGAAGAATCATCCGATCACTCCGTGCTTCATCGATCTCTGAAATATCTACTCGATCGTTGTGATTACAGATTTCAGATCCGTGGATTTCTTTCAAGTCTTCTTCAACAATTTTTGTCCAAGCCGAAAGCTCTCAACAAAGAAGACAAAGCTAAAGATCCAGATCTGTGCTATTTATTGTTTGTATTTTTCTTCAAACAATTTTCCTTGTAGGAGATTCATCTCCGAGTGGTAGGAAGTTCTATCTTTCGAGTGTAGATCTTTTTGGGATCGAGTTTGTAGGAACGTGGTTCTGAGGTGTAGGATTAGTTTGCAATCCGAGATAGTGGAGTAGCCGAGTCTAGTGATTTGTTTGATCGGTGAGGAAAGTGGACGTACCCAAGATCGAGGAACCAATATAAATCTCTTGTCGTCTGTGTGACTGCTTGCTTACTTATTTGTGTTAGTTGTTAATTTTTTTATTCCGCATTAGACGCACGTTTCACCTATTCACCCCCTTCTAGGTGATTTAGGGAGACAACATAGAAATTTTAATTGGTATCAGAGGGAAGTTGATCGTTAAAAGGTTAACACATTGATCTAATCCTTCCCAAGTTGTCTGTAGTAAAGTATCAAGCATGAGTAAGACCAAGGATTTTTCTAAGCTCTCTATATGCACCAAGAATAATTTTACTATGTGGAAGGAAAGAGTTAAACTGTTCATGGAAGCTGTGGATCCTCGGATCTTCATGATTGTTGAAGAAAGTCCGTATGTTCCTTTGATTACATCTACAATAGATGCAACCAAAATGACCCTAAAGAAGTTGATGGATTTTGATAAGGACGAGATTGCACTTGTCTGACTTGACAAGAAAGCTAAAAATATTATAACAAGTGCAGTCGATGACTCGATGCTACAAAATCTGATTCATTGCCAGTCTGCCAAGGAGATGTGGCAATCCCTGGTGACTCTGATGGAAGGCACTGAAGAAGTTAGGGATGATCGGAGATCCCTTCTAAATCAGAATTATGAAGCCTTCAGGCAAGGTCACAAGGAGGCCATAGGTGATACCTTTGAGAACTTCTTCAAGATAGTCAATGGCCTAAGAGTTTATGGCCGAGTCTTCATAAATGGGGAACTGAATGACAAATTCTTAAGATCCCTGACCAATGAATTGTATAATAAGGTATGTGCCATTCGGGAGTTCGGAAGGTTAGCCGAGACGGACCCGCAAAATCTGTTCGGAAAGCTTATGTCTTACAAGCTTCAAATCAACTCAAGAAAAGAAGAAGAAGAGATGAGCAGGTCTGCATCCAAGGAGAAGTCTGTCGCTCTGAAGGCAGATAGCTCAAGGAAGACAAAGGCTAGCTCTCCTGCCCCAAATCCTGAAGCTGATGAAGAAGAATCATCTGAGCCAAGCTCCTCTGGCTCAGAGCTATCTGATTGAGAGTTATCTCTACTCTCAAGGAAGTTCAAGAAATTCCTAAACAAAAAGAAACAACGGAAAGGCAAGGATGCCTCCTATAGAAGATCACGCAATGATGGTGATCGCCATAGAAAAGGCTCAAGTAGAAAAGACAGGTATGGTTCTAAACCGAATAAACATTATTCGACTGACATTGTTTGCTATTGCTGTAATAAGCCAGGTCACGTCATTGCAGATTGCCCCCACAAGAAGAAAGAGGGTGGCAAAAGAGAAGAGAAGAAGTCCTACAATAAAAAGAGGAGATAAAAGAGCCTATTAGCCAAGAAGGGAAGAACTCTCAGTTACTCCGACTCATCTGAGTCGAGTGCAGAAGAGGAAGAAGCCTACTTTGGGCTAATGGCTCTAACTGATGATGAACAAGTCCCCCAGTTCACTGGGAAGGTAAAATCTCACACTCCTCTTTCAGAATCTGATGATGATAATGAGCAAGAGGGCTATTCCTATGAGGATGAATCTGAACTCATGAGACAATATAAGGAGTTACTCAAGGCTTATGACAAATGTCGTCTTGTCGTGAAAACTCAAGCTATAGAGATAAAATCTCTAAAAGCTGTAGAGAGCACCTTAAGAGAAGAAGTCTCTAAGACTGACTCTCTCAAGGAAGACTTCAATAAATCTATTGAAGAATATAAAAAGGCTCTTGAGCACCTTGACCTTAAGGATAAAATCATTAAGGAGTTGGAAGAACAACTCTCAGCAGAAATGAAACTTGTAGAAGGTTTCTCTAAGCCTAAGACTGTACTTCCTCTGATTGCTGAATTCTCAGCTTAGGCCAAGGGTGCTGGTCTAGGTCACAAAGGTTCTCCTAGTAAATCCTCTAGGTGAAATAAGGCCAAGAGAAAGAATAAGAATGCCAAGAAGGCCTTAGCCGAGGAAAAAGGGAAAGCTCCTTTGGAGCCAGTATCATTCAAGAAAGTTATCTTTCCTACGAACGAATTTGACTATGAGTCCACCTATGGACACTTCTCTAGGCCGATCCCAGAGAAGCCCAAGTCAAGGTACCAAGGTTGGACCCGCCCCCGTAACTTTGGCGAAAGTGTCTTCAAGGCACCTTATGAAGAAATTCAACTTCAGAGCTATAAACCATATGCTCATGGTCATAACATCAAGAAGACACCAAAGGTAAAACCTGTTGTGGAAAAGCCTATGAAAGAGAAGACTTCATGTAGCTTCCATCATCTTGAAGCTTCTTCCTCCAAGAATGCTACCCCGGCTGGACCTCCTCCCAAGAAGTTCAAGCAGGAGTTTGGACGGCAAAGATACAACAAATTCGACTGTTGGTGTTGTGGTAGAGTTGGTCACTTTACCATAGATTGTTGGTCTAATCCTAGAAATGCTGCTACTCCTCAAGGTTGCAACGTGAGAATGATCACTCATGAGGCTAAGACTCGTACGGGGAGTATTCTAACTCAAGACCAAAGACCCAAACGTGTTTTGGTTCCTAAGGATAAGTGATTGTAATTGCAGGTACGTCCAAAGGCCATTAAAATGCAAATCTGGTATTTGGACAGTGGATGTTCTCGACATATGACCGGGACAAGGAGCCTACTTCAGAACTTTTCACCGGTGTTGAACGGACCAAAGGTCATCTTTGGAGGTTCAGACCGAGGATTTACCAAAGGCTACGGTATAATTACTAACAGTATTGTATCCTTTTCGGATGTAGCTTATGTTGAAGGATTGGAACACAATCTCATTAGCATAAGCCAACTATGCGACAAAGGATATGTGGTTGAATTTCATGCTGATAAGTGTTTGATAAAATCGGTTGACAACATGGAAAGTATCTTATCAGGCACTCGAAGTAGAAATATTTTCTGTTTAAATTTCATCTGTATTGACTCATCTACACCAGTATGTGTTTTAGCAAAAAGTAGTGCATCTCTTGCTGACCAATGGCACAAGAGACTAGCACATATTAATTTCAAAACTATTAATAAACTATTCTCTCAGAACTTAGTGCGTGATGCCACTAACGTCAAGTGCGTTAAGGATATCCCTTGTCATGCTTGTATAAAAGGCAAGCAAATAAGGAGTTCATTTAAAAGCATTATAGGCAAAGATTCTGATAGAAGCTTACAGCTTCTTCATATGGACTTGATTGGTCCACTGTAAGTTAGAAGTTTGGGAGGTAAGGAATATACGTTGGTTATTGTGGATGATTACTCGCGCTTTGTATGGCTGTTCTTTCTGAAACACAAGTCAGATACCTTCAACATTTTCACTAATTTTGTTAGGCAAGTCCAGAATGAATACAACTGCTCCGTAGTCAAAATCAGAAGTGACAATAGAACGGAATTTATGTCTGGGGCCATGATAGAATACTGTGAAAGTCAAGGTATCTTTCGTGAGTTTTCCTCCCTCGCACTCCACAGCAAAATGGAGTAGCTAAGAGAAGGAATAAAACACTCATAGAGGCTTACCGGACCATGTTGAGTGATGCCTCACTTCCAGAGTATTTCTGGGCCGAAGCCGTCAACACCGCTTGTCACATGCAAAATCGAGCACTCATAAACAAGAACCATGATAAGACTCCTTACGAACTTCTAAAAGGCAGGAAACCAACCATTTCATATTTTAGAATCTTTGGCTGTAAGTGCTTCGTACTTAACAACGACAAGTATCACACTACCAAGTTTAGCGAGAAAAGCTTTGAAGGTATTTTTGTAGGTTATAGTAGCCATAGTAAGGCCTATAGAGTATTTAATAGAAAAACTTTGGTGGTAGAAGAATCGATACACATTATATTTGATGAGATGAGTTGGCTGCAAAGCAACTCTTCTAGTGTGCTCATTGAAGATGCAGGTACAAAGATAAAGGAACTCAGCCTAGATGAACCAACTGAAGATAAAGATGAAAAGTTCATAAAGATCACCTCTACAATCCCGATTGGAGAGGTAGATGATCAAGATGAAGAACTCATTCCAGCTGAAGATGCAACTCCAGTGGCTGAAGAGATCCCAGATACAAGGACTCTAGAGCTCAGACACCTGAAGGATCATCCCTTGGACCAAATCATAGGAGATCCCCGGGATGGTGTCAGGACTCGGAGAGGTACAACTAACGAGAATTTATTCTTAAGTTTTCTATCACAGGTTGAACCTAAGAAGTTCGACGAAGCAAACTCGGATGCATCTTGGATTCTAGCAATGGAAGAAGAGCTAAATCAGTTCAAACGTTGCAAAGTTTGGACACTTGTTCCTAGACCCAAGAGCAAGAACGTCATCGGGACAAAATGGGTCTACCGGAACAAGATGGACGAAGATGCCACTATTATAATGAACAAAGCCAGACTCGTTGCCAAGGGTTATCGCAAAGAAGAAGGAATCGACTTCGATCAAACGTATGCTCTAGTGTCAAGACTGGAGGCGATCAGGTTATTCCTTGCTTATGCTGCACTCAAGGGCTTTACCGTCTATCAGATGGATGTAAAGTCCGCCTTCCTGAATGGTGACATAAAGGAAGAAGTGTATGTAGAGCAACCACCAGGTTTTGTTGACTCAACTTTTACTAATCACGTTTATTTACTGCAGAAAGCTTTATATGGTCTTAAACAAGCTCCTCGAGCTTGGTATGAGACGCTGTCTAGCTTTCTTCTTGAGAACAAGTTCACAAGAGGAAAGAGAGACAACACATTATTTCTTAGGGAAATAAAAGGTAAGATTTTGCTAGTGCAAATCAATGTCGATGATATTATTTTTGGCTCTATGGATAACAACATCTGCAAGAAGTTCTCTAAACTGATGCAAGGGAAGTTTTAAATGAGTAGTATGAGCGAGCTGAAGTATTTCTTAGGGCTTCTGGTGAAACAATCTGAGGATGAAATTTTCATCTCACAGACCAAGTTCACCAAAGAGCTACTTAAGAAATTCGGAATGGAGAATGCAACCTCTATGAGGACTCCAATGGCCTCAGCTATGTCTCTGGACAAGAATGAGAAAGGGAAACCTTTTGATGAAACCAAGTACAGACGAATAATTTGGTCTTTGCTCTACCTTACCGCAAGTAGACCAGATATCATGTTTTCAACATGTGTATGTGCTAGATTCCAGGTGAACTCTAAGGAATCTCACTATATTGCTGCAAAGCGAATTTTGAGATACCTTTAAGGTACACCAAATCTTGTCTTATGGTACCCAAGAAGTAATGATAGTGAACTGATTGGATTTCTGATGCAGATTTTGCAGGAAGCAAAGACGACAGAAAAAGCACTTCCGAGACTTGCCAATTCCTAGGAAGGGGACTTATTTCCTGGAGTAGTAAGAAGCAGAACTGTGTAGCAATCTCAACGGCCGAATCAGAGTATATCTCTGCAGGCAGCTGTTGTGCACAACTTCTGTGGATCAAGAATCTATTTGAAGACTACAACATGAAGTTCCAGAACTTTCCTCTGTTTTGCGACTCGTCCAGTGCAATAGCGATCGCCAACAACCCTGTCTCCCACAGCCGGACAAAGCACATAGAGCTTCGATACCATTTCATCTGAGAGCATGTGGAGAATGGAGACAGATCTATAATATGTCTCCACAGACAGGCAAGTTGCAGATATATTCACTAAACTACTGGATGAGACCAAGTTCTCGTTCTTCAAAACAGAACTCAGGATGCTCAACAAAGAAGAATAGTGATGGTGGATTCATTCAATGCTCAGAGTTAAAGAAATCGGTGAAGGTAAAAATTTTCTCTCTCCAAGAAAACTAATTTTCAAAGTGCTATACTCGAGTAAGTGCTTTCACATACTCGAGTTCTTGGTAATTTACCCGAGTAGAAAAACTTACATACTCGTGTAAATGAAAATATACTAGAGTAGATATTTTTCTTACTCGAGTACATGGAAACATACTCGAGTACTTCAGGAACTACTCGAGTAGTTCTTAAAACCTACTCGTGTATGTCCTTGACCAACTCGTGTATGATCCAAACATACTCGTGTATGATGAAATATACTCGAGTATACGGCAATTCCAGAACTTTGAAAATTTTATTTTTCTTTTTTCGCACACCGAGATTTCTGCCGCTCCCTTGCAGGTATGATTTAATTTTAAAATACCTCCTTAAACCTAATTAGGGTTATATATATACATAGAAAACAAAATTCGGAAATTCCTTTTCCCACTTTCATTCTCTCGAGTAAGCATCGGTGCTTCGTCTCCAAGAGCCCGCAGAGCTTCTTCTTCTTCCCCACTTAAGTTCTACAGAAATTCCGAAATGGCTCCCTCCTCGAAGATTGGAATCGGCTCGGAGCTTGCTCCTGAAGGGATAGCAGACCTCTCAGATGATTTCCAAAATCTACTGATTCTGTTCGATACCGCTGGACTCACCTTCCTCCTGCAGACTCCGTGTAAGATCCTTTTTCCTGCTATTGAGGAATTTTACAAATATCTGAAGATCAAGTTAAATGGGACGGTCCTCAAATCCAAGGTGCAAGGGGTAAAAATCCGTCTGGACAAGACCTCCATAGCTACTCTATTAAGATTGCCGGTGGTAGATGAAGAGGATGATTTAGGTCCTGAAGATTCCGACAGAACATGCCTATTGTGTGGAGTAGATCCTGAAGCCATTAACCTTACCAGATCAGATTTCAATTCAGAAGGTAAATTTCTAGTGGATGTTATTTGTAAAGTACTTCTGTGCAAGACCTACTCAATCTGTGAGATATCCCTCAATTTGTTTGACATTATGCAAGCTATAGTCTGCAAAAGAAGTTCAAGTTTGGAATGATGCTACTGGACAAGATCAAAGACAGTCTGAAACACCCAAATTATGCTAGGATTATTTCTCTACTTCTCCATGAGATTAATCCCGAGGTTTTCGAATTATCTAAAGGAACTCTCCTCCACCACATGAAAAAGGTCTCCATTTCTTCTATCCAAAGGAATGAGATCAAGCTTCAGAACTCTGCCCAAGAATCCAAAGCTGTTGTTATCAAAGAAGAAATTGCCAAAGAAACCCAATGTCTCCAATGACAGGAATCCCTATCCTCCTTTACATCAAACTATTGACCCCTTGGGTGCAATAGTTGAGGGGGAGCCTGCCTCATCTAGCATTCTGCATCCAGATTCAGAAGTTCCATCTCATCAACCTCAGATCAGAGAACCATCCCCTCCTCCTCCAGAAGATATTTTCTCAGATGTACAAGCTCAAGAGGACATCCTCTCAACTGCTGTAGATATTGACAGATTCATTGATGAGCTAAGATCCGATGAACCCTTGTTTCCAAATGATTTAGTTCCTCTTTCCCCTAAGCTTCACCTTCAAGAAGATTATGTTACTCTCTCTCCTAAGCATCAACCACCTGAAGATAAGATTCCTGCAAAGGATCCATCTCCCTCCCCTGCTCAGTCTCCTGCTGAAGACCCAAATCAGCATGAGAATATCCTCCTGTCCGATGATGAGGACATGTCCCCAAAGATAGTTGATCGACCTCTGAGGACACTGGATTTCTCTCTCCCTTGTTTCATCAATCCAGAAGATTCAATTGAGATCGTACCTTCAAAGAGAGTTGTAAGCTCAGTTGTGATTGCAGAAATCCCTCCCTGGGTAACCCATGTTCCTCAAGCCCCTATTTCATCCTCTGCTCCAGCCTCTGCTCCCTCCATCTCTTAAGATATTATCAGTAAGATTGAGCAGATGCTCCTAGAACAGAGAAATTACTTTTATGATTCATTGAAATTAGTAAATAACAAGGTCCTACTCTTGAATTTGAGATGAGTATAGGCTTTACAGAAATTCAAGCAAATACTGATGAGTTAAGATGACTATTTCAGTTGGGTGGAAAAGCAATAGACCATACTATCACTAGTATGGGTGAAGTGAGGAACCAAGCTGAAACATTGGCTCATAATCAACTTCGGTTGGAAAAAAGGGCTGAAGCAAACATTATGAAGGTTTGTGAAGAAGTTGGAACTTTCAGAGATGAAACTATTGCAAGCAATCTGTAGAAATAAGCAAGGGGGAGAAAATAGTGAAAGAAAGAGTTGAAAAATTCTCTGCCCAGTTCTCATCCCAGTCTAAAGCTACTGTGGATGACATAGCTAAAGTAATGAAAGCAGACATTCTAGCCCAACATCAGTTAGTTACATTCTATATATATGATACTGCAGTTTGGGTGCATAATCAGAATTTCCCAGATTTCCAGCTTAATCCTACCATCATTCCCAAAAGTCTAGATCCACTTGAGGAAAATCTTCCTTAAGATGCTCAAGTTCATGTTAACATTCCAGAGGCTATGCCAGTCTTCTCTCCCAGACGTGCTGATGAGATGTCTGAGCCTCCTCTAACTTATTCTTATGTTTGGAAAGATGATATTCTTTCAAGCTCTCAGGGACACTTTGATCAAGGTGCTTCCTCTTCTAGAAGACCTGCTGATCAGGGTGCTCCCAACAAGAAAAGGAAGTATGGTGACAGCGCTTCTTCCAGCCGTTCTTCACCTAGGAGAGAGCCAGCTTCTGCTTCAGAGGAAAGACCTGAAGTAGTGCATGCATAAGTCTAGAGTCGTACCTCCAAATCTCTAATTTTGGATACCTTGAAGCTAGTGATAGATTTTGGAGAAAACAAAGATCATTTCTACAGTTTCTCAGAATGGAAAGCCTATGATGTATCCCAGATCAAGATCAGATTGCATGACAAGCGATGGGGATACAATAATCCAGCTGCTTCTCCAAGGACCAGAACTTACTTTCCTAAACCCTTCAGCTACTTTGAGAGGCAAAAGATAAAAAGAGAAAGATTGCATAGAGAAGCTTACCCTTGAGAGAATGATGATGTGGAACTGGAAATTTCTATTTTTAAAATATTTCTATCATATATATAATTCAGATTATGGTTATCCTTTTTTATTATTTCTTTGCTAAGTAGTTTACTGCTTTACTTTTCATTGATATATGCTATCATTGTTCTTCTTACTCTAAGTAATTCACCTTAGTATAGATGGTGCTGACTTCTACAAATAGGGGGAGATTGTTGGGATTTCTTTCCACAATACCTCAGATTTGTTGGAAGTCAGACGTTGAACTAAGATGAATTAAGTTGTATTTGATACTATGTTTAAGTTGTATGTATGCAGGATCCTATTGCCAAGTGTACACCAATATCAGTCTATAATGGGACACCAAACACAGGACCATACAATGTAATTCCTCATTGTGTGATCCAAGGTGTTGACTCATATATAGCCTCTCTATTAGGATACACTTCATCTACATGCATTTGGACTTATGGACTTGAGTATTGAAGATTATTTCAGAAGATTTTTTTCTAAGTCCACCTACTTGAGAAGTATCCCTCACATACTCGAGTAAGTGACTTATTACTCGAGTAGTTTATTCAACATCCTCAAGAAGACTTTGTATACTCGAGTATGTAAGCTTAGACTCGAGTAGATTTTCTTTTACTCGAGTGAGCGCTATCTCATACTCGAGTAGATTATTAGTCACTCAAGTAGGTTACGTTTTATACTCGAGTAGATCCCTCTGTGATAAGTCCGAAATTGTTCAAGTCCACATACTCGAGTCCTTCTTGTATATACTCGAGTAAGTGACTTAGTACTCGAGTAGAATTATCTTATACTCGAGTAGTTCTCGTTTCTCCTCTCAGATTTGTTTTCTAAGTCTTTTGACTTGAGTAGATTTATCTTATACTCGAGTAGTTGCTCAGGTACTCGAGTGGATCCTTTTTTTTACTCGAGTAATTTGTCTTCTCTGCACTCGAGTATTTCCAATTCTTATACTCGAGTAGTTCTTCAAGTCTCTTTCTGAGAAATATTTCTAAGTGCTTATACTCGAGTATATTCTCTCATACTCGAGTAGGTGTTATCTTGTACTCGAGTAGTTCCTCTAAGATACTCGAGTAGTTTCTTTCTTTGTACTCGAGTATATTACTCTCTTATCTACTCGAGTAGCAGATCTCTTATACTTGAGTATATTCCTTCTCTCGAGTATACTGGTTAAGATTTCCTGGAATATTTCTAAGTCCAGTTTCAACAGGTATTTTGAAATAGTCTTTTCTGATTGATCCACGTGTCATCTTTAAAGATTATTATGACCATTGTAGATCGCCTATAAATAGGTCCATTCTGATTTGACCTATTAACAACAAACATAAAAGAATACAGAGATTTTTTGTCTTAAGAAAGGAAATTCTGAAATCCTAATTTTCCGTCGGCCGCCATTACTGGTTTCGGAAAGAGATTTTGGATCGTTGTTCTCACAGCCGCTGTTGCCGATCTCTAACCTTCTAGCGATCCAGACTTAAGAAGAATCATCGAACCACTCCGAGATTCATCGATCTCTGAAATATCTACTCAATTGTGGTGATTACAGATTTCAGATCCGTGGATTTCTGTCAAGTCTTCTTCAACAATTTCTGTCCATCTTTGAGCCGAAAGCTCTCAACGAAGAAGATAAAGCCAAAGATCCAGATCTGTGCTATTTGTTGTTTGTATTTTTCTTCAAACAATTTTCCTTGTAGGAGATTCATCTCCGAGTTGTAGGAAGTTCTATATTCCGAATGTAGATCCATTTGGGATCGAGTTTTATAGGAACGTGGTTCCGAGGTGTAGGATTGGTTTGCAATCCGAGATAGTGGAGTAGCCGAGTCTAGTGATTTTCTAGAGTTGTGAGGAATGTTGACATACCCAAGATCGAGGAACCACTATAAATCTCTTGTCGTCTGTGTGATTGCTTGTTTACTTATTTGCGCTAGTTGCTAATTTTTTTATTCCGCATTAGACGCACGTATCACCTATTCACCCCCCTCTAGGTAATTTAGGTAGACAACATAGAACTTTCAGCTATCCAGCTCCAAAGCCTGGCGAATATGATCAGCCCGGTAATACTTAACTTCCGTCCAGTTCAATAACGCTTCGACGGTAGTCTGCTTGTCAACACAATAGATATCTAATGCCTCCAACTCCCGAATCAACCTCTCATCATGAACCGATAACCTGTTGGCTTGTGCGGGAGCCCTGCGACTCAAGACATCTGCAACAACATTTGCTTTCCCGGGCACATAATGAATTTTGAATGTATAGTCCCCCAGGAACTCCTTCCATCTCCGCTGTCTCATGTTCAGATCCTTTTGGTCCAACAGGTATTTCAGGCTCTTATGGTGTGTATAAATATCGACCTTTAAGCCGTACAAATAGTGTCTCCACAGCTTTATTGCAAAAATCACGGCCGCTAACTCCAAGTCGTGGACCGAATAATTCCTCTCGTACACTTTCAGCTGATGCGAGCCATACGCAATTACACTACCATGCTGCAGCAGCACGCAGCCCAAACCAATTCCTAAGGCATCGCTGTAAATCTCAAAACCTTCGGTCCCACTCAGCGAACTTAGCACTGGAATCGTGGTCAACTGAATCTTAAACTCTTCGAACGCTTGCGCGCACTCTTGTGTCCATACAAACTTCTGATCTTTCCTTATCAACGTCGTGAGAGGTAACGCAATCCGCGAGAAGTTTTCTATGAAGCTCCTGTAATAGCCGGCAAGCCGCAGAAAACTCCGGACATCTGCTGCCGAAGACAACACAGGCCACTCGCGTATCGCAACAATCTTCGTCGGATATACCGAAATCCCTTCACCACTGACTATGCGACCACGGAACACCACTGAGGACAACCAGAACTCGGATTTGGAGAACATTGCATATAGTTCGTTCCTCCTCAGCGTCTCCAAAACCAAATGCAGATACTTGATGTGATTTTCTTCGCACTGTGAGTACACCAATATGTCGTCAATAAATACAATCACAAAATGGTCTAAGTACTCCCTGAACGTATTGTTCATCAGATGCATGAACACTGATGGCACATTAGTCAACCCGAACAGCATGACCGTAAACTCGAAATTCTCATACCTTGTGCGCAACGCTGTCTTTAGGATATCACTCTCCCTTATCGTCAGATGATAGTAACCGAACTTCATATCCAATTTTGAATATACCGACGACCCGACTAACTGATCGAAGAGATCATCAATCCTTGGGATCGGGTATTTGTTCTTTTCCGTTAACTTGTTCAGTTCTCTGTAGTCGATACACAGCCGCAAACTTTCGTCCTTCTTCATAACAAAGAGGACCGGTGCGGTCCAAGGCGACGAACTTGGATGCACATAACCTTGCTCCATCAACTCTTCAAGTTGAACCTTTAGCTCCGCCATCTCCTTAGACGCCAACCTATAGGAGAGAGTGACACAGGTTTGGCACCTGGCACTAGCTCGATCATGAAATCAATCTCTCGCTCCGGTGGGGCTTCGGGAAGATTGTCCGGGAACACGTCAGGGTACTCGCATACCACTAGGATACTACCCAAAGTGGGTTTAGGATTTACAGCATCCACTATAGTGAAGAACTGCTCTACGCCAGCACGAACTGCCTTAACAACCTGAAGAGCAGAAATCAATGTCTTGCTCGACCCCTTCAATCCCGTAAATGTTGTCTCCCGTCTAGCACCCAGCTTGACTTCTTTACAATTGCAATCTATAAATTCTTCCTTCTCCGAAACCCAGTCTATACCAAAGATGACGTCGATCTCTACCAGCGGCAGCAACGACGCTAGAAAGTCGAACTCCTGACTTCCAATATGAACTCTTACGGCAAATATTTTGTTCGCACACATAGAACACCCGTTCAGCAGCAACACATCCAATTTGTCCTTCGCCATCGAAGAAGGGACTCCGATGCGCGATTTGAAATGTTTGGACAAAAAGGAGTGCAAAGCTCCCTTATAAAAGTGCTCTTGCCGGACTATAGTAAATAAGAACAAAGCTTATACAAGCAGTAATAAGCTAACAAGCACTAGGAAACAGTATTTAAAGCTAACTTGCTATAAAATTAAACCGTACTTGTCACCATGTCTACTTGTTTGATGGCCTCCAGCTGGCCCATATTGTAGACTCGTGGTTGAGTCGGAGAATAATGGGATGCGGTTGACTCCACCACCTTGCCCTTTTCTTCATAGGTTTCTCCCTGCTTCCTCTCGGACTTTGCATGTCCGCTCCGACAATCTCGGGCATAGTGGCTAAGCTTTCCACAAGTATGACATGCACTCGGGGTTCGACCTGTAGTCGCCCAAAATTCACCCCAAGAAGGGGTTGGGCCCGAAGCCCTAGCCTTTTTATTCCAATTATGGAACACAGATTTTGAGGAGTTTGGCCTTTTGAACTCCGACCCCTTCTCATTAGAGCCCTTCTTTTCCTGTACCTTCTTCATGTCTTTCTCTAAAGACCGGGCCGTGTTGACCAAGGTCAGGAAACCCTGCATCATCGGCCCCGATAGTAGCAGTCTCAATTCATCCCTTAGACCTTCGTAGAATCGGTTGGTCTTTCGCTCCTCATCAGCCAAGGTAGCTCTTGCATACCGACCTAATCGAGTAAACTTGTGGAGATAGTCATCCACGCTGCTCTCACCTTACACCAGCTTCTGGAACTCATTTTCCATTACTATCCTGTGAGCTGAGGGGGGGTATCGAGCCAAGAATAATCTCGAAAATTATTCTATCGAGACGTCAGTAAGTTGTCTACCCCTCAGATGGTGTAGCTCCAAGCCTTCCCACCATAGTCTTGCGTCACCATCAAACAAGAATGTGGAAATTGTGGTCTTCTGCCACTCTTCCGTCTCAGTAATTGTCAGCACTCTCTTAATTCTGGAGAGCCAATCCTCTGCTTGAGTCTGGGTTCCTGTCCTCGAGAAAACTGGAGGATTGAAGCCCATAACGTGCTTGAACTGTTTCTCCGTTGCTCTCCTAGGCAACACTTGCTCCACTACAACCTGCTCCAGTCTCCTTGGCTCCGCCGCTTGGAGCAGTACTTGCTCCATAGCAGGGGAAGGTTGCTGCACCTGTCTCGCAAGTTATGCGTTAATCATTGCAAACACTGTCTCCGCTAGAAATCGAATGGTCTCAGCCGAAGGAGGTGTTGTTGGTGTATGATTTGGTGCGCTGCTTGACTTATAAACTAGACGTTCTGATGGCCCTGCACCACTCCTTGTCACCTATAGTTGTACCAAACACAGATAAGAAACCAAACAACATTACAAAAAGCAATTATAGGGACACGCAGGTTCCTCAAACATGTGTATTTTTATTCCTAAGTGGACATTCATGGGTTCTTTTCATGTTATAACGATGACGCACACACATGTGCTCACCACCCCTTAAAGTGAATTCTCCCACAAATTCATTTAAGCCGGACCGAAACCGGTAGTCTGATACCAAATTGTAACACCCCAATCCGTCACATAGCATATAGCAGTAGGTACGGCTGGGGCCCGACGCCATATAGCACGGACAGACCGGCGGGTTACTAGATGAAACCATTCAACCAATACACACGTCCTATACACAGCATCTAGCAGAAGCAATTTATTAAGTTGCACAAGTAAGAACCCAGACACTGGCACAAATGTCCACTAACAAAACCTAGTAGGAATGAATTACATAATACACAAAAGTACTGTCCTTATGGCCTTAAAAGAGTTCACAATAATTAAACAGTGTCTTACAAACTTCGGCTCAGAGGCTGGGCACACATGAGTTAAATAAGTAAACAAATAAGGCCTTAGATGGCCGGATTAGCAACTATGGCTTTGGCCCGCTATTTGCCGCTCGGCTTTGCAGCACCTGCAACCATAATTAACCGCAACGGTGGCAAACAAGAATAACGGTGAGCTAAAGCTGACCAAATTATAAGGATTCCGCCCCCAAAATCGGGGCGGCAAATCTCCTTCCCTGCACTTATGAGCAAAACAAGCAATATAGTGAATAAACACAACATCATGGGTGCACGCACACACGACAATACACCCCGTGATCTCAGGGCACTTACTCGATGAACTCGGTCCACCGCCGCCCCCAGGACTTCAAACTCGTGAGCAATAAAGTCTTCATGGCTTGAGCCGAAGACCCTCCCTCTATGCCATCGGTAGGCCTTTAAAACCGAACCACATAGAGCAGGTAAGGTTTCACTCAACTCACTGCTCACAATACCACGACACTAAAAATCATCAGCGCCAGCTAAGTTTCCCCGTATCCCGTAAATCGATCAACTAACGTACATAACCCGGTTATGTCTAATGATGGCTCTCGGGCCACCAACGATGGCAGAATCATGCATCTGCCCAGATTTTTGGGTGCGCTTTGGGGTTAATCCCAAAGGATCCCTGCTGCAATCTACCACGTAGAAACACGAAAACAACCAAAGGCACAGAGTCATCTCTGGCTAATCATGCAAAAAAAAATCATCACTGATCCAGACCAAAATGTCCGGGTAGGCTTCACACACCATTCCTATGTCCATACTACGATTTCGGACTCTAATCAAGGAGGACTTTACATATCTACCCCAAGGAACACAGCAACTCACCGCACAGTCGCGGGAGAGGGTTTTCCCTATACAAAAGTAGAAGAGCTTCGCATGCTCAAGATGAGAATCATTACCCTAGCTTTTCTCCTCGGCGCCATGGAAATCTATGCGGATGAAAAGCACCGCGATGATCTTGCCTCCGTAGATCTGGGCTCGGTTTGCAATTTGGCGCTCTGAATCTCCTCCGGCGACCGGATCTCCCTCTTCCATCTTCCTCCTTGCTCTCCCTTCTCTCTAGGATTTAGAAAGAGAAAACGAAAATAGAATGAGGGTCTCTAAGCCAAATTCCCAGGTATATCTCAGCAAGGACAGCCCTGAACTGTTGGATCCCAAAATAAGGAAACGGACGACCACGATTCGCACTTAAAATCAACTTCCAGGGCCGAACACGGCTTGTGACACACCAGTGTACAAGGCCGTGTGCCTCAATCGACACCGAAACTGTCGTGCCCCGAAAAGAACACGGGCACTCGACACGCCCGTGTCAGGCTTTACATGCCCATTTCATCTAGCATGTGCCAGTGTAGCAGGGCGTGTTCCTCCATCGACATAGTTCCAAAACAACCAGAGCACGACACGGCAATGTGACACGCCCGTGTCACATGCTGTGTGCTAGACACGCTATGGGAGACGCCCGTATCCCAGGCCGTGTAGCTACCGAAGCACAACTCGCCAAACAACCCGTGGAGGACACGAGTATTCGAAGCTCCCGTGTCGAATTTAACACACCGGTGTCGGACCCGAACACGCTTGGGCTTAGGCCGTGCGTCCTCACTCAATGATCGTTGAGTGAAAGGCTTTGTGTGGCTTACACGCCCTAGGACACGCCTATTTCCCAAGCCGTGTTCACTACCCCGACGACCACTGACTACAATTTCGTCGACCACGCGACCATTGCCGAACCCGAGCATGACACGCCCCTTGGACACGCCCATGTCCCAGGCCGTGTCACCTCTACCAAATCCTAGACTTGGCTCAAAATGCCACCCGTCACTCTTTTGAGTTTCGGGGCATTACAACACATGCATAAAGTATAAGGAGGTGGTTCTTTGGTATTGGAGGGTCGATAGACCAACGCTAATATGCTGAATCGGCAAGTGTGGTTTAGCACTTTGCCAAATAATGTCTGGTGCGCATGCCAAAAAGAGTGCGTAGGAGCTATGCTTAGTGCACCAGCATCGAGGCGTACGATAGGTCTGACTGGTAGTGCAATTACATATTTAGAGGTGGGCGAGGACCAACCCACCGCTTCTGATTGCCACTACGGAGATATCCTGAGTGTTAAGGCTCTTGAAAGGGGGAACTAAAGTTCTGTGTACACAGAGTCGAATGGGTGAGTTGCATTTGCATGATCACATCATATAATATTTGCATGTCATAGCATCGTCTTTGCATATAACCCCCGACACCTATTATATAAAGTGGTATGAGACGCTTTATACAATAGGCCCTGTAAAATGACCCCTTGGTTTATAAGATCGGGTGAGCATTCTTATAAGTTAAGGTTCATATTCTGTAGATATATACATGCTTGCTAGAAGAAAAAAACTGCCACTCTATCGTATAAATTGGTATGGGACTTTTTATAAGATAGGAGCCTTGCAGAAGACTCCTTAGCTTATGTGTTTTCACATAAGTTAAGGTTACAAATTATATTTCAAGTCTTTCATACTTCCATTACCGTCACATGTACTCTTACACTTGCTAGATTTATTCCGTCGTCAACTGTACTTTGCCATTCTCCACCTTCATATCCTCTCCTTTCCTCCTCCCCGCTCGGTGCCTAGGTGCCATGTGGGAAGGGGCGGGGGATGATAGGACTTAGTCTTTTAGACTAACGGTTTTCGAACCACATCATTTTAGGGGACAGTGGAGCCCAGTACGGAGGAGCAGCCCCGAAGGTCGGCACGTTGGAGATGGGACAGTCTAGCACCGGAGTTCGTACAAGTAGGACTGTGAGTCCCGATCATTAGTAGATGTTTAGCTTTTACTTCCACGCTGAGTGATTTTAGTGAGGATATTGATTTACCGAGCACAAGCCCTACTTTCAGTACTTTATTGTCATATCTGTGGACTCTCCCTTCGTGAAGATTATTTAATATATATGTGATTTCTGTGGACTTGCCTTTTATTATATTGCTACTATTTTGTGATCAAATCATTCGGCAGGATTGGCGCTATGTATTGATGACCTTCCCGGGTATGAAGGTATCACTGCAAAGCGGCGGTATAGGGCCTAAGACCCCGATGTTTAAAAAGAAAAAGGGGGGGGGGTCTACACCCGCTATACTATGTGCATAAATTTCCTCTAAAGGGCTAACCTCGTCGACGCAGGAATGTACTTCTTCAAGAAAGCATTCCCAAACTCTTCAATGGACAGGGTGCGTCCAGGAAACTACCGACCGCTATGGCTCACTCACCACAACTTAGCGTCTCTTTCCAACACGAAGGCCGCAAACTTAGACTTCTGCTCCTCTGGCATCTCTACCGCCCTTAGATGTTCTTTACTCCATGCCCACCATTCCTTTGCATAGGTCGGCGTGTCGACTCCCTTAAAAATTGGATGATGGAAGCCTAAGAAATACTACATTTGATGGTCTTTGTGCCCGACATCCACCCTTTTAGCCAATGGCTCTGCTTGCCTGGCCGCTCCACCTAGCATGGTTGTCATATTCGGGGTATCAGGAGTTGCTACCTGCACAACCGGGGTCACAACTTGCGCTGCCGCTGTAGCTTGGGCCGCTACCATTTCTTCTGCAAACAAGCGATAGAAATCAGCCGGGGTTACCCAACGGACCTGGATCAATAGCACTGCTCGCCGAAGGCTCTTCTCATGGCCTTGACGTCCCTGCCTCACTGCTTGCACCCTTAGCAAAAACAAGATAAACTCAAATCAGTCTCTAATCGCAAGACTCAAACACAAAGACACTCATGATCCTACAATACTCCTATGTGGATAACTTCTCTTACGCGATTCAATTATGATATTCGACCACGAATCCTTTCCTTGGACACGAACGTCCCTCTGATACAAAATTATAACACCTCCCCTTAATGATCGTATAATATGGGTCCATCCGGGGCCCCACAACATACATATGTCACATCTTTAGCGTTCAAAGATGATATTTACTACCCAACTCAAAACTCAGAATAAAGCAAAAGCGGAAACATACCAACAAAACTAGAAGTTATCCACAACCGATCAGGAGTATCAAAATGGCCTTAAGGCCTAACAGAAAATAAGTCAAACATTGAATGACAATAAGATCAAATATCAATGTGCAAAAGCACTCCTAGAATACCTCACATGAAAGCCGGAAATAGCAATAACATGGAGCATCACAGTCAAGAATAAAATAAGCTAGTAAGCATGGTAATCACTTCATGAGGCTTAGGGCTTTTCGGTCAGCGCACTTGCTCCCGCTTGCGATCCTTGCCCTGTAAAAATTTGTGGTAATGTGGGTCAGTAAAGGCTGAACTCAACTGTGTAACCAACACATCTCCTCCCGCCATCCCTAGCAGACCCCGGGGCACTCCATCACCCTGCAGGTCAACACTTCGTATGCAATATACATAAATATGCAAAGCAGTAAAACAATTTTTGATGTCTCATACAACAAACATGTTTCTACGTTGAGCACAAGAAAAAAGGGGCCTATAATGCAGCATGTATGCAATCCTGGGTTTCACCCAAGGCACCCTATCACGTATGCATCTAGCACATCATCATAACATAACAACTGAGTACTTTCAATTTCCCCATCGGCGTCAAGTTGCAAAAAAGGGTACTGCAATTCCCCTAAACAACATTACAAGCTGCCAGACGGAAATCTTCCAAAGGCCCCACCCGCTCGTGGGTCATAGACTAGGGCTTGCCTATAAACTCTGACATCTCATGTTAGGATTCCTTCTCACACACTAACAAATTCTAAGAACCCTTGATGGACCCCACCCACCTGCAGGCTTCATTTCCTAGGCTTATCCTATGTTTGGCATTCTCGTTAGTCTCACTGGAGGGGACTAGTCTCGCTGGGACACTCTCCCCACATGACTTGCACGTCACGGGATAACAAGTCGACCATGGAGACACAGTCGTACCTTAGCACATCATAATCCATAGCCTTTCCCACCCTAATCTATCATTCGTACGACAACGTTCCCGTGCACCAAGGAAACCATCTACCGCCAATGCGGAGATAACCTTGTCTAGTTCCGGCTACACGTACTCACTTGAAAAAAGGGGGAAACACATACATCACAAATGGAATCTTGCCGCAACGGATTTCTACAAAATCCTTAAGGCTCGCTATGTAACATCACCGATTCGGACAAACGGTCGCGACTATGGCTTTACCATAATGCCTAATCCACAAATAAGGTGGATCTCTAATGTAATATCATGCCGAGGACGGATATAATCTAACTGGTTGTTCCTCTTGAACCACAGCAACCCAAACCCCTCTCATTTGAGAGATTTGGTGCCCATAAGCTTGAAAGAAAAAGATGTTATGCACGCATCCTAAAAACTGCGAGGAGAAATGTCGATACCTTACGACCCCTCTTTATAGCAATGGAATCCTTGCTTTGAACGGATTGACACGAGCACCTCCATGCCCTCTCTATAGATCTGGTCTCAGAACGAAGATCGGAGCTCTGAAGCTCCATCAATGGTGGAAGGAAGCTCTCTCCGTCCTTCTCACTTCTCTTCCTCTCCAACCCTAACTCTCACTCTAAAAGATGAGAAATGAGGGGAAAATATACTCTCTGCCCTAATAAAGTCATTTGGGTGGAAGATCCTGGGCCCTTGTATCATTTTTAAGGAAGCATCAGATGCACACAAAATAAAATGATGGAACAACACATTCCCGTACGATCAGTGGCGCACGACTAGTGTTCGTGCGCACTAGAACCCATTATCGTGCAATCAACAATGGAAGAACTCCAGAAAGAAAGGGATAAAAGCGCACGAGCAGCGGCGCACAACCAGTGGTCGTGAACACTCCGTCCAATGGTCGTGGGGTTACCCTACGAAGAACTTGAAAAAATGCAGAATAGTGCGCACGATCAGTGGCTCAAGACCAGTGGTCGTGCGTACTAGAACCAGTGATCGTGCGCTCTAGATCGCATACCGAGCTCATCGACCTACTGCCAGCGGTATCTCTACTACCGGGTGCTAGCTCCCAGCGACTCCAGGTTTGAAAACTGGGGTGTTATATTTAAATCATAAATGACTATAATTGAAATCTAGAAATTGTTGAGCTAAGTACTAAAAAATTGACACTAATTATAATTAGAGGCAAAAAAAACTAACTAAATTACTCTAAACAAATTTAATTCATAAAGTATTTCTTAAAATTAAATCACCTAAAAATTAAATCTAACTAACAATGATGAAATAAAAGATTAGAAAATCAAAAATTATAAAAACACTTTTAAATAAACTCAAAATAATTCTCTAAAAAATCACAAAAAAGTATGTAGGGGTTTATTATATGTTTTGAGTTTTTTTATAAAGATAAATACCAAAAACATAAATTATAATCGTAAATTTTATTTATTTCTTGGACTTCCAGAGGACTACCCATTGACGGGTTCGCAAGGTACTAGGCAGTTTTTTTGGATGAAAGCCCAATAGGGCCCTTTCCAAGAAGTTAATTTTCGATTTTCTTTTATTTTGTATATTTTGGTTAAAATAAAAGGAAAACAAATTTTTTTAATTTTAAAGATTTTCAATTTTTTTCATTTTTAATATAAAAATAGGAAAGGAGACTCCACCCACATACATAAAAAAAATTTGTCCCTAATGTTTATAAGCCAAGTAAAAGGGGGCAAATGAAAATAGATTAACTTTTTTTTAAAAAAAAAAGAAAATTCAAGAAATGAAAGGATAAGCAAGGCATGTCTCCCAAGAATGCTTTTCTTTTTCTCTTCTTTAAGCTAGACAGTTATTATAAAGAAAAAGGAAAATAAAAGTTGAAATGAACGAGCAACTTCCATAATTCACGCTTTGGCGAATGTGTCGAAGTCGCTCACCTGACTAATCCTCCGCTTACTTCTTGATTTTCTTTCTTGCGGTTGACTTGAAAATGTAAATTCAAATCACCTATCCATACCTGAGGTGATTTGAATTTTTGTAGATGAGCAACAAATGGATCGAGGACGATGTGTGATTGCAAAGGTTCATCTTCTTCCTGAAATTTGTTAGTGAAAGAAAAATAAAAAAGAAGCGCTCTAGAAAAATTTTCCCAAGGAGGCTCTTGCGAAACTATATGATTAGGCTCTAGTTGTTTATCTTTGAAAATAATATTATTATCTAAAAATTCATTTAACATAAAATCATTGGGAACATCATTTTAATGAATTTAGATGCCAAGATATTTAGATGTGGTGATCCCAAATTCATGATGAAAAGGAGAGAAATCAGGAGAAGCGGGAGAAGAAACATGTTCTTCTTCTAGTTCTTTTAGTGGGCCCATAATAATGATAAATTTTTGATATAATAATTTTTCTTCCTTTTTAGAATAAGACACCAAGGGGGCATATGAAGATCCATGTAACTTTAAAGGAGAAATATTTAAAGAGAGAGAAGAATCAATAGAACAAGTGATAATTTTCTCTAAATTTTTGAGAGGAGGATCAAATTGAAATGGTGAAGCTTTCCCAAAATTAGAAGAAGAGGAAGATTGCAGTGCGATAAAAGAAGAACAAAATTTCGGATCTAAATAATTATTCTCATTGCTCAGGAATCCTTCTGGTTGATCTTGCCTACAAGAAAAAGTGACATCCGAGGTCGAGGAAGAATTATTTAAATCGGAAAAAGTATTCTCGTTAAGGCTTGAAAAAGTATTTTCATGAAACTTAGTAAAATATGAAAAATCTGTTTCAAGAAAATGTGAAAAAGAATTATCATTGAAGTGAAAATAGTTTTTTTCATAATTATTATCAAAAAAAATTCATAAGAAATTTTTTGATAATAATAATAATTATCACAATCCTCACTTCGAGGAGGAGCACCACAATAATAACAAGAAATTTTTCGCCTTTGTAGGGCTTCAAAAATATATAGTTGATTTTCAAGCCTGGCAAGCACAACGGCCAAAGTAGATAACATTTTTTTTGAAAGAAAAATTAACAACCTTTACCTAATGAAATCGAATTGAAAAAAAAAACGAAAAATAGAATTTGAGGTAGAGAAAGAGAATGATAAAATTAATAAAATTTGCATTTTCTAAATATCAATAAAAGATAATCCCCGGCAACGACGCCAAAAACATGATGGATAAAATTCACGCTAGCGCGCGATTTTATATCGATAAGGCAAGTGTACCTAATATTCTATAGTATAGGATCAAGTGTCGTATTAGACTCGGGGCCTATTGACTACTTCTACTCACGCAAATTAATATTATTTTATTGGTAAATAAAAAGATTAATTAAAGCTAAATGAAGAGAAAGGACTAAAAGATAGCACTTGATCTAAACTCCCTTTGAAAAAATATAATCTTTAAAAAAATGCAAACTTCTAAATTACCCATAAGACCCCTTTTTTACTACACTACCAGGTCTTATGCCCAGAATCACATTTTTGTGGTGACACCGACACTTAGGAGGGTCGTCACTACAAAATGTCGATCCTATCGGCATTGATGATCACCGAAAAAATAGATGTACAATAGTGAAGACAATCAAGAAAAGTCCACAAAGATCACCACATATATATAAAAATGAGAATGAATCACAACAAAGTCCACAAAGATAATGGTACTAAAACATATCTGTAAAGTAGAAATATAAATGGGATCATGCCTTGTACATCATGACCTCACTAAAACACTCTCAGAGAAGCTAAGTAAAACTAACACTCACGGAGTCAGAGGCTGGTGGTCCTGTGCTAGACTGGCCTACCTCCATATGCACCACAATATACTGGTGTTATATTTCCTACTACTGCTCCCTGTCTCCCTTCTGGAGCCTGTAAAATATTTGTTCCACCGACCATTATTACAAAGACTAAGCCTAATTTCCCCCAGCACTCCCCTAGTTGCTCCTAGGCACCGTGTTGGAGGAATGATAGGAAATCTATGACGGTTGAGAGTAAATAAGAGCAGGTGAGGCTGGTCCTAATCTAGCAGTTTTATTGTAATGTCCACTGTGCTATTAGAAGAAATGAGAGCTAACAATACTATACTAAAAGAGCAGTAAAAAGTAAAAAAGTAAAGTGCATCATAAAAAAAAGGTAAAAGGTAGCCAAAAGGAAAGTAACCATAGCTTATAAGCATGCCCACACAAGCTTATAAACAAAGGGGTCATTTTCCAAGGCCTTACATATAAAGAGTCCCATACCAATTTATACGTTAGGGGGTAAGGGTTCAAGTATGTTGACGACATGATATTCTATATTATGTGGGTTTAATGATATGTTCATATAAGTGCAACACACACGCACGACTCTATGCGCACAAACCTTTAGTTCCCCAGTTTTCAAAGCTAGCTTCACTCCAGGGAGCCTCCGTAGTGGGCACCAGAGATAGTGGGTTGGGACACCCGACTCCTAGGATGGTATTCACACTACCAGGCCTAGCCCTTACTTACGCCTCGGAAGAATATAGCAGAGTCACCACGTACTAATGCTGACAAACCCACTAGTATTTTCCTTCGCTAAGTGTAAACCACACCCGCTGAGTCATTGTTTCGATATTGGTTTGAATGACTATCAAATACTGAAGAACCACCACCTTATGCACATAATGTAAGACCCCCCCCCCCTTTTTTTTCAAACACCGGGGTCTTAGCCAAGAATTGCCGCTTTGCGGTGGCACCGACTCACGGGAAGGCCGCCACTACAAAATGCCAATTCTGCCGGCCCTTTTCGATCACAAGAGAGAGAAGTAAGTATACATAGAATGTAAATAAATCCACAGAAACATGTATGAATAGAAAATCACCACCAGTCCATCAATAGATAATAATAGAAAATATAGGTACTACAAAGATAAGTTCTGAAGAAATATAAAGAAATGGGCTCGAGCCCGGTACATCAGTGTCCTCACTACAAATCACTCATCGCGGAAGCTATAAAAGTACTAATCACTCACGGAGCTTGTCACAGGTGCTCCGGTGCAAGACTGGCCCACCTCCATGCGCACCGTACTCCGCTGGTGCTGGTTTCTAGACTGCTGGTCCCTGTCTCCCATCCGGAGATCCTGTAATGTTGTGGTTTGAAAACCATTAGTCATAAAGACTAAGCCTTATCATCCCCTACCCCTACCCCACGACTCCTAAGCACCAAGCGGAGAGGAGGAAAGGGAAGCTACAAAGGTGGGGAATAATCAAGCAGATGACAATGGAGCTAGTCTAACAACTATCATGGTGTATAAACAACTATCTAGAATAAAGTACATCTAGCAATTCTACGGTAGAGAGCAGTAAGGTAGACATGTGGTAAGTAGTATACCAAAATAAGAAAAATAGGAGCAAGTAAGTAAATAAGTAAGTAACCTTAACTTATATGAATGCCCATACAAACTTATAAGTTAAGGGTTCTTCTGCAAGGCGCCCATCGTATAAAACGTCTCATACCGATTTATACGTTGGTGTGTCGGTTGTATGCAAATATGAGTGTAGTGATATGTTATGCCATGATTCATGCAAGTGCAACTCACGCACACGACTCTATGCGCACAGACCTTTAGTTCCCCTTGTTCGGGCAGCTAGCTTCACTCCCAGGAACCTCTGTAGTGGCAAACGGAGATAGTCGGTCGGGCCCCCCACTCCTAGTCAGTTATCCATACTACCGGGCCTAGCCCTTCCGTACGCCCCTAAAAGAACACAACCTAGTGTATTCGCGTACTAGTGCTGGCTATATCCACCAGGCTTTCTTTGGCTAAGTGTCCCACACCGCCGAGTCGACGTACTGATGTCGGTGTGAATGACAATCGAATACCGAAGACCCACCACCTTATTCTGTATTCAAACCCTCGAGCCCTCGGCTCCCCGGACTGTCCCGTCCATGCATCTACCTTCAGAGCTACCGTCTGATTGGCAACCAAACCGACTTATTCTGCCTCCCTAGCTACCGGGGTGTGTGAAAGTGCAACCCTAGTTATACTAGTTGCTCTTTTAGCTTATCATTCCTACGGTTTACGTTAGCCCAGGACTGCCCTCGGTATTCCCCGTGAAGGGCTCTCAAAGGGCACTGGGAACTATGATGGTAGTTGAAGCCCACTGTTCCCTTTCACAATGAACTTATTGATATTGGTTGATACCCGTTACCTGATCCCTTTTAAATTACTTTAGACCTAGCTCTAGAGTATTAAGGCTCTTCCTCTCTTACCGGGGTGGACGATCTTTCGTCGTTCTCGAACACCACTTAACACTAGCCAAACTCACACTCTACTCATCCTGACTTCCAATAATGAACTTAACTTAACTTGCCCTATCCAAACCAGCAAACTACCAAAATTCCATCTCCCCAAGTTCATTACCCACTCTAGTTCAGTTTCTGTGGTTTTACTATATGCAGACCATCCGAAGATACATTAGGTATATAAGGGGAGGTACTCCAAATTGTCTTCCTAATCTCATATAATATTTACTGGAGGTCTATCATGACATAATATAACTAATTCCAAGATTTCCAAATTTTTTCCTATTTATCGGGCATTTAATTTATTTATTCTAAGCCTCCCAATGCCCTAGTATGAACATGAAGTGCATTAATGAGCCAACAATAAATCATCATAAAATCATTAAAAATCCTATGAGGAATTTAAGCAGTAATTCCAAATTTTGCGAAATTTCAGAGGTGTTTAGGCCTATATTTCCTAATTTACCATTTTAGGCCACTTCTACTATATTATGAAGCAAGTACTATAAATATGTACCAAAAAATCACAAGAAAATTACAGAAGCTTTATGGTGACCTAAAACTATCAGAAAATAAGTCCCATGATTGTTCTCTAATATTTGTGCTCTGAATTTATTTTATTGTAAAATACTAATTTTCCTATCTTGGTGAAGGAGGTACTATTTTTAATTATCTAAAAATCCAGAGAAAATTACAAGGTGACTATCATGGTTTGAAAAACCCACTGACCAAATTTATTAATTTGCCAAATAATAATTGGGCATTATTTGTATTTTTGACTACATATCCCAAATGGTAAATAAAAGAAGCAAGTACCCAAAATAATCAGATAAAACTCCCAAGAAAAAATGCAGAAGGTATAACATGCTATAAGATGCCCTAATCCAAGATTTCATAATTTTCCAGTTAACAGAAATTCCATAATCATCAAAATAAATATCTAGGGCACAACTAGGGTTGTGAATAAAGTACTGTATGAATTAACCCAAAAATCTCAACAAAATTATATTATGGCCATTTAGACCAGAAAATCACCCTTCCCAAATTTTATTTGATTTGTAGTTCATTTTTCCGTATAATAATTCAAATTAAGATTGGTGCCCTAAACTAGGGTTTGGATTTTGGGGTATCTACCTACCTCTAACTTCTCTAATATTCTAACCATAGGATTAAATATAAGTTAACTGCCTCTCTACTAATTTACAAGGCCATACAAGGGCATTTGACCCTATGTCCTTCACAACCCTCAAAAGCCCTTCCTTAGGGTTCGAGTTTGGATTCTAGGATAAATAAACCCTAAACCACCGCATTTTCTCTAAGGGGGTGATAATGATCATACCAAGCCAGTGGTCAAAATATCAGCCTCTGCTGAGGTGAGTTGACCACTCAAACCCCAAGTACACTTTTACATAAAAATCCTTCATTAAGGTAGGACTAGGGATTGATCATTCCCGAACCAAAACACCTTCAAATGATGTGAAATTTTGTACAGAGTCATGCAATGATGCCAGGGACCACTCACCAAAATTTGGGAGGGTTTGAAGGTCATTTGACAACTTTACTAAATCATGCATGAATTATTGAATGTTTACCAAAACTATAGAAAAAGTATCTCCGAAAATTCCTTTTTTTGGACTGGCCTTAAGTATAGCTAATGAAGGCTCCCTGTCCAAATCTCAAGACATTTGGACAAGAGATGAAGAGTGGTCACTCAATTTAGTGTCTGTCCAACCCTAGGTATAGCCCCCACTAAAACGGGTGTTGTGGTTAAACCACTTACCCAAATGGGTTGAAATTAATTTTAAAATAATGTAGACTCAAAGGCCTACAACTTTTGTGACTGGCTATATTTCATAAATCGGCCCCTAAGGGCTTCATTTGGCAACATCAAAAATGTGTATTCTTTTAGGCTACCTATTCACTATATAATATATATAATTTTTATAATATAAAATCGCATTGTTCATCTTCTTAAAACAAACCGAAACCAGTAACTCTAAAACGCCATTTCTTGTAGCTCTTGCGTGACCCACCACCGGCCACCCAGCCACCTCCCTGGCCGGCCACAACCACCACCGCCTATGTTGAGGTGAGGGCTACCGTTAGGCGGCGGCACGACCGCCGGAGTGGCGGTTTCCGGCGAACCCGACCACCATTTATTTTTGAAAAACCATGGAAAAGCTCACTCAATCTTGATCCTTTGAGCTCGATATCTCTCCTAAATAATTTCTAAGATCTACCTATAGAAGAAGGAGTAGAGGAGGACAGACCACCCCTTGAATCGAAATCTTGATTGAGGCGTGCAGACCGTCGGGATGCCATTGGTGCGGTGGTGGCGTCGCCGGAATTCTCAATAGCACAGTGGGAGGCTCAAAAACTTAAGGTAAAAGCTGGGAAAACCTCCTCTTGGGCCTTTGAGGGTGTTTAAAAGCTGGGACAAGGAGGGGGAACGGACAAAGCTTCAATGGCCATTATTGGTCCATTAAAGCTTGGGTCGGCCATGGTGGAGGGGGGCTGAAATGGCTCAATCCAGCCAAGCTAACAGCTGGAAACTCCTCCTCTTTCCTAGAGGAGTTGGATCCAGCCGTAAAATGGGAGGGGGAAGGCCATGGCATCAAGTGCCATTACTAGCCATGAAGGACGGGGCTCGGCCATGGCCGTAACTGCTCTTTTTGCAAAGTTGTCGGTCCACGTGTAACAATTGACCGGTCAACTTAATTTAAATAAGACTTATTAGGTATTATTAGGAGAAAACGACCCACTCCTAGACCGGCCCGGTTCAGGTGAACCAGCACCCAGCCAAAACAGATCTGCTATAAAAGACTAAGTAAAATGGCGTTGAGTGAGCTCTGCTCACTCAACGCCATCCTTGCTACGGCGTTGAGTGAGCTCTGCTCACTCAATGCCATCCCAGATACAGCGTTGAGTGAGCTCTGCTCACTCAACGCCATGCCGAATGGACTCCCAGACTATGGCGTTGAGTGAGCTCTGATCACTCAACGCCTTCCGGATTATGGCGTTGAGTGAGCTCTACTCACTCAATGCCATCCAGAATCTTCCCTTTTAAATGATGGCGTTGAGTTAGCTTAGCTCACTCAACGCCATCCAGATTATGGCGTTGAGTGAGCTTTGCTCACTCAACGCCATCCAGATAACACCAATTTGCGTTGAGTGCGGTCAGTGCACTCAACGCCGTTCAACTTATGGCGTTGAGTGCACTCAACGCACTCAACGCCATCCCCCCTGACAGATTACGGTGTTGAGTGAGCTAAGCTCACTCAATGCCATCCAGTCTATGGCGTTGAGTGAGCTCAGCTCACTCAACGTTAACCTGACGACACCAGATGGCGTTGAGTGTAGTTAGTGCACTCAACGCCATTCAACTTATGGCATTGATTGCACTCAACGCACTCAACGCCATCCCGCTTATGGCTTTGAGTGAGCTAAGCTCACTCAACGCCATCCAGACCACGGCGTTCAGTGAGTTTAGCTCACTCAACGCCATTCCAAGGTCAAGGGCGTGACGGATTGGTGACGGGCGTGTCAGGTCCATGTTGAATTTTCTGAGTTCGACGATCGTCTTACTGAGGTCGACGATCGTCGAAGGGGTCATGCCCTAGGTCACGGGCATGACGGTTCGGTCACGGGCGTGACCACCCCTTGACTCGAAATCTTGATTGATAAACTTCAATTCCTGGGATTCCTAGGGTTGTGTTAAGACAAAACCACTCCCAGGGGTCTAGTTGGAAATGGGATGTTACAAATCCCAATAAATAAAACAAAGATTTCGTCCCCGAAATCAAGGTTAAGCCTACGGGGCTCCTATCGGGAGAAAAAGGCTTGTAACATCCCATGAGAGTTGAAAGATTTACATTTCTACGTTACGTTTGCTATGTGCGGTTTCAAATCTAAGACCAATTCGTCCAATTGACTAGGTATATACCCAAATAAACAAAATATTAGCCCCTATTCTAGAAATTTTAGTCCTATTGGTTTAAAACAGGAAAGCAAATTTATTGTCCAGAGGGGTTGTGAGGTATACCTAACTGAAAAAGCTCCGGATACTTTTGCCGCATCAAGTCCTGTGGCTCCCATGTATGCTCCTTCTGCCCATGATTCTTCCACAGAACCTTTACTAACGGAACCTTCTTCTATCGCAAGACCCGCACTGCCTTTTCATCGATCCAGATAGGCTCCAAGTTGACTGACCGATCCGAGGCCACCGTGCCATCTGCCGAGGAAATCAGCTGCTCAGGGCGTAGCAGAGCCTTCCGTAGTTAGGAGACATGGAAGACGTCATGCAGCCCCGATAACTCCGGCAGTAGCTCCAGTTTATAATCTAAGCGGCCGATCTGCTCCAGGATCCTGTAAGGCCCCATATATCTCGGACTGAGCTTCTTCCTCCCGCAAACCCGCGAGACTCCATGCATCGGCCGTATCTTTAAGAAAACTCGATCTCCCACCTGGAACTCCACTTGACGATGCCTCGCATCGTAATATTTGGCCTGCCTGCTCTGGTCTTCCAACATCCTGTCCCAGATCAATCTAATCTGAGCATCTGTATCCCCCACAAACTTCGAGCCTAGTGCCTGCGGATCATCATCCTGAACCCATGATAGTAGGGGTCCTGCACCTCCTTCCATACAACGCCTCGTATGAAGCCATGTCTATGCTGGACTGATGGGCGTTGTTGTACGAAAACTCGACCAGTGGCAGAAACCTCTCCCAAGGCTCGCCGCGGTCCAAAATACACAGGCGCAAAAGATCTTCCAGTGTACGGTTGGTGCGCTCCGTCTGCCCGTCGGTTTGAGGGTGAAAAGCTGTGCCGAATGTCAACCGAGAACCCAGATGGGCCTGGACTGACCTCAACTCCGTGGATGTAAACCACACATCCCGATCCAGAACGATAGTCTTTGGCACCCCATGATAACGCACAAACTGCTTAATGAACCTCCGTACGAATACACAAACCGGAGCGTCCTTTGCCACTGGAATGAATCGTGCCACCTTTGTTAGCCTGTCCACTATCACCCATATCGAGTCATTTCCCGCACGGGATCGAGGTAGCCCATGTATGAAGTCCATGGCTATATCCTCAAATTTCCACTCCGGCACCGGAAGTGGCTGCAGCAAACCTACCGGGTTCCTACACTCTGCCTTTACGAGTTGGCAGGCCTAGCAATGCGTCACAAAGTACGTAATGTCTTTCTTCATACCTGGCAAGTACATCGTCCTCTTCAAATATTTTACCATCTTGGTGATCCCCAGGTGTACCGAATATCGGCTGCAGTGAGCTTCCGTCATAATGTCCTCCCGGATCTAGCCTCCTGCTGCTATGTAGACTCTACCTCGAAAACACAAGAGACCATCCCTCAGAGAGTAATCTCCTGTAGTGCCTTCCTCTAAGGCTCGGAATATTGGCTCAGCTCTCTCATCTAGCATCTGCTCATCTCTGATGCGGTCTTGAATATCATCAGTAGTAACCATCGATCCCAGGTACTCTATGTATAACTCCGGGTCATCCTCAGACACTAGTGATATCTGCATCTCCTCGAAAGCTTTAACCAACTCCAAGGCCATCAGCTACGGGCCTACTCCTGACGTACTCGCTCTCCAGCTAAGAGCATCTTCCACCACGTTCGCCTTCCCCTGATGGTAGTGCATGGTATACTGGTAGTCCGACAGAAACTCCACCCAGCATCTCTACCTGATATTTCGCTCCTTTTGGGTGTCGACGTACTTCAGATTCTTTTTGTTAGAGAAGATATCGCAGTGAATTCCGTAAAGGTAGTGTCGCCAGATCTTAAGAGCAAAAACAACTGCCCCCATCTCCAAATCGTGCACGGGGTAGTTCTGCTCGTGCTACTTCAATTGACGGGAGGCATAGGCTATTACGTGCCCGTTCTGCATCAGAATGGCACCCATCCCTTGATAGAAAGCATCTGTGTACACCTGGAATCCTTCCTTCCCTGACGGAAGAGCAAGGATGGGAGCCGAGGTAAGACGATCCTTCAGCTCCTGAAAAGCAGATTCGCATCATGGTGTCCAAATAAAAGGGGAATCCTTCTTCGTCAGAGACGTAAGAGGGAGGCCAATCTGAGAGAACCCCTTTAAGAACTTCCGGTAATAACCGGCAAGTCCCAAGAAACTTCAAACATCCGAGGCCGACTTTAGTGGTGGCCAATCCCGTACTGCCTGGACCTTCGCCAGATCCACTGTCAGACCTGCTCCACTGATGATATAACCCAGAAAGGCCGCCTCCTTTTGCCATAATTGGCACTTGCTGTACTTGGCATACATCTTATGCTCCTGCAACTTCTCCAAGGTCAAGGCTAGATGTCTCGCGTGCTCCTCCTCCGTCCTTGAATAGATAAGGATTTCGTCGATGAATACGATAACGAAGACATCCAGATATTCTTCGAACACCCGAATCATCAAGGTCATGAATGCGGAGGGTGCATTCGTGAGCCCAAAAGGCATCACGGTAAACTCGTACAAACCATATCTGTTGCTAAAGGCCGTCTTCGGGATGTCCTCCTCCCGAATGCGTTGCTGGGAGTACCCCGACCTCAGATCCAGCTTTGGGAACTAGTGGACTCCCTCCAGCTGGTCAAATAGCTCGTCTATCCTTGGTAAGGGATAAGTATTCCGGGCCGTCAACATGTTTAGGGCCCGGTAATCTATACCCAGTCGAAGAGTCCCGTCCTTCTTCTTGACGAATAACACCGGAGCTCCCCATGGTGAAGAGCTAGGCCGAACGAACCCGGCCTCCACTAATTCCTAAAGCTTGCTTCGAAATTCCACCAACTCCTTTGGGGCCATTTGATAGGGATCTTTGGATACCGGCTTTGCCCCCGATACGAGCTGAATCTGAAAGTCCTTCTCTCGGTGTGGGGGTAGCCCTGGTAACTTCTCTGGGAATACGTAAGCGAAGTCTCAGACTACTGGAATATCTGAAATGGAGTCCTTGGCAACGACTGCCTCAAAAAGGACTTGATAAACTTCTTCCCCCTGCAGGTGGGACTTAACGGACTACACAGATGATAATAAGGTGTGGGGTGCTGGTATAATACCTTAGATGATAATGAAGGATTCGTTGTGCCTCATGGTGATCCTCTTCACCACGCAGTCAATCTGGGCATGGTTCCAGCATAGCTAAGTCATGCCTAGGATCAGATCATAATCTGGCAACTTTAGAATCGTCGTTGGTGCCTTAAATGCCTTCTCGCCGATCTTCGCTTCCATATTACAATGAGCAGAGGTCATTAGCTCTGATCCATTCGGTAGGCGCACCCTCATCATCTTCCCAGTGAATGTCTCCACACCTGCCAGTCCTTTCACGAAATCTTCCGACACAAATGAGTGCGAAGCACCAGTGTCAAAGAGCGTGTGAGCGGGCTTGCCGCTAATGAAGACTATGCCTGAGGTAATTTAATGTTTTAGTATTCTTGTTATAGTTGTCTTCTCTTAATTTCTAACTAGGTTTTATCTACAAAGACTTGTTCATAGGAAGAAACTTAAAAGTACTGCCATACCTGCGATAACCTGCTCCGGGTTCCGGGGCTGTGTTATGTCTAGAGCATACACCTGCTCCCTCTCTGGCCTGCGTCCTTGGTCCTGAAATCCTCGTCCTCGATCATGTCCTCGTCCGCCAAACTATCGGGGACGTGGAGCGCCCTGATGTGCTGGTGGGGGTGATCGCCTCATAGGGCAGTTCCTCTTGATATGCCCCGACTGATTGCACTGAAAGCATACCGGTGCCTGCTCTACTGTCCTTAGCATCTCCAGCATCTTTAAAGGCTGGGGAGTAAATACCCCCTGACACCTCTTCTCCAGCCCAATCTCCTGATGAGGTTGATCCCCGTTCCTTCTCTCCCCAATAACTTGGCCTCGAGGACGGTCTCTACGACCTCCAATCACTATATCATAAGCCGGTCTCTTCCAGCTCTTGACTGTAAGCTGATCCGCTTCTCTCCTCTTAGACATCTCAAAAATCCTGGCCAAACTCCCCTCTGAGACGAAGAGGAGGGCCTTTCTCATGTCGTCTTGCAGCCCCTTATAAAACCTCCTAGCATAGCCAACGTCGTCCAACTGATAAGCATCCGCATAGCGGGCCAAGTGAGTGAACTCCTGATAATACTCCACCACAGTCATGTTCCCCTGCCTCAACCGCAGGAACCTATCCTCCAGGTCGTCCCTCGCCGACTGAGGTACAAAATGTCTAGGGAGTGCTGCTCTGAACTCCTCCCAAGTAATATCAGCGCAATCCATCCCAACAAAGGTGGTGTCCAGTTGAGATTTCCACCACCTCTTTCCGTGTGACTCAAGGCAGGAGACTGCCAAAGCAACTTCCTCCTCAATGGGGCATCGAATCCCCGCAAGTGTCTCGTAAATGGTATCCAACCATTCCTCTGTACGTACTGCAGACTCCGTCCCCAGGTAGTATGGAGGGGAAAGTCCCCGGAAGACAGTTATCCAATTGGCCCCGGGGTTTGGATGTGGAGCCGGGTCTTGCTGAGCTCTGAAGGCCTCCAGAATGGCCGTCAGTGTTTGTCCCATCTCCGTCTCCTTGAACGGAGCTGGAGCTGGCGGAGGTGGGAGCACATTCGGAGCCTGAGGTGTCCCCTGCTATGATGTAGGGTTCGTCGCAGGCTACATGGAAAAATTCCATTTGTTAGAGAGCGAATGAATGGAATTTAAGAAGGGGTAGGATGGACTTTCACATGTGATTTCCCTTATGGGCACACCACTGCTTCCGCTGCTAGTTTGTCCGCAAACTAAGCTCGCACTGGGGTGGCCCAAGGTTTTGTGGACTACTTCTCTTCTGATCGAGGTTTCCTCTGATACCACTTGTAAGACCCCCCTCTTTTTTTTCTTTTTCGAACACCGGGGTCTTAGCCCAGAATTTCCGCTTTGCGGTGGCACCGACTCACGGGAAGGCCGCCACTACAAAACGCCAATTCTGCCGTCCCTTTTTGATCACAAGAGAGAGAAGTAAGTATACATAGAATGTAAACAAGTCCACAGAAACATGTATGAATAAAAAAACACCACTAGTCCATCAATAGATAATAATAGAAAATAGAGGTACTGCAAAGATCAGTTCAAAAGAAATATAAAGAAACAGGCTTGAGCCTGGTACATCAGATTCCTCGCTACAAATCACTCATCGTGGAAGCTATAAAAGTACTAATCACTCACGGTGCTGGTCACAGGTGCTCCGGTGCTAGACTAGCCAACCTCCATACGCACCATACTCTGCTGGTGCTGGTCCCTGGACTGCTGGTCCCTATCTCCCATCCGGAGATCCTATAATGTTGTGGTTCGAAAACCATTAGTCATAAATAATAGGCCCTATCATCCCCTACCCCTCCCCCATGGCTCCTAAGCACCGAGCGGAGAGGAGGAAAGGGAAGCTACAAAGGTGGGGAATAATCAAGCAGATGATAATGGAGCTAGTCTAACAACTATCATGGTGTATAAACAACTACCTAGAATAAAGTACATCTAGCAATTCTACGGTAGAGAGCAGTAAGGTAGACATGTGGTAAGTAGTATACCAAAAGAAGACAAATAGGAGCAAGTAAGTAAATAAGTAAGTAAGTAACCTTAACTTATATGAATGCCCATACAAACTTATAAGTTAAGTGGTCTTCCTCAAGGCTCCCATCGTAGAAAACGTCCTATACCGATTTATACGTTGGGGTGTCGGGTGTATGCAAATATGAGTGTAGTGATATGTTATGCCATGATTCATGCAAGTGTAACTCACGCACACGACTCTATGCGCACAGACCTTTAGTTCCCCCTGTTCGGGCAGCTAGCTTCACTCCTAGGAACCTCTGTAGTGGCAAACAGAGACAGTGCGTCGGGCCCCCCACTCCTAGGCGGGTATCCACACTACCGGGCCTAGCCATTCCGTACGCCCCTAGAAGAACACAACCTAGAGTATCCGCGTACTAGTGCTAGCTATATCCACCAGGCTTTCTTTGGCTAAGTGTCCCACACCACCGAGTCGACGTACCAATGTCGGTGTGAACGACAATCGAATACCGAAGACCCACCACCTTATTCTGTATTCAAACCCTCGAGCCCTCATCTCCCCAGACTGTCTAGTCCGTGCATCTACCTTCAGAGCTACCGTCTGAATAGCAACCAAACCGACTTATTCTACCTCCCTAGCTACCGGGGTGTGTGAAAGTGCAACCCTAGTTATACTAGTTGCTCTTTTAGCGTATCATTCCTACGGTTTACGTTAGCCTAGGATTGCCCCCGGTATTCCCCGTGAAGGGCTCTCAAAGGGCACTAGGAACTATGATGGTAGCTGAATCCCACCGTTCCCTTTTGCAAGGCACTTATTATTATTGGTTGATTCCCGTTACCCGATCCCTTTTAAATTACTTTAAACCTAGCTCTATAGTATTAAGCCTCTTCCTCTCTTACCGGGGTGGACGATCTTTCGTCGTTCCCGAACACCATTTAACACTAGCCAATCTCACACTCTACTCATCCTGACTTCCAATAATGAACTTAACTTAACTTGCCCTATCCAAACCAGCAAACTACCAAAATTCTATCTCCCCAAGTTCATTACCCAATCTAGTTCAGTTTCTGTGGTTTTACTATATATAGACCATCCTAAGATACATGAGGTATATAAGGGGTGGTACTCCAAATTGTCTTACGAATCTCCTATAATATTTACTGGAGGTCTTTCATGACATAATATAACTAAGTCCAAGATTTCCAAATTTTTTCCTATTTATCGGGGATTTAATTTATTTATTCTAAGCCTCCCAATGCCCTAGTATGAACATAAAGTGCACAAATGAGCCAACAAAAAATCATCATAAAATCAGTAAAAATCCTATGAGGAATTTCAGCAGTGATTCCAAATTTTGAGAAATTTCAGAGGTGTTTAGGCCTATATTTCCTTATTTACCATTTTAGGTGACTTCTACTATATTATGAAGCAAGTACTGTAAATATGTACCCAAAAATCACAAGAAAATTACAGAAGGTTGATAAAAACCTTAAACTATCATAAACCAAGTCCCATGATTTTTCTCTAATATGTGGGCTCTGAATTTATTTTAATGTAAAATACTAATTTTCCTAGCTTAGTGAAGGAGGTACTATTTTTAATTATCTAAAAACCTAGAGAAAATTACAGGATAACTATCATGGTTTGAAACAGCCACTGACCAAATTTCATAATTTTCCAAATAATAATTGGGCATTATTTATATTTTTGACTACATATCCCAAATGGTAAGTTAAAGAAGTAAGTACCCAAAATAATTAGATAAAACTCCCAAGAGAAAATAAAGAAGGTATAACATGCTATAGGATGCCCTAATCAAAGATTTCATAATTTTCAAGTGAACAGAAATTCCAGAATCATCAAAATAAATATCCAGGGCACAACTAGGGTTGTGAATTAAGTACTGTATAAATTAACTCAAAAATCTCAACAAAATTATATTATGGCCAGAAAATTTAGACCAGAAAATCACCCGTCCCAAATTTTATTTGATTTGTAGTTCATTTGTCAGCATAATAGTTCAAATTAAGATTGGTGCCCTAAACTAGGGTTTGGATTTTGGGGTATCTACCTACCTCTAACTTCTCTAATATTCTAACCAGAGGATTAAATATAAGTTAACAGCCTCTCTACTAATTTACAAGGCCATATAATGACGTTTGCCCCTATGTCCTTCACAACCCTCAAAAGCCCTTCCTTAGGGTTTGAGTATGGATTCTAGGGTAAATCAACCCTAAACCACCCCATTTTCCCTAAGGGGGTGATAATGATCATAACAAGCCAGTGGTCAAAATATGAGCCTCTGCATAGGTGAGTTGACCACTCAAACCCCAAGTACACTTTTACTTAAAAATCCTTCCTTAAGGTAGGACAAGGGATTGATCATTCTTTAACCAAAACACCTTTAAATGAGGTGAAATTTTGTACAGAGTCATGCCATTATGCCAGGGACCACTCACCAAAATTTGGGAGGGTTTAAAGGTCATTGGACCACTTTACTAAATCATGCATGGATTATTGAATGTTTACCAAAATTATAGAAAAAGTATCTCCAAAAATTCCTATTTTTAGACTGGCCCTAGGTATAGCTAATGGTGGCTCCCTATCCAAATCTCAAGACATTTGGACAAGAGCTGAAGAGTGGTCACTCAATTTAGTGTCTGTCCAACCCTAGGTATAGCCCGCACCAAAACGGGTGCTGTGGTTAAAACACTCACCCAAATGGGTTGAAATTAATTTTAAAATAATGTAGACTCAAAGGCCTACAACTTTTGTGACTAGCCATATTTTCTAAATCGGCCTCTAAGGGCTTCATTTGGCCACATCAAAAATGTGTATTCTTTTAGGCTAACTATTCACTATATAATATATATAATTTTTATAATATAAAATAGCACTATTCATCTTCTTAAAACAAACCGAAACCAGCAACTCTAAAACGCCATTTCCTGTAGCTCTTGCGTGACCCACCGCCAGCCACCCAGCCACCTCCCTGGCCGGCCACTACCACCACCGCCTTTGTTGAGGTGAGGGATACCGTCGGGCAGCGGCACGGCCGCCGGAGTTGCAGTTTCCAGCGAACCCGCCCACCATTTATTTTTGAAAAACCATGGAAAAGCTCACTCAATCTTGCTCCTTTGAGCTCGATATCTCTCCTAAATAATTTCTAAGATCTACCCATAGAAGGAGGAGCAGAGGAGGACCTTGTTCGCGGGCTAGAGGCATGCAGACCGTCGGGATGCCATTTGTGCGGTGGTGGCGTCGCCGAAATTCTCAATAGCACCGTGGGAGGCTCGAAAACATCAGGAAAAAGCTAGGTGAACCCCCTCTTGGGCCTCTGAGGGTGTTTAAAAGCTTGGACAAGGAGGTGGAACAGCCAAAGCTTCAATAACCATTATTGGTCCATTAAAGCTTGGGTCGGCCATGCTGGAGGGGGGCTGAAACGGCTCAATCCAGCCAAGCTAACGACTGGAAACTCCACCTCTTTCCTAGAGGAGTTGGATCCAGCCGTAAAAGGGGAGGGGGAAGGCTACGACATCAAGTGCCATTACTGGCCATGAAGGCTGGGGCTCGACCATGGCCGTAACTGCTCTTTTTGCAAAGCTGTCGGTCCACGTGTCACAGTTGACCGGTCAACTTAATTTAAATAAGACATATTTGGTCTTATTAGGAGAAAATGGCCCACTCCTAGACCGGCCCGGTTCAGGTGAACCAGCACACAGCCAAAACAGATCTGCCAGAAAAGACTAAGTTAAATTGCGTTGAGTGAGCTCTGCTCACTCAACGCCATCCCAGATACAGCGTTGAGTGAGCTCTTCTCACTCAACGCCATCCCAGATATGGCGTTGAGTGAGCTCTGCTCACTCAATGCCATCCAGAATGGCCTCCCAGACTATGGCATTAAGTGAGCTCTGCTCACTCAATCCCATCCGGATTATGGCGTTGAGTGAGCTCAACGCACTCAAAGCCATCCTGCCTGACATATTACGGCGTTGAGTGAGCTAAGCTCACTCAATGCCATCCAGTCTATGGCGTTAAGTGAGCTCAGCTCACTCAACACCAACCTGACGACACCAGATGGCGTTGAGTGCAGTCAGTGCACTCAACGCCATTCAACTTATGGCATTGAGTTCACTCAACGCACTCAACGCCATCCCGCTTATGGCTTTGAGTGAGCTAACCTCACTCAACGCCATCCAGACCACGACGTTGAATGAGCTTAGCTCACTCAACGCGATTCCATGGTCACGGGCGTGATGGATTGGTCACGGGCGTGTCAGGCCCATGTTTAAATTTTTGAGTTCGACGATCGTCTTCCCGAGGTCGACGATCGTCTAAGGGGTCACGCCCTAGGTCGCAGACGTGACGATTTGGTCACAGGCATGACCAGCCCTTGACTCGAAATATTGATCGATAAACTTCAATTCCTGGGCTTCCTAGGGTTCTGTTAAGACAAAACCACTCCCAGAGGTCTAGTTGGAAATGGGATGTTACACATACAACCATGAATTCCCGAGCCTTCGGCTCCCCGGACTAACCTGTCCGTTATAACTACCTTTCAAGCCTTTGGCTTGCTTGGCTAACATGCCCATTTCTACATCCACTGAGCCTCCCGCTCTGACAACCCAACCAAGCTAACCTCTTGAGTCATCAGGTGAGTGAAGGTGAAGCCCTAGTTTTTATTAATTGCCCTTTTATCATTTTAGTCTTATGGTTTAAGGTTATCGTTGGACTGCCCAGTGCATTCCCTATGAAGGGCTCTTGAGGGCACACAAGACTACGATGGGCTGGAGCCCAAATCTCCTTTTCGCAAAGTACTTATTATTAGTAGTATCTACCATTGGCCTAATTAGTTATCATTACTCTTGAACTAGCTCTAATCATATTTAGACTTTGTATCTCCAAGGAAGGACGGTCCACCGTCGATCCCGAGCACAACTCTACCCTTACATAACCGGGCTCACAAAACCGAATTTTTTTGGTGATCCTATATATTCCAACACAACCAGGTGCACCAACTACCCTTTCCCATATAAGTTCCAAATGTTTCCCTACTATTATATTTTCCACCAAGTGCAGACCAAATAACCTACAAGATGTGTATGAATGGTGACCCCCTTCAATAATTCATTCAAATGACCAAATATTATTACTGGAGGTTAGGAATAAATCAAGAAGATTATGATTTTCCTATTTTAATGGGTATTTATTATAATTTCTACAAAGTCAGGCTTCATGAGCCTTTGAACACCAAGTGCACTTTTCTGACTAGGTATGGCCTTAAAAAATTATGATAAATTAATAACATCAAAATAACTATAAATACCAAACATCCCAATTTTTCAAGGTGTATTTGACCTTCAACAAATTATGGAACAACAAGCACAATATTATGATAAATAGGGAAAAATTAAAACCAACCATTCAAAAATTATGAGAAAATTTCTAGATGATAAATATGACCATAAAAGACTACTGACCAAGAATTATAATTTTCTAACTCCAATTGGTCGCATAGATAAATTATTTAAAATATTCGAAAATGAGCACTTGTGAAGCATCCTATATGAAAAGTCTTCCAATATTTTTATTCAAATTCACAGATCATGATTATGTCCTCAAATGCTCCTTGACCAAGTTTCATAATTTTCCAGTAAGCAAATAAATCTAAAATATTTGTTTTGTGGCTGAATCAAACTTAGAGTTTGTGAATGAAGTACTAAAATTATCAATCCAAAATTCACAATAAAATTTTTAGGGAACAACATCATCTAAATAAGTTTACTGCCTAAATTTCATGATGTTCCAAGGTCATTTAAGCATGTACATAAATATTGAATCAAAGTACCCTAATCTATCCATGACTATTTTAAAATCAAGTATACGTTCCTAAAAATCCTAACACCATTTACCAAAACTTATTTTCACTCTAATAATTCATTAACCAAGTTCCAAGACAATCCAAGGACATTTGATCCCCTATCATTCATTAGGCTCCATATCTCAACATTAGGGCTTACAATAGGTTTTTAGGGTATCTCTACCCAAAAAAATCTAAAACGTCTTGTGTGGGTGTTTTAGAGGACTTTGAGGTAGTGTCCAACTTTTAAACCATTTTGGATGAAGATTGGCCACTCAAATGACCAACTTTATTCTTGCCCTAATTTTACCCCGAAGGGACCATATTTTTGGTTACACTAATACATACCACACTAACCCCAAATAGGCTGTGATTTTTACCAGAGTCATGCCATGACCCTAGTGGTCATCCACCAAAATATTGGGTAGTTTTGAGGTCATTAGACCCCTTAATAAAATCATACATGATTTAATAAATGTTTTCTAGAACTATAAAAAAATGTATTCCAAAAATTCCCATTTGTGGATATATCTGAGATATAGATGAGACTAACCTATGATCTAAATTTCAAAGCATTTGGATGAGTAGTTTAGTGGGGGCACAAAAATTTTTCTCTAGTTAACCCTAGTTATAGCTTGTACCATTTGGGGTGATATGGTCAGACCAGTGACCTAAATTGGTTGAAACCAATTTTAAAATAAACTAGACTCAAAATGCTACAACTTTTAACCATTTTTCCAGAAAAGGCCTCTAAGTATTTTTAAGAATTAATTCAAATCACAGAAAATAGTGTGACAGAAAATCAAATAAATGAATAGTTTATTCTACAATATTAAGATCGGCCAACACACATCTTAAAGCAGGGATGGATGACATCCCAACTTCTTCTTCCTCGAGCAAACAGCCAGGATTTCTCTATCCTGGACGATATTCAACCGTGTTTTCCCAGCCACAAACTGTCACAACCCGCATTTTCTCAACATTTAAGTTATATCAGAGTAAGAGAAAATATGCACCGTGATGCCAAGCCGTGTAGGGGATAACTGTAGGTGCTCAGGCAAGACTCCAATTTCTACAGTTTATATGAAATCCAAAAGTTATTATTCAAAAACCAATTTAAGTTAACTAGTCATATCCCTCGATACAGTGGATCAACTAGTCTGCTAGAAAAATATAGTTATACGTTGCGAAAAATACTTTTATTATGTTGATTAACACCGTACATGAGTATAAGCATCCCCAAAGGACAACTTATGTTATGCAAGACTCTAGGTTTAGTATAAGTATGAAAATAGTCTTTACGTTAGCTACAAAATATTTATTTTGGCTTTTAGAAGGATGACATGTATGAAATACTAGAAGTAATGCTTTTTATAAGTTAAATTATCTAGCATGCAACCTAGCATAAAACATTCCCAAGGACCAAGTAAAATAATCACAAAAAGGGAAACTATCAGCTTAGTCAAGTAATTAGCATTTCTAAAAGAAAACCACTAGTGGGCATCAACAACTTGAGACGAACCCACTGGTGTGCAAGTATGTTTGTACTAACAAGAAAATAACAAAACTACCTTAAAATGGTTAGGATAACCTCTGCAATAAAGCAGTCCACTAGCAACACTAATCTAGCCGCTCAACCGGCTACTGCCCTTAACCAGAGGCATTCACAAGAAAAGAACACCTCAGCAAGAAAATAAGCAAGTAGTAACAAACTTGTCAGTAAACAAAAGGGGCAGAAAGACAACCATCCCAACCCAGAATAGATGTGAAAACACAGTAAACTAACTAGAAGACTAAAAGGGAAAGATTTAACTTATAATATTCAAAGGTAAAAAAATTTATACCATGTGCAAATGGAGTCATGCTCTGAGAACTTCTGCGAGATTAGGCAGATATAGCATAGCCTAATCAAAAGAGGAAGAAAATGAGACTAAACTTTCACTAAAACGTGAATCATTAAACTATTAAAACAACCGGGTCAGAGTCGGGACCAAACTGTCCAACCAAACTAACAGACCAAAACATCTCAAAACAGAACCGTGATGGTGGCCATCTGGTCGAACACAACACAACAGTCCAAAAAATAGACCAAAACATAACCAGGTGCAATGATTCACGAAACAAGCCAACCAAACCAAACCTTATATCCAAACACCCATAAAACTCTAACTGGACGAAATCAACAAAAACACGACGATTCAAACTTAGTAAAACTATGGTATTAAACAACGCACTCATTGCTGCGACGAGTGCAATCAATGCACTTGACGCCGAACAGACTACTTAGAAAAACTAGCTTCACTCAATGCCGTGTTGAGTGTGCAACAGCCACTTAATGCTTTCACACATAGGCAAAATTTTATAGGATGCCATTGAGTGTATTCAGCTTACTCAACACTGCGTTGAGTGCACTCAACGCACTCAATGCTTTTTAACTTAAGACTGAACTTTCACTTGATGGCGTTGAGTGTATTAACCTCACTCAACGTCGCATTGAGTGCACTCAACTCACTCAACGCTTTTAACTTAGTTTCAAAGATTTTAATGATGGCATTGAGTGTATTCAGCACACTCAATGCCGCGTTGAGTGTACGCAGCACACTCAACGCTTTTTGACTTAGTGTAAAATTCTGATGGCGTTGAGTGTATACAGCACACTCAATGCCACGTTGAGTGCACTCAACGCTTTTACACTTAGAGTGTCAGACCTCTCAGCAAGCCGTTAAGTGCATTAAACATACTTAATTCCACGTCGATTGCACTAAATGCACTTAACGCTTTTGGACTTAAGCTAAAAAATGAACTTCAGTTCTAAGGCTATACTCAATGCCTAACCTGCTCGATGAAATTGCCTTAGTCTAAGCCTCAAATTCGACGAATTAACCTACTATAATCAAGGACTAATTTATGACTTAGCCTAATCAGCAATATAAGACACATTTGACTTAAGAGAAATGCCAAACCCTGTGAGATTTACTTAACAAGACTAATTCAACATTCAACTGAATTTTCTCAACAATCTTCTACTGTTCAACAGTTTATGATGGCCATACTCTACCCAAATCCCCATTTCTGTAAAGGAAAGGATACACACTTCTACTTCACTTTATTCACACCAAACATAGATCATTTTATCTATAAAAAGGAGGGGGCATGAGGGACAATGCTTAATAGTAAAAATGACAAGAATTAGATTTCCTTACTCTAATTCTTCCCGACTATGATGACGATCTCGGCCATGACTAATACTCAAATCATAAATATTTTGACAGATCAAGGACAAGATTAACAGTCTTTCCGACCCTCGACGAATTTGCCCATACTAACAATTGTTTAGACGGATGGCCCTTGACCGGAAATTATATGGCCAAACCCTATGCAAATCTAAATTTTTATACAGGGAGAGAATCAAAATAAAAGGAATAAAGAACAAGCAAGGGGAAAACCCCCACTTGCCTTAAACATTGTCGAACTCGGCAACACCAGCACTCCTCTACACAGATTTGGCTGAAAACCACCTAAGCAACAATTCCTGAAACTTTTCAGGATGACAGAGGGTCAAAACAAATTCCCTAACACCCAAAATTTCCCAAAATGGGAAATTCGTACCGTAGAAACATAGAACTAGATGAGATCTATCTGGAACTACCCTCCAACGATGATTTCGAGCACCACCACTCAAGAAATTGGTGGCCAAAAGCTTAAAAAAGACCGCCGCTCTCGCTCTTCCCGTAACACGCGATAGTTTCAATAAAAAGACGATAATAAGGTTTGTCTATTCACAAGGCTATTTATACTTAAAAATATAAGTATTATAATAATTATTTATTATTAAATAATGGTCCAAACGACACAAAATTTGCGCCAACACGGATTTCTATGAAAATCAAAGCGTAGCTACTTACCGACGCTACGAACCCAACTGCATAGTCAAAATTAAGATTCGACGAACCAAACTCGGGCAAACACCTCCCGAAGAAAAAACACAATCATTCCCAAAGAGCTTCCACCGAGTCACCAAAACAGACCCGGCTTGCTATTGAATCTTGCAAACAGGCTAAACCCAGCCACACAAAGAAAAACCTAAGAGCTAAAACCATGCTCTAACAACAACATATGCCAAAGACGCGTCAACGTAATGCCCTGACGTCATAAACACGCCAGATAACGAATTAAACCAAATATCGAATAATTGTGGTGTTACAACCACTCCCCCTAAAAGAAAGTTTTGTAACGAAACATTATGCACAAAACCTCTATTACAAAAGAAAAAGAAATAACCAAGGGTTATTGAAAAGATTACATACCAATCAACTTGGAGAATAGATGAGGATGAGTTCCCCTCATAGCTGACTCCAACTCCCAAGTGACGCTTTTCACGTCTTGGTTTAGCCCCAAAACTTTAACCATTGGTGTGGTTTTCCTCCGCAACACTCGATCTTGAGTATCAAGAATGCGGACAGGCATTTCAACATAGGAAAGATTAGGCTTCAACTAGGGCACAACATCATGAATTTGTCGGTCGCTGAGCACACATTTCCGCAACTGGCTCACTTGAAACGTGTCGTGCACACAAGGAAAATTTGTGGGAATATCTAGCCTATAAGCTGATACACCAATACGCTCAACAACCTTAAAAGGTCCAACATACCTCGGGTCCAACTTATGATCCTTTCCAAATCTCTTAACGCCAGACATTAGGAAAAGCTTCAGAAAAACCCGGTCCCGAACCTTAAACTCCAAATCAGTCCTCCGACGATTAGCATTCTTCTCATAACGCTCCTGAGCTATACAGATCTTTTCTCCGATATGCTTTACAAAAATATCCATCTCTTCTAAAGCTTCATCACCCAACAATAGTCTCTCACCAACCTCGGCCAAAAAAATGGAGTTATGCATCGCCTCCCATACAGGGCCTCAAACGGAGCCATATACAAACTTTCTTGATAGCTATTATTATAAGTAAACTCCATCAATCTGAGTCGTTCATCCCACGCTCCTCCATGGTCCAAAATATAACAGCTGATCATGCCCTCCATGATTTGATTCACTCTATCTGTTTGACCATTAGTCTGCGAATGATAAGCGGTGGAGTACCTCAGATCGGCACCCAACCCTTCTTGTAAGCTTTTCAAAAAGCGAGACATATACCTGGAGTCTCGATCTGATACAATGCTAACCGTTACTCCATGCAATCTAATGACTTCATCTCAATTTAATTTTGCTATCTTTTTCATGGAGTAGCAAATTTTAAACGAAAGTGAGCACACTTCGTCAGTCGATATACTATAACCTAAATAGAATCGTGACATCAGGGAGAGCTTGTAATATCCAAAGGCGTAAAATTGCCACCAAGCATTCTATGATCGACCTTAACACGCTTGCATATAAAATATTCATATACAATTCTGGCTATATAACACTTCATTCCAAACCTCCAGACAATATGCTTTAAGTCTTGAAACATCTTTTTAGAACTTGGGTGGTAGGCAACACTAGAACCGTGTGCCTCACTACACAACTTAAATCGAATGTCCTCAATAACAGCGATAGAAAATTTGTCTCAGTACTTCAAGGTACCTGCGCCATCGATCGAAAAATATGGTAACTTCACTTTTTAAGTTCTAATATAAAGGTGCAGCAAGTCCGGATCATCCTTCTGATATAGCCTTGTAAGTGTGATCCAATAAGGCTCTGCTACAACCAAACTACTTGGCGAGTCACAACTTCTAATAGAAATATCCATCAAGAGAAATTCCTCTACCAGCGAATCCATGGAAAGATTAAAAATCTTAACCGTCTTCCTACTCAAGGCATCTTCTACAATATTATCTTTGCCCGGATGGTATTGAATCTCAACATCATAATCAGCAACATACTCTAACCATCTTCGCTAGCACAGATTCAACTCCCTTTGAGTGAAAATGTATTTTAAACTATTATGATCGGTGTAAATCTTACACAATGCACCATATAATAGATGGCTCCATAATTTTAGTGCATAAATTACTGCTGCGAACACCAAATCAGGTGTGTGGTAATTCTATTCATGAATATTTAACGGTCTTAACCCATACGCAGTTACCTTTCCTTATTGCATTAGCACAAAACTAAGTCCAACATGCGATGCAACAATATATACAGCATAATTTATTCCTTCAATAGGCATGGTCAACACCGGAGCAGTGCAAAATCTCTTCTTCAATTCCAGACAAACTTCCTCGCACTTAACGCTCCAAACAAAAGCTATGTTCTTCTACGTCAGTTTAGTCAGTGGCGCGGACAACATAGAGAAACCCTCTACTAGCCTTCTATAATAGCCAGCCAATCCAAGGAAGCTCCTTATCTCCATGGGTGTGGTGGGCCTATTCCAATCCATAACAGCAGTAATCTTCTCGGGGTCAACTAAAATCCCATCTCTATTAACAACATGACCCAAGATGGAAACTTCAGGCAACCAAAACTCACACTTGCTCAACTAGGCAAACAATTTATGCTCTCTCAAAGCAGGAAAAACTAAACGCAAATGTTGGACATGCTCTACAGTATTGCGGGAATACACCAAAAAATCATCTATGAACACGACCACAAACCGGTCTAAGAAATCCTTGAACACATGGTTCTTCATATCTATAAAGGTAAAGGGTGCATTGGTCAACCCAAAAGCCATCTCTAAGAACTCAAAATGTCTATGCCGGGAACAAAATACAGTCCATGGGATATCCGTATCATGAATCCTCTACTGATGGTAGCCTGAATGAAGATCAAACATTGAAAACACAATGCTACCACGCAACTGATCAAACAAATCATCAATTCTCAGCAGGGGATACCTGTTCTTGATAGTTACCTTATTCAATTCTCTGTAATTAATGCAAAACCTCATAGATCCATCCTTTTTCTTTACAAACAAAACGGGAGCATCCCAAGGCCATGAACTCGGCCTAATAAAACCATTCTGAAGAAAATCATCTAACTGGATATGCAACTCCTCCAATTCACATAGGGCCATACGGTACGACGCCTTAGCAAAAGGACGGGTACCCGAATCCAAATCAATGATGAACACCATATCTCTCTGAGGTGGAAGACCAGGAAGATTGTCAGGAAATACATTGGGAAAATCGCGCACAAAAGAAATCTCCTCAACTCGCGGCAAACTACTATTGGTGATTAACACAAAAACTAAATAGGCAAAACATCAGGAATTTTCCAGCATCCGTGCACGTACTGCAGAAATAATTAGAGAAACTTGGCGCGAAAAACCATAAACACTCATGGGTTGACCGTTGTCCTTCTTCAAGTCCAAGCACTTAACCTTGCACTGGATAACAACATCATATATCGATAAGCAGTCTATGCCCAAGATCACATCAAAATCTTCCTAGTCTATCATCTTCATATCAGTAACCGCTAGAAAATAACCTAGCAAAATCAGACAACACTGAATGCCTTGGTCCAATACACCTGAATCACCAGAAGTTTACTTGACATAAAATGCATCGCCAACTTGATCAAGAGTCAAACGATGACGCTCAATAAAGGTCCTAGCCACAAACTATTGGGTAGCACCAGAATCAAAAAGAACGTGTTCCCAACAGTTCTATACATTAAACTTTCCTATAAAAACTCATACGTAACTAAGGGAACAAACATCAAACTATTACTACAAGCTAAAAAGCTATAACTAGATTAGGATCTAACCTGAGATAACTTGAGTAGTCGTCCCCGCTTCCTCAAGATACACCACATTCAGCTTCCCCTTTACCTTATCAAAATGTTGTGGTGGTGGCAAATCCCGAAGCAAAACTGGCTGCAGTACGAGTTAAGACAGAGGGCACTTGACTTGAAATGGCCTTTTTGTCTATACTAAAAGCAGACTCTATTCTTATCCCAATAATGGGCAGCATCACGAACCTTTTGTTTGCCTGAAGTATAAAACAAATATCCCTTAGGAGCACCCTAGAACGCATGAACATTTTCCTGCTTCAGAGCTGCTATTCTCTTAAAACACTTGTCGAACAGATGGCCTGTCCGGCCACCGAAAATGCATGTCTCTTTGGTTCTTTCCCTAAAAGAAGAACCGGATTCCTTGGAGTTTCTCCCCTCACCAGATTTTCTATTATCTTTTTTAACTACAGACCTCGGTTCTTAGCATTGTCGATCGCTTCGACCTTCAGGGCAGCTTCTACTGCTTTAGCATAGGTTTTTAATCTATAAACATTTGCTAGTTGTTGTATGTAACTCCTTAGACCACCCAAAAAATGTTTAACTATACTGGCCTCAGAAATAACTAAATCTAGAGCGATCGGGCTCAGCTTGCTAAACTCCACCTCATACTCACACACCGTGAGCTGCCCATGCTTTATGTTCAAGAAATCATTCAACAAACAGTCTCGCTAGACTGACGGTAAAAACTTCTTCAGCAAAAGCTCCTTGAAGACTTCCCAAGAACATCCATCCATCAAGAACTCCCTTTCCCTCAGCAACCAGCTCTTTGCATGTCCCTTGAGATGATATGAAGCGACCATCACTCTCTAGTCGACAGAAACTCCCGAATACGAAAGCATCTCTTCGATGGCTATAATCCAGTCGTCCAAAGCCATGAAGTCTGCCTACCAACATAGCTTTGGGGTTCTAATCGCTGGAAATGCGAGATGAAATTCATCTCTGGCGGAAGCATAACTGGGGGAACTAGAGGAGCAGGAGGAACTGGAACACCTTAACCCACAATAGGGTCCTAAACTCTATACGGCTGTCCTACAATGACAGTCAATAAGTCTTTGATCTGCAACTGCACCTCCAACATTTTCTTGACAATGCCTCATTACTCTATCGCAATTCTTCTATCAAGTCCACATTCTGAGCACTAGACGACTCGCCCTCTTACTAGGGAGTCGACCGCATCATAGGTCGTCTCGATATTCTAATAACACAATAAATAACTATTCAAAACATAGCTTATTCGCTAGAACCAAACAACGTAGTACAGACAAAACATACATAAGTACATGCTTATGCTGCTAACTTACTCTAGGAATTTTATAAATGATGAAGTGCTTAAACCTAGGATGATATACCATCATACTATTAACATATGTGCATAGACCATGAATGTATGAATTTTCATTCTTTTTACCTTAAAACCAAGCCTGTACTAATGTCATCATATAAATCTTTAGCTTAGCATGTGTGATGATGCATTGTAATGTCATGCATATTGTGCCATGCAATCTAAAAAAAGTTCTTAATACATGTTATGAGCGGCGTACCCATGAAATGTTATGCATCTCATACTACATAACATCGCATGCAATGAAAAAAGAAAACGTGCTAATGGGCTCCCATGTGATGGTGGTTATGCATCCCATACTACATAACCGTCACATGTTTCCACCTATGGTGGATCCATATACAAACACATATTATGCATCACATACTACATGTTGGAACACCCTATTACTAATTTTGGTCAGGATCACTATGTCTATAGGATTATTGCATTGACCTTGTTGTATAAAGTAAAGGTCAACTAGTTAAGGTCTAAGGCCCAGGACTTAGGTTTGAAGCTTTCCCCAAGACCTCCTAGTTCAAATGAGAAGCCCAGCTTTAGAGTTCAACTTGTAATCGAGCTCAGATCGACGAAGCGTGGAACCCAGTTCGACTATCTCTGAGCTCAGTTCGAGGAGGCGTCGAACCCGGTTTCAAGATTGTTATGCTCAGATCGACGATTATCTTTTGAGATTGACGATTTCTGGAATTCTGTAAGTTTGTTAAGGATTTCAAATTTCTTCAAGTCAGAGCATTTATTGAAGAATTTTTCTAGCCGTTATATTAAATCTGGAGCAAGTTTCAAGGAAACAAAGAAGGAATGTTACTTAGGTTATTCCTCCAGAGACAATTGACATTTTAGGAAAGCATTTATGATTTTGCTAACGGCTATTTAAAAGATTTGATGAATGGATTTCATATTATTATTCAGTGAATTAGAAACAAAAACAGATAGGAGAAAAAGAGAAGAAGTTCAATAACACTAAAAAAAGAACAAGCTCCTATTCCTTCTGATTCATTCTGATTCAAAGTTTTCAAAAGTCTTCATCATTCATACTCAAGAAAACACACATTTCAGTTCTTACTGGAATCATCTTTTGTTGGAGCTTTCTTTTCATTGAAGACCTATCTCTCTTGCAAAGCTTCTATTCCTGAACTCTTTCTAATCTTAGGGGGAGCTTTGACAACATCAACATCCACTTGTGCTTCTCCTTTATTGTTGATATAGAAGACAACCTACTTTTCTTTTCTTTCCTGTAAAAGGGTTCTTTAAACTCCCTTCAAAAGTTTTGTTTTGGTTTCTGAGACCTGATCAAAACTCAGTGGTGGCAAGACACCTGATCAAATAATCTGCATTGGTTTTTTAGCACCTGATCAAAAGCTCATTGGTGCCCAGGACACCTGATCAACTCATCCTGTAGTGGATTCCTAGTAAGGGTGGTAGAAGAGTGGATGTACCCAAGTTTTGGGGAACCATTATAGTTCCTTGTGTCTTCTAGTTGCTTGTTATATTGTTTTTTGTGTGCTGTGGATTTGCTTCTTATATTTGTTTTATTCTGTTTTCTGTTAAGCACTCTACACTAAGTAAATTAAGTCTTCAACTGCTAAAGTAATTTTTTAAATTTGCAGAATTATTTTAAAACACTATATTCACCCCCCTCTAGAGTGAAGGGTTTATCTTACACTCACTTTAAATTGGTATCAGGGCCAGGTTGGTTGTTTATACAGGCAAACACCTGAACCAAAAGATCTCTCTTAAGATCCATCCCTAATAGAGGGTAATTTTTTATTATATTTACTTTAATCTAAATTCATGGCACAGAATAAAGATTATGCTAGTACCAGACCTCCGGTGTGTAATCTCTCCAAGTTTGCACTTTGGAAGGCAAGGATCAGATTATACATGAATTCCATTGATGAAGATATTTTTAATTCTATTTTGACAGATTGCCCCAAGCCACCTGCAAACACAAGCACAAATGATGTTCAACCTCCTTCAGGAACAGATGCTGACATAAAGAAATGGAAGGTTGCTTATGCTAAAGCTATGAACGTACTAGCTCAGACAATGTCTGATGACTTCTTCTAGAAGGTAGCTGAATGCAACTCAGCCAAAGAGATTTGGCACAAGCTATCTGATCTTATGTTAGGATCACCTGATGAGAGAAAAGATAGGAGATCTCATCTTATCACTCAGTATGAGAATTTCAAGAAATCAGAAAATGAATCAGTAGCTGACATGTACAACCGACTAAGTCTGATTGTCAGTGAACTCAAGACATTGGACAAGGAGATCTCTCTAACAAAGATAAATGAGAAAATCCTAATGTGCTTACCCAGCATGTGGGATTCAAGGATCTGGCCCATCAAGGATGCTAGAAGTCTAAATGAAATCACTATAGATGCTCTATTGGGCAAGCTTAAATCTTATAAGCAGCTCATCAAAAATTGTGAAGAAGAGCAGAAGACAACTTTTCCAGCAGTTAGGAAGGAGAAGTCAATGTTTTTCAAGGCAACAGAAGAACAGCCTGAAGACAAAGTCATAGGCAATGAAGAACTAATGAGCCTCCTAGCCAAGAGGTTCTACAAAATGGCCAGGAAGGCCTTCAGAAAAATATCATCTAGAGGCCAAGAAAAGCCAAGGTATGATAAATAAAATAATAAAGAGATTATTTGTTAAGGTTGCAGGAAACCAGGCCACATACTGCCTGATTGTCCAAAAAGTCAAAACAGGACAAGAAGGACAAGAGAGAAAGGAGAAAAGATAAAGACTCCAGAAGAAATCACTATGACACGTCCTCTTCAAGCAAGAACAAGCACACAAGGAAGGGATTAGTTGCTGAAACATTGAGTGAAACAGAAGAAGAATCTGATGCATCATCAAGTTCAAGTGATGATGAGGATGATGCACAAGAAAAAGAATTCTGCATGATGGCAATCAATGCATCTTAGAAAAACACTGATTCAGAACATGAATCTGAATCTAAACCTTAACCAGAGCTAGAAGAAGACCAGGTAATTGATTCATTTGATTTTAATTCTGAGGACTTCAAGTCTGAATTTAAAGCACTGTGTTTAGATCTACTCAATTCTGAGAAAGAAATTATCTCTCTCACAAATCAGTTATTTGAATACAGTACCGTAAGTTTAGATAATCTCAAACTCTCAGATGAGTTAGAATGTTGTAGGGAGCAGATAGCTTCACTGAAAAGAGAACTATCTTAGGCCAAGAAGTTTGAAGAAACCCATAATGGGAGAAGTATCAAACTAATGGACATCACAAGCACAGTGAACTCAAGACTCAATAGTATACTGTGCTTGGGGTCTTCATCCAGCCAAGCTATTATGTTAAAAACTCCCATTAAATTTATCTCTGATAAAGGAAAAGGAGTTGTGGAGGTAGCTAAAAAAAATTCTGATCTACCCAAAGGGAACAAAGATCAACAGAAATCGTTGAACGAAGCTCGATGATCTTTGAACAGAGCTCTGCAATTTCATATTGAATCATCGAACTCAGGTCGACGATCTGATATCTCTGAACACAGACAAGATCGATCGCTAAACGGAGCTCGACGATCTGACCCAAGATCATCGAACTCAGGTCCACGATCGTCGAACGGAGCTCAGAGATATGACCAGTTCTCAAGGGGTATAACAAAAATTAATTCTAGATATCCTGCATCTCAAGGGTTCAACCCTAATACTGAATGAATAATACCCCCTTGGAGATATCATCCTGAAGGATATAAGAGTTAACTAGAGATGTCTTTTATTTATGATTTCAAAGGTTATCAAGCTAGACCCAAGGTAAACTGGGTCAAAAAAATATGAACTATTATTTGTGCAGGTGAAGACCTATCCAACCATGGACTAGCACTGGTATCTGGATAGTGGGTGCTCCAAGAACATGACTGGAAGCAAGGGTAACCTAGTATCCTTCAAGGCTAAGCATGGAACCAAAGTGATGTTTGGAGATTTAAACTATGGACAGACCAAAGGATATGGTGCAATCCAAAAGAGGTCAGTAACATTCAAAAAGGTAGCATATGTGGAAGGACTGAAGCACAACCTTATTAGTATCAGTCAGTTATGTGATGAAGGTTACAAAGTCACATTCAACAAATCTTCATGCCTCATCAAATCAGAAGGTAACACAACTGTGTTGACAGGTAACAGAAGAGGTAACATCCATCTAGTAAATTTTCATTCAACCAAGGTAGATATCTATTTATTTAATTCTCTTAGCAAACCTAATGAATTATGGCATAAGAGATTTTTTACTTGTTACATATGGATCTATTTGGACCCATTTCTGTACAAAGCCTAGGAGGGAAATCTTATACTTTAGTAGTTGTAGATGACTTCTCTAGATTCACATGGGTGTTCTTTCTAAGGAAGAAGTCTGATAACTTCAAATGTTTGACAGAGTTTCTCAAATGTATACAGATTGAGTTCAATACTCATATAGCCCTGATCAGAAGTGATCATGGGACAGAGTTTGATTCTCTTCTTATGCAAGAGTTCTGTCAGAAGGAAGGGATCAGGCACACTTTCTCAGCTCCTAGAACTCCTCAACAGAATGGGGTAGCTGAAAGGAAGAATAGAACTCTAATTGAATCTACCACAACATTATTGACAGATGCTCACCTTCCTCTATCCTTTTGGGCAGAGGCTGTGAACACTTCAAATTATGTTCTGAATAGGAGTTTGATACATAAGCTAAAGGGGAAGACTCCCTATGAATTACTAAAAGGCAAGAAACCTAAAGTTGATTATATTAGAATTTTTGGTTGTATTTTCTACATTCATAACAATGACAAGAAATACATAGCAAAATTTGAAGCCAAAGCTGATGAAGGAGTGTTTCTGGGATACTCAATGATCAGTAAGGCCTATAGGGTTTATAATAAATCATCTCATAAAATTGAAGAATTAGTGCATGTCTCCTTTGATGAAACTCAGATGTCTTACAAGGAGAAGAGCACTTCTACCATAGACCCTTTGTAGGTACATTCTCTATCAGAGAATTTGGATAGGCTGAATATCATTGAAAAAGATCCATCACCTTCAACCACTCAACAAGAAGCTGAAAGTAATGAAAATGAAGATAACGTTAAAATTTTAGCAAGTCATGGTGACAATCAAAATGAAGAGCCAGTTGTTATTCCACAAGAGGAAACAACAACACAAGTTGGTGAACAATCAACACCCATTATTGAGTTAGTAACAACAAGAGATCATCCAATCTCTCAAGTGATTGGAGACATCTTAACTGGTGTGCAAACCAGAAAACAGATCAATCAACATCTGATGTACACTTGCTTTCTTTCTCAAATTGAGCCTCAATCCATACAAGATGCAGAACAAGATCCAAACTGGATCATTGCAATGCAAGAGAAATTAAATCAATTTGAAAGAAACAAAGTTTGGGAGCTAGTGCCAAAGCCAAAGAATCATCCCATTGTTGGAACAAAATGGGTATTCAGAAACAAGTTAGATGATCAAGGAGTTATTGTAAGAAACAAGGCAAGGCTGGTTGCTCAAGGATATTCTCAAGAAGAAGGCATAGACTATGACCAAACCTTTGAACCAGTTGCAAGGTTAGAGGCCAAAAGAATCTTCCTAGCATATGTAGCTCACAAGAAGCTCAAAGTATATCAAATGGATGTACAAAGTGCATTCCTCAATGGTGATATCAAGGAAGAAGTTTATGTAAAACAACCTCCAGGTTTTATCTCTCTAACTCACCCTGATTTTGTTTATAAATTACATAAAGCATTATATGGTCTCAATCAAGCTCCTAGAGCATGGTATGAGACCCTAGCTTGCTTTCTCTTAGAAAATGATTTTAAAAGAGGTAGAGTAGACCAAACTCTTTTTATTAGAACCCATAAGTCCAATATCCTACTAGTACAAATCTATGTAGATGATATTATTTTTGGTTCTACTGATTCAAATTTATGGAAAAGGTTCTCCAACTTAATGCATTCCAAGTTTAAAATGAGTAGCATGGGTAAACTATCCTTCATTCTAGGATTGCAAGTCAAAAAACATGCTGATGGCATCTTTATTTCTCAAACCAAGTCTGCAAAAGAATTGGTTAAGAAATTTTGTATGTCTGATGCATCATCTATGAAAACACCCATGCCTATTAATGCAGTATTAGATACCGATGAACATGGGAAACCAGTTGATCAGACCACATATAGAGCAATGATTGACTCCTTATTGTATCTTACAGCCAGTAGACTTGATATAATGTTTGCTACATACATATGTGCTAGATTCCAAATCACCCCTAGAGATTCACACCTCACATTAGTTAAGAGGATTCTTAGGTATGTGAAAAGTTTTCCAAATCTAGGTCTCTGGTATCCAGCATATTCAGGATTTGATTTAACAGGATTTTCTCATGCTGATTATGCTGGATGTAGAGTACATAGGAAAAGCACCAGTGGAACTTGTCAGTTTCTTTGTGACAGACTTGTCTCCTTGTTTTGTAAGAAAAAAAATCTGTGTCCACATCAACTGCTGAAGCTGAATATTTGGCAGCAGGTAGTTGTTGCTCATAGATATTGTGGATTCAAAATAAGCTACTGGACTATGGCTACAACTTAGAGAAGTCCATAATATTTTGTGATAATACTAGTGCTATTTACATAGCTCAAAATCCAGTCCTCCATAGTAGGACCAAACACATAGAGATTAGGCATCACTTCTTAAGGAATAATGTTGAGAAAAGTAAAATTGAACTAGAATACATCCCAACTGATTTACAAAGGGGAGATATTTTCACCAAACCTTTGGATGAAAAGAAACACACCTTCTTCCTTAATCAGTTAGGAATGTTAGATGGAGGTAGTTTTAATTAAGTTCCAAGATCTTAAAAACCTAAAAATTGACAAAGACTAGGTTAAAAATTTGAGTTTTCTAGTGTCTGTAGATTTTCTATGAACTCTGAATTGTGCTCGACGTTTTTCATAAAGATCGTCGAACGGAGCTCGGCATTTTCTTCTCAGTCAGCGATCCCAAATATCGTCGAACAGAGATCGACGATGTTGAGACCCTTTAGTTTCCCCTAGAGTCGCAGATCGTCGAACTGAGTTCAACGATCTTTCATTTTCTGCGTCGAACCTTAATATAAAATGATTTTTCAGGAGTCGTTCTCTTTTGCGCTTTCATACCTTCTGTAAGAATTTTCTTTCCCTCCAAACTCTTCTACACTTGATCTTGTTTGTTTTTGCAGGAAATATGTCGGTCTCAGTCGCCATTCTATCCACAATGAAGTTCGATACCTACTTTGACATTGACATGGAATCTTTTGATGGGACTGATCAGATGTTTAAGGACATTCTGGAACTCTTCAATGAACGACAACTTGTGAATATTATGTCTACCAGAATCAAGTTAGCAGCAGATGAGATAATGGAATGGGTCTATACTGCCCATAATCTGGATAAAAATATAGTTGTTGGAACCATCTCAGGGACACAGGTATCCCTAACCCAAGGTATTCTTATAGAGGTTTTTGGATTAAGTACTGGTAATGATAGCATAGAACTATCAGGAGTAGAATTTTCTGCAATGTTAGATAGAATGGGTCATAATTCTGAGAACCCTAATAAACTGCTAAAGAAGAATCTATCCATGGAATATAGATTTCTAGCAGATGTTGTAGGAAAGGTAATTTTGGCCAAGCATTCATCCCATGATACAATTTCCATGTATCAATTCAGTTTAATGGTTGCTATAGTGGATAAGAAGCACCTGGATTAGGGAGAAGTTTTCTTTGATTTAGGCTCTGTTTGGGACAGCTCTGGCGGATTGAAAAGCTGCTGTTCGGATAGAGCTGTTTTAAAATAGATTTTTGGGAAGCAGTTTTGAAAAGCTGTAGAGTGTTTGGGTGATCTGTGCAGAAGTGCGCTCGGAATCGCCGGAGAAAGGCCGTCGGGGGCTCGGAATTGCCAGAGGAAGGCCGTCCGGGGCTCGGAATCGCCGGAGGAAGGCCATCCGGCCTCTGAGCATGTTACAACTAAAGAAACCATTAGATTTCCAAAACCTGTGAGAGAGAAAGCTATTTTGCGGAAGCTGAAGCAGGGGGGGAGATTTCTGAAGAGCTGCAAAACAGCTCCAGATTTCTGAAAATCTCTTCATAAGGAGATGTCCCAAACAGTTAAAAAATAGCTCTGACGGCTGGAATAGAGATTCTCCAGCTGCCAGAGCTGCGCCAAACAGACCCTTACTTAAGAAAAAGATGAACAAGAATTTTGTCAACTTTGGAAGGATATCGGGCCTTTTCTTGTAGAATAGGTGCCCATAGTTGTTGGTGTCCAATGGGATGCATATCAATGCATCAAAGAGGCTTTCTTATGCCCTATTTGGCAAGTGGGAGAGACAGATTGTCAAACCCAATAGGGCTTATGCAGCTAAAGCTTCTTCTGGCACAAGGACTGAAACTGTCACTCCTCCACAGTCCACTGCCCCATTAGAAGTTTTGCCATCCCCTTCCATATCCTCTCCTCCTTCTCCACATCAAGTTACATCTTCCACACCTACATCTCAAATAGCTTCTCCACCTCCTCCAGCCACCCATCAAGAAGTTTTTCATCCACTACATTACTTCCCATCCATTGATTAAGAATCATCCCCCCATCTTCCATCATTCAACCTTCTAGATGATTCCTTCATGGATGTTTCTCCATCTTCACCTCAAGCCATTTCATCCACCTCAACATCCTTTCAACAAATCCAACATGATATCATATCTCAACCATCCTTTCCCCCTTCCATCTCCTCATTCCTACCATCAGTCACTATCCCAGTTCAATCAATTTCAATCATTCCAATATCCTTACCATCCATACAACTTCAATCTGCATCAACCCCATCTCTCTATGCAGCTCCTCCCTCTACCTCTACTCAGGTTAATCTTGAGCAAGTAGATCTCCTTCCTCTAGCAGACAAGCTATATGAGTTGTTGGCACCCAAGATAACTCTCTTATTGGATACCTCCTTGGCTCCCTTAGTCAATACTTTATATAAGTTATATGCTAGTCTCTCTTACTCCTTCTCCCTTCAGGACATCCCTTTATCTGGGGGCCTAGATTCATTTCTTACTGACTCTAGGCAGGGGGAGATGCCATATGAAGAAGTGCTGCCCTCAGAAATTTCAGAAATGCAAGCATCAGAAGTTCCAGCTTCAAAGGAAGTTCCAGTTCTAGCTCTAGTTCCAGCTCCAACCATCAGTCCTGCAGTAGACATCCATTCATTATTGTCAGAATTTGATTCACTTTATAGCAGTTATCTTCCAGCACCTCTCCCTACTTAAGATTTAACCAAGGCTATAGTTCCCTTCTCCTGCTATGATCCCAATCTGCTACAGATGTATATCAATTCTGTTAAGACTGTGGAAAGTGTTCCTTTGGTTCATGTTGCTGCTGTTGCTGATGTTGTTCTCTCAGAGGATGTGATAGAGCCAGTTTGTTATGTTTCTGAGCCTACTATTTCAGTTGTTGCTCCTGTTATTTCTACTTCTGCACCTTCTACTTCAGATAAAGTTCCTGTCTCATTTTCTAAAGAAGAAGTATTAAGGCAAATAGATGCTTTATTTGATGAACCTCAGAGCTCTGATGATGATGAATTCAGAACAGACTCTGATGACTCTTCTACAACTATTGCAAAAAAGAGGAAAGCTAGAAGTAATGCTATGAAAAGAGTCCCAATTGGAAAGACTACTTCTGATCATGATATTCCATATTATATTCTGCACAACTGCCCTATAACTGAGCACTGGATGCAATTTTGTATAAATCAGTTGAAGGCCATGAGGAAGAAAAGGAAATATGATAAAGGAACCTCTCACTATAATCCTCCTCTTTCTCCTTCTCCAGGTACAGGATCTGGTGGAGACTCAGCTCATCAATTCTCCAATATCTCTTCTCAAAGATCCTTTAAATCTCTGTATCAAGGAAGATCTCAATCTAGAGGATATCAGCAAAGAAGTAATCTGACAAGAGGCAGTCAGTATAGATGCACTCAAAGAGGTCATTAGTTTTATTCCAGAGGACAATCCATGCATCAACTTTATAAAAGGAAAGGACAAAGCCCAAGTGATTCCACTTCTAGTCCTTTTCCTTATAAGCTCAAAGAAGGTTTTCATCAAAAAGCTCCTCCCACTGACACCATCAATATGTATGAGCCATCTGTTCCTTTTGAAGATCTAGAGAATAACCCAGTCTCCTAGACAGCTAGACTAAAAGAGATGTCTGCTTTAGATCAAATCAAGAGAGCCAGAGAAAAAGGCCAAGATACCTCCAACTTCTCTACTCTGTCAGATCAAAGAAGACAAGAACTTGAAAGGTACAGCTCCAAGAAATTTTTCAATACTGAGAAGTATATGCAGCTACATCCTAAAGCTGTAGTCCCTAGAGGCAGAAGCCAGAAGTCTCTTGGTGCTGCTGATGATATGAGATCAAAGAAAGACTCTGAAAATCCTAATAGGGAAATTCTGTTTCAGAAAGGTATTGACAAGGAGAGTTAATGTAAGCTGAACAATCTCTCTCTGCTGAACTGTTTGCTATGATATATTTATATATCTGTGGTTCTGCATTATTTTATGTATCTCTATTTTTGTTGATTTTATGTACTATAATTCATGTAAATAGTAATCCTAACCCAAATAGGGGGAGAATGTTGGAACACCCTATTAATAATTTGGGTCAGGATCACTATGTCTATAGGATTATTGCATTGACCTTGTTGTATAAAGTAAAGGTCAACTAGTTCAGGTCTAAGGCTTAGGAATTAGGTTTGAAGCTTTCCCCAAGACCTCCTAGTTTAGATGAGAAGCCTAGCTTTAGAGTTCAACTTGTCGTCAAGCTCATATCGACGAAGCGTCGAATCCAGTTCGACTATATCTAAGCTCAGGTCAATGAGGCGTCGAACTCAGTTCGACGATCGCTAAGCTCAGATCTATGATTATCTTTTGAGATCGACGATTTATGGAATTCTGTCAGTTTGTTAAGGATTTAGAATTTCTTCAAGTCAGAGTATTTATTGAAGAAGATTTCTAGCCGTTATGTTAAATCTGGAGCAAGTTTCAAGGAAACAATGAATGAATGTTATTTAGGTTATTCCTCCAGAGACAATTGATAATTTAGGAAAGCATTTATGATTTTTCTAACGACTATCTAGAAGATTTGAAGACTGGATTTCATATTATTACTCAGTGAAGAAGAAACAAAAATAGATAGAAGAAAAAGGGAAGAAGTTCAGTAACACTGAACAGAGAACAAGCTCCTATTCCTTCTTATTCATTCTGATTCAAAGTTTTCAAAAGTCTTCATCATTCATACTCCAGACAACACACATTTCAGTTCTTACTGAAATCACCTTTTGCTGGAGCTTTCTTTTCATTGAAGACCTATCATCCTTGCAAAGCTTCTATTCCTGAACTCTTGCTAATCTCAGGGGGAGCTTTGACAACATCAACATCCACTTGTGCTTCTCTCTGATTGTTGACAGAGAAGACAACCTACTTTTCTTTTTCTTTCCTGTAAAAGGGTTCTTTAAACCCCCTTCAAAAGTTTTGTTTTTGTTTCTGAGACCTGATCAAAGCTCAGTGGTTGCAAGACACCTGATCAAAAAATCTGCTTTGGTTTTTGAGCACCCTATCAAAAGCTCATTGTTGCCCAGGACACCTGATCAACTCATCCTGCAGTGGATTCCTACCAAGGGTGGTAGAAGAGTGGATGTACCCAGGTTTTAGGGAACCACTATAGTTCCTTGTGTCTTCTAGTTGCTTGTTATATAATTTATTGTGTGTTGTGGATTTGCTTCTTATATTTATTTAATTCTGATTTTCTGTTAAGCACTCTACACTAAGTAAATTAAGTCTTCCACTGCTAAAGTAATTTTTTAAATTTGCAGAATTATTTTAAAACACTCTATTCACCGCCCACTAGAGTGAAGGTTTGATGTTACACTCACTTTCACTACATAATATGCCCTGTATACTTCTTATCATGCTTATTATATTAGTGTTTGTGCTTCAGCCAAGCCATACTGATGACACATCACTGTGTGTATGAAATGACACTAGACAACTAACCCTAACTAGAGACGGTTGCTCGACCAATTATCTAACAACCTATCCCTCTGATACCAACTGTCACAACCCGCATTTTCTCAACATCTAAGTTATTTCAGAGTAAGAGAAAATATGTGCTGTAATGCTACGCCGTGTAGGGGATAACTGCAGGTGCGCAGGCAAGACTCCAAACTCTACTATTTATATGAAATCTATAAGTTATTAAGTAAAAACCAGTTTAAGTTTAGATATCCATATCCCTCGGCATAATGGATCTAATAGTCCGCTAGAAAAATATATTTATGCAATGCGAATAATACTTTGATTATGTTAATTAACAACCTACATCAGTATAAACATCCCCAAAGGACAACTCTTGGCATGCAAGACTTTAGGTTTAGTATATGTATGAAAATAGTCTTTACATTAGAAGATAGTGATTTTGGCTTTTAGAAGGATGACATGTATGAAATAATAGTAGTAATGTTTTTCATAAGTTAAATTATCTAACATGCAACCTAGCATAAAACATTTCTAGAGAGCAAGTAAAATAACCACAAAAAGGCAAACTAGCAGCTTAGCCAAGTAATTAACATTTCGAAAAGAAAACCACCAGTGGGCGTCAACAACCTGACATGAACCCACTGGAGAGAAAGTATGTTTATACTAACAAGAAAAAAACAAAACTACATCACAATGGTGAGGAAGACCTCTACAACACAACAGTTCACTAACAATATCAACTAACCCGCTCAACTGGCTACTACCCTGAACCTGAGGCACTCACAAATAAATAATACCTCAGCAAGAAAATAAACAAGTGATAACAAACTTGTCAGTAAACAAAAGATGTAGTAAGATTACCAACCCAAACCAGAATAGCTGTCAAAATACAGTAAACTAATTAGAAGCCAAAAAAGAAACAATTAACTTATAATATTCAAAGGTAAACAAATTTGCACCAAGTACGAACGGAGTCATGCTCCGAGAACATCTGAAATAGTAGGCAGATACAACATAACTGAGAAAACGTTTAGTAGTTTAAACTACTAGGGTAATTACATGTTTTTATTATGTAAATCATATCATTTAAAGCTTTATTTTGACCTTCTATTGTATATATTAATACCACTAATGATTGTTTATTTTTTCTTTTACAGGTTTGCAGTTTTTTAGCTCAAAATTCGCCGATAAGCCCAATTTCGTCGAACGCCCTCAGTTCAAATTTCGTCGATCGCTTCCAGCTCTACGTTTGACGAATCCTTCAATGTTCGTCGACCTCCCTTATAATTTCTCCATTCGACGAATACTTCTGATTTTGTCGAATGCTTCTAGTATGCGTTCGACGAATTCTCCCAGGTTCGTCGAATGCTTCCAGCTCTGCGTTCGACGAATCCTTCTATGTTCGTCGACCTCCCTTCCACTTTTTTCGTTCGACGAATTATTTCGATTTTGTTGAACACTTCCATCTCTGCGTTCGACGAATTCTCCCATGTTTGTCGACCTCCCTTCCACTTTCTCCGTTCGACGAACCCTTCTATGTTTGCCGACCTCCCTTCAACTTTCTCCATTCGATGAATTCTTTTGATTTCGTCGAATGCTTCCAGTTTTGCGTTCGACGAATTCTTCTGATTTCATCGAACACCCCCTCCTACTTCTGCATTCGACGTTTTCTTCCAATTTCGTTGATGATAAAGGCGTACACGTTTGGACCGAAATATAATTACAGACGCACACGACTATCTCTCCACGAACTAAAGTCTACGCTCACACAATTGTTCTACGCTGCACCACGTTATTATGTCCAATCAAATATACGCTAGCGTACGGGTTGCCAAACCACTTGGGATCGAATAGAGGCTATAGGCCAATATCCGTTCTGGCTAAAAGGACCAATATTGGATCCGACCGAGCGGTGTTGTACAAAAAGAGATCTACTGAATAAAACACGATTCGGAAAAGGTAGATCTCTCCCAACAAAAGAAAACGAGGGCTCGCCAAACCCTTTTACGAAAATTAAATCAACCAAGAAAAACGCAACTACAATGAAAGCTAACCACGATGTTTCAATGATTTCAAAATTAACGCTAGAAATTCCACCACAAGACTATCTAAAGAAAGGAACACACGGGAGTGGAAAAGTTCGTTACCCAACCGGAATGGATGATTCCGGTTCTCTCGGCGAGGATCGTTCTTCGACGACTCCACCGGAGTCACGCCGGTAAGAGAGAAACTCGCCCGCCTTAGTCGCGTCACGTCGGAATTGGAAATCCACCACGAGGAGGTCTTCTAGATTTGGCAACAAATATATGTAGATATGGTAGGAGAGGGCAAATATGGTAGGTTGTAGGGATTAATATGGAAGGTGGTGGTCGATTTAGGAAGGGGATGAAGAGGGGGTCGGACTTGTTGGTGTTGGGGTTAGCGGCTAGGATTTTGTGGAAGATGGAGGGGCTCGGATTATTATGAAGGGAGGAGGCCAGTTTTGGAGGGCGGTGGCCGGGTTGGTGAGGGGAGGAGGAGGCCGGTGGCTTGTTGGGTGGAAGGGGTCAGTTTTCTTCGTAGAGGAAGAGGAGGGCTCAGGTAGCTAGAGGAAGAGGAAGATATGGAGGAGGGAGGAGGAGGAGGGGAAGTTGGAGGCCGGCGGCCAAAGAAGGAGAGGACTAGCGGATGGCCGAAATTTGCCTTGGAGAGGGAGGAGAATTCAATCTTGAAATTCGGTTTCTTCTTTCATTCATTCAATAATTAAAATATGAAACATACATGCCTATATATAGGCGACACCACACAATCTCCACCATAGAAAATAAAACCACTCATGATGGCTATTTGCACCCATCATGACATAACAATTACAATAATTAAGAACATGAAATAAAAATAACAAATGATGGTTATAAACACCCATCACACATGAAATGAAAATAACATTGCGACATAAAATACCAAACATAGAAATGCATTATTAATTAATAATAATTTATTAATAATAATAATTATTAAATAATAATATATGGGTTTGCGTTCTGGACGGTTATTATGCCGACGCTCCGCATGGTCGTCCGCAAGCATGCCGTCGCCGTCCTCGAAATGTTGTGGGCCGTCGTCTCCATCAATCCTCCCCCGCTCAAAAGTACTCATCACCGATGAGTTCGTCTGAGAGTACCGGTGCAAGAAAGAATCATCCACAAAAGACACGTAGCAGCGAACAACACCACTTGGAGAAGAGAGCACTTCAACCTGGAGTATCCTGTCATGTAAAATGTTGGTCCTGGGGACCCTTGAAAAAGCATTAGGCAATAAAGGAAGAAAAGTTTCAACATCAACTACCAACGTACCTCCAGTGAAGATCGAAAAAGAAAGCGATCCAAGCCCAAACTCACTACCCAAACCATGAGAGAACAAAGTGGAACCAAACAGATAGGCAGATAATTCAAGTGGTGGAGAAACATGCAGCGTTAAATCAGAAACATTAAAAATAGGGGTATTACCCCAATCAGTGGAAAACCTCAAAAGAAATGCGTGTTCTCCTAATTTCATTAATGTCCGCAAAAGGTGCAGCTCACCAACTTGCCCACTTTCTATAGTGCCCGAAAGCAACCGTTCAAGGACGAGACGCATCAAAACAAAATCGCCAATTATACCGTAAAGACGCCCTTTTATGTAAGCTAGCATGAAATGGATAAGGATTTTGTGACGTGGGCAGCGCTTCACTAAAGTGCTTACGTAAATAATGTTCATGGCAAGCATAATCTTGCGCAAACGTACTTAGTGCATTCAGTGGTAACGGAACGACATAAGGCGGTACCAACGAAACTAAATCTGGTGGCGCCGAGGGAATCTCATCAGGAGGCACTATAAGCGGCCCTATCCTAAACGTATAATTCGATAAATGATTTTCTTTAAAATTCATGGAGGTTAGGATAAAGGAAATAGTCGCCACAGACATAAAATCTAAAACATCCGAGGGTGTGACCAATGATGGACTCGTAGGGTAATAGGCCGTCAAAGGGGACATGTCCAAAGGAGGAGCTAAGTCATTCTCAATGTCGAAACACGGGTTTAACGTCCAAGAAAGATCACCCGGTTGCAATCCATTAAAGTCATATGAAAGTTCAAACAATGGATTCGCCCTTACAGAAAATTCGTCTGACATGTCTACCAATTCATTAGATATATCATGTAATTCAGAATCAGTGGTCGGGTCATAGGTCGGCAACAATAATACGAGATCTGGGGGCACTAACGGGACCTCATATAGGGGTACTGGCAGAATGAACTCAGGGGGCGCCGTAGAACTCCTTAAATTAATCGTACTACACTCATGTCCTAAATGATCAGTACGTCGAGTCAACGGGTCAGGGGGACGAGTCAGTAAAATCAAACCCGGGGTACAATCCAAAAAGTCGTCTAATAATGCAACTTCCTTGTTTATAATTTCTTCGAACACACTATCCAAGTTATTTAATTTAGAATCAATTATGGTCTCAGACAAGTGTAAAATTGAGCCTGACTGAAGCTTTAAATCAGGAACGTCAAATAAAGGTGTTTGCATCAAAGAAATATCATTCGAGCTCATAACACTAAAATCATCCAAGGATAACTCGTTCACCCACGGTAAGTCTTCCTAATCAGTCAGAACGTCCAATATATCAGGATCATCAGAACAGTCCTCAAAGTATCTCTGTCTAAGAGGACCAGCTCGAGTCCGAACAGATCATCTCCCAAGTCACTACTAAGTAAACTCTCATCATCAGGTAAAATGCCTACCGATTCAGGTGTAATCTCAGCAAGAGTAATCGTAGGCTCCAGAATGTCATCGACGGGGAGTGGAGATGATTCCTCAGTGGTGGAATCCTCATCCAGGTCACTAGGGTAACCAATATCCTCATCGTCGCTATAATCGTCAGGGATAATAGTCTCGTTCTTAGTGACGGGCACACTCGTAACCACAACCTCAGACTCAATCATGCTGATAGGAACACTCTCCCCCCGTGGGCTCATGACATTCCTAGCACTTACGTCTAACGACCTAGGGATAAAGGTCCTCAGTTTCTCTTTCCTCTCATAGGTAGGTGTACTCGTGCTTGAGATAATCAGATCTTTGCGGGGAAAGTATCTAGCGTGAGGCTTATAGTAATTCCTACAATCAGGAAACTGGGAACGATAGTAGGTAGGGTAATACTCATCCGTTAAGTAATTTTTCATAATCTGCCAACCTATACGTGGGTCGACAGAGGGCATTCCTAAACGTCTATCATCATTAAGCCAGAAGGTATGGGCTCAACCAAATAATTGCAGTCTCGCAACGGGAATCCTGTGGGGATCCAAAATACGATATTGCTCAAAATAATGCTCCATATCGTTCACCCAACATAGAAACACTCGCGGTCCACCTAGCACATCATATGTCGGAGCAGGAATCCTAACACGCCTAGAGGTGCGCGGTGTAACTTGATTCGCCTTTAGTTGGCCAATCAACCCCTTAATATCTTCCACTACAGGACAATGGAAAGGCTTTCTAACGTTCATGACGGAACCTAAAGATTTCATTCGGAAAACGTGAACATCGTAGGCATTTTTTTTGTTTTAATTTCCTGCGGGAAAATGAGGATAAACTACGCGGATTAAGTGCACAAATATAAAGAAATATAGTATGATTCTATTTAATTTAAAAGATAGATTTGTTCCCACTAATATTTCAAAATAATATATAATTTTTTTTTTGATATTCTTGTTGGCAAAAATATGGTGATTATTAATTACTTTTTTTCTGATTTTTTTATTGCTGAAAATAAAATTTAGCCGGCTATTGGCAGACCACAAAATTATTTTTGTTTTGTTTTAATTTTGAGAAAAATTTCAAATTTGGAATTTGAAATTTTCAATTTAGAAATTGGAAATTTGAAATTTGAAATTTGAAATTTGAAATTTGAAATTTAAATTTTGAAATTTGAAATTGAAATTTGAAATTTGAAATTTGAGAATTGAAATTTGAAATTTTAATTTTGAAATTTTTAATTTTAAATTTTAAATTTTAAATTTGAAATTTGAAATTTGAAATTTGAAATTTCGAAATTTGAAATTTGAAATTTAAAATTTGAAATTGGAAATTTGAAATTTGAAATTTGAAATTTTTATTTTTAATTTTGAAATTCGAAATTTTAAATTTTAAATTTTAAATTTTAAATTTGAAATTTGAAATTTGAAATTTGAAATTTCGAAATTTGAAATTGGAAATTTGAAATTTGAAATTTTGAAATTTGAAATTGGAATTTTAAATTTTGAAATTTGAAATTGAAATTTGAAATTTTAAATTTGAAATTTGAAATTTTAATTTTGAATTTTAAAATTCGAAATTTGAAATTCGAATTTTGAATTTTGAATTTTGAAATTTTAAATATCGAAATTTGAAATTTCGTAATTTGAAATTTGAAATTTGAAATTTGAAATTTGAATTTGAAATTTTAAATTTTGAGAGGGGGAGGAGTTCCAATTAGGAAATTGACGAGAACCTCCCTCTGATACCAAATTGATGTAGGCGTACACGTTTGAACCGAAATATAATTACGGACGCACACGACCATCTCTCCACGAACTAAAGTTTACACTCACACAATCGTTCTACGCTGCACCACGTTATTATGTCCAATCAATTATACGCTAGCTACGTGTTGCCAAACCACTTGGGACCGAATATAGGCAATAGGACAATATCTGTTCCGGCTAAAAGGACCAATATTGGATCCGACCAAGCGGTGTTGTACCAAAAGAGATCTACCGAATAAAACACGATTCGGAAAAGGTAGATCTCTCCCAATAAAAGAAAACGAGGGCTCGCCAAACCCTTTTACGAAAATTAAATCAACCAAGAAAAACGCAATTACAATGAAAGCTAACCACGATGTTTCAATGATTTCAAAATTAACGCTAGAAATTCCACCACAAGACTATTTAAAGAAAGGAACACACGGGAGTGGAAAAGTTCGTTACCCAACCAGAATGGATGATTCCGATTCTCTCAGCGAGGATCGTTCTTCGACGACTCCACCGGAGTCACGCCGGTAGGAGAGAAACTCGCCCGCCTTCTTCGCGTCACGCCGGAATTGGAAATCCACCACGAGGAGGTCTTCTAGATTTGGCAACAAATATATGTAAATATGGTAGGAGAGGGCAAATATGGTAGGTTGTAGGGATTAATATGGAAGGTGGTGGTCGATTTAGGAAGGAGATGAAGAGGGGGTCGGACTTGTTGGTGTTGGGGTTAGCGGCTAGGATTTTGTGGAAGATGGAGGGGCTCGAATTGTGATGAAGGGAGGAGGCCGGTTTTGGAGGGGGGTGGTCGGGTTGGTGAGGGGAGGAGGAGGCCGGTGGCTTGTTGGGTGGAAGGGGTCGGTTTTCTTCGTAGAGGAAGAGGAGGGCTCGGGTAGCTAGAGGAAGAGGAAGATATGGAGGAGGGAGGAGGAAGAGGGGAAGTTGGAGGCTGGCGGCCAAAGAAGGAGAGGACTAGAGGATGGCCGAAATTTGCCTTGGAGAGGGAGGAGATTTCAATCTTGAAACTCGGTTTCTTCTTTCATTCATTCAATAATTAAAATTTGAAACATACATGCCTATATATAGGCTACACCACTCAATCTCCACCATAGAAAATAAAACCACTCATGATGGCTATTTGCACCCATCATGACATAACAATTACAATAATTAAGAACACGAAATAAAAATAACAAATTATGGTTATAAACACCCATCACACATGAAATGAAAATAACATTGCGACATAAAATACCAAACATAGAAATGCATTATTAATTAATAATAATTTATTAATAATAATTATTATTAAATAATAATATATGGGTTTGCATTCTGGACAGTTATTATGCCGACGCTCCGCATGGTCGTCCGCAAGCATGCAGTCGCCGTCCTCGAAATGTTGTGGGCCGTCGTCTCCATCAGTTGAACTCCTCCTTCTGCAAATTTTCGTCATACGCCACCGCTTCCTTCTTCTCAATTTTCATCGAACACACCACCTTCTATTTTCTCCTTTCGTCAAACTCTCCATACTTATCCATTGATTTCATCAATCCCTCTCTCCTTCTTTCGTCGAGCTTTCCCCGCTTCTAGAGACAAGTCCGTTTTTCCACAAAAGCATGCTGTCGCCATAAATAAACATCACCCGTACCGAGGCAATCATCATTATCCTCCAGATTTCATACCGAGGCCAACCCCCATGCATGATAATAGCATGGGCATGTCCTGCTCTTTTACGAATCTATAAATAGAGCCCCGCCCCTTGTGTAAAAAAAGCGAACTTCAGGGAGGGGAAGTGCTGCCATTTTCAGTTCTTCCTTAACGTTCTTCCTCTCTCCTTTTCTCATTTAAGTTTTTCTTAGTTTTAGTTTCAATATTACTGCTTCTGTAATAGTTCTTTAAATTTCTTTAGTAGTTTAATTTTAGTGTTAGATTAGTTTTTCATTTCCTGCTAGTGTAAAAGATTTTATATTTCAAGTTGTAAGCTCTCTGTTTGAATTAATATAAAGTCTGTTTTCTTTTACTTTTCTCTATTTTGTTTCCATGCACTCCTACTCATCTCTCTTCCTCCACATCATCATGAGTAACTAATACTCCATGTACTTGATGAAGATTTTCTATAGTTTTAAAATATTATCCAAACTAAAATCTCAAATATGCAAGTGTACCTATCGAAATATAGTATAGGAAATGTCGTATTAGACTCGGGGCCTGTTGAGTACTTCTACTCACCCAAATTAATATTATTTTATCTAAATAAAAAAAGAGATTATTTTAACTAAATGAAGAATATTAAATAAAAAGTAGCACTTGATCTAGACTCACTTTGAACTAAAATAAACCTTCATGAAATAGCAAAAGTGCAAGCTCCTAATTACTTACTTCGACCGTGGAGGTTCCTAAAGTACAAAAGCATCTCTCTCGAGCTCATGCTTCTGACTAACCTTAGGTTGATCGATTAAGACCTCTCGGCCAGTCGAAACCCCTAAGCTTGCTTTAGGTGGTGAACCCCTCTATTGGATTTGACTCCAATCCGGCAGATTTATGTGGTCCTCTCTCGAGGAGTGCATTCAACTCCTTTTATCCTTGAGCGATCTACTCGTATCCGCAACCTCTCGGTCATTTAAGATACGGATCTAGGATCGAATAACAAATCTGTGAAATATGAATTCGATACAGAATAAATCAAAGATAAATCGATAGCGAGCAAAAATAGAGAGCTTGACACGTTTTTGAGAAAATAAATAAAGTTAGCTTTATTCAAAGTTTGTCTTGATCAAGTGCTGAGAAAATTAGCTACATGACATGAAAAGGGAGGTACATAAACAAGAAAACATAATTGCTAAAAGTAAATTGCTTGAAAACAAAACTAAGTTATAAATGAAAAGTACAAGAGAGAAATGCATAAAAAAGGTAAACTAAGCTACAACAAAAGCCTAAAACTTGCTCCTAATCTTCCCCCTGAGCTTCTGGACTCATCTGCTATTTATAGATTTTTCTGCTTGGGAGTCAAGCCCATTGGTCACGCCCGTGACCTAGGGCGTGTTAGGCTCGGAAACTGCAGTCTTGAAAGCCCGGGAACGTTGGAGAAAAACCGCCAAAAATCGCCGTTTTACGGGTCACGCCCCTAGGTCACGCTCGTGACCTAGGGCGTGTCTAGACTGTTACAGGAAACGGCGGGAATGGAAACGGCGGGAAGTAATTCTGGCGTTTCTGAAGTGGTCATGCCCTAGGTCACGCCCGTGACCTAGGGCGTGTCTGACTGGGCCAGCAAAACGGTTGGAAACGGCGCAATCTGGGATTAATTTCGCAGTTTTGGGTAGGTCACGCCCTAGGTCATGCCCGTGACAGGGGGCGTGTCCTTAGAAAAATGTCCCAAAATTGTTCAGGGAAGCTTTCTGGAAAAATCAGTTTTTTTTTACCTAGATACGCCCGTGACTCAAATGTCACGCCCGTGTCACGGGCGTGTACTTGTGAAATTCTCCAGAATTGTAGAGGACGTCGTCCTCTTTCCGTTGACTGGTTGCACGTCTCGTAACTCTTTCTGGTTTGAAAGTTATGACCATTTGAAGTTCAGCTATCCGTGACCAAAAATGATCATTTTCTCCGTTTCAACTCCTGATAAGTCCAGCAAGCTCCAAATTGCAATTCGCAGCTCATATTGACCTGAAATATGAAATTAAAGCAATTAGAACCATAATTACTAAAATATAATTATAATCTTATTATTAATTAAATAAAAACTAAATGAAAATAACTATAATTAGTGACTTATCAAATACCCTCATACTTAATTTTTGGTTATTCCAGAGCAAAACTATGAGAAGTACTTATAAGAAATTTATATTTTTTAATTTAAACTAAAAATTCATTAAATCAAAAGAAAGTTAAAAATAAAATTTAGCGATTTAAATATTAAATCCTAAACTATGAAATTAAAATGTATAGAGAAAGGTATTTAGCAAACATTTCTCATATAAATTAATTAGAATTCAAAATTAAGTAATTTAGCAAACAAAATTAGATTAGAATTATTCACATTATTACTAAAAAGAAACTTGTAAGAAATTTTTAACTACTACTTATGCTCTCCTAGTATTTTAATTTACATCTAAAACCATTTTTTTACGGTTTGTGGAAAAGGAAAATGAAGAGTTTTTGGATTGGGGGCGATGAATTTTATCCTCTCACCCCACACATTTTTTTCTTTTGATATTTGCATATGTTTACCAAGAAAATGATGGATTTTATCCTCTCATTTTCCATGACATATGAACAAATATTTTTTTCTCTTCAAATCAAAACAAAAATTAAATGGGAGTAATGAATTTTATTCTCTTACTCCTATTTTTATTTGGGGATTGCATATGTGTACCAAGGAATTTATAAGTCCCATGACATATGATCTAACCAAAATAAAAAAATTGCATTTGTGTACCAAGGGATGATGAATTTTATCCTCTCATCCCTATGACATATGATCTAACAAGAAAATTTAAAACAGAGGGAAGGTTACACAAAATTTAGATTAAATTAAAATAATTAGAGAGCAACTATAGTAAATTTAGAATTTCCTAAGAATCTTTAAGCATAAATGATTATAATTAAAATCAAAAGATTGTTAAACTAAACACTATAAAATTGAAACTAATTAGAATTAAGAGAAAAGTAAGTAAATAAGGTTCTCTAAACAAAATTAATTCATAAGTTTATTTATCAAAATTAAATCGCTAAAAATTAATTTAACTAACTATGATAAAATAAAAGACTAGCAATTTAAAAATTATAAAAATTCTATAAATAAACTCAATTAAATTGATGAAAATCACATAAAATTAAGAAGGGGTTTATTTATATTTTTTAGAATTTTTTTTTAAGATAACAATACTAAAACAAAGAAAAGATAAATTAAAATCCTAATTTTTTTTGTTATTTCTTGGACTTCCCAAGGGCTACCCAGTGATGTGTTCGCAAGGTACTAGGCGGTTTTGTGGGATGAAATCCCAACACGGCCCTTTCCAAGAAATTAATTTTCAATTTTCTATTTTTTTTGTATTTTTGATAATAAAAAGAAAACAATTTTTTTTGTATTTTTAAAGATTTTCTTCAATTGTTTTTTGAAATAAAAGCCTAAAATGGATTCCACCCCATACTTAAAAATAAACATTGTCCCCAATGTTTTCAAGCCAAGTAGGAGGGGAAAAAATGCAATAAAAAATGGCAATAATTTAAAGATAATCAAGGGGTGTCTCCCAAGAAAGCTTTTCTTTTTCTCGTCTTTAAGCTAGACGGTTTGGGTTAGGAAAAAGGGAAATAAAAATTGAAGTGTAAGGGCAACTCCCTTAATTCCCGCTTTGGCGAAGAAGCAAAAGTCGCTCGCCCGACTACTCCTCCGCTGTCTTCTTGATTTTCCTTATTGTAGCAGTTGACTTGAAAATGTAAATTCAAATCACCTATCCATACCTGAGGTGATCTGAATTTTTGTAGAGGAGCGGCAAATGGATCGTGGATGACGTTTAATTGCAACGGCTCCTCTTCTACAAGAAAATTGTTAGTATACGGAAAATCAAAAGTAAGCATTTCAGAAAAATCTTCGCAAGGAGGAGGCTCTTGCAAAGGTATAAGATTAGGCTCCGGTTGTTTATTTTCTAAAATTAATTTTTTATCCAAAATTTTACTGGAAATAAAATCATTGGACACATCAGGATCAAAAATTTTTGCTCCTAAAAAGTCATAAATTGTGCATGGAGGAGAAAAAGTGGATGTCGTAAGAGGAGACACATGTTCTTCTTCTACTTCGTCCATAACGTCCATACACCTAACAAACTCTTGAAATAAGAGTTTTTCCTCTTCTTTGGTATAAACAACTACGGGGGTACATGAAGAGTCATGTTTCGCCAAAGGTAAATGAAAGTGAAGGGATAGAAAAATTCTTAGGACAAGCAATAATTCTTCTAAATTTTGGAGGATCAAAACTTGAAATTGTGTACCCAACTCCTTTGGAGTGAAGTGCGGTGAAAGAAGAGATTATAGATTTTGGTTTAACCTTAAAGCCTAACACACGTGATGTGCAAACACAAGCTAACTGTAATTACATTAAAGCCTGGAAAAACCTAAGCAGCAACTAGCAACCTAGTTATATCTATTCACAGCCACATTACAAGAAAAATAATAAGCAAGCCAGACGACACAAGGAATTTTATAGTGGTTTCCCCAAACAAACTTGGGTACGTCCAAACTCTTCTACCCAAACGGTAGGAATCCACTACAGGTTTTTGCTAAGGTGCCCTGCCACCAATGATCTGATTCAGGTAGATCAAACAGACCCTTTAGACTTTTGATCAGGTGTCTAAAAAACCAAGCACAGGTTTTTGATCAGGTGCCCTGCCACCAAGGGATACTTTTGAAGGGAGTAATAACCCTGTACAGGAGGGGGAAGAAGTTAAGATGTCTTCTCTAAATTTTACAATAGATTAGAGAAGCACAAAAAGCTTGCACTGAGCTAGAATGCTCTAAAGAATCAAGGCTCCCCCTGGCTCAAAGATGTCCAGGTGAAGTCTTGCTTCAGTGCAGAAACTCTTCAGAAAATTCTGAAGGAAAGAGCTACAGGAAGATAAATAAATAACAAAAAGAGAATCTCTTCAAGCAGCTATTCTTCTTCTTCTTCTTCTTCAAAGAAACTCTGAGTTGAACTTCCTGAAAGCAGGAGAACTCAGGTGAAGAAGAGATGAAGATCTTACACTTCTCAGTTAGATGGAGTTTGCTGAGAGCAGGAAGCTTGAGCTTGATGAAGGCTTGAGTGCTTTTGAATATGTGTGTAACACTCCTGTTCACTAGAAAACTAGCTTTTAATCCTTCTGCAAAGGGTTCTTTATATATTAGCAGCAAGCAACGGCTCTCTTCCATTTGAATTCTTTGTCTTCTTGTGAGCCTTGAGACTTGGGCTGTAAATATCAAGAAGACAGAAATATCTCTGCAGCAATACATTCCATAAAAAGGAATAAATCTCTTTCTAAGAAGCTGCAGGTTTAAATCAAATAAACAGAGGACTAAATAAAGTCACATCAGAAACTATCTCTTTATAGCAAAAGAAACTTTTCAGTCCAACGGCTATAAAGGGGTTGACAGCGGATAAAGTAATTTAAATAGACAGCTAATAAGACAAACAACTTTATCTTAAAAGATTTGAACTCAGGCAAATAGAATGAAGTAAATAATGCCTGGAAACTTTATCATACAGCTTAAAATATCGTGCCAGAAAATGTATTAAATAATTAAATATAATAAATAAATACAAAATCAAAAGGCAGACAGAAAACGTCGAACGACCTTCGAAGATCGTCGAACGACGCCAGGAGATCGTCGAACTATCGGACAGATAGTCGAACGATCCAGATAGTCGAGCTATCAAATAGATAGTCGAGCTACCGCAGCAGATAGTCGAACTATCAGGACAGATAGTCGAACTATCAGATAGTCGATCTATCTATGACAGATAGTCGAGCTATCAAGCGCACATAGATAGTCGAACTATCAAGCAGATAGTCGACCTACCTCAGAAAACAGATAGTCGATCTATCAAAAGATAGTCGAACTATCAAAACAAACTAGATAGTCGAACTATCAACAGATAGTTTCGAACTACCAGCGCAGAAACAGATAGTCGAACTATCAACAGATAGTCGAACTATCAGCGCAGAACAGATAGTCGAACTATCAACAGATAGTCGAACTATCAGCGCAAGAACAGATAGTCGAACTATCAACAGATAGTCGAACTATCAGCGCAGAACAAGGCGTCCACCAACTGATAGACGATCGTCGATCAGTCGATAGACGATAGTCGCAACGGCGTTCGACTATAGTCGAACGAAAAACTACTTAACCAAATTCTCAATTTGGAAAAGCGAGGACTCTACAGCTAGACTCCTAACCATTGACCATAGATATTTCTTGGGTCAAAGGGGCACAAAGGAGAAGACTAAACTCAATCAAACTAGGGTACCAACAATCTCCCCCATTTGAGTTAAGTCTCTCAAAGCTAAAACAACTAGCTATAGAAAACTAAAATACTACAGAAAAAGAATAGCAACAAGATTGGCAGATAAACAATTTAGATAAACCAATATATCACATATATCACAGCAGTATAAATAAACTATTAAGAGTTTTTAGAGTCAGGTAATGGGTCAGATGAACTAGAGACAAAGGAAATTTTTCGAAGAGGATCATCTGATTCCTTTTTCGACATCTTCAAGTCCTGCACTCCAAGAAATTTTCAGCTCTGTTGCTCTGGGGACCACAGCTTCAGGATGTTTCTCCATATACTTTGCTGGGTCAAAGATCTCAGGATTAACTTGGAATTTCTCAAACTCTTTCTTTCTATAAGATGACATGGTAGTGAAACCAGTCACATCTTTTCCTTCAGCTCTTGCTTTTCTAATCTGGGCTGCTCCTACAAGTTCTTGAAATCGAGCCATCCTAAAATTAGGATCGAGCTCAGGATTTTCATATACGGGCTCTGGAGAAGCAGCAGCTATTATATCTAGATACAAACATAAATAAACTTAGCAAAAGGAACTTGCTAGAAGGTTTTAAAACACTGTAAGCTATTTACCTTTTGAAACACTCTTCTCAGATTGAACTGGAGAAGGAGGTGGAGAAAAGGTTGGTCTTTGGGCCACAACCTCCTTCATTGGTCTTTGAGATCCATAAGATGATCTGCTTTGAGAACTTTGATGACCTTGCCTAGATTGGGGCTGAGCAGATGCAGATTTTTCATAAGCAGCAGATCGACTAGCAGGTAGATTCCCAGAGGTCCTGCACCAGGAGGTGGAGGAGGACCTTTGGGAGTCCATCTGGAGACTGGACTGTCATACCTCTTTGTTCTCTTCCTTTCTTTTTGCTGATTTTTCGAGAACCTCATCCAATGCTGAAAATCTTTAGATTTGGGGTCAATGCCCTTCAGAATATAATATGGAATGTCATTATCCTTATTTGGAGGAGGAGGAGGAGCAGCTTTTCTTTTCTTAGCAGCAGTTTTCTTCTTCTTTGAATTTTCAGAAACATCTGAATCATCATCATCATCAGAATGGGATGATGGAGGGTTCTCATAGGGATCATAGGCTTCTGAGACAGCCTTTTCTTTAAGCTTTGAACTAGATTTCTCCCTTTCTTCTTCCAGGGCATCCATAGCCAGAAGAGAGTCTAAATCTAAACCAGGAGAATCATCCCAGATGGATGACTTCTCAAATTGCAATTCTTTCTCTTTTTTTCTTGTAAAGATTTTACTCTTAAGTCCCAAGCAGCCCTTGCTTGATTTCTTCCAAATTTAAAACAGGAGAATCAACTTTGATTTCCTCTTGATTTTCATTCTCTTTATCATTTAAAAACACATCCAATTCTGGATCTAATTTAGTATCAGAATCATTGGAGCGGCCTTAGAAACAACTGCTGTTTTCTTGGCAGTTAAATCCTCTTTAATAAAATCTGTAGAACACAGATCTGCTAAGTAAGCTTGAATCATCCCTTCAAGGTATACACCAGCAAGCAAATAAATTGACTCATCAACAAACCGGATTAGGAATTACCTTCATATTTAACCATCTCCCAGCAGTCATTCAGATATTTAGTTATGATTCCTTCCAGGAATCTGGCAATCGTAGGAGAGGTTATATCTTCTAAGCATACTTTCACAGCAATTTCTGATAGCAGAATACCATCTGATATTTCCTTCTCAGTCAAGACTGGAGCTAAAACTTTCTTAGCAGGAGCACTCTCTTCCTCAGCTGGAACAATTTCTTCCTCAGCTGGAACAATTTCTTCCTCAGCTGGAGTTGCCACTTTCTCAGCTGGAACAGTCTCTTCCTCAGCAGGAGCTGTTTCTTCCTGATCAGTCATAGCAACATCTTGAACTTCTTCTGGCTCAACTGGAGCAGATTCTGGCTGGACAGATACGACAACATCTGGAGCTATCTCTATTTCAGCTGGGGAGTAGAGGCAGGAAGGTCTGAGACATCTTCATTGGACATCTCCCCCTGCCTGATTTCAGCTAAAACGGAAACAGGCCCCTAGAGGTAGATGGCTCAGCAGAGTTAGAAAATGGATTGGATGGAGGCAGTGAGACGGTCAATGGAGGCAGTAAGGGGAGCGATTGCCTCGTCAATCATGGTTTTGATTGACGGGGTAATCAGCTCCACGATGCGAATGATAATCTCAGGAGAGATTTCAAAAGATGATGGTGAGAGGTGGATGGATCAGCAGCAGAGATGGTAGATGTGCTGGGATGGAGGATGGTGTGAGCAGGGGATCGAACTGGAGATGCAGAGGAGAGGGAGCAGGGGATGGGGAATGAACTGGGGAATTAACGGGAGATGCATGAGGAGTAAGAATTCTCTCTGAACCTAACAAATCGAAGCTAGGAGCAGATATCCTAGCCAGATATGCAGGTAGAGGAGAGGCTGGAGGAGACGAGGAACAACCACGGTTGTTTCAGGTGCAGCAGAAGAGGAGGGTCGTACCTCAGCAGAAGTTGATGGTACTTCAACTGAGGGTAGACGGCAAAACAGAGGAGGAGGAAGGGATAGCTGAGCCAGCTTCACTAGGTTGAGGAGCGACTGAAGCAGTCCTTGTGTCCTCAGATTGCGCTGGAGCAGACTTCACGAACGTCCTCTTCCATTTTGAAAACAGATGGGGATCCATCTTCTTGCTGGCATTGATGGTAGTTGCGGCAGAACTCAGCAACTGGGGAATTTCTCCTTCAGGAAAATACTTATAACCCTTCCCAGGGTAACTTTTCTTTCCTGTCTTCTTTCTGATCAAATCAAACAGAACAGCAGCCCAATCGATCCTCTTTCGATTGACAATTGCATACATAAGTGCAATTGTTGCCTTGTGATGTTGTCATGGGCAGAGTGCTTCCAAGGAGCACTTTTCCGACTACTTCAGCGAGAAACTTTATCTTGAAGGGAAAATTTTCCTTAAGCAACTTGGAGGGAATGCCTTCAGCATGTCCCAGCTCGACGAGCATCCTTCCAAACTCCTGAGCGTCTTGCTCATAATCTTCGTCACCGATAACTAACCAAAAACATCAGAAAGGACGGCCGGAGTTAGGATAGCTTCTACTCCGCCGATGGTACCGATCATCGACTCGTCTGTGGAAGACGACGTGAACGCCCATTCTTTTATCTCTGGAATATTAATCTTGATCCTTTCAGACATCAGCTTCTCTAGGCCTTGATCTCTGCAGAGCTGGAGAACTTCCACTATGCGGCATCGCAACTGCTGAAAGCTTCAAATCTACACTGAATCCGGCATCGAACTTGACGACAGCTAGAACAGCTGGGGAAATCGCCATCGAATCGCTGGAGAAACGCGAGAAGGAGGAGAAAGACGAAGGAGACGGAGCGGCAGAAAATCGCAAGCGGGAAAGCAGAATGCGAAAGGGCACGTTCCGTCGACGATACAGCAACAGATCTTTTAACCTAGGTCGACTATCGGCTTTATATTGAACCGGATATAGTCGGTCTATTTAAAAAATCTTGAACCGATAGTCGAACGGCCGTTCGACGATCGGCTCAGAAGCAGAGTAGTCGGACAATCGTTCGACTATTTCTGGCTTCTCAAACAAAAGGCTGTCGTCGTCCGGAGATCGACGATGAGCTCAGCCTGTTCGACGATGGTCGAACGTCGATCGACGATCTTCAAACAGAAGCTATCATTAACCAGAGGTCGACGATAGGCTCAATCCGTTCGACGATCTTCGATCATCGTTCGACGATCTTCAGGCAGACCTTAACATAGGCAGATATCGTCATACTTAGTCTCGTCCATTGATCATGCCTAGTTGGACTAAAAAGAACAGATGCTTCTGTTCATCTAAAGGCTTGGTGAATATATCACCTCTCTGAAACTCAGTGGATATGAACTCAAGACAGATCTTGTTCTTTTCCACACAATCTCTCAGGAAATGGTGCCTAATCTCAATGTGCTTGGTTCTAGAGTGGTGCACTGGATTTTGTGCAATAGAAATAGCACTGGTACTATCACACATGATCTTGGTGTTCTTGTGTGAGTAACCATAATCCACAAGCTGGTTTTGAATCCACAGGATCTGTGAACAACAACTAGCAGCAGCTATATATTCAGCCTCTGCAGTTGAAGTTGAGACAGAAGCCTGCTTCTTACAGAACCAAGAGACCAATCTCTCTCCAAGGAACTGGCAAGTTCCTGAGGTGCTCTTCCTGTCAACTCTGCAACCAGCATAGTCAGAATCAGAATATCCAATTAATTCAAACTCTGACTCAGCTGGGTACCAAAGTCCTAGATTTGGACATCCTTTCAGGTATCTCAGGATTCTCTTTAGAAGAATCAGATGAGATTCCTTGGGGTTGACCTGGAATCTAGCACAAAGGCATGTAGCAAACATTATATCTGGCCTACTTGCAGTTAGATATAATAGGGAACCAACAATGGCCCTATAATTCTTTTGATCAACTGGCTTGCCGTGATCATCAGAATCAATAACTACATTAGTAGCCATGGGTGTAGGCATTGCTGAAGCATCAGCCATCCCAAATTTCTTTACCAATTCCTTGGCATATTTGGATTGGGAGATGAAGATACCATCAGCATCTTGCTTAACTTGGAGACCAAGAAAGTAAGACAGCACACCCATGCTACTCATCTCAAACTTAGAGTGCATCAAGTTGGAAAACTTTTTGCAAAGTTTGGGATCAGTGGAGCCAAAGATAATATCGTCTACATACACCTGGACTAACAGGATTGTGTCCTTGTGATGCTTAACGAAAAGGGTTCTATCAACTACTCCCCTAGTGAAGTTGTGCTCTAACAGGAAACTAGCTAGAGTTCTCATACCAGGCTCTGGGAGCTTGCTTTAGTCCATAAAGAGCTTTTTGCAACTTGAAAACATGAGAGGGCTGTGTTGATGAAACAAACCCTGTGGTTGTTCAACAAACACTTCTTCCTTAAGCTCACCATTCAGGAATGCACTTTTGACATCCATTTGGAACACCTTAAACTTCATGTAGGCTGCATAGGCCAAGAAGATCCTTATTGCTTCTAGCCTTGCAACAGGAGCAAAGGTTTGGTCATAGTCTATACCTTCCTCCTGTCTGTAGCCCTGAGCTACAAGCCTAGCTTTATTCCTTACTATTATTCCATTTGCATCTAACTTGTTTCTATACACCCACTTGGTGCCTATGATCAGTTGGCCTTTAGGTCTTGGAACCAAAGTCCAAACTTTACATCTCTCAAACTGATTGAGCTCCTCTTGCATTGCAATGATCCAGTGGGGATCTAGCTCTGCATCTTTAAAGGTGAGGGGCTCAACCTGTGAGAGGAAACAAGCATGCATCACATCCTGTCTTAATTGATGTCTTGTTTGCACACCAGCTGATATGTCTCCAATCACTTGAGATGTGGGATGATCTCTAAGTGTGACAATATCAGCAGGTGGGATGTGATCTTCAGCAACAGTTGGGATTAATTCCTCAGGAGGAATTTGATCTACTGTTGGTGGAACAACAACAGCTTCAACAGCTTCAGCAATGTCTTCATCACTGTCTGATTCAGTGATCTGAAGAGTTGAAAGTTGAAGGATTTCTTGAGGGGCATCATGTACCTGCAAAGAACTGGAGGAAGGAGAATTTTCTTTCTCCTTGTAAAACATCTGAGACTCATCAAAAGTCACATGCACAGATTCCTCTATCTTACAGGTTGATTTGTTATAAACCCTATAAGCTTTGCTTACTTGGGAATATCCAAGCATGATTCCCATTGAAGCTTTTGCTTCAAATTTTCTAATATATTCTTTATTATTGTTATGAATATAGACAGTACAGCCAAAAATTCTAAAGTAATTAATTTTTGGTTTCTTTCCTTTAAGCAACTCATAAGGAGTTTTACACTTAAGTTTGTGTATCAAACTTCTATTCAAGACATAGTTAGCTGTACTAACAGCTTCTGCCCAATAGGATAGAGGCATGTTAGCATCTGCCAACAATGTGCTAGCAGCTTCAATTAGTGTTCTATTCTTCCTCTCAACTACCCCATTTTGTTGGGGAGTTCTAGGAGCTGAGAAGCTATGTTTGATACCTTCTCTCTCACAGAATTCTTGCATGAGAAGAGAGTCAAACTCAGTACCATGATCACTTCTGATCAAGGCCACATGAGTAGAGTACTCAGTCTGCACACAAAGTAGAAAGTCTGTAAGGGCTTTGAAGTTATCAGACTTAGTTCTCAAAAAGAAAACCCAACTGAACCTAGAGAAGTCATCTACAATTACTAACGTGTAATACTTCCCTCCTAGACTCTGTACATTTATTGGGCCAAAAAGGTCCAAGTGTAATAAATACAGGATTCTAGGTGAATTACTTTTATTAACAGATTTAAATGAATTTTTGGTTTGCTTGCCTAGCTGACAAGCCTTGCATAGGCTCTCCTTCTTGTAGGGGCAAGAAGGTAAACCTCTAACAAGGTTGTGCTTAGATAACCTAGATATGTTCTTCAGGTTTACATGACTAAGCCTTTTATGCCATAAGGAATTATTATTAAGGGTTAATTCATTAAACAGGCAGATTTCAGAGCGAGATGAATTAAAATCTACTAAATATATATTGCCTATTCTATTACCTATCAAGACAACATTATTATTTAAAGTAATATTGCAAGAGGAGTTAGAAAACGAAACCTGGTAGCCAGCATCACATAGCTGGCTAACTGAAATCAGGTTGTGCTTCAGTCCACTGACATAAGCAACTCTCTTGAATGTAACAGCTCCAATTGTGATCTTGCCATATCCTTCTGTCTGACCACAGCTGGAGTCTCCAAAGATAACCTTTGGGCCGAGCTTTGCTTTGTACTTTGACAGTAGCTCTTTGTTTCCTGTCATATGCTTAGAGCATCCACTATCCAAATACCACTTATTTTGAGTGATTGGATAGGCCTTCACCTGCAAAACAACTATTTAGACAGAGTGGACCCAGGTAACCTTGGGTCCCTTGTTTTTCACATAAGAAAAACTGGAGATATAAGAAAATGCAGGCTGAGGGTGATAACCTAGAGGGTGAGATCTCCTAGGTGGGATTCTCCATGCAGATGATGGGTCAACAAACCTAGGGTTTCTATTTTCATTTAAGTTTCTATGGAATGGATTATGATTTTGAAAATCATGTTGAAATCGTCGATCGACGTTCGACGATAGGCGCTCAGATCGTCGAGCTTCGTTCGACCATGGAGCATCCGATCGTCGAGCTGCGTTCGACGCTTTTTGCATTTCTTTGAAAAACTTCTTTCTCTTTTCTCTCTTAGCCTTATTTAATGTTTTATTTACAAGGTTTACTTGCTCAGTGTTCTTCTTTCCACTAGCTGAAATGAAGTTCACTGGAGTTGAAAGGTTATTTTTAAGCAAGACTGGGGGTTCACTGGGAGAAGCTCCTAAGCCTAATTTATCATTTCCTGTCCTAGTGTTAGCCATGCTGGTAATTTCTAACAGCTTAAGGCTTCTACCATTAAGTGACTCTTCTAGTCTCTTAGACTTAGCTAATTCCATTTTAAGGAATTTGATTTCTTCACTACAAGTAGTGAGTTCTTCCTTTAACCTAACATTTTCGGAGGCTATTGATTCAGAGTCAGCTAGCCTATTTCTAAGTTCTTTTATCTCTTTTTCTGAACTAATTAAATCTAAACATAGAGATTTAAAATCTAACTTAAACTCTTCTGAAGTAAAATCATAAGATGAAAGTACCTCATCTTCAGTAGGCATTTCTTCATCTGAGTCAGAACTCTCTGCAGCAGAGTGGTTGCTGCAGGCATCTATTGCCATGAGGCAAACTTCTTTTGCCTTCTTTTCTTCTTCATCCTCACTAGAGCTTGAGGATGAGGATTCTTCATCAGAATCACTCCAGGTTTCAGCAATGAAACCTCTCTCCTTTTTCTTGTTTTTGTAGGAGGATGGCTTGGAGTGCTTCCTGTGCTGCTCCTTTTCTTTTCTCTTTTCCTTGTTCTTCTCCTCTGGACACTCTGGCAAAATGTGTCCAGGCTTCCTGCACCCATAACAAATAATTTCTTTAGATGGAGTACGATCATACCTTGGCTTTTCTTCATACTTTGAAGATTTTCTTCTGAACTCTTTTCTCCCCATTTTGAGAAATCTCTTGGCAAACAATGCCATGAGCTCCTCATTTGATTGGCTGCCTTCTGAGGCTTCAGCAGCTTTAAGAGCTAGAGATTGCTCTTTTCTTGTTGGAGTGGGGGTCTTGGCTTCTGCTTCAGCTTCCCTTATCTTCAGCACTTGCTCAAAAGATTTGAGCTTGCCGAGAAGGGCTTCAGTTGATATCTCATTGGTGCTTCTGGCTTCCTTGATTGGCCAGATCCTCAAATCCCATGTGCTAGGGAAGCACATAAGGATCTTATCATTGACCTCTGTCAATGAGATATCCTTGTCAAGGGTCCTCAGCTCATTGATGATTGAGCTGAGCCTGGTGTACATCGCTTCAACTGATTCAGCATCAGTCTTTTTGAAGTTCTCATACTGTGAGATAAGGTTGGACCTCCTGTCCTTCCTTTCATCAGCTGAACCAGCTACAATCTGGTTCAGTGTGTCCCACATGGCCTTTGCTGAAGAGCAATCAGCAACCTTCTGGAACACTTCATCAGACATAGTCTGAGCCAGTATGTTCATTGCTTTGGCATCAGCAATTTTTGCCTTCTTGTACTCATCATTATAGTCTGGAGGAGGCACTGCACTCATATCAGATGATGAGGCAGTAGCTGCAGCAGGTGCTCTTGGGGGACCTGACAAAATAGAAGCAAAAATACTCTCATCAATAGAGTTCATATAAAGTTTGATCCTTGCCTTCCAGATGCCAAACTTTGCTAAGTTGCATGCTGGAGGTCTGGTGCTAGAATAATCCTTAGACTGGGCCATGATAGTGAATTTCTATAAACTCTTGGTATCTATCAGGATCTTGTGACTTAGGTGTTAGCCTATACAGTCAGCTAACCTCCCTCTGATACCAATTGAAAGTGAAGGGTAGATACAACTCTAGAGGGGGGGTGAATAGAGTAATCAAATTTTGCACAATGCAAAACTTAACTGTCTACCCAACTCCTTTGGAGTGAAGTGCGGAATGAAGAGATTATAGATTTTGGTTTAACCTTAAAGCCTAACACACGTGATGTGCAAACACAAGCTAACTGTAATTACAGTTAAAGCCTGGAAAACCTAAGCAGCAACTAGCAACCTAGTTATATCTATTCACAGCCACAGTACAAGAAAAATAATAAGCAAGCCAGACGACACAAGGAATTTTATAGTGGTTCCCCAAACAACTTGGGTACGTCCACTCTTCTACCCAAACGGTAGGAATCCACTACAGGTTTTTGCTAAGGTGCCCTGCCACCAATGATCTGATTCAGGTAGATCAAACAGACCCTTTAGACTTTTGATCAGGTGTCTAAAAACCAAGCACAGGTTTTTGATCAGGTGCCCTGCCACCAAGGGATACTTTTGAAGGGAGTAATAACCCTGTACAGGAGGGGGAAGAAGGTTAAGATGTCTTCTCTATTTTACAATAGATTAGAGAAGCACAAAAGCTTGCACTGAGCTAGAATGCTCTAAAGAATCAAGGCTCCCCCTGGCTCAAGATGTCCAGGTGAAGTCTTGCTTCAGTGCAGAAACTCTTCAGAAAATTTGAAGGAAAGAGCTACAGGAAGAAAATAAATAACAAAAAGAAATCTCTTCAAGCAGCTATTCTTCTTCTTCTTCTTCTTCAAAGAAACTCTGAGTTGAACTTCCTGAAAGCAGGAGAACTCAGGTGAAGAAGAGATGAAGATCTTAACACTTCTCAGTTAGATGGAGTTTGCTGAGAGCAGGAAGCTTGAGCTTGATGAAGGCTTGAGTGCTTTTGAATATGTGTGTAACACTCCTGTTCACTAGAAAACTAGCTTTTAATCCTTCTGCAAAGGGTTCTTTATATATTAGCAGCAAGCAACGGCTCTCTTCCATTTGAATTCTTTGTCTTCTTGTGAGCCTTGAGACCTGGGCTGTAAATATCAAGAAGACAGAAATATCTCTGCAGCAATACATTCCATAAAAAGGAATAAATCTCTTTCTAAGAAGCTGCAGGTTTAAATCAAATAAACAGAGGACTAAATAAAGTCACATCAGAAACTATCTCTTTATAGCAAAAGAAGACTTTTCAGTCCAACGGCTATAAAGGGGTTGAAGCGGATAAAGTAATTTAAATAGACAGCTAATAAGACAAACAACTTTATCTTAAAAGATTTGAACTCAGGCAAATAGAATGAAGTAAATAATGCCTGGAAACTTTATCATACAGCTTAAATATCGTGCCAGAAAATGTATTAAATAATTAAATATAATAAATAAATACAAAATCAAAGGCAGACAGAAAACGTCGAACGACCTTCGAAGATCGTCGAACGACGCCAGGAGATCGTCGAACTATCGGACAGATAGTCGAACGATCCAGATAGTCGAGCTATCAAATAGATAGTCGAGCTACCGCAGCAGATAGTCGAACTATCAGGACAGATAGTCGAACTATCAGATAGTCGATCTATCTATGACAGATAGTCGAGCTATCAAGCGCACATAGATAGTCGAACTATCAAGCAGATAGTCGACCTACCTCAGAAAACAGATAGTCGATCTATCAAAAGATAGTCGAACTATCAAAACAAACTAGATAGTCGAACTATCAACAGATAGTCGAACTACCAGCGCAGAACAGATAGTCGAACTATCAACAGATAGTCGAACTATCAGCGCAGAACAGATAGTCGAACTATCAACAGATAGTCGAACTATCAGCGCAGAACAGATAGTCGAACTATCAACAGATAGTCGAACTATCAGCGCAGAACAAGGCGTCCACCAACTGATAGACGATCGTCGATCAGTCGATAGACGATAGTCGAACGGCGTTCGACTATAGTCGAACGAAAAACTACTTAACCAAATTCTCAATTTGGAAAAGCGAGGACTCTACAGCTAGACTCCTAACCATTGACCATAGATATTTCTTGGGTCAAAGGGGCACAAAGGAGAAGACTAAACTCAAATCAAACTAGGGTACCAACAGTAAAAGTTTTAAAGAAGGAGAAAAATTCTTAGGACAAGCAATAATTTCTTCTAAAGTTTTGGGAGGATCAACTTGAAATTGTGTAAAGTCCCAAAGATTAGAAGAAGTGGGTGGTGTGATAAAAGAAGAACAAGAATTAGGATCTAAATAATTGTTCTCATAACTCGAAATATTTTCCGGTTGATCTTGCGAACAAGAAAAAAACCAGTAGCCGAGGTGGAAGAAGAATTATTTAAATCAAAATAATTATTCGTATTTAAATTTGAAAAAGTATTTTCATGAAAATTAGAAGAATAGGAAAAATTATTTTCATGAAAATTAGAAAAAGAATTATCATAAAAGTGAGAATAGTTATTTTCATAATTATTATAGAAATTAGTTTCATAAGAAAGATTTTTATAAAAATTATAATGATAACAATATTCACTTTGATGAGAACCACCACAATAATAACAAACAATTTGGCGTTGTCTTGCGGCTTTCAAAAGATTTACTTTGTGTGTAAGCTCGGCAATTTTAGCGGCCAATTGTGATAACATTTTTTTTATAAAAGAAGAAAAAAAACAACCGTTAGCTAATTGAAATGAATTTGAAAAAGAAAATTAAAAAGAGAAATGGTGATAGAGAAAAAGAGGGATAAAAGTAATACAATTCGCGTTTTCAAAATATCAACAAAATAGTCCCCGACAACGGCGCCAAAAACTTGATGAAGATTTTCTATAGTTTTAAAATATTATCCAAACTAAAATCTCAAATAGGCAAGTGTACCTATCGAAATATAGTATAGGAAATTTCGTATTAGACTCGGGGCCTGTTGAGTACTTCTACTCACCCAAATTAATATTATTTTATCTAAATAAAAAAAGAGATTATTTTAACTAAATGAAGAATATTAAATAAAAAGTAGCACTTGATCTAGACTCACTTTGAACTAAAATAAACCTTCATGAAATAGCAAAAGTGCAAGCTCCTAATTACTTACTTCGACCGTGGAGGTTCCTAAAGTACAAAAGCATCTCTCTCGAGCTCATGCTTCTGACTAACCTTAGGTTGATCGATTAAGACCTCTCGGCTAGTCGAAACCCCTAAGCTTGCTTTAGGTGGTGAACCCCTCTATTGGATTTGACTCCAATCCGGCAGATTTATGTCGTCCTCTCTCGAGGAGTGCATTCAACTCCTTTTATCCTTGAGCGATCTACTCGTATCCGCAACCTCTCGGTCATTTAAGATACGGATCTAGGATCGAATAACAAATCCGCGAAATATGAATTCGATACAGAATAAATCAAAGATAAATCGATAGCGAGCAAAAATAGATAGCGTGACACATTTTTGAGAAAATAAATAAAGTTAGCTTTATTCAAAGTTTGTCTTGATCAAGTGCTGAGAAAATTAGCTACATGACATGAAAAGGGAGGTACATAAACAAAAAAACATAATTGCTAAAAGTAAATTGCTTGAAAACAAAACTAAGTTATAAATGAAAAGTACAAGAGAGAAATGCATAAAAAAAGGTAAACTAAGCTACAACAAAAGCCTAAAACTTGCTCCTAATCTTCCCCCTGAGCTTCTGGACTTATCTGCTATTTATAGATTTTTCTGCTTGGGAGTCACGCCCATTGGTCATTCCCGTGACCTAGGGCGTGTCAGGCTCGGAAACTGCAGTCTTGAAAGCCCGGGAACGTTGGAGAAAACCGCCAAAAATCGCCGTTTTGCTGGTCACGCCCCTAGGTCACGCCCGTGACCTAGGGCGTGTCTAGTCTGTTACAGGAAACGGCGGGAATGGAAACGGAGGGAAGTAATTCTGGCGTTTCTGAAGTGTTCACGCCCTAGGTCACGCTCGTGACCTAGGGCGTGTCTGACTGGGCCAGTAAAACGGTTGGAAACGCCGCAATCTGGGATTAATTTCGCAGTTTTGGGTAAGTCACGCCCTAGGTCACGCCCGTGACAGGGGGCGTGTCCTTAGAAAAAAGTCCCAAAATTGTTCAGGGAAGCTTTCTGGAAAAATCAGTTTTTTTTTACCTAGACACGCCCGTGACTCAAATGTCACGCCCGTGTCACGGGCGTGTACTTGTGAAATTCCCCAGAATTGTAGAGGACGTCGTCCTCTTTCCGTTGACTGGTTGCATGTCCCGTAACTCTTCCTGGTTTGAAAGTTATGACCATTTGAAGTTCAGCTATCCGTGACCAAAAATGATCATTTTCTCCGTTTCAACTCCTGATAAGTCCAGCAAGCTCCAAATTGCTATTCGCAGCTCATATTGACCTGAAATATGAAATTAAAGCAATTAGAACCATAATTACTAAAATATAATTATAATCTTATTATTAATTAAATAAAAACTATATGAAAATAACTATAATTAGTGACTTATCAGTACTCGATCTTGATGATCTGAGGTTTGAGTTGATTAATTTATGATGCTCTAATTTACTTTTCCTTTGTAATGTTTGGACCTTGATTTACTCTTGATTAATTATGATTGGATATATATCATCGATATATATTTTCAGTCTTTGTTTCCACTCTTAGCTAGACGAGAGGCTCGTAGTTTGGAGTGAACACTAAAGAGCAAAGAGAGTTGCGAGCAACCATCGAGAGAGTCATATGCTAAATCGCTCGGATTGGAGTGAAATCCAATAGCGGGTTTCACATCGTAAAGCGAGCTTTAGGACTCCGATTTGGATGAGTGTTCGGTCAGACCTTCCTAAACTCAGGTGGCACATCTTCGAGAGAAGCGTGTTCATGCTTTAGGAACCTCCACAGTCAAGGTCCTTTGCCGTATTAAGTTAGAGTTTATTATCGCACTTTTGATCAACTTAGGCCAAGGTGATTCTCGATCGAGTTCTTTTCTTATCATTTTTTAACCTCTAATTTTAATCGCTAGTTGTGGTCTGTCTGATTAAGTGCAAGTTCTTTTCTTTATGCAAGTAGTCTCTTCTTTTAATTTAATTAACAACCCTAAAAGTTTTTTCGATAAGATAATAGTCTTTGTGTGAGTAAGATTATATAACGGTTCCCAGATTTAAATACGTCACTTGTGTCCCCTAGCTAATTTTTGATAGGTATACTTACCTAATCTGGATTGCTAGTTCGGCTCTTTATCTCTTCGCGACTAGTAGACACTAATAGCCTAACCATAAGAGGAAGAAAATGATACGAAACTCTCACTAACACGTGAATCATTAACACTATTAAAACAACCGGGTCAGAGTCGGGAACAATATGTCAAAACCGAACTAACAGACCCAAACGTCTCAATATGGCTGTGTGGTGGTGTCCATTTATTCCAACACAACCCAACAGTCCAAAAAACAGACCAAAACATACCTAGGTGCAATGATTCACGAAACAAGCCAACCAAACCCAACCATATATCCAAATACCCATAGAACTCAAACTGGATGGTTTCAACTGAAACACGACAATTCAAACATAGCAAAACTAAGCTATTAGAGGAAATATTTCGAATTGGCGAAATTTTCCAAGTTTACGGGAAAGGCATCGAGTACACTTGAAGCCGCGTCGAGTGCAGTCAACGCACTCGACGCCGATCAGACTACTCAGCAAATTAGCTTCACTCAATGCCGCATTGTGTGTGTAACACTCACTCAACACTTTCACACTTAGGCAGAATTTTACAGGATGTCGTTGACTGTATTCAGCTCACTCAATGCCGCATTGAGTGCATTCAATGCACTCAACGCTTTTTAACTTAAGACAAAACTTTCACTAGATGGCATTGAGTGTACTCAGCTCACTCAATGCCGCATTGAGTGCACTAAATGCACTCAATGCTTTTAACTTAGATTCCAAGATTTTCCTGATGGAGTTGAGTGTATTTAGCACACTCAATGCCACGTTGAGTATATGCAGCACACTCAATGCCTTTTGACTTAGCGTCAAATTTTGATGGCATTGAGTGTATGCAGTATACTAAACGCCGCAATGAGTGCACTCAACGCTTTTACATTTAGCATCGCACACCTCTCAGTAAGGTATTGAGGGCATTCAACACACTCAACGCCGCGTTGAGTGCACTCAACACGGCTAAACGCTTTTGGACTTAGGCTAAAAACTGAACTTTATATCTAAGGCTACACTCAATGCCTAACCTGCCCGATGAATTCTCCTATGTCTAAGCCTCAAATTCGACGAATTAACCTACTATCATCAAGGATTAATTTCTGACTTAGCCTAATCAACAATATAAAACACATTTGACTTAAGGAAAATGCCAAACCAGATGAGATTTCCCTAACCAGACTAATCCTGCATTCAACTATATTTTCTCAACTATCTTATACTGTTCAACAGGTCATGATGGCCATACTCTGCCAAAATCCCCATTTCTATATAAGAAAGGATACAGACTTCTACTTCCCTTAATTCACACCAACTATAGATCATTTTACAAGAAAAAGGAGGGGGCATGAGGGACAATGCTTAACAGTAAAAATGACAAGAATCAGATTTCCTTCCGCTTCTTCTTCCCGACTATGATGACAATCTCGGCCATGACTAATACTCCAATCATAAATATTTTTACAGATCTAGGACTAGATTTACATTCAGTCCAACCCTCAACGAATTTGCCTAGACTAATAATTATTAAGACTAATGTCCCTTGACCAAAAATTATATGGCCAAACCCTATGCAAATCTCAATTTCTGTACAGGGAGAGAATCAAAATAAAAGGAATAGTGAACAAGCAAGGGGAAAACCACCACTTGCCTTAAACCTTGCCGAACTTGGCAACACCAGCACTCCTCCTCACGGATCTGGCCGAAAACCATCTAACCAATAATTCTTGAAACTTTTCAGGATGACAGAGGGTCAAAACGAATTCCCTAACACCAAAAATTTCACGGAATTGGAAAAATCTTACTATACAAATGTAGATTTAGGTTAGAGCTATCCGGATCTACCCTCAACGAAGATTTCGAGTACCAACACTCAAGAAATCAGTGGCCGAAAGCTTAGAAAAGACCATCACTCTCGCTCTTCCCGTAACAGCTGACGGTTTCAAGAAGAAGACGATGAATAGGGTTTGCCTATTAACAAGGCTATTTATACTTAGAAATATAAGAATTATAATAATTTTTTATTATTAAATAATGGTCCAAACAACCCAAAATTCGCGCCAACACGGATTTCTACGAAAATCACACCATAGCTACGACCTGATTCTACAAACACAACGACACAGTCAAAATGAAGATTCGACGAACCAAACAAGGGAAAACACATCCCGAAGCCAAAACACAACCATTACCAAAGAGGTTCCACCGAGTCACTAAAACAGACCCGGCTCGCTAGGGAATCTTGCAAACAGGCTAAACCTAGCCACACGCAGAAAAACCTAAGAGCTAAAACCGCACTCTAACAATGGCATATGCAGAAATTGCGTCAACATAATGCCCTAACGTCATAAAAATGCCAGATATTTAATTAAACTAAATATAAAAAAATTGGAGAGTTACACCTATGCCTCTCCTCGGTCGGCCTGTGCAACCACTAGCTTCGTTGAGGTGGTGGCCGGCAATGGGCAGTGGTTGGCTGGGCGGAGGTGGATGGAACATTGATTTTAGATTGGAATTAAAAGCTCCAAAACTAGAGCTTTCAAAGAGTCTGAATCAATCCAATTGGCCTTAATTCTAGTCACCAAGGAGAGTGGATCTATCCACTGGAAGAGAAAAAGACGATAGGACCCTCTAGGGTGGCAAGAGTCGAGCCAATCGTCGTGTCGCCATTATCGGTGGTGGTGGGGTCCGGAGCTCTGTAACTTCTACACCAGAGCCTTCGATTTCTTCAAGGAAAGTGTGGAAATGACTCCTTACAGCCTTGTGAATCTTTTAAGTGAAGCAATTGAGGGAGAGGAGTGTTCATGGCATCAATTGCCATTAATGGCCTTGAAAGCCCATTTTTGGCCAAGTGGTGATTCAGTGCACCTAGCCACTAAAAGGGTCTGGAAAGCCCATTGATCTTATTAGAACTGATGGGGAGATGAATCAAGCCATTGGAGATGAAGAGAGGAGACCCCTTGGCCTTCCTTGGCCATAGAAGGCCTCTTCCTCTTCCTTTCTCTCTCATCCAATAAAGGGGTAACTTTAGGTTTCTCTCTCCTAGTCACCACCTCTAGAAATTGATTGGCATTTTAGGTAAATATAAGCCCCTAAGGTTGGTGGGCCACCCCAATTTGCCTTAGCCCAAGTGGATTGGGCTAGGTTAGGTCTACTTGAGCTAATTTGACCTAAAGTAAGGTTGAGTTGACTTTTGTCAAATTGACATTTTGGGTTGGCCCCAATGGGTCCTTGGTGACTCATTGGCCTCCCCTAAGGTCTAAGAAGTGTTGTGTAGGGTTGGTTTTTTTGGAGCATGCATTCCACGCTTCCTGGTTTGCTAATAAAAAATCTTCTTTGTATTTGATCTTTGGGTGTTTTTGATGTGCAGATATCAAAGGTCTAGCTCTAATGTCTTTTGGATGATGAATCGGTTCAGAACTGAGCTTAGGTGATATCGCCAAGCAATATTAGGTATCGCCGACAGGCGACAGCGACGATCGACGAATCTTCATTTGAAGCTCGATAAAGTTCGGGAGCTACGTGGCATCCGTTATATCGCTTTCGCTAGGTGGCAATACCTAGTGTCGCCAGGAGATAGTGCACGTTTGACGATCAAAGGATCTGCGATGCGAAAATGAGGAGTTCATGGGACACGTGGCAGCAGTCAATGATATCGCCAAGTGACGATACCCAGTGTCTCTAGTCGATATCGCCAAACTATAAAATCCATTAAATTTATTGTAGGGATCAAGAATTTTGATTACCTGGAGTGTACCTTCCTATTTATATGATTCAGGGAGATCCTTATTTCAAAATGTTTACGTGATTAAATTTAATTATTTATCACATTCTTCTCTAAAAAGTTTTATTTCTAAAAATGATGAATTAGATTTGTGGCATAGGTTACTTGGATATTCTAGTTCCAAGCTAATTGTAAAATTGTCTCAAAATAAACTAGTTAAAGGTTTACCTATTTTGCATGGAAATCTATCGTCTTTATGTTCACCATGTCAAAAAGGAAAATTTTCAAAATCTTTATTTAAGAGCAAAAATGTACTTTCCACCTCTAGGCCTTTACAATTGTTTCATATGGATTTGTTTGGTCCTGTTAATACACTAAGTCTAGGTGGTAGAAAATACACTTTTGTTTTGATTGATGATTATTCTCGTTTATATTTGAATATTTTCTTAACGTCTAAATCGGATGCGTTTTTATAATTTTCCAAATTATATATACATGTTCAAAATGAAATAGTGTTAAAAATAAAATCAATTCGTTCAGATCATGGAGGTGAATTTGATAATGAAAAATTTGTATCTTTTTGCAATAAGTTAGGAATTAAACATGAATTTTCCGCTCCTCGCGCACCGCAACAAAATGGTGTGGTAGAGAGGAAAAATAGAACTTTGCAAGAACTAGCTCGTACTATGCTATCTGAATACAAATTATGTAGATCATTTTGGGTCGAAGCCTTTAGTACTGATTGTTATATTATTAATCGTGTTATGGTTCGACCTATCTTGAAATAACACTTTATGAGTTATATTTCCAAAAGAAAACGAATGTGTCTTATTTTAAAGTTTTTGGTTGTAAATGTTTTATTTTCAACACAATTAATAATTTAGGCAAATTTGATGAAAAGTGTGATGAAGGCATTTTTTTAGCTATTCTTCAACGAGAAAAGTTTATAGAGTTTACAACAAAAGGAATAAAATGACTGAAGAATCTGTTCATGTTAAATTTAATGAGTTTTTCCCTTGTGTAGAAGCTAATAATGCAGGTCAAGATGAAGAGCCCTTCCCTCTAACAAGGTCGGATGATGACGAATTCCTTGGAGACAAAGTAGAAGAAAAAGAAGACGAACAATAAGAAGAATAAGTGCAAGAATATGTGCCTCCAAGCGAACTAAGATTCTCAAAAGATCATCCTCAAGATTTTATTATTGGAGAACAGTCAAGAGGGGTAAGTACTCGTTCATCAGTATATGATTTATTCTCTAATATGTGCTTTATTTCTGATATGGAACGTAAAAGTGTTGAAACCTCTTTAAATGATTATTCTTGGTTTTTAGCTATGAATGACGAGCTTAATCAATTTGAACGTAATAAAGTTTGGAAATTTGTAGAAAGACCGTCAAATCATCCTGTTATAGGTGTTAAGTGGATATTTAAGAATAAACTAGATAGTGAATCTTGGGTCACAAGGAACAAAGCTAGACCCGTAGCAAAAGGTTATTCACAAGTGGAAGGAATAGTTTTCGATGAAACATTTGTACCCGTAGTACATTTAGAAGCAGTTAGAATATTTATTGCATTTGCTAGCTTTAAAAGGTTCAAATAATATCAAATTGATGTTAAAACTGCTTTTCTAAATGGGTATATTAAGGAAGAGGTATATGTAGAGTAACCTCGAGACTTGTTGATGTTAAATTTCCTGATCATGTTTTTAAATTAGAAAAAGGCCTTTATGGTTTGAAACAAGCACACCCCGAGCGTGGTATGATAGATTGACTGTTTATTTATTAAAGAATGATTACAAAATGGGTAGTGCGGATTGTACTCTATTTGTTCAACATATTCATGATGATCATATAGTTTTACAAATATATATTGATGATATTATTCTGGATTTACAAATGAAAAATTATGTGATAATGTTATATAAATTATGAAAAATGAATTTGAAATGAGCATGGTAGGCGAACTCATTTATTTTCTTGGTTTTCAAATTACTCAAAAGCATGATGGAATTTGTATTTGTCAATCTAAATATATTCATGATGTTTTAAAAAAAATTTGGTTTGAAAATCTAAAATAAGCAAATACCCCCCATGAGTGTCTCATTAAAGTTAGGAAAAGATGAAAGTGGAATATCCATAGATCAAACACTATATAGAGGAATGATAGAGTTACTGTTGTATTTGACTGCCTCTAGACCTGACATTATGTTCACTGTATGTTTATGTGCTAGATTTCAAGCTAATCGCAAAGTGTCTCATTTAAAAGCGGTTAAATGTATTTTTAGATATCTTATTGGCACATCTAAGTTAGGTTTGTGGTATCCTCACAACGATATCTTTATTTTATATGTCTTTTTTATATTCTCATTATGCTGGCTATTCGTTAGACCGTAAAATCATGAGTGGCACCTGTCACTTTCTTGGCCCAACACTAATTTTGTGGTCGAGTAGGAAACATAATTCTGTTGCCTTATCCACCACAAAGGCTGAGTACATTGCACTAGGTAGTTGTTGTGCGCAAGCTCTTTTGATGAAGTAAACTGTAGAGGACTTTGGAATTATTCATGAAACAATTGAATTATTGTATGATAATAAATGTGCAATTGACTAAACATATAATCTAGTTAATCATTCTAGGTCCAAACATATTGAGGTACGCCATCATTTCATTAGTGACCATATAAATCAGAATACGATCAAAGTCAGTTTTACAAGCATTGATTCACAACTTGCCAATATTTTCACAAAACCACTTCCGGATTCCCGTTTTCATTATTAATGTTGGATCCCTAGTTGGATTTCGGCTAGGTTAACTAAGTTAGGCTGATTTTGACCCAACTTTGTATAGCCAGGGTCATGTTTAGTCATCCTATAGTTTAGGCTAAGTCCTGATAATTCTACCTCCTTGGACCCGCCAGCAAAGGACCTAAGAAGACTCAGACTTAGAAGGTATCTGAAGACAGAGATCAGTTCGAAATTCTTCGAACTCAGCTCGACGATCGTCGATATCCGATCGACGAAATCAGAGTTAATTCTCTGTGATGAGCTCGACGATATTCGAGCTCAGGTCGACGTTTAGCTTTCTTCAGACAGATTCTCAGCTCGACGAACTCAGAGTGCATAATTGGAAAATATTTCTCAGTTAGCTGTTCGAAGAGCTCAGGTCGACGAACTTGAATTCTCTGGATGACGATCTTGGATCTCAGGTCGACGAATTCCTTTCAGCGTTCGACGTTTTCTATCCAGTTCCAGAATGAGTATTTCCTTCCTCGTGTTCCTTTATTGTTATTTGTTAGTAGTATTATTCTGAGTATTTAATGCACATATTCCTATGAATATATCTGTTATTGGCTGCATTAAATATGGTATTGACCAGAATAATTATTTGCTTATTCTATAAAGGACAGTTGGGGAACCTCATTAATGCTTTTATTCCAACCGCTTTCAATTCTCCGGATAAGCCAACATTTATGGAAATAATTAAAATTCAAAGAAAAATTTTAATTGGAAGTAGAATAAAAGAGATTCTCTCTTTTTCGACACATACAAGGAGTTATAGAGAAACAAAGAAAGAAAAGAGAAGCACTGTACAGATAAAATTCAACAACCAACAGACGACTCTTTCATTCTCTCTCAGCTCTATTCACTCTCTGCCAATACTCAAGACTGAAGAAGAACAAAACATCAAAATCAAGAGTCTTCTTCAACTTCTGTTCCAGAAAGCTACAGACATCATTTTCAACATCAGTCATTGGATTTTCTAGACATTGGAAGATCTAAAGTTGAAGAACTACTCACCCTGAAGCAAAGCTCATTCTTCCGGAATCATTCAACTTCTTAGGGGGAGCTTTAACAACACAAGAATCCATATAGTCTTCTCAAGTTGTATTGAGAAAAGAGAAGACTTCCATCAAACTCTTTCCACCCCATTGTATAGGGTTTTAACTCATTTCAAAAGTTAGTTTGGTTGTCAAGTCTCCTTCAAAAAGACTTGAAGTTGGTTTTTGGGCACCTGATCAAAAGCTTAAAGGTTTTCCTAATCTACCTGAATCAGATCTTGTGGTGGTAGTCACCTGATCAAAAACCCGCTAGTGGATTCCTACCAAAGGTGGTATAAGTGTGGATGTACCCAAGTTTAGGGGAACCACTATAAACTTCTTGTGTCGTCTGGTTGCTCTTTTTATACTTGTTTTGTTTTTGCTGTGTTTATGATTGCTGGAATAGTTAGCCTAGTTTCTTTTTCTTAACTATTATATGGTATCACTATTTTACTCTGATATAAACTGTAAAAAGAACCAAAGTTTTAATACTCTATTCACCCCCCCCCCCCCCTTGTGTAAATCAGATCTTACCCCTCCTTTTAATTGGTATCAGAGGTTGTGTTTGTTTGGTAGTATAAGTTAATACTTGAACTAAGATCAAGTTAGATCAGATTTTCTTCTTCTCAACTATTCCCTATCATAATGGCTCAAAAAAAGGATTATGCAAGCACCAGACCTCCAATGTGCAATCTAAATAAGGTTTCCATCTGGAAAGTAAGAATTAAATTGTATATGAACTCTATTGATGAGGATATATTTAAATCTATTTTGAAATGACCTCCTTCTGCTGTAACTGCTTCAACCTCTACCTCAAACACTCATGCTATTCAACCACCTGAGTGGACAGATGCACAAACGAAAGCCAAAATTGCAGATGCTAAAGCAATGAACATATTGGCTCAAACCATGTCAGATGACATCTTTCAAAAGGTGGCTGAATGCACCTCTGCAAAAGCAATCTGGGATTCTCACAACTAGATGGTTATTGGCTCAAGAGATGAGAGAATGGACAGAAGATCAACTCTCATCTCACAGTATGAGAACTTCAAGAAATATGAAGCTAAATCTATTAGTGATATGCACAATAGATTAAGCTCCATTATTTATGAGCTGAAGATCTTGGACAAAGAAATCTCTCTCACAGAGGTGAATGACAAGATCCTAATGTGCTTCCCAAGCTCATGGGACTCCAGGATCTTGCCAATCAAAGATGCCAGAAGCTTGAATGAGAGTTTCACAGAATCTCTCTTGGGAAAGCTCAAATCATATGAGCAGCTGATTAAATCCAGAGAAGCTGTAGAACAAAGGACTCCTCCACCAGCAAGGAAAGAGCAAAACATAGCATTTAAGGCTACGGAAGAGACTGAATCTTCAACAGTCAATGAAGAATTGATGTGTCTCTTTGTTAAGTGATTCTATAAAATGGCAAGAAAGGACTTCAGGAGAAAGTCATCTAAGAATGACAACAAGCCAAGGTATGACAAAACTCCCACTAAAGAAATAGTGTGTTTTGGATGCAGGAAACCTGGAATCTTCATGTCTGAATGTCCGTATAATTAAAAGAAGGAGAGGAGAAGAGAAAAAGAATCCAAAAGCAAGCATTACGACAAACCTTCTTCTAGCAAGCACAAAAATAAGGAAATGGGATTTGTTGCTGAAATATGGAGTTACCCAAAAGATGAATCCACATTTTCCAGCTCCAGTAAAGAAGAAGAAGAGGCAAAGGCAAAGGAAATCCGCCTTATGGATATCAATGCCTCTTGCAGCCCATCAGATGCTGAAAATGAATCTGAAAATGAAGAAGTATCAGAATCAGAAGCTTGATCAGGCACTTTCATCTTTTGATTATAGTTATGATAATTTTTAAACTAAATTTAAAACAATGTGCATATATTTAATCAATTCTGAAAAAGTTATTAAACAACTTAGAGAGAAATTAACTGAACAGAGTAACCAAATGCTAGAAAATGATAAGTTAAAAAATGAAATATCCCTTACCTAATGAACAAATAATCAAACTAAAGACTGAATTATGTGAGGCCAGGCAACTTGAGGAATCTCTCAATGGGAGAAGCTTTAAGCTGATAGACATTATAAGCACAGTCAATGCCAGTTTGAATGACAAGCTAGGCTTGGGTGCTTCATTAAGCCAACCCCCCTAATTTTGAAAAAAAATTTAATAACACCAGTTAAGTTTGTTTCTGAAAAAGGCAAAGAAAAAGAAGAAAATAATACTCCTAAACAAACAAACATAAAACCCAAAATTAAGAAAAAGAAAAGAAGTAATAATAACAATTATAAAAACTATGTTCAGCAGATTTCGTTGAACTCAGATCGACGAAATGTGTACAGTTTGTCGAACTCAAGTCGACGAACTCTGAACGCAAACCTGTATCATATTTAATCTCTGAACTACGATCGACGAAACCAGTATGGTTCATCGACTGGAGATCGACGTTATTTGGGCTAACAAAATGAGTATTTTCATTCTCTGAGTGGAGCTCAACGAACTCATCCCTGATCTTCGAACTCAGGTCGACAAACTCACCAGAATTTGTCGAACACAGATCAGTTTAACAGATACTTTAATCGTTTTGAAACCTGGAATCAACCAAGAACATTTAATAATAAATTTAATCAATGGATTATACCATCTAGGAAATATCATCCTTTAGGTTATAAAAGCCAACCTGAGTATTCATTTATTTCTAGTTTTAACTATGTGATGAAAGAAGGACCTAAGGTAACCTGGGTAAAAAATGACTAATCTATTTTATTGCAGGAAAAAGACTGTTCTACCACAGAGCAGCAGTGGTATTTTGACAGTGTCTATTCTAAGCATATGACAGGAAATAAGGCCAACTTAACTCAGTACAAGGCAAAGCTAGTACCGAAAGTGATATTTGGTGACTCCAATTATGGCAAGTCTGAGGGCTATGGAAAAGTTAAAGTTGGATCTGTCACCTTCAGGAATGTATCTTATTTAAGTAGACAAATGCACAATCTCATCTCCATAATTCAATTATGTGATGAAAGGTTTCAGGTATCATTTATTAAAACCTCATGTTTTATCACTTCTTTAGACAATAGTGAAGTATTGACTTGCACTAGAGTAGGAAACATTTACTTAGTTAATTTCCAATCAGCCAAATCTGAAATCTGCCAATTTAATTCAACTAGTAATAATAATGAACTTTGGCGTAAAAGATTAGCACATGTAAACCTAAAAAATATTGCTAGGTTATCTAACGACAACCTTCTTAGAGGATTGCCTTTTTACCCCTATAAGAAGGAAAACCTCTGCAGGGCTTGTCAGTTAGGCAAGCAATCCAAAAGTAGCTTTACATTATTAAATAAAAGTGACTCACCTAGAGTATTGTACTTACTACATATGGACCTTATTGGCCCAATAGCAGTAAAAAGTCTATGAGGGAAATCTTATAATTTAGCGATTGTAGATGACTTCTCTAGATTCACTTGGGTTTTCTTTCTGAGATCAAAGTCTGATAACTTTAAGATTCTTACAGACTTTCTCAAGAACATACAGATTGAGTATTCTACTCCAGTTGCATTGATCAGAAGTGATCATGGTACTGAGTTTGAGTCTTTTCTTATGCAAGAGTTCTGTAGGAAGTAAGGTATTAGACAATGCTTCTCAGCTCCTAAAATACCTCAACAGAATGGGGTTGCTGAAAAGAAGAATAGAACACTAATTGAATCAGCAGGCACATTACTTGCACATGCTTATTTGCCCATATCCTTTAGGGCAGAGACTGTAAGCACCATAAATTATGTACTAAATAGAAGACTTATACACAAACTTAAGAATAAGACTCCTTATGAGCTACTGAAAGGGAAGAAACCTAAAGTAGATTACTTTAAATTTTTTGGATGTTTATGTTATATCAACAACAACAACAAGAAACACCTTAGAAAATTTGAAGGCAAAGATGAACTTGTAATTTTTCTTGAATATTCCCAAGTAAGCAAGGTTTATAGGGTTTATAACAAATCTACCTTAAAAATTGAAGAATCTATTCATGTTTCCTTTGATGAGACTAACATGTTTAATAAGGAGAAGGAAGCTTCTACCAGTAACTCTTTGCATGTACCTAACATGTGTGAGAGGCTAAATGAGCTGACCCTCACCAATGAGGCTGTTACACATTCTCCTCGCCTTATTGCTGAAGAAAGTGATGATGAAGAAGCTGGTATCTATGTTGAAACAACAATAGCTAGTCAAATTCCACCTGAGTAATTAAATTCCCAGGATATTTCTCAACCATCTCCACCAACAGAACTTGTCACACTTAGAGATCACCCTACTTCTCAAGTGATTGGAGACATATCAGCGGGTGTGCAGACAAGGCATCAACTCCACCAGGATATGATGCATGCCTGCTACATCTCTCAAATTGAGCCTCAATCCATCAAAGATGTTGAGCAAGATCAACACTGGATTATTGATATTCAAGAGGAGCTCAACTAATTTGAGAGATGTAGAGTTTGGGACTTAGTTCCAAGATCCAAAGACTACCCGATCATTGGAACTAAGTGGATTTTCAGGAATAAGCTTGATGCCCATGAATCAATCATAAGGAATAAAGCAAGGCTTGTTGCTGAAGGCTATAGGCACGAGGAGGGTATTGGCTATGATCAGGCTTTTGGACCAGTTGCAAGGCTTGAAGCAATCAGGATTTTCCTTGCTTATGTTGCTTTCAAGATATTCTAAGTCTACCAGATGGATGTCATAGAGTGCATTTCTGAATGTAGAACTAAAAGAAGAGGTTTATGTTGAACGACCTCCAGGCGACTATGGCGATTCCGGCAGGCTCTCTCTTTGGAATGAAATTCGATATGGGATTTTATATTGATTTTGAATCATTTCAACACTCAGACCAGATATTTCTAATTATTCTGCAGTTGTTTGAAGAATTGCACCTGAAGAACTTGATGACGACAAGAATGAAGATAGCCGCAACCAAAATCAGAGAATGGGTTTACACTTAATCGGCTCCAGATGCTGACATCATGGTTGGAACAATATCGGGTAACACCGTTCCTTTAACCCCAGATATTCTTACTGAAATTCTTGGACTAGTAAACGGGGAAGAAGATATTGAAATTTAATCTTCTGAATTTGATGATATGCTGACTGTAACGGGTTATTCTGGAGACAACCCAAATAAATTGCTGAAGAAGCAACTGTCTGCCGAGTATAAGTTTCTCACAGATGTAGTCGGTAAGGTATTGCTGGGAAAGCATACAGCCCATGATCATATTACTAGACAACAATTTCTAGTTATGTGTGCTGTGGTGAATAAGAAAGCTATTAATTGGGCTACGATTTTGTTCATTCAGATAAGGAAGAAAAACAACAAGAAAGAAGTGTTGTTTTGGAAGGATACTTGGTATCATACTTCAGGCGAAGGCTGCTGAATCCCGGGTCACCCCGACCATATTAATCAACGCCTCTAAGAGGCTGACCTGCGCTTTATTTTGAAGGTGGGAGAGGAACATCCCTAAGCCATCAAGGGATTCCTCTTCCAAATCTTCTGAGAGTAAAATGGATGTTACAGCCACTCCACACCCTACAGAGGACAATTTTATTCCTCCTTCTCCTCCACTCGTTCAAACTCCTTCCACATCCATCCAACAAATCTCTACAGCTCTAGTCCATCAACCTACACCTCTCCAATCCCCCATTTCTTCTCCATCTCAACATCTAGAGCAATCTCTTTCTCCATATTCTGCTACTCATCCTTTTCCCCCTTCCTTCTCATCTTGCATATATACCATCATTCAATATTCTTTCCTCCCTAAGTCATTCTCCATCCCCTCCAGATGAGCAAAGGGTAGTTTCTCAACCTACTCCTCCTTATTCCATAACCTCTCAGACTCTATCTGAGCCTATCCAACAAGATGCTCCCTCCTCTTTTCCTGAGTTCCACCATACAGAACTCTCTCAAGCATTCTCAGTATGTTCCAATTTTGGACATCAAACCCCTTCCTCCTCTTCTGAGCCTGAACCCCTCTATCTAAATTTCTCAAAAATTGCTCAAGACCTTCTGAAATTTGTTTCACCCTCCATAGAGAAAATAATAGCAAATGCTATAGCTCCTCTCTCTGCATTCATCAAGACTCTTTCCTCTAGAATTGCTGTCCTCTCCTCTGTCCCTTCTTCTGGGTGCCTGGATACTGGTTCCTCTAAAGCCAGGTAGGGAGAGATATTCAATGTATAAGCTCTAACGCTTTTTCCAGCAACAGCAGCAATAGTATCATTTCCAGCATTGACTCTTCAAGTAACAACAATAAAGATAGAGGTTGTTGATACTGAGATATCAGATGCAGATCTCTCAGAGTTTTTGGATCTTGATACTGAGACAGTTGATCTAGCTTCTTCTTTGGATATTCTCTCTGAAGATAACAGTATTTCTCCAGCAACTGAGCTAAAGTCAATTCTGAATTCTTTTGATCGCTTGTATATAAATATTATTTTATTTGTTTCTCCCAAGTACTGCTTAGATATCATTTGTTGTACAGCTTTAGTCAATACAGAAACCATTTAGGCTATTCAGGTAAGCTTTGTTACTAACATAGTTGTGGAACCTGTTGGCCCAACTTATGTAATGGATGACAGTCCTATGCCAAGTCTAGATTACATGATTGCTATGGACATTGCTCAAGAGAATGCTCAAGATAAAGATCAATCCATTCTTCTCAAACAGCTTGATGACATTTATGATCATCCTCATTCTTCTGATGATGATGATGAGGATGAAGATGAGTCTGATGATTCTAGTTCAAAGAAGAAAGTTTCAAGGAAAAGAAAAGCTCCACCTAAGACTGTTCCAAAGCCAAATCCACATAATGACACTCAATACTACATTTTGCAAAAGATCACTCCCTATCCTGGAATGCCACTATGGATGTGGCTGTCAAAGAATGATCAGAAAGAAAGGAAGAAGAGTAGAAGGTGCAGGTCTCCTCCTAGACAATTCAGGAAAGACCCACCTCCTCCTCCCTCTTCATGCCTCTAAGGAAACATCTCTCAGAAATCTGCTTCTGTGACCAGAACTTATCAAAGATAACCCAGGAATAGCAGTCACCAGTCCTCTCAAGCAATCCACCTCCATATTCTTCTAAGAAAGTGCTTACTGATGAACCAATGCAAGATTCTAGTCCAAAAAGGCCAGAGTCTCCTCTAATTCCTTTTTTTAATCCTGAACAGGTGACCTCTGCCATGATGTCCAGACTTCATGAACTTTTAGGACTTTCTCAAATCAAAAATGCTAAAGCTGAAGGCAAAGACATATCTCAGTACTCAACTATATCAGCTTATAGAAAAGAAGAATTGAAAAGGTATGCTAAGGCTAATAAGTTTTTCAATGTTGATGATTATATGAAACTGTACCCAGAAGTTGTTGTACCCAGAATGTCATCCCAAACTGTGATTGGAACATCTGACATGTACATGCCAAAGAAAGAAGCTTCCAATCCTAACAGGGAAATCAAATTCAAGCAACCTTCTTAAGGATCAGACAAAGAAAAGCCAAGCAGAGAAAATGAGTTTTTCTGTGTTTTTCTAATTGTCTTTTGAACTCTATTTTCTGTTTATGTCATTAAGCACAATTCTGTAAATATCTGCTGAATATTTATTTCTGATAGATATATTTTCTTTCTGCTTTATTATTGTTTTGTTTTTGTGATAGTGACCTTACCCAAATATGGGGAGATAGTTGGATCCCTAGTTGGATTTGGGATAGGTTCACTAAGTTAGGCTGAGTCTGACCCAACATTGTATAGTCAGGGTCATGTTTACTAATCCAAAAGTTTAGGCTAAGTCCTGATAGTTCTACCACCTTAGACAAGCCAGCAAAAGACGTCAGAAGACTCAGACTTAGAAGGTATCTGAAGACAGTGATCAGTTTGAAATTCTTCGAACTCAGCTCGACGATCGTTGATCTTTGATCGATGAACTCAGAGTTAATTCTCTGTGCTGAGCTCGACGATACTCGAGCTCAGGTCGACGTTTAGTTTTCTTCAGACAGATTCTCAACTCGACAAACTCAGAGTGCAGAATTGGAAAGTATTTCTCAGTTAGCAGTTCGTAGAGCTCAGGTTGACGAACTGGAATTCTCTGGTCGACGATCTCGGATATCATGTCGATGAATTCCGTTCAGTGTTCGACGTTTTCTTGTCTAGTTCAAGAATGAGTGTTTCCTTCCTCCTGTTCCTTTATTCTTATTTATTAGCAGTATTATTTTGAATATTTAACGCACATGACGTAGGGGTACTTCGGAGAGCGTTACGAACACAAGTAACCTAACCAATCCTAACACGCCTTAGATCTACCGTACCTACACAAGCATCTATCGACTCGTCACAAATTGGATCAAACGCAACATATAAAATAACAAGGAGGAGTGATCGACTCTAAACAACGATCAAGAAAAAGAATAAGATGATTCCCCAAATTAACGCAAATGTTGTCAATCCTTTTTGAGAGAAAAATCTAGGCTATAGGTCGCGATCCACTCAAGAAAATTGGATCTACCCGATCCAGATTAAAGAAGTTCGAAAATGATGAAATAGAATTTAGAAATTGCGAGCAATTGTATTTAAAAATCACGGAAACAACGGTTATTTAACCTCCACACAAAACTAGTAAGAAAACACAAAGATGAGGGGAAAGGAATTACCCAACCTGATTTCATGAACATACTTGATATGGAGGGAGAATCATTCTCTCCAAGGATCCACCGGCGTCTCGCCGAATGGGCTGCAACCTTCTTCCTTTGAGTCACACCGAAAGGAAGCCATGTCAGTGTCGTACCGAAGAGGGGATGAGGGAGCAAGGCGCAGCTTCACACCACCAAGGACTGGCTGTTTGAGAGGAACTCTCTTGGCCGAAATTCTCTCTTAGGGAGGAAATTTTTAGGGTTAAGCAAATCTTGTCTAATATTCTCATCAAAGGTTCTCCTTAAATAGGAGTTACAAACCTACCAAGAACCGTCCAAGATGGAGATGAAATCTCATCCATCCGGGTGGATAATAACACACCAAATATTTAAATGCAGGAAATAAATGCTACAAAAGTCCCCAAAATGAATATAAAATTATTAGCCAGACTTGGAATAATTTTATATTCTAACATATAAAATAAAAGTAATTAAAGCATGAAATTTTAAATTAAAATAGCCTTCAAATGGGCTTTACACGCCGCGGACAGAGGTTTTAGTGTTGTCTTCCGTTAGCGTCGTCACGGCTCTAAAAGTCTTTATGCTTTAACGCCTCAAAAACTGGATCATTATCAAATAGGTGTGGCGGGCCGCTACATCAATCCTACCCCACTCAAAATCACGTATCTCTGATGCGTGGTCCAAGAAGTAGCGGTGGAGAAGAGCGGTATCCAAGCATCCAAGCTCCATCTCGAGTACCCATGAGTCGTCCGAAGGGGGCGGTCACGCCAACGGATGAGGAAGCGGTAGGTATTACCATTGGTAGTAGAATGTGCCTCAGCCGCAAGTATAAGAAAAGTCTTGGGAAACCTGGGGAACATGTTAGCAGTAGGAATAAAGTAATGCAACTCACCATCTGATGATATACCTGTTGGGGCCGTAAGAGAGAGATCATCTGAACTACCACCCCCCAACCCATTAGAAATTTTAGTGGAAGGAGAGGACGACAAAGAATTAAACTCTTGTGCAGGCGAAACACACAACATTAAATCCAAGACATTAAAAATGGGAGAGATTCACCAATCGACTAGAAATATCCAATATGAGAGCTTAGTGACCTAGCTTCTTAATAATACGAAAAGGGTCGGCGCCCTTTGGTGCTAACTTTTTGACGGTGCCAGTGGGCAGTCGTTCGAGAACTAACCAGACGAAGACTTGATCGCCAACATTAAAGTTTGACACTATCTTATGTTGATTAGCGTGCGCTTGATAAGACTCGTATTTAGTAGCCAAGGTAGCCCGTATACGTGCTTGTAGGTCATGAATGTGTTGGGCGAAGGATTGTGCTAATTGACTTGCTTTGTACGTTGGAAGCAACGGAACCAAGTCAAGTGGCATAGGGTTCTTGTACCCGTGGACAATCTCGTTATGAGACATACCCGTGGACCTATTTCTGGAATTATTGTTGGCCAATTGGGCATGGGGAAGAAGTAGGTCCCAAGTGCCCTTGTGATCGCTCACAAGACGTCTAAGAAGATTCCCCAAGCTCCTATTAACCACTTTCGTCTGCCCATCAGTTTGTGGGTGGTAGGCGGCGGAAAACAATAATTTGGTACCCATTAAAATCCATAGTGTTTTCCAAAAAAAACTCGTAAACTTGACATCCTTATCCGAGACTATTGTCTTCGGCACTCCACGGTAACTAACGACGTCCTTAAAATACAATTTCGCAATGTGAGACGCATCATTGGTCCTACTATACGGAATGAAATACGCCATTTTAGAAAATCTATCCACAACTACAAAAATAGAATCGTGACGGCATAATGTTGTGGGTAGGCCTAGAACAAAATCCATACTCACGTCTTCCCATGGTGTGGAATGGATAGGCAAGGGTGTATATAATCCTGTGTTAGTTTTTGTGCCCTTGTATACCTGACAGGTACGACAACTACTAACTACCCTTCCCACCATCGCCTTAAGTTTTGGACAATAGAATATCTCCTCACCTAGCATAATTGTCTTGTCCCTACCGAAGTGGCCACTCAACCCTCCACTATGCAGCTCCCAAATGATATGAAGTCGTAGAGAAGACAGCGGGATACACAACTTCCCATGCCTAAAGAGGTAATCGTCTCGAATAACAAACACAAATATTGTCATGGGGGAGCTATCCTGAGCAGAAAATTGGATTCATTAAAATCTGGGTGGGTAGCGTACTCATCTTTAATGCGTTCAAAACCTACAACGTTAACCTCCATAGTGGAAAGCAAGAGGGTAAGACGACTAAGAGCATGCGTGACTCAGTTATCTTAACACTTAAGGTGCTTAAGGTTAAACGTGTAACCTTGTAGGAAAGCTACCCACTTAGCGTAACGCGGGCTGATTTTATGCTGGTCGTTGATGAAGCGCAAAGCTTCGTGATCGGAGAGGATCACAAACTCCTTGGAGAGGAGATAGTGCCTCTAATGGTGCAAACACCCCATAACCGTATAAAACTCCCTATCATAGTTTGAATAATTTATCTTAGCGCAGGTTAACTTCTCACTAAAGTAACTAACTGGGTGCCCCTCCTGACTCAAGACACCTCTTACACCCACCCCGAAGCATCACAAGTTAACTCAAATACTTTGGTGAAGTCAGGTAGACGCAAGACAGGTGACTCAGTCATAAGCTTCTTAATGCGATTGAAAGCATGGGTGGAAACATTCGTCCAAGTGAACTCTCCCTTCTTTATGCACTTTGTAATGGGGGCCATGATGCTACTGAAGTCTCGTATGAAACAGCGATAGAAAGTAGCTAATCCATGGAAACTACGCACCTCACATAGGCTAGTCAATTCGGTCCATTCCTGTATCACTTAAACTTTACCAGGATCAACTTGTATGCCCTAAGACCCGACTATATAACCCAAAAAATCGACCTTTGATGCATAGAAAGTGCACTTCTTAAAGTTTAGAAACAATAATTTCTTCCTCAAGGTGGAAAGAATCGCTCTCATATGGGAGATGTGCTCGGCAGTGGTGGTGCTGTAGACTAAGATGTCATCTAAATAAACTACCATAAACTTCCCCAAGAATGGCTGAAATACATGTGTCATCATTCGAGAGAAGGTGTTAGGGGCATTGGATAACCCAAAGGGCATCACAAGCCACTCTTATAACACATCCTTAGACTTAAACAACGTCTTCCATTCATCTCCCTCACAGATCCTAATCTGGTGATAGCCACTCCGTAGGTCCAACTTCGTAAAGAAAGTGGCGCCAGATAAGACATCTAAGAGGTCATCTAATCATTGAATAGGAAACCTACAATAGATAGTAATCTTGTTGATAGTGCGGCTATCAACACACATCCGCCCTGTACCATCCTTCTTGGGGGCAAGCAAAGCTGGTACCGCACATGGACTCAAGATAGTCCTAATGAACCCCTTCTCCAATAGGTCCTCAATCTGGATCTATAACTCCTTGTGGGTAGCGGGATGAAGTCAATAATGGGGCTGGTTGTGAAAGGACGAACCGGGAATAAGGTCTATCGTATGCTGTATATCCCTAAGGGATGGCATCGTCGAAGGTAGCTAATCCGGGTAAACATCCTTATATTCTTCCAACAAATCCCGAAGCTCACAAGGTAAGTCATCCAACACTCCCAAATTAGTCTTTGCACTCATAAGTACTAAAGCATACAATACTCCATCAAGAAATGAGTCCTTCACAAATTCCTTCATACCTACTAGACTACATGTTTTCCTCTCGACTGGGATAGTGGTGTCCTTAGCCACAGCTACTGGGTCCTTCGGGACGGTCGACCTCAATGTAATGACCTTGCCGTTAAATTTAAACTTGTACGTGTTGGATCTCCCAAAGTGTGTCACGTCGCGGTCGTATAGCCACAGACGGTCCAACAACACGTGACAAGCGTCCATTAGAAGGACGTCACACCATACCTCATTAGTATAGTATTTGATCGAGAGGGGTACTAGGCATCGCTTGGTGACCGGAACGGTAACCTTATTGATCCAAGATACCTGATATGGAGTCGGGTGGGGCTGCATGGTCAAGGCCATTCGTGTAACGACATTTGAAGAAACGACATTCACACAGCGACCACTATCGATAATAAGTTTGTAGAGCTTCTCACCACCCTTAAAAATCAGAGAAAATATGCTCGTCCTCTTCCAATCATCTAATGGACGAGGAGTGGTCAAGATACAACGCATCACCATAAGGTGGTGATCGTCCTCTAAATCACTTGGGACCCCATCTGGGTCACTCTCCTCAGCAGCCACATAAACATAATCAGCGAGGTCGGTAGTCGACTCTAAAAGGGCTATTGCCTTAGTCCTCACTGGGCACTCAAAGGCATAGCGGCCTTGAATTCCGCAAGAATAACATATGGCATTGGTCTTACTAACCTTCCCTATGGGGATACGCTCACTCGCGGGGTTCTTAGTGTTCCTGGTCGTGATCACTACCGACTTCGACTCGGTGGACATAAACTTCCCCTTATACGGGTATGAGGAGGCAGATGCTCCAGCCGTGGACTTATTCTTTGCATTGGAATAGCGGGAATGGGCCTTAGAGGCTAGATGTTTTTAATGTCAAGGGCGGCATTGAAGGTCGTATTCAAGTCCGTATGACCATAGCGCAAGAGCTTCCTTTGAATCTCGGGTTGAATCCCTTTACGAAACCTAGATAATGTGACCTCGGGGATCTCCCGAAGATCACAACGCACCATACGGTCCTTCAGTTCTCCCTTGTACTCAGCTACCGAATTTGAGCCCTGTCGCAGGATGGCAAGCTCATCAAACATCTGTGTTCGGTGGTACTCAGGGATGTACTGATCGGTTAGCAAATTTTTCATCATCGGGCAACCAATATGAAAGTGAGGGTAAGATCTATCTCAACTCTAGAGGGGGGGTGAATAGAGTATTTTAAAATAATTTTTCACAGTTGAAATAAACAGCACATATAAAATTCAATTTATGATATAGTATAGAGTGCTAGTAAGAGGTTAAAAACCAAGAAGTAAAGAGCACAGCACACAACAGACAAATCACACAAACAAACTAGAAGACACAAGGAAATATAGTAGTTCCCCAAAAACCTGGGTACATCCACTCTTCTACCACCCTTGGTAGGAATCCACTCAGGATGAGTTGATCAGGTGTCCTGACACCAATGAGCTTTTGATAAGGTGCCCAAAAACCAAAACTAGATTTTTTGATAAGGTGTCTTGCCACCACTGAGTTTTGACAAGGCTCTCAGAACCAGACAGAACTTTTGAAGGGAGTTCAAGAACCCTTTTACAGCAGGAAAAGAAAAATAAGAGTGAAGGGTGTCTTCTCTGTTCTCAATCAAATGAGAGAAGCACAAGTGGATTGATGATGTCAAAGCTCCCCTGAGATGTAGAAAGGTTCAGGAAAAGAAGCTTTGCTCTAGGGTGATAGGTCTTCAGAACTTTGATCTCCAGCAAAGGAGGGTTTCAGCAAGAAGGCTGAAAAATGAGGTGTCTGGAGTTCTGAGATGAGATTGTGAACACTTTTCAGTCAGCAAGAAGATTTTGAAGTCACAGTTCTTCTGTTGTTCTTCTGCTATCAGTATTCTCTATTCTGTGTGTTCACTTTCTTTCTTGTCAATCTGTGTATCCTTTTTTCTCTTGTGTATTCTGTATATCTTAAAAACACAGAAGAGAGGAATTCAAATTTTCTGAAGTTTTCTTGTCCAAGTTATCCGTTGGGAGTCATAAATGTCTTCCAAAAAGAGTCTTGTCTTCTAGAGGAAAGTCTAGCAAACATTCTCTGAATAATTCCTTGAAACTTGCTCTAGAATAAAGACAAACTGCTGGGAGATCTTCTGACATAAATGCTGATAATATTCAAAAACATTCCAAAGAACAGCAGCATTTGAATTCCTGAAAGCGTCGATCTCTCCAAAAAAAAAACGTCGATCTGAGCTCTACGATCGTCGAACTTAGCTCAGAGATGAAATGAGACAAGCAGACAGAAAACGTTGATCTGAGCTCGAAGATCGTCGAACCGAGCTCACCGACCTGAGAAATAACTTGAAGGAGGGATCGTCGAACTGAGCTAGAAGATAGTCGAGGGGAGTTCGACGACTAAGCAGAAGCTAGCCAAAAGCAGATAGTCGATCTGAGCTCGAAGATCGTCGACCGGAGTTCGACGATTTATTGAAGTTGAGCTCAGAGAGCGTCGAACGGAGTTCGACGATTCGTCGACCTGAGCTCGACGAAAATTGCCTTAGACTTAGCTCTTCAACCTTGATCTTGGAATGGTCCTGGGGGCAGCTCAACACCTAAGTTCTAAGCCCTAGACTCATTCTAATGTTGACCTTCTCAACTATACAACTAGGTCAACTGGGATTCCTAAGACAAGCATAGTGATCCTTACCCAAATTAGTAATAGGGTGTTCCAACAATCTCCCCCTATTTGAGTTAGGATTACTATTTACAGACAATCATAGGGAATAAAAAGCATACAACAATACAGAAGCTAATACAAAATTGCAGAGAAGATATATAGCAGCAAAACAGATCACAGATAAATAGCAGTAGATATCCAAAGGTGGATGAAATGTTTAGCTTACACAGTTCACTTCCTTTCAGTTCCCTTTTTAAATAAAATTTCTCTATTAGGATTCTGACTTTCTTTCTTTGACCTTCTGTCATCCTCTGCACCTAAAGAAGTTTGAGATTTGGGCCTTGGAACAATAGCCTCAGGGTGCAGCTTCATATAGTCTTCTGGATTGAAGAATTTCCTTGATGCATATCTCTCTAGTTCTTTCTTTCTCTGCTCTGATAAAGTAGTTATGTTTGAAGTATCCTTGCCTTGTTCTCTGGCCTTTTTTATTTGATCAAGGGCAGCCAATTCTTTCATTCTAGCTGTCCAGGACACAGGGTTGTTCTCAGGATCTTCAAAAGGAATAGGAGGTTCATATCTGTTGATGATTTCAGAATCAGTAGAAGGAGTCCTGGAGACAATTGTGTCTTTTAGCTTGTAAGGGAAAGGACCTGAAGAAGGGTCAGAGTGACCTTGCCCTTCCCTTGGATGAAGTCTATGCCCTCTCTGGCTTCCTATAAATTGATCTCTTCTGGATTGATATCCCCTTTGATGCTGTCCCCTTTGATAGGATCTTTGATAATACTGGGAAGAACTGTGTCTGGAAACTGGAGCTTGAGGGGCTGAGCCTGAGCCAGAATCTGGAGGAGGAGGAGGAGGAGGCTGATATTGAGAAGATCCTTTTTCATATTTGTCTAGCTTCCTCTTCTTCTTCATAGCTTTCTGTTGATTCTTGGAGTATTGCATCCATGGCTCAGAGATGGGGCAGTCATGCAGGATGTAGTATGGAATATCATTGGAGTCTTTGGCTTTGGCAGGAGGGACTGACATCATTGCTTTACTTCTAGCTTTTCTCTTCTTGGCAATAGTGCTAGCAGAATCATCAGAATCAGTCCTGTACTGATCACTCTCAGAACTTTGAGGTTGATCATACAGATCAGCAATTCTTCTGATATGCTCTTCTTGAGCTTTAAGTTTTGCAGAAACAGCAGGAGCAGGAGGAGAGAGAGCAGCAGCAGAGCAGACAGAATCAGCAGCAGACACTAGAGCAAGAGCAGCAAGAGTGGGATCTACTAAGTATGAGGCAAGCTCTTCATCAGCAGTCTCAACAGCAATTTCATCAGCATCAGTTGCTGGAATCATCTCTATGTCAGCAGTAGCAGCATCAGCAATTTCAACAGAAAGAGGCACAGTGGCCTTAGTAGCAGCATCAGAGATATTCACAGCCTTCCAGGACTTGATGTAGGAATCAATATGGCTGGGATCACAGATAGATACAGGCACAATGGCCTTAGACCAATCTTCAGCAGGAGTTGCAGGCAGACAGCTGAAATGGATTGTATCAAATATAGATAGCAGCCTCTGCAGATTCAGTGCAAAAGCACATCCAAGAGCTGGAGCTGGAGCAGACATATGATCAACAGCTGGCACATCCACTTCTTCATAAGGCATCTCCCCCTGCCTTGGTTCAGAGAGAGATGAATCAAAGCACCCAAAAGAAGGGATTGCCAGGGAGGAGGAAAGGGAGGCAAGCTTGGTAGACAGCTCCTGGACTTGCTTCAGGAGTGGAGCCAGGGAAGACTCCAGTAGAGATGCCAGATTTGAAGCTAGCAACTCAAATAGCCTGTCTGCCAAACTAGGAAGATCCACATGCTCAAGTGGGGCTTGAGCATAGGTAAGAGCAAAGGTGGATGGAGGGATGGTGGCTGAAATTGAAAATGTGGAGGAAGGTGGAGAGGGAATGGTTGGTTCAGAAGATGGAATTATGGAGATAGAGGAGGTTGAGGTGGAGATAGGGGAAGTAAGAGAGGGTGTGAAGGAGGGTTGAGAGAGAATGTCATGAAGCATTTGTTGAAAGGAGGAAGTTGAGGGTGGCTCAGGAGGAGTAGAGGGTGAATCATCCATGAAGGAATCATCTATAAATGAGAAGGATGGTAGGGTGAAGGTTGAATAGGAAAAGAGAGGATGGAATTCCTCTGAGGTGGATAGTGGAGGGGATGACATAGGTGAGAAAATGGTAATTGGGGATGAGATGATTATGGTGGTGACTGGTGGTGAGGAGGTGACGGCTTGGGTGGATATGGCTGGAGGAGGGGAAGAAGCAGGCAGCTCTTCTGCTGGAGGAGTGACTGAAATAGTCCTTGTGCCTGAATGAAGTGGTGCAGCAGCCCTGAAGGGGTTTATGATCTGCCTGTCCCATTTACTGAAGAGGGCACATGAAAGCCTCTTGGATGCATTGATGAACATGCCAGAGGAGGTTAAAAGGTCAGGGCACCTGTTGTGCAGATAGACCCCTAAGATTCTCCCACAACTAACTGCATTCTTATTGATCTTCTTCTTAATCAGAGTGAAGAAGATGGAGCCCCAGTCAAGGTGTTTCTTATCTAATAAAGCACCCATCAGGCAGAACTGATATCTGGATATGGTGTCATGAGCTGAGTGCTTGGCCAAAAGCACCTTCCCAACTACATCAGCCAGGAATTGAAATTCTATAGCCAGATTTTTCTTCAATAGCTTATGAGGGTTGACTGCATTGTGACCCATCCTATCCAGCATGGAGTCATACTCCTCTCCAGACAGTTCAATGGAGTCTTCTCCAGTACTGAGTTGAAAAACTTCTGTTAAAAGAGCCGGGGATAGAAGTACCTGAGTCCCCTTAATGGTGCCGACAACAGAATTCTCAGTCTCGTCTGTTGCGGTATAATACCACTCTTTAATTTCTTCTGAGGCGATCTTCATCCTTGTAGTCATTATTGGAGTCAGCTGTTGTTCTCTGAATAAGTTTAGGATGTCCTTGAAGCGCTGGTCGCTTCCATCGAAGGAGTTTATGTCGATGTCAAAGCCTGTGTCGAACTTCATCTTAGCAATAGCAGCACTTGATTCAGCCATATTTGAAAGTGCAGGATAAGATCAATCCTAACTCTAGAGGGGGGGGGGGGGTGAATAGAGCTATTTAAAATAGTTTTGCAAATAAAAACTTGAGTGGAGAGAAAGTTTAGATTTACTTAGTGTATGGTGCTATAGCAAATAATCAGAGTAAAAAGAAATTCACAGCACAAAGCAAAACACAAAGAAACAAGCAATCCAGACGACACAAGAAGCTATAGTGGTTCCCCAAAATCCTGGGTAGTCCACTCTTCTATCACCCTTGATAGGAATCCACTTCAAGATGAGTTGATCAGGTGTCTTGAGCACCAGAGAGTTTTTGACCAGGTTCTCACAAACCAAAGGAGCTGATTTTGACCAGGTTTCAGCAAAACCAAAGGTAACTTTTGAAGGGAGTGAAAACCTTGTACAGAAAGAAAAAGAAAAAGGGGTGATGTTGTCTTCTCTATCAATAAGTAGAGAGAAGCAAAGTGGATCTGTAGATGTTGTCAAAGCTCCCCTGAGATCAAGAAGTAGTTCAGGAAGGAGAGCTCTGCACAAGGGTGACAGGTCTTCAAAGATCTGATTTGCTCCAGCAAGGAATGATCCAAGAAAGTTGGATGGTTGTGTCTGAAGCAATCAGAATTTCTGTGAGTGAGCTTTCAAAACAATATCACAGAGAGAGAGCAGCTGAAGTCCTGTATTGTTGTTCTATATATCTCTGTCTAGCTGAATGAATAATATATCTGAGTCTTCTTCTTCCTTTTTCTTTGATAGCCATTGGCAGTCAGCATTAAATGCTTTCCTTAAATGTCCATGCCTCAAAGGAAATGTCAGGCAGACATTCCTTAGAAAATTCCTTGAGCCATGCACCAGATATGCTGTAACGGCCAATAAATCTTCAGCATTAATTGTCTGACAGAAGGAATTTGAATTCCTATTCAAAACTGACGGAAGTCTGGAAAACGTCGAGCTCACAGTAAAACGTCGATCTGAGCACGACACACGTCGGCCAGAGAGTGTTTTCTGTAAGCAGAACTGGGTTCGACGGAACGTCGAGCAGAGGTCGACTCCACGTCGAGCTGAGGTCGACTCTGCGTCGAGCTGAGATCGACTCTGCGTCGAGCTGAGATCGACTCTGCGTCGAGCTGAGATCGACTCTGCGTCGAGCTGAGATCGACTCTGCGTCGAGCTGAGATCGACTCTGCGTCGAGTAGAAGATTACTCTAACTAGCCTATGTGACCTTTATAACAACAAGGAGGTCCCAACACAAAATCCCTATAGAAATATAGTCATCCTGATCCAAATAGTAATAGGGTGTTCCAACAATCTCCCCCTATTTGGATTAGGATTACTATTTACATGAATTTAGGGATTCAAAGAGAAGTAAAGTAAATACAATACAATACAACTAGACATATGACAGAATAAAAAGCAGCATATATATAACACTATATAGCAGCAGTAATGTTTAAATGTCCTGTGTCCAGTAGATAGAAAGAATTAAAACACCTTACTTTACTTTTCCTATGGGGCTTTGTCTTGATCACCTTTCTTGAAGATAATTTCTCTATTAGGATTTGAAGCCTCCTTCTTGGATCTGTAATCATCAGCTGCACCTAAGGATTTCTGATCTCTTGCACTAGGTGGTATAGCTGCAGGATGGAGTTGCATATATCTGTCTGAGTCAAAGAACTTCTTTGAATTATATTTCTCCAATTCCTCTCTCCTTTGGTCTGACATTGTGCTGATGTGAGAGGTGTCCAGACCACTTTCTCTAGCTTTGTTAATCTCATTTAGAGCAGCCATCTCAGTCATTCTAGCTTTCCAGTAAGCTGGAGTTTTGGTGGGATCTTCAAAAGGTACTGCTGGTTCAAATCTGTTGGAGGAGAGTTCTTGAGTAGTTCTTGGGGTGAGGTCAGCTCTAGGTCTGTAAGGATAGGGACCAGAGGTTGGATCAATGGATCTTCCCCTTTGATAAAGTTGAGAACCTGATCTTCCTCTAGACTGCCTGCCTCTGTTGTGTCCTCTTTGCTGATTTCCCCTTTGCTGACTATCTCCTTGGGATCTTCTTGATTGATAGGTCTTTCCATGTAGAGATGATGGGGTTGGATTGGAAGATAGACTTGCACCGGCACCTGCATCTAGAGGAGGTGGAGGTGGAGGCTGATGGACAGGCTTGGTGGGGCCTTCATTGAACTTTCTTTTCTTCTTCATTGCCTTTCTTTGATTTTGAGAATACTGCATCCATGGCTCTGTAATTTCACAGTTGTATTTGATGTAGTAGGGGATGTCATGGTCTGTGGCTCTAGCCATTGGAACTCTTTTCATAGCTTTTGATCTTGCTTTACTCTTCCTTGCAATGGTTGCGGAGGAGTCATCAGAATCAGTAGCAAACTCATCTTCTGAACTCTGAGATTCATCATAGGGATCTATGTACTTTCTTTTGGAGATCGGAAAAGTGATGGAGGCTGGAGCTGCTGAGGAGGTGACTGGAGGAAGATCTGCTGTTAGTGGGGAGGAGGAGTCTACCACTGCAGGAGAGGGAATAGCCTCAGGAGCCATAGAGACTAAAGAGGCTGGTTCCTAAAGGCCTGGTTCCTGAGGGCCTTGGGAGACATGGGTCTCAACTGCATCAGGTGTCTCAATTACTTCACCTGAAGTTTCAGCAGCTACTATTTTTTCAACTTCATCACTAGCAGGAGCCACTGCTACCACTGCTACATCAGGGATCATGGTCTTCTGAAAAGGGATAATAGCCCTAGACAGGTCTTCTTGAAGCTGTTCTGAATTTTGAGGAGGAGCCTCAGATGCTATCTGAACTTCTGCTGCTGAGACTGTCTCTGAACAAGTCTGTACAAACTGAACTGATGAAGGATGCAGCTCTTCTTCTGCTGACATCTCCCCCTGCCTAGAATCAGTGGCAGCTGACTCTAGGCCCCCAGAAGAAGGGCATGCCAGATGAGAGGAGAGGGAGGAGACAGAGGCAGAGAGAGTTCTCAGGGAAAGGAGGAGAGGAGCCAGCTTGGCATCCAAGAGGGAGGAGAGCCTAGGGGCCAAAAGGTCAAAAATCTGATTGGCCAAGGGCAGGAGAGTTACTTGCTCAAGTGGGACTTGAGTAGAGGTAGAGGGAGTAGCAGAAAATGGAAATGTAGAAGATGTTGTGGGTGGTGCAGACAAGGGAGGGGTAACTAGTTCATGGATGGAGGAAAAGAGCAGTTCTGAAAAAGTTGATGAATGGTGGAAGTCATGAGGAGAGGAGGTAGAGGCATCCATGAAGGAGTCTTCATGAATGTCAAAGGAGAAGAGGTCCTCATGAGATGAGGAATCCAAGCTTATGGGAAGGAAAGTTGTGTGTGGTGGAAGGGAGGATGCAATAGTGGAGATGGATGAAGGTATGGGTTGAGTGGATGAGAGGATTGTGGTTGAGGGGATGAAGGTGGATGGGAGGGAGAGGGAGGGAGATGGCAAAGTCCCTGCTTCTGGACCAGTGGACTGAGGGAGAGTGACCTCTACAGTCCTGGTGTCTGCAGAAGTCCTCATTGCTGCTGCTGCCCTGGGATTCACAATTTTTCTGTCCCACTTGCCAATCAGTGCACAAGTGAGCCTCTTGGAAGCATTGATGTGCTTCTTTGAGGACACAAGCAGCTGGGGGCAGCAGTGGTTCAGAATCAACCCAAGAACCCTTCCAAAGTGGACAGAGTTCTTATCCAATTTCTTCTTAATCATTTCAAAAACAATCAATCCCTAGTTGGGATGTTTCTTATCCAAGATTGCAGCCATAAGGCAAAACTGATGCCTAGTAATGGCATCATGTGCAGTCCTCTTTGCACAGATTACTTTGCCTGTGATGTCTGCTAACAACCTATACTCAATAGCTAGGTTAACTTTTAGGAGTTTAGAGGGGTTACCAGCAGCATGCCCCATCCTGTCCAGCATCAAAGCATACTCTTCCACAGAGAGTTCTATTCCATCATCTCCAGCAGCAAAACTGGAAACTTCTGAGATGATTTGAGGTGAGATAACTACCTCATTCCCTGAAATTTGCCCGGTCAATGTATTGTTATCTGAGTTAACTGCTGTAAGAGTCCATTCTTTGATTTCCGACTCTGGAAGAGGGATCCTGGTTGTCATAAAGTTGACCAGGTGCTGCTCCTTGAAAAGTTCCAGAATATCCAGAAAGTACTGTGGTGATCCATCAAATGAGTCGAAGTCGATGTCGAAGCCTGAATCGAACTTCATGGCCGCCAAAGCACCTGCAGTGATTGCCATTTTCCTGCAAAAAAAATACCTTCCAAGATCAAGAGTAAAGGATTTGGAGGGAGAAAGCTTGAGCAGAAAATATGAAAGCGCAACTGCGAACGACGGAGAAAAAATGATTTTATACTTAGGGTTCGACGCAGAAATGGAAAGAACGTCGAGCTCAGTTCGACGCTCTAAGGCTTTAGGAGAACTGAAACGACTCAACAGCGTGCAGCTTAGGTCGACGTTCGACGCTTGGGCTGATGCTATACGTCGAGCTCAGGTCGACGTTGAATGAAGACGTCGACCGGAGAGAGAGAAACTCAAGAAGCCAGGGAGCTGTGAACTTAGTTCGACGCTAGAAGCTGAGTTCGACGTTCGACGCTTTTGAGGGCGACGGACCGTCGATCTCCGTTCGACGCAGCGTCGAGCTTAGCTCAGAGCTCAAAGAAACCACTCAGACAGAGGAATTTTAAAATGAAATTTTTCCTATTCCTGTTAATTAGGGGTTTCAAAATCTTGGAGTTTTAATTTATGCTGTCTCCATCTAGCATTCCCAACTGATTGAGGAAGAAGAAGTGCTTCTTTTCATCCAAGGGCTTGGTGAAAATATCTCCTCTTTGTAGTTCAGTGGAAATGTATTCTAGTGCAATTTTCTTCTTTTCTACATTATCTCTTAAGAAGTGATGTCTGATCTCTATGTGCTTGGTCCTACTATGGAGAACTGGATTTTGAGCAATTGATATTGCACTGGTATTATCACAAAAGATTTTAGACATCTCTAAGTTGTAGCCATAGTCTAGGAGCTGGTTTTGAATCCACAAAATCTGTGAGCAACAACTGCCTGCAGCCATGTATTCAGCTTCAGCAGTTGATGTGGACACAAAGGTTTGTTTCTTATAGAACCAGGAGACAAGTCTATTACCAAGGAATTGACAAGTTCCACTGGTGCTTTTCCTGTCTACTCTACATCCAGCATAATCAGAATCTGAAAATCCAGTTAGATCAAATCCTGAGTCATGTGGATACCAGAGACCTAGATTAGGACAACTTTTTACATACCTAAGAATCCTCTTAACTAATGTGAGGTGGGACTCTCTAGGGCTTACTTGGAATCTAGCACAAATGCATGTGGCAAACATTATATCTGGTCTAGTAGCTGTTAGATAAAGTAATGAGCCAATGATTGCTCTATAGCTTGTCTGATCAACTGGTTTTCCAGATTCATCAGCATCTAAAACAGCATTTGTAGGCATAGGTGTTTTCATAGAGGATGTTTCAGACATTTCAAATTTCTTAACCAGTTCTCTTGCATACTTGGTTTGAGAAATGAAAATGCCATCCACATGTTGTTTAACTTGCAATCCTAGAAAGAAAGCAAGCTCACCCATGCTACTCATTTCAAACTTTGAGTGCATAAGTTGTGAGAACTTTTTGCATAAGTTTGAATCAGTAGACCCAAATATGATATCGTCTACATAAACTTGTACTAGTAGGGTATGGGACCTATGGGTTCTAACAAAGAGAGTTTGGTCTACTCTACCCCTTTTAAAATCATTTTCCAACAAAAAACAAGCTAAGGTCTCATACCATGCTCTAGGGGCTTGCTTGAGACCATATAAAGCTTTATGCAGTTTAAAAACATGATCAGGAAAGGTTGGAGAGATAAAACCTGGAGGTTGCTTTACATAAACCTCTTCCTTGATGTCTCCATTGAGAAAAGCACTCTTGACATCCATCTGATATACCTTGAATCTCTTGTGAGCTGCATATGCAAGAAAGATTCTTATGGCCTCCAACCTTGCAACTGGTGCAAAGGTTTGGTCATAATCAATTCCTTCTTCTTGGCAATATCCTTGTGCAACAAGTCTTGCCTTGTTTCTCACAATTATTCCTTGATCATCCAACTTGTTCCTGAATACCCATTTGGTTCCAACAATTTGCTGGTTCCTTGGTCTTGGTACTAATTCCCAAACTTTATTCCTTTCAAATTGATTCAACTCTTCTTGCATTGCAATGATCCAGTTTGGATCTTGCTCTGCATCTTGTATGGTTTGAGGCTCAATTTGAGAAAGAAAGCAAGTGTGCATAATATTTTGATTAACTTGATTCCTTGTTTGCACACCTACTGAGATATCTCCAATTACTTGTGAAATTGGGTGATCTCTTGCTGTTACTAAATCAACAAGGGGTGTTGATGGTGCATCAACCTGTGTTGTTGTTTCCTCTTGTGGAACAACAACTGGTTCTTCAATTTGTTGACCATTTGAGCTTTCCAAACCCTGAGATTCCTCTTCATTGTCACTGAGTTCAGTGTCTTGCTGAATTGTTGAAGGTAATGACCCTTTGTCTGTGATGGTAAGCTGCTTCAGATTTTCTGAAATTGAATGTTCCTGCAAATTGCTTATGGTAGAAGTCTCCTTCTCCTTATATGACATGTTAGTTTCATCAAATGTAACATGCATGGATTCTTCAATTTTATTTGAGCACTTGTTAAAAACCCTATAAGCCTTGCTAGTCATGGAGTATCCCAGAAACACTCCTTCATCAGCTTTGGCTTCAAATTTAGCTAGGTATTTCTTGTCATTATTGTGAATGAAGCAAATGCAACCAAAAATTTTGAAGTAATTTACTTTAGGTTTCTTCCCTTTGAGTAACTCATAGGGAGTCCTACCCTTTAGTTTGTGTATCAGGCTTCTATTCAAAACATAGTTGGAGGTGTTCACAGCCTCTGCCCAAAAGGTTAGAGGGAGGTGAGCATCTGTCAACAGTGTTGTGGCAGATTCAATAAGGGTTCTGTTTTTCCTTTCAACTACCCCATTTTGTTGAGGAGTTCTTGGAGCTGAGAAAGTGTGCCTGATACCTTCCTTCTGGCAGAACTCTAGCATAAGAAGAGAATCAAACTCTGTCCCATGATCACTTCTGATCAGGGCAATGTGAGTATTGAACTCAATCTGTATGCCTTTGAGAAAATCTGTCAAAATCTTGAAGTTATCAGACTTCTTCCTCAGAAAGAACACCCAAGTGAATCTTGAGAAGTCATCTACAACTACTAGAGCATAAGATTTCCCTCCTAGGCTTTGTACATTAATTGGTCCAAAAAGGTCCATGTGCAATAAGTACAAAATTCTAGGTGAGTCACTCTTATTAAGTGACTTGAAACTGTTTTTAGTTTGCTTGCCTAACTGATAGGCCTTGCAAAGTCCTTCCTTCTTGTAGGGACCAGAAGGTAGTCCTCTAACAAGGTTGTCTTTGGATAACTTAGCAATGGTTCTAAGGTTCACATGTCCTAGTCTTTTATGCCAAAGTTCATTAGGTTTGCTAAGGGAGTTAAATAAACATATATCTACTTTAGATGAATTGAAATCAACTAGGTATATGTTATCTTGTCTATTACCAATTAAAACAATGTTGTTGTTTAATGCAATATTGCATGCTGAGTTGGTAAACCAAACCTGATAACCAGCATCACATAGCTGGCTGATGCTGATTAAGTTGTGCTTTAGTCCTTCCACATAGGCCACTTTCTTAAATGTGATTGACCCTATCTTGACTTGGCCATAGCCTTTTGTTTGTCCAAAGTTTGAATCTCCAAAGATTACTTTGGGTCCATGTTTAGCTTTGAAGGACACAAGGTTCTCCTTGTTACCAGTCATGTGCTTTGAGCACCCACTATCCAAGTACCACTGCTGGTTCTCACTTGGATAGGTCTTTACCTGCACATATAACAAATCAATTGTTTTTGACCCAGTTTACCTTGGGCCCTTTTTGATATCCTCTAAATTCTGAAATAAAAGACATCTCAGGTTGACTCTTATAGCCTACAGGATGATATCTCCTAGGAGGTATGATCCATTCAGCATAAGGGTTAAAGTGATGAGATGTGGAGCTGGAATTGAATTTTGAATTAACCCTTGAGAACTGAGTTTTGCTCTGAACTCGGCTCGACGCACGTCGAGCTTCGGTCGACGGACTCAGGTGAGTGCGTCGAGCTCCATTCGACGGCGAAGTCTTGCTTTGTTCAGAAGGTAGAAGGCGTCGATCTGAGTTCGACGTTTTCTTGCGATTACGTCGAGCTCTGGTCGACGTCCGTCGAGCTTCGCTCGACATTTTTTGTCCAGTTTCCTGGGTTAAGTCAGCATTCTTCCTAGCCACTATCAAGACTCCTTTACCTTTGTCACTGGTAAATTTGATTGGAGTTGTCAGCACTATGGGTTGGCTGGATGAAGCACCCAAGCCCAGTGTACCATTCAATCTTGAGTTCACTGTACTTGTGATGTCCATTAATTTGATACTTCTCCCATTAAGGGTTTCTTCAAATTGTTTGGCCTTAGATAGCTCACCTTTCAGTGAAGCTATCTCCTCCCCACACTGCTTCAACTCTTCTAAGAGTCTAAGATTATCTGAGTTAATGGATTTGCATTCAATTAATTGTTCTCTGAGAGTTTTAATCAACTTTTGAGATTCAATCAAGTCAATGCACATAGATTTGAACTCAGATTTAAATTCATCAGAAGTAAAATCAAATGAATCTATTACCTGATCCTCAGTAAGTTCCTGATCAGATAGGTAGTCAGCATTAGGCTCTGAATCAGTGTTCTTTTGAGATGCACTGATGGCCATCATGCAGAATCCTTTTTCTTCTGCATCATCCTCATCATCACTAGAGCTGGATGATGAATCAGACTCATCTGAGTCACTCCAGGATTCAGCCACAAATCCTTTTCTGGTGTGCTTGCTGTTGCTGGAGGAAGGCTTGTCATGGTGCTTCCTTGACTCCTTATCCTTCCTTTTATCTTTTCTTTCCTTCTTGTCCCTTCTGTCCTTATCTTGATTTTCTGGACAGTTGGGGACAATGTGTCCTGGTTTCCTGCAGCCAAAACAGATAACATCTTTATTAGTAGATCTGTCATACCTTGGCTTGTCTTTGTCTTTGGATGACCATCTTCTGAAGTTCTTTTTATTCAGTTTATTGAACCTTTTGACAAGTAGGCTCATAAGCTCTTCATCTCCCAACACCTTTTCTTTAGGTTGTTCTTCCTGTGCCTTGAAGGCAATGGTTTTCTCAACCTTTTCAGTTGGTGTGGATATCTTCTGCTCTTCTTCTCTCTTCTTCATGAATTGCTCATAACTCTTGAGCTTTCCTAGAAGAGCTTCTGTGGATAACTCACATACATTCCTTCCATCTTTAATTGACTAGATTCTTGAGTCCCAAGAGCTAGGGAAACAAGTCAGTATCTTGTCATTTATCTCAGTGAGAGATATGTCCTTTTCTAGTGATCTAAGATCACTGATGATTAGGCTCAGTCTGTTGTACATATTAGCAACTGACTCAGACTCTGCCTTTTTGAAGTTCTCATACTGGGTGATGAGTGTTAACCCCAGAATCCGCAACATCTCCAGCTAGGCATCTTACCCTTCCCTCGCTGAACTTAAGTACTCAGTTCGCCCAGCTCGCCAGTGGGCATGGTCCGTCACCTAGGCGGACTCCAGAAATCCGTCCGCTCAGATCGCCCTCAGTTCACAGCCCTGCTAGATCGGCGAGTCAGGATCAGACCGGCAGGTTCCGAGTCAGGCCGCCCAGGCCGCTCAGGTCGCGGCTAGTCTAAAGATCACGCGCTCAGTGCGACCAAGGGGGGTCTCCAGCTCGCTGGCCCAGTCCGCCTGTCCCGCATGGGCTGCTCGTTCCTTCTCCTTTTTTGTTTCCCGTCACCGCTGCCCGGCTCTTTTTGTACCCCGGGCAGCCGGTTATTTTAGCCCTGCCCGCTTGGGCAGGCCCCCAGCCTATAAATAGGGGGAAGTGGTGCGCTCAAAGCACGCTGACTCGAGCCCAGGAGCCCACTTGTTAAAGGCTGCGGACTTGAATCTCTTGCTTTGCGACCTCCGACTTGCTTTCCCCATTGCCTTCTTTTCCTTTTCTTGTAACCGCAACTTGATAATAAAAAGTAAGCCCGTCGCAGGAGTGGTATTTAGGCCGCGACGGGTGAAGTCTGGTGTTGCCGTGCTCTACGGCTCTGTTGCCCTTCCGTTCCTTTTCTAGTCCGCCAAGTAGATTGCTGCTCGCAGTTTGTTTTTCCCTTCTTCTCCCCAAGTGCTCGAACGGTTAGCTGGTGGTGCCCGAGTCCGTCGCTTTTCGAGCATCAACAGTTAACACGCGACCTTCAGATTCGAGCAGTTTCTTGAAACCGCGGATAGAAATGTCAGACCGCCGAGGTCGCCGCTCCGACCGCTCCATCTCGCCCGATGACTCGCTGTGGGAGGCGTTGGAGCAGTCCCGCTGGGAAGCTGAAGTATCTCGAAGAGAGACTGACCAGCGGCTCGATACGATCAGCCAAGCCCTGTTAGCGTTGACTCAGCGACTTGCTCCCCAGGTTGCTGAAGAAGTTGCTGAGACTCCAGTCCGCCGGACCCCGGCTCGTCGCACCCCTCTTCAGCAGTCGCCTGCGACTGCGCCTCCGCCTCTCCATCAAGCTCAGTCCGCAGCTCCCCCGCGACCTCAGGCGGCTCAGTTCGCCCCTCTGATGGATTTCTTCAGGGAGGCAGCCCGAGGGACCCCTGCACGCCGACTAGACTTTGTCGATCGGCAGTCCGCAGAACTCGCAGAGTTTCATCCTCCAGTCCCTTCTACTGATTCAGAAACTCCCTCTCCCTTCATCGATCGAATCCGATGGGAGTCAGCGCCAAGCAATTTCAGAGAGCCTCGTCTCCCTTTTTATTCAGGGGAGACTGATCCGATCTCCCACCTGCAGGCATTCGAAGGGGCAGTAGCATTGAGAAGCCTCTCCGATGCCCTGAAGTGTAAACTTCTGGTAACCACTCTTGATGGTCAAGCGAGAGAATGGTTTTATGAGTTGCCTCCAGGTACCATTTCCTCCTTTGCTGAGCTTCGCAGCGAGCTGCTCCTGAGGTTCGCAACCTCTAAGAAGAGAAAGGATGGGCCGGCAGCCCTTTTTGATATTAGGCAAAGAGATAATGAATCTGTGGCAAGATTCGTTGATCGGTTCCAGAAAGAAATTCAAGGGGTAAGGAACGTGAACCCCGATTATTATAAAGTTGCCCTGATTCACGGCCTCCGGGAGGGCCCGTTGAAATTCAAAGTGACAACAAAGGCACCGTCAACCTACCAGGAGCTCATCGCGATAGCCAATCGCTTTATTGAGGGGGAAAATGCCAATCCTACCTATATCTCATCCCTGACAGCTAAAGCTGGAGGAAGGGATGACCCTCACTCCTTTTCCAACAATCAGTACCACAGTAAGCCTCCCCGACCTGATTTCCACCCTCCACCTCAGAGGGGGCGCAACCTCCGCCATAAGAAACCTTTCCTCAGCCATCAACAGTTTCATGATCAGAGACTGCCGTTGGCCGCCGCTCCCGCCGTTCCCCTTCAAGCGCTCCCCATTCTTCAGAGAACCCAGCCAGCTCCAAATCCTCACGGGAGCAGCCCTTTGAAAGAGCTTGCAGATCTAGGCATCGATTTTGAAGAGGTTGCCCAAGTAATCCAGAAGAAAGTTGAAGAAAAGAGACAAGGGCCTCAGAGAGATTGGAAGCCCAGAGACAACTCTCAGTTCTGTAATTTTCACAAGGAGAAAGGTCATCTGACTAAAGACTGCAAGGCTCTTCAGAAGCTAGTTGAGAGGTTGCTCACCGAGGGCAAGCTCGAGGACCTGGGCAGGAAGAATGATTCTTCAAGGCCTTCCACCTCCAAGGGCAAGGAGGTGGCTGAAGTTCACCAGGAATGCATAGAGATAAGGGATGAAGGCCATCTGGGGCTCATTGACATCCAAAATGAGTGTATTGATGTTGTGGACGAGGGGGCCTTGGGAAGACTCTTTTTCATCCATGGCGGAGCAGGGGCTGAATCTACCCGGAAGTCCTCTTTGTCAAGGCTTTCGCGAACTGAGGTTGCTTCTACTTCTTCTGCCCCACCTTCTGAAGTCGTCACCTTTGGCTCTGCGGACCTTCCTGCAACCGCCAACCCCTTCGATGATGCCATCGTGGTCCAGGCAGCCATCGGAAACTTCACGGTCGATAGAATCCTCATCGACACCGGCAGCTCCGTGAATCTCCTCTTTAAGTCCACTTTCGAAGCCCTGAGGACTGGGAAGACTCTGCTTTCCACCGAGGGGCCGCTCTATGGCTTCTCAGGAGAAAGGAAGGAGGTTGAAGGAAGTGTCACACTCACGGTGACGCTCGGAGGGGTGACCAAAGAAATCCAGTTCATAGTGGTAGATGCTCCGAGCAGCTATCATGCCATCTTTGGAAGACCATTGTTAAACAAATATCGCGCCATCATTTCAACATACCATCTAGCCATCAAGTTCTGCAAGGATGGCCGTCAGTATAGGGTCAGGAGCGACCCGAGGCAGGCTCGAGAGTGTTACCTCCGAACGGTCAGCATGACTGAGGTTTCCCCCCCAGCTTTTCCAGCAGCAGCAGAAGCCACTCCTTCAAAAGATGCTGAGATTAGAGAAGGCGCTCACCTGGAACCTGCCCAGGTGACACAAGAAGTCCCCATCGCAGAAGGAGAAGGAAGAAAGCTCTCTATCAACTCCGAATTGCCAGAGGATCAAAAGGCGGAGTTGATATCTTGCCTATTGGAGAATCTGGATGTCTTCGCTTGGTCAGCGGAGGACATGCCAGGGGTGGATCCCGACGTGGCTTGCCACCATCTCAATGTCGATCCAGCCGCCAAGCCCGTCCAGCAGAAAAAGAGGGATGTAGCTGTCAAGCTAGCAGAGCCCATCAGAGAGGAGGTTGCTAAAAACTCCTCAAAGCGCGCTTCATTCAAGAGATTCAGTATCCCGAGTGGGTCTCTAATGTTGTAATGGTTAAGAAACCTGGGGGAAAGTGGCGTATGTGTGTAGATTTCACTCGTTTGAATAAAGCATGCCCGAAAGATTTCTACCCCTTGCCTCGGATAGATTTATTAGTTGATTCTGCGGTAGGGTATCCGTTTATGAGTTTTTTAGACGCATTCTCTGGTTATCACCAAATAAGAATGCATAAACCTGATATCCCTTGCACATCATTCATCACTAATGACGGTTGCTATTGTTATCTTGTGATGCCCTTTGGGCTTAAAAATGCTGGCGCAACCTATCAGCGCATGATGGACCAAGTGTTTAAAGAACAAAAAAGTAGAAACCTCGAGGTGTACGTGGATGACCTTCTGATTAAGAGTAGGTCTCTTCCGCAGCACCTGGTAGATCTTGTAGAGACCTTTTCTACTCTACGAAGGCGCAAAATAAAGCTTAACCCGTTAAAATGCGTCTTTGGGGCAAGTAAAGGGGAAATTCCTCGGCCATCTCCTTACTCCCGAGGGTCTAGCCCCCAATCCTGATAAGGTTAAGGCCATCCTTGGTATGACCCCTCCCCGTTCACACAAAGAGGTTCAGCAGTTAGGGGGGAGGTTGGCAGGACTCGGGAGGTTCATCTCTCGAGTTGGAGATAAAAGTGCACCATTCTTTAAGACTCTTCGGGGAGCGTCCAAGTTTCAATGGACAGAAGAGTGTTCCTTGGCTTTTGAGCAATTAAAAAAGCAACTAACCTCAACTCCTTTACTCCAAAGCCCTCGAGCAGGGGAGGCGTTATTCCTATATCTAGGGGTTGGTCCCGAGGCAGTTAGTTCAGTTCTGGTTCGCGAAGAAAGCAGGAGGCAGTTCCCTGTTTACTATTGTTAACCCCAGAATCCGCAACATCTCCAGCTAGGCATCTCACCCTTCCCTCGCTGAACTTAAGTACTCAATCCGCCCAGCTCGCCAGTGGGCATGGTCCGTCACCTAGGCGGACTCCAGAAATCCGTCCGCTCAGATCGCCCTCAGTTCACAGCCCTGCTAGATCGGCGAGTCAGGATCAGACCGGCAGGTTCCGAGTCAGGCCGCCCAGGCCGCTCAGGTCGCGGCTAGTCTAAAGGTCACGCGCTCAGTGCGACCAAGGGGGGTCTCCAGCTCGCTGGCCCAGTCCGCCTGTCCCGCATGGGCTGCTTGTGCCTTCTCCTTTTTTGTTTCCCGTCACCGCTGCCCGGCTCTTTTGTACCCCGGGCAGCCGGTTATTTTAGCCCTGCCTGCTTGGGCAGGCCCCCAGCCTATAAATAGGGGGAAGTGGTGCGCTCAAAGCACGCTGACTCGAGCCCAGGAGCCCACTTGTTAAAGGCTGCGGACTTGAATCTCTTGCTTTGCGACCTCCGACTTGTTTTCCCTATTGCCCTCTTTTTCTTTTCTTGTAACCGCATCTTGATAATAAAAAGCAAGCCCGTCGCAGGAGTGGCATTTAGGCCGCGACGGGCGAAGTCTGGTGTTGCCGTGTTCCACGGCTCTGTTGCCCTTCCGTTCCTTTTCTGGTCCGCCAAGTAGATTGCTGCTCGCAGTTTGGTTTTTCCTTTCTCTTCCCCAAGTGCTCGAACGGTTAGCTGGTGGTGCCCGAGTCCGTCGCTTTTTGAGCATCAACAGTTAACACGCGACCTTCAGATTCGAGCAGTTTTTTGAAACCGCGGATAGAAATGTCAGACCGCCGAGGTCGCCGCTCCGACCGCTCCAGCTCCCCCGATGATTCGCTGTGGGAGGCGTTGGAGCAGTCCCGCTGGGAAGCCGAAGTATCTCGAAGAGAGACTGACCAACGGCTCGATACGATTAGCCAAGCCTTGCTAGCATTGACTCAGCGACTTGCTCCCCAGGTTGCTGAAGAAGTTGCTGAGACACCTGTCCGCCAGACTCCAGTCCGCCGGACCCCGACTCGTCGCACCCCTCTTCAGCAGTCGCCTGCGACTGCGCCTCCGCCTCTCCACCAAGCTCAGTCCGCAGCTCCCCCGCGACCTCAGGCGGCTCAGCTCGCCCCCCTGATGGATTTCTTCAGGGAGGCAGCCCGAGGGACCCCTGCTCGCCGACTAGACTTTGTCGATCGGCAGTCCGCAGAACTCGCAGAGTTTCATCCTCCAGTCCGCACTTCTACTGATTCTGAAACTCCCTCTCCCTTCATCGATCGAATCCGATGGGAGTCAGCGCCGAGCAATTTCAGAGAGCCTCGTCTCCCTTTTTATTCAGGGGAGACTGATCCAATCTCCCACCTGCAGGCATTCGAAGGGGCAGTAGCATTGAGAAGCCTCTCCGACGCCCTGAAATGTAAACTTCTGGTGACCACTCTTGATGGACAAGCAAGAGAATGGTTTTATGAGTTGCCTCCAGGCACCATTTCCTCCTTCGCTGAGCTTCGCAGCGAGTTGCTCCTGAGGTTCGCAACCTCTAAGAAGAGAAAGGATGGGCCGGGCAGCCCTTTTTGATATTAGGCAAAGAGACAATGAATCGGTGGCAAGATTCGTTGATCGGTTCCAGAAAGAAATTCAAGGGGTAAGGAATGTGAACCCCGATTATTATAAAGTTGCCCTGATTCACGGCCTCCGGGAGGGCCCGTTGAAATTTAAAGTGACAACAAAAGCACCGTCAACCTATCAGGAGCTCATCGCGATAGCCAATCGCTTTATTGAGGGGGGAAAATGCCAATCCTACCTATATCTCATCCCTGACAGCTAAAGCTGGAGGAAGGGATGTCCCTCACTCTTCTTCCAACAATCAGTACCACAGTAAGCCTCCCCGGCCTGATTTCCACCCTCCACCTCAGAGGGGGCGCAACCTCCGCCATAAGAAACCTTTCCTTAGCCATCAACAGTTTCATGATCAGAGACTGCCGTTGGCCGCCGCTCCCACCGTTCCCCTTCAAGCGCTCCCCATTCTTCAGAGAACCCAGCCAGCTTCAAATCCTCACGGGAGCAGCCCTATGGAAGAGCTTGCAGATCTAGGCATCGACTTTGAAGAGGTTGCCCAAATAATCCAGAAGAAAGTTGAAGAAAAGAGGCAAGGGCCTCAGAGAGATTGGAAGCCCAGAGACAACTCTCAGTTCTGTAATTTTCACAAGGAGAAAGGTCATCTGACTAAAGACTGCAAGGCTCTTCAGAAGCTAGTTGAGAGGTTGCTCGCCGAGGGTAAGCTCGAGGACCTGGGCAGGAAGAATGATTCTTCAAGGCCTTCCACCTCCAAGGGCAAGGAGGTGGCTGAAGTTCACCAGGAGTGCATAGAGATAAGGGATGAGGGCCATCTGGGGCTCATTGACATCCAGAATGAGTGTATTGATGTTGTGGACGAGGGGGCCTTGGGAAGACTCTTTTTCATCCATGGCGGAGCAGGGGCCGAATCTACCCGGAAGTCCTCTTTGTCAAGGCTTTCGCGAACTGAGGTTGCTTCTACTTCTTCTGCCCCACCTTCTGAAGTCGTCACCTTTGGCTCTGCGGACCTTCCTGCCACCGCCAACCCCTTCGATGATGCCATCGTGGTCCAGGCAGCCATCGGAAACTTCACGGTCGATAGAATTCTCATCGACACCGGCAGCTCCGTGAATCTCCTCTTTAAGTCCACTTTCGAAGCCCTGAGGACTGGAAAGACTCTGCTTTCCACCGAGGGGCCACTCTATGGCTTCTCAGGAGAAAGGAAGGAAGTTGAAGGAAGTGTCACACTCACGGTGACGCTCGGAGGGGTGACCAAAGAAAATCCAGTTCATAGTGGTAGATGCTCCGAGCAGCTATCATGCCATCTTTGGAAGACCGTTGCTAAACAAATATCGCGCCATCATTTCAACATACCATCTAGCCATCAAGTTCTGCAAGGATGGCCGCCAGTGCAGGGTCAGGAGCGACCCGAGGCAGGCTCGAGAGTGTTACCTCCGAACGGTCAACATGACTGAGGTTTCCCCCCCAGCTTTTCCAGCAGCAGCAGAAGCCACTCCTTCAAAAGATGCTGAGATTAGAGAAGGCGCTCACCTGGAACCTGCCCAGGTGACGCAAGAAATCCCGATCGCAGAGGGAGAAGGAAGAAAGCTCTCCATCAACTCCGAATTGCCAGAAGATCAAAAGGCGGAGTTGATATCTTGCCTATTGGGGAATCTGGATGTCTTCGCTTGGTCAGCAGAGGACATGCCAGGGGTGGATCCCGACGTGGCTTGCCACCATCTCAATGTTGATCCAGCCGCCAAGCCCGTCCAGCAAAAAAAGAGGGATGTAGCTGTCAAGCTAGCAGAGCCCATCAGAGAGGAGGTTGCTAAACTCCTCAAAGCGCGCTTCGTTCAAGAGATTCAGTATCCCGAGTGGGTCTCTAATGTTGTAATGGTTAAGAAACCTGGGGGAAAATGGCGTATGTGTGTAGATTTCACTCGTTTGAATAAAGCATGGCCCGAAAGATTTCTACCCCTTGCCTCGGATAGATTTATTAGTTGATTCTGCGGTAGGGTATCCGTTTATGAGTTTTTTAGACGCATTCTCTGGTTATCACCAAATAAGAATGCATAAACCTGATATCCCTTGCACATCATTCATCACTAATGACGGTTGCTATTGTTATCTTGTGATGCCCTTTGGGCTTAAAAATGCTGGCGCGACCTATCAACGCATGATGGACCATGTGTTTAAAGAGCAAAAAAGTAGAAACCTCGAAGTGTATGTGGATGACCTTTTGATTAAGAGTAGGTCTCTTCCACAACACTTGATAGATCTAGCAGAGACCTTTTCCACTCTGCGAAGGCGCAAAATAAAGCTTAACCCGTTAAAGTGCGTCTTTGGGGCAAGTAAAGGGAAGTTTCTCGGCCATCTTCTTACTCCCGAGGGTTTAGCCCCCAATCCTGATAAGGTTAAAGCCATCCTTGGTATGACCCCTCCCCGTTCACCCAAAGAGGTTCAGCAGTTAGGGGGGAGGTTGGCAGGACTCGGGAGGTTCATCTCTCGAGTTGGAGATAAAAGTGCACCATTCTTTAAGACTCTTCGGGGAGCGTCCAAGTTTCAATGGACAGAAGAGTGTTCCTTGGCTTTTGAGCAATTAAAAAAGCAACTAACCTCAACTCCTTTACTCCAAAGCCCTCGAGCAGGGGAGGCGTTATTCCTATATCTAGGGGTTGGTCCCGAGGCAGTTAGTTCAGTTCTGGTTCGCGAAGAAAGCAGGAGGCAGTTCCCTGTTTACTATGTCAGTCACATCCTGAAGGATGCAGAGGCAAGGTATCCCATCCTAGAGAAGCTAGCTTTAGCATTGGTTATGTCTGCCCGCAGGACTCCGTCCGTATTTCCAAGCTCATTCAATTCAGGTAGTTACTGATCAACCTTTGAAGAATGTGTTAGAAAAACCAGAGCATTCAGGCAGGCTAGCTAAATGGGCAATCGAGCTGAGTGAGTTTGAAATTTCCTATGTGCCCAGAACAGCTATCAAGGCACAGGTGCTTGCAGACTTCATGATTGATACGACAGAATCCAGCTCGGACCAAGCAGCAGGGTCCCCTTTATCTTGGACCATTTATGTGGATGGAGCTTCTGGTAGAAACTCCTCGGGTGCAGGAGTAGTTCTGATAAACCCGAATGGTGTCAAACTTGAGCAGGCCATCAAGTTCTATTTTCCAGTGACTAACAATCAGGCGGAATATGAAGCTTTATTAGCCGGCTTAAGGCTTGCGCGAGAGCTTGGAATTGATCACGTCCATATCAAGACTGATTCACTGGTAATGGCTTCGCAAGTTCTCGGCAACTTCGAGACCAGGGAGCCAGTATTGAAAAGGTACCTTATGCTGGTAAAGGTTGAGGTTGGCAGATTCAAAAGTTTTACTATTGAGCACATTCCAAGAACAGAGAATGAGGAGGCCGACGTTCTCGCAAAGTACGGGCTCTCGTCAGGAGGGACAACTTCTGAACTTTTCCGCCCAGCAGTGGAGGAAGAAGGGCTAATGCAAATCGATCAGTGTCCCTCTTGGATGGACCCGCTCATTCTCTACCTGTCAACTGGGAATCTACATCAGTCAGTCAAAGATAAGAAGAAATTCAGGTTGAAGGCAGCACATTATTACCTGATATCCGACATTCTCTACAGGAAAACCTTCTTATCCACAATGGCAAGATGTGTTTCAGAAAGTGAGGTTCCCACCATTCTCCGAGAAGTGCATTCTGGCGAATGCGGAAGCCATTCGGGAGCAAGAACATTAGAAAGAAGGATCCTGCGGCAAGGTTACTTCTGGCCTACAATGAAGAAGGACTCTGAGGCCTATGCGAGAAAATGTGTTCAATGCCAGAAATTCGCCCCTCTTCAGCATCAAGCAGCTCAATCTCTCAGGTTGATTACAACCCCTTGGCCCTTTGCAGTTTGGGGAATGGATCTCATTGGCCCTTTTCCCATGGCAAGTGGGGCAGCGGCGTTTTATTATAGTTATGATCGACTACTTCAGTAAGTGGATTGAGGCTAAAGCATTGGCAAAGACAACAACCCAGGTCGTGAAGAATTTTATTTGGGGAGAGATAGTCTGCCGGCATGGAATCCCTATGGCAATAATCACCGATAATGGACCACAGTTCAATAATGCGGAAATGATAGACTTTTGCAGACAGATCGGAACAGAGCTGCGCTTCGCATCGGTGCATCACCCCAGAAGCAATGGTCAAGTAGAAGCAGCTAATAAGCAAATCCTCAACCTGCTTAAGAAAAAGGTTCAAAATCTCAAAGGCAGTTGGGCTGATCAACTTCCCTCAGTCCTTTGGACCCTGAGAACAACACCTTCATCTGCAACAGGAGAAACCCCGTTCAAGCTTTCTCACGGGTCCGAGGCATTGATTCCTGTTGAGTTTGAAGTTCTGTCGCCTAGGGTACTGCTTGCCAGGCAAGGCATGGAGGATTGGCTTGAGTTGAACAGCGAAGAGATAAGGTTCAGTCTAGAGCATATCGAAGAGGTCAGAGACAAGGCTGCTATCAGGCAGGAGGAAGTAAAAAGAAGAATGGCCCGTTACTTCGATAAGAACGTAAGGATCAAACACTTTCAAGTGGGAGATCTGGTTCTTAAAAAGGTCGATGCTGCTGCAAGAGCCAGCTCAGTTGGGAAGCTTAATCCTAGCTGGGCAGGACCATTCATTATCAAGGAAGCACTTCAAAATGGGGCCTACCGGCTTACAAACGTTTGAGGGTGAAGACATGCCGCACACATGGAACGGAGATGACCTGAAGCGGTTCTTTTCCTGAACTTCTTTTCCTTTCTTCCGGTGTAAACTCTTTAAGAGGTTCACTATTAATAAAAATTCCTTGCCAACACTTTTATCAAGTATCTTTGTGTTTCAAGCATTGACAGTTAAATATATGGAGCAAGGATAACTCTAAACGATTCTCTCTGAACTCTCTATTTTATGGGTATACGAATCTCTCAAAATTGATACTCGCCTAAATACTCATACTAACACTTCTTCGAATGCCTCTTCTTCCTTACCTCCTCGAGCAACTCCCGGCAGTTGCTTGATGCCAGGAGATATCGCCGTGTCCAGCAAAAAACCTCCCCTAGAACCGTTGGTGTCAGCATAACACCACGACGACCACGTGATGCGGGGAGATTTCGCACCGTGTAGTGGGAGCCTACCAACTCTAGTGCGGTAGGATACTGGATTTCAGATCCCGGCTAGTACCTAACCCCACTTCTGCATTATGGAGGAGCGAAGTGGAGGTCAGCTCTACCACGCCACTTAAGGGATATTGTTACAACCCAGATGATCGCATGGGGAAAGCAATGACGCTCCGGCCGCACCTACCCCCAGATCATCTTGGGGCTGTGACTCTCGAACACTCCTTGGTACCTCAAGCAGTGCCTGCAGGAGACCCACAGTCTTGTCGATCTCAAAGGAAAGCAATGCCGCTCCGGCCGTACCTGCCCGAGAGATCGACTTAGACTGTACTCCAGGCAAGAGGGCAGTAAATTGAGTTATTGAGTCTGCAGATCTCGAGGTCCAGTAAGGAAAGCAATGCCGCTCTGGCCGCACCTACCCGCTTGGCCTCCAGACTACGGCTTTCTTCTTCACAGGGGTCGTCATTATTAATGAAGTGCGGACTCCAGTTGCCCTTATCCGCTCAGTCCGCTGTCCCATGGGTTGATTCTGTAATTCATAGCCTTGTGAGGAAAGCAATGCCGCTCCGGCCGCACCTACCCGCTTGGTTGTGAACTACAGGTCATTTCTGTTATTATTCATTAATGAAGTGCGGACTTCAGTCGTATTATCCGCTCAGTCCGCTGTCCCATGGGTTGATTCTGTAATTCATAGCCTTGTGAGGAAAGCAATGCCGCTCCGGCCCGCACCTACCCGCTTGGTTGTGAACTACAGGTCATTTCTGTTATTATTCATTAATGAAGTGCGGACTTCAGTCGTATTATCCGCTCAGTCCGCCGTCCCTTGATTAGGTCATTTCTGATGTTGCTGGCTGAGGCAGTGCGGGTTTCGGTTTTCTAATTCGCCTAGTCCGCAGAATTCATTCGATGCATACAATGTACTTAGAAGAAATTCAAGCGTGCATACCTGCGGACGGTAACCCTGGTCCGTCCAGTTCGCTTATTCATGATGTTTGGGTTAGCAAATTATAGTTTTTTCGATATCTTAGTTCTCGCAAAAACTGGCAAAAATTCTGAGAAATGCGGGTTGAGAACTGAACTCATCCAAGCCCGCATCAATCGTCTCTTTCCCAAGGAACACATTCCGTTCATATTGTAACAAGGTTATGGTAGTAAAATTTCAGCTAGCAATGATATAAGTGCGACCTCTAAAGTATCAGCAAGAAACAAGCAGAAAATCTCAGAAGACATCAAAAGTATCCTTTTTTATATATATCCATTCAAAAATTACATGTCCTGGCGGACTCGCGTAAAGTCCGCCCCTCCCCCCTTACATTAAAGAAAACCAAAAGATTACAATGTATATATATCCCTATTCTATCCTCTGCTTCTTGTCCGCAGGCTTCTCAGGGCTTGACCCATCCACATCCACAATAGGCGAGTAGCCGCCTGAGTCACTGTTGCTGCTGTCGTCAGAGCGAGAAGCGGCTGAAGGTTCTGTTCGCGAGCTACTCTCACCAGAGCTGGAGTTAGCGGACTGATCCGATTGGCCTCCTTGCTGTTGGCTTGAGGCCACTTCCTCGTCAGCAGACTCCTCCTCGTCATCCTCGGCAACTGCTTTTCCCTTATCGGCTTGCTCGAACTCGGCGACTTTATCCTTTAGCTCCGGGAAGAGCTTCAGGAAGGGAATAGAGTCTACCCCGGCCTTCACGTACCCATCGCTGATAACGCTCTCAAGCGCGACCTCGACGCTTTCTCTCACAAAAGGAAACATGGCCTTTTGAAAGTCGGGGTTGGTTACCTCATAAGCGGTCTGCAAAAGATTTCAAAAACATCAGTCCGCGGAAGATAAGCAAAATTAATGGCGGTTAACTAAGCACTTACGGCCTTGTCTTCTTTATATTGGTTAACTTTTGCACCAAGCCGCTTATTCCTCTCTTTCAGCGAATCGCTTTCCTTCCTGTGCCGCGCATTGTCCCTAAGCAGCTCGCGCGTGAGCCTGCCTAAGAAATGATTGGTGACGGCAGCGTTCGCACTGGCCTGCGCAGCGAGAAGAGGGAGGTCATCAGGGGCCACACCTTGCAGATCGCGAAGGTTCTGCTTCCCATACAAAGCGGACAGGGCGACGTGGGCATGGCGAGACGGGCGCGGGCTCCTCCAAGAGGGAAGAGCCGTTGATAGGCGGACATACTTTTTCTTTTCATGCCAGTGGATCATGGGGTTGCCCCTCAGATCCTTCTGCTTCTCGCCGAAGCCCGCAATGTCGAAGCTGCCATCAGAAGAATAACCCGCGGCGGGGTCTCCGTCTTCCCTCCTCTTTTTTGCGATTTCTTTTCTCCTTTCCCCTTGCGTAGGAGTCCGTCCGGCAGGCGCAACGGGTAGATTTGCGGGCACCGCCAAGGTCGCTGCAAGAGAGAAAGTTAGCTAAAATTCCTAAGTGGTTGCGGGTACAAACAAAGGTCGCAAGACTTACTCTCTTGGCGGCTAACAGTATATAGCCAGGCAGCAGCGGGATGTAATAGTCAACATCCAGCCTCGCTCCGTCAAGAAACTTGACGATGGCGGTCTCGGCGTCGTTCAGCCGCACGCTCTTGAAGTCAGCGTCTACGCGCAGCTGCGGACTGGGTATGGAGGAACCCCAGGTCGCCTTCGAAGATGAGATACCTAGAGGTCCAGTTGTGGATTTTATTCGGCAAGCCCACAACTTTCATTCCCCTGCAATAGAAGTAGATGATGCCTTTGTATTCAGGGGTGTCCCGTCGGGGTAATAGAGCGAACAGAGAAAATCTTCCTGAAAACCTTCAAGGAAAATTCAATCTTCTCAGCCCGCAGATAGGCGATGAAACTGCAGATCGCAACCATACTGTTCGGGGCAAGCTGGCCCGGAACCACCCCGTAGTGCTCGAAGATCTCCGCGATCTCCCAGAGTAGGGGAAATTTGAACCCACAGTCAAAATGGTCTATTGGAATTGCGAGCTGGGTAGCGGTTGAAAAATTCAGACGTTCGTGGTGATCAGGGAGCCGCGCGAGCACGGGCGAGTCCGCCATGTGAACTCCTAAGAACGCTTCCAGATCAGCTTCGGTTAGTCTACTCCTTTTATGATCAGCAGCATGGAAGGCGGCTGCGGCTTCAGTGCGTGCGGATACCATGTTCTCAGGCCGCAAGTCTTCAGCTCCCACCGTTTTCTACATAAACGAAGAGTGACAACCCTATTTATATAAAAATCGTCTGACATGACAGCCGTCTATCCGCTCAGATCGCTAAGCCAATCCGCTCAGCTCGCCTCTTCCCTGTTTTCCCTGCAAAATCAGATATTTCTCAAGGCTTTGCGGATTCAAAGCCAATCCGCCCAGCTCGCCTCTTCCCTGTTCTCCCTGCAAATAATTGCGAACTCACAGGAAGCCCACAGGGATTGCAATTTTCTAGTAAACAAGATAAGCAAGCATAAAACGACAGCCCACATAATTTACATTCCACAACGGGATAATCCAAAAATAATAGTATGCGACAAGCAAAGCATCACAGCACAGATACAATCATACAAAAAGAGTTTCAGCAACAACATTATACAACAACTTAAAGAATAATGGAAAATAAATGTTTGGGCCTTAACGCCTTCCGCGGTCTCTCTGAGCAGGTCGCACCTCCTCCTCCATTCCAACATGTGCAGCCAGGTCACTTCCTCGCAGGATCTCGCAGTAGAGTTGGGAAACCAGATGGTGCATGTTATTAAAGGTGCGGTGCATATGAGCCATGTCTTTGACTACCCGCGGAAATGGAATCATTTGAACCGCCAGGGCTGGATCTGCGACCGCCGCGGGCTGTCCGCTTGCCGCAGGGGCCGATCCCTCCCCTACAGCAGGCTGAGGCGCTTGCGATCTCACCCCAGCGGCTTCGCTTACTTGCTTCTTTCCTTCCCTCGCCAAGGCCAAATATTTGCCCCTATAATGGCGGACATCTCCGCTCAGACGATTTTTCTCCTTGTTCGCACTTTCCAATGCGGCTGAAAGGCTGGCGACCTCGCTTTCCAGGATTTTTTCCCGCGCTCTGCTTTTCTTTAGAGCAGTCCGAAGCTCGCATAACTCTTCCTCACTATTCTTCGCTAACAATACACTGTCTTCTTTAGCAGGCAGCTCCTCCTGTGCGAATCCATCAGCAGTCCGCGTCGCGGCCTCCGGCGCATTTGGCGGCGTAGGCACGATCTCGCCAACCTCGATAGAATCGGGCGTGGATTTCTGAACTGCAACAAAGAAAGTGAAGACACCTCAGTATCCAGGCCGCAATGGCTCCAGAAGAAAAAAGAGAAAAGGGAAAAGGTTTTTTATCCACTTTTGGTTATCTTCGCGGCGATCTGACGACTATCAAGGATAGGTCGCCTCACCCGCTCCGGATCAAAAGCCTCTAGGCGACGCCTCCATTCACGGCGGACTAGTGCTCTTGTCTCGGCCAGCGATCTGCTCGAAGTAACTATGTCATCAGTTTCGGTAAGGATCTTGACTGGCCGCGACTTTCGAGGAGGGGATTTGTACAACCAAGAGCTCTGAAACCGCTTGGTCGCCGGCTGCAACTTACCAGATCGCATCATCTCGGCAGCAATCTGAAGATCCTCAGTCCGCTTATCCACCCCGAGCTTCTCCGAGGCCGCTTCAACCTTCGCCTTCATTATTGCGAGTTGATCCTCGTTTTTCTTCCTCTCTTCAGCTGGAAAAAAAGAAGAAGGGTCGTCAAGATTTTTTCCTCCGGTTGCGGTATCGGGCTGCAGCACCTCCAGTAGAGAGCGATTTATACTCGCAAGCTGATCATTATCTATAGAGTCGAGTATCTCAGTGGTTGATAGGCTGAGCGTGGAAGGAGGATCACCTTCTGCGAGCAGAGGATCGGGAGTGACGAGATCGTCTTGGACTTCTTTTTCTCGCGGCCTATGCTGCAAGCTCGCAGCTCCAGTCCGCTTGGAGATATTTTTCTCTTTCCTAACCTTCAACTTCTTCTCTACCCGCTCGGCGGCATTACCATCTCTTTTCCTCTTCTTCTTCTCCTCAGGAGTCTTCTCTAAATCGATGACAACCTGCTTGGGTTCGGGAGCTGAGTTTGGAGCGACAACTTGCTTTTCGATGGAACTGTTGGTCGCGTTTTCAGCGGACTCCTTATCTCGTTCCTCGGCAACCTTCTCTCCCCGCTCCACTATCGTCTCACCAGCAGGAAGCCTCTCCTCGGTCCTTTGCTGCTGGACTTTCGGCGATGAAACTTCCTTTTCCGTTTCTATCCGCAACATGATGGTCCCCGAAGGAGAGCGATGCACCTCCATGCTGGAGGAGTTCGCAGGGTTTTGGTCAGAAACGGAGGGCGGATTCGGTTTCTCCCGTAGAGGACTTGGGGGAGCACTCGCAGTCTTCACAGTATCGCGGACTGGATCCTGCGTCGCCTGGTCCGAACTCTCCCCCTGATGGCGGGCAGGCGCATCTTTTCGATGGCTCGATTTCTTAGGCCGAGAACTCGCTTTCGGCTTCTCATTTGGAGCAGCCATGCTGCCAAAGAACGACCCCAGCCTCGCCATGCCGGACTGGAAAGTCGAGACCGCAAGTGGTGAGTAGTGACCCGTCGCGCAGACAGTTCTGACAGAAGACAGCGCTTCCGGGAGTATTTATAGCACAAATAGCATTAATGATAGTTGCGGGCTCAGCGGTTAAGGAGACATTTTCGGAATTTTCTAAAAACTCAAAAATGTGCGGGGATTATGTTAACCCCAGAATCCGCAACATCTCCAGCTAGGCATCTCACCCTTCCCTCGCTGAACTTAAGTACTCAATCCGCCCAGCTCGCCAGTGGGCATGGTCCGTCACCTAGGCGGGACTCCAGAAATCCGTCCGCTCAGATCGCCCTCAGTTCACAGCCCTGCTAGATCGGCGAGTCAGGATCAGACCGGCAGGTTCCGAGTCAGGCCGCCCAGGCCGCTCAGGTCGCGGCTAGTCTAAAGGTCACGCGCTCAGTGCGACCAAGGGGGGTCTCCAGCTCGCTGGCCCAGTCCGCCTGTCCCGCATGGGCTGCTTGTGCCTTCTCCTTTTTTGTTTCCCGTCACCGCTGCCCGGCTCTTTTGTACCCCGGGCAGCCGGTTATTTTAGCCCTGCCCGCTTGGGCAGGCCCCCAGCCTATAAATAGGGGGAAGTGGTGCGCTCAAAGCACGCTGACTCGAGCCCAGGAGCCCACTTGTTAAAGGCTGCGGACTTGAATCTCTTGCTTTGCGACCTCCGACTTGTTTTCCCCATTGCTTTCTTTTTCTTTTCTTGTAACCGCATCTTGATAATAAAAAGCAAGCCCGTCGCAGGAGTGGCATTTAGGCCGCGACGGGCGAAGTCTGGTGTTGCCGTGTTCCACGGCTCTGTTGCCCTTCCGTTCCTTTTCTGGTCCGCCAAGTAGATTGCTGCTCGCAGTTTGTTTTTCCTTTCTCTTCCCCAAGTGCTCGAACGGTTAGCTGGTGGTGCCCGAGTCCGTCGCTTTTTGAGCATCAACAACTATGTCAGTCACATTCTGAAGGATGCAGAGGCAAGGTATCCCATCCTAGAGAAGCTAGCTTTAGCATTAGTTATGTCTGCCCGCAGACTCCGTCCGTATTTCCAGGCTCATTCAATTCAGGTAGTTACTGATCAACCGTTGAAGAATGTGTTAGAAAAACCAGAGCATTCAGGCAGGCTAGCTAAATGGGCAATCGAGCTGAGCGAGTTTGAAATTTCCTATGTGCCCAGAACAGCTATCAAGGCGCAGGTGCTTGCAGATTTCATGATTGATACAACAGAATCCAGCTCGGACCAAGCAGCAAGGTCCCCTTTATCTTGGGCCATTTATGTGGATGGAGCTTCTGGTAGAAACTCCTCGGGTGCAGGAGTAGTTCTGATAAACCCGAACGGTGTCAAACTTGAGCAGGCCATCAAGTTCTATTTTCCAGTAACTAACAATCAGGCGGAATATGAAGCTTTATTAGCCGGCTTGAGGCTTGCACGAGAGATTGGAATTGATCACGTCCATATCAAGACTGATTCGTTGGTAATGGCTTCACAAGTTCTTGGCAACTTCGAGACCAGGGAGCCAGTGTTGAAAAGGTATCTGATGTTGGTAAAGATTGAGGTTGGCAGATTCAAAAGTTTTACTATTGAGCACATTCCAAGGACAGAGAATGAGGAGGCCGACGTTCTCGCAAAATACGGGCTCTCGTCAGGAGGGACAACTTCTGAACTTTTCCGCCCAGCAGTGGAGGAAGAAGGGCTAATGCAAATCGATCAGTGTCCCTCTTGGATGGATCCACTCATTCTCTACCTGTCAACCGGGAATCTACATCAGTCAGTCAAGGATAAGAAGAAATTCAGGTTGAAGGCAGCACACTATTACTTGATATCCGACATTCTCTACAGAAAAACCTTTTTATCCATAATGGCAAGATGTGTTTCAGAAAGGGAGGTTCCCACCATTCTCCGGGAAGTGCATTCTGGCGAGTGCGGAAGTCATTCGGGAGCAAAAACATTAGAAAAAAGGATCCTGCGGCAAGGTTACTTCTGGCCTACAATGAAGAAGGACTCTGAGACCTATGCGAGAAAATGTGTACAATGCCAGAAATTCGCCCCTCTTCAGTATCAAGCAGCTCAATCTCTCAGGTCGATTATAACCCCTTGGCCCTTTGCTGTCTGGGGAATGGATCTCATTGGCCCTTTTCCCATGGCAAGTGGGCAGCGGCGTTTTATTATAGTCATGATCGACTACTTCAGTAAGTGGATTGAGGCTAAAGCATTGTCAAAGACAACAACCCAGGTCGTGAGAAATTTTATTTGGGGAGAGATAGTCTGCCGACATGGAATCCCTATGGCAATAATCACCGATAATGGACCACAGTTCAATAATGCGGAGATGATAGACTTTTGCAGGCGGATCGGAACAGAGCTGCGCTTCGCATCGGTGCATCACCCCAGAAGCAATGGTCAAGTAGAAGCAGCTAATAAGCAAATCCTCAACCTGCTTAGGAAAAAGGTTCAAAATCTCAAAGGCAGTTGGGCTGATCAACTTCCATCAGTCCTTTGGACCCTGAGAACAACACCTTCATCTGCAACAGGAGAAACCCCGTTCAAACTTTCTCACGGGTCCGAGGCGTTGATTCCTGTTGAGTTTGAAGTTCTGTCGCCTAGGGTACTGCTCGCCAGGCAAGGCATGGAGGATTGGCTTGAGTTGAACAGCGAGGAGATGAGGTTCAGTCTGGAACATATCGAAGAGGTCAGAGACAAGGCTGCTATCAGGCAGGAGGAAGTAAAAAGAAGAATGGCCCGTTACTTCGACAAGAACGTAAGGATCAAACACTTTCAAGTGGGAGATCTGATTCTTAAAAAGGTCGATGCTGCTGCAAGAGCCAGCTCAGTCGGGAAGCTTAATCCTAGCTGGGCAGGACCATTCATTATCAAGGAAGCACTTCAAAATGGGGCCTACCGGTTACAAACGTTTGAAGGTGAAGACATGCCGCACACATGGAGCGGAGATGACCTAAAGCGGTTCTTTTCCTGAACTTCTTTTCCTTTTTTCCGGTGTAAACTCTTTAAGAGGTTCACTATTAATAAAAATTCCTTGCCAACACTTTTATCAAGTATCTTTGTGTTTCAAGCATTGACAGTTAAATATATGGAGCAAGGATAACTCTAAACGATTCTCTCTGAACTCTCTATTTTATGGTTATACGAATCTCTCAAAATTGATACTCGCCTAAATACTCATACTAACACTTCTTCGAATGCCTCTTCTTTCTTACCTCCTCGAGCAACTCCCGGCAGTTGCTTGATGCCAGGAGATATCGCCGTGCCCAGCAAAATCTCCCCTAGAACCGTTGGTGTCAGCATAACACCACGACGACCACGTGATGCGGGGAGATTTTGCACCGTGTAGTGGGAGCCTACCAACTCTAGTGCGGTAGGATACTGGATTTCGGATCCCGGCTAGTACCTAACCCCACTTCTGCATTATGGAGGAGCAAAGTGGAGGTCAGCTCTACCACGCCACTTAAGGGATATTGTTACAACCCAGATGATCGCACGGGGAAAGCAATGACGCTCCGGCCGCACCTACCCCCAGATCATCTTGGGGTTGTGATTCTCGAACACTCCTTGGTACCCTCAAGCAGTGCCTGCAGGAGACCCATAGTCTTGTCGATCTCAAAGGAAAGCAATGCCGCTCCGGCCGTACCTGCCCGAGAGATCGACTTAGACTGTACTCCAGGCAAGAGGGCAGTGAATTGAGTCTGCAGATCCCGAGGCCCGGTGAGGAAAGCAATGCCGCTCCGGCCGCACCTACCCGCTTGGCCTCCGGACTGCGTCTTTCTTCTTCGCAGGGGTTAGTTCATTAATAAAGTGCGGACTCCAGATGTCTTGTCCGCTCAGTCCGCTGTCCCATGGGTTGATTCTGTAATTCATAGCCTTGTGAGGAAAGCAATGCCGCTCCGGCCGCACCTACCCGCTTGGTTGTGAACTACAGGTCATTTCTGATATTATTGTTCATTAATAAAGTGCGGACTCCAGATGTCTTGTCCGCTCAGTCCGCTGTCCCATGGGTTGATTCTGTAATTCATAGCTTTGTGAGGAAAGCAATGCCGCTCCGGCCGCACCTACCCGCTTGGTTGTGAACTACAGGTCATTTCTGATGTTATTCATTAATGGAGTGCGGACTTCAGTTGTATTATCCGCTCAGTCCGCCGTCCCTTGATTAGGTCATTTCCGATGTTGCTGGCTGAGTCAGTGCGGGTTTCGGTTTTCTAATTCGCCTAGTCCGCAGAATTCATTCGATGCATACCATGTACTTGGAAGAAATTCAAGCGTACATACCTGCGGACGGTAACCCTGGTCCGTCCAGTTCGCTTATTCATGATATTTGGGTTAGCAGATTATAGTTCCTTCGTTATCTTAGTTCTCGCAAAAACTGGCAAAAGTTCTGAGAAATGCGGGTTGAGAACTGAACTCATCATCCAAGCCCGCATCAATCGTCTCTTTCCCAAGGAACACGTTCTGTTCATATTGTAACAAGATTATGGTAGTAAAATTTCAGCTAGCGATGATATGAGTGCGACCTCTAAAGTATCAGCAAGAAACAAGCAGAAAATCTCAGAAGATATCAAAAGTATCCTTTTTTATATATATCCATTCAAAAATTACATGTCCTGGCGGACTCGCGTAAAGTCCGCCCCTCCCCCCTTTACATTAAAGAAAACCAAAAAATTACAATGTATATATCCCTATTCTATCCTCTGCTTCTTGTCCGCAGGCTTCTCAGGGCTTGACCCATCCACATCCACAATAGGCGAGTAGCCGCCTGAGTCACTGTTGCTGCTGTCGTCAGAGCGAGAAGCGGCTGAAGGTTCTGTTCGCGAGCTACTCTCACCAGAGCTGGAGTTAGCGGACTGATCCGATTGACCTCCTTGCTGTTGGCTTGAGGCCACTTCCTCGTCAGCAGACTCCTCCTCGTCATCCTCGGCAACTGCTTTTCCCTTATCAGCTTGCTCGAACTCGGCAACTTTATCCTTTAGCTCCGGGAAGAGCTTCAGGAAGGGAATAGAGTCTACCCCGGCTTTCACGTACCCATCGCTGATAACGCGCTCAAGCGCGACCTCGACGCTTTCTCTAACAAAAGGAAACATGGCCTTTTGAAAGTCGGGGTTGGTTACCTCATAAGCGGTCTGCAAAAGATTTCGAAACATCAGTCCGCGGAAGATAAGCAAGATTAATGGCGGTTAACTAAGCACTTACGGCCTTGTCTTCTTTATATTGGTTAACTTTTGCACCAAGCCGCTTATTCCTCTCTTTCAGCGAATCGCTTTCCTTCCTGTGTCGCGCATTGTCCCTAAGCAGCTCGCGCGTGAGCCTGCCTAAGAAATGATTGGTGACGGCAGCGTTCGCACTGGCCTGCGCAGCGAGAAGAGGGAGGTCATCAGGGGCCACACCTTGCAGATCGCGAAGGTTCTGCTTCCCATACAAAGCGGACAGGGCGACGTGGGCATGGCGAGACGGGCGCGGGCTCCTCCAAGAGGGAAGAGCCGTTGATAGGCGGACATACTTTTTCTTTTCATGCCAGTGGATCATGGGGTTGCCCCTCAGATCCTTCTGCTTCTCGCCGAAGCCCGCAATGTCGAAGCTGCCATCAGAAGAATAACCCGCAGCGGGGTCTCCGTCTTCCCTCCTCTTTTTTGCGATTTCTTTTCTCCTTTCCCCTTGCGTAGGAGTCCGTCCGGCAGGCGCAACGGGCAGATTTGCGGGCACCGCCAAGGTCGCTGCAAGAGAGAAAAGTTAGCTAAAATTCCTAAGTGGTTGCGGGTACAAACAAAGGTCACAAGACTTACTCTCTTGGCGGCTAACAGTATATAGCCCAGGCAGCAGCGGGATGTAATAGTCAACATCCAGCCTCGCTCCGTCAAGAAACTTGACGATGGCGGTCTCGGCGTCGTTCAGCCGCACGCTCTTGAAGTCAGCGTCTACGCGCAGCTGCGGACTGGTATGGAGGAACCCCAGGTCGCCTTCGAAGATGAGATACCTAGAGGTCCAGTTGTGGATCTTATTCGACAAGCCCACAACTTTCATTCCCCTGCAGTAGAAGTAGATGATGCCTTTGTATTCAGGGTGTCCCGTCGGGGTAATAGAGCGAACAGAGAAAATCTTCCTGAAAACCTTCAAGGAAAATTCAATCTTCTCAGCCCGCAGATAGGCGATGAAACTGCAGATCGCAACCATACTGTTCGGGGCAAGCTGGCCCGGAACCACCCCGTAGTGCTCGAAGATCTCCGCGATCTCCCAGAGTAGGGGAAATTTGAACCCACAGTCAAAATGGTCTATTGGAATTGCGAGCTGGGTAGCGGTTGAAAAATTCAGACGTTCGTGGTGATCAGGGAGCCGCGCGAGCACGGGCGAGTCCGCCATGTGAACTCCTAAGAACGCTTCCAGATCAGCTTCGGTTAGTCTACTCCTTTTATGATCAGCAGCATGGAAGGCGGCTGCGGCTTCAGTGCGTGCGGATACCATGTTTTCAGGCCGCAAGTCTTCAGCTCCCACCGTTTTCTACACAAACGAAGAGTGACAACCCTATTTATATAAAAATCGTCTGACATGACAGCCGTCTATCCGCTCAGATCGCTAAGCCAATCCGCTCAGCTCGCCTCTTCCCTGTTTTCCCTGCAAAATCAGATATTTCTCAAGGCTTTGCGGATTCAAAGCCAATCCGCTCAGCTCGCCTCTTCCCTGTTTTCCCTGCAAAATCAGATATTTCTCAAGGCTTTGCGGATTCAAAGCCAATCCGCCCAGCTCGCCTCTTCCCTGTTTTCCCTGCAAAATCAGATATTTCTCAAGGCTTTGCGGATTCAAAGCCAATCCGCTCAGCTCGCCTCTTCCCTGTTTTCCCTGCAAAATCAGATATTTCTCAAGGCTTTGCGGATTCAAAGCCAATCCGCTCAGCTCGCCTCTTCCCTGTTTTCCCTGCAAAATCAGATATTTCTCAAGGCTTTGCGGATTCAAAGCCAATCCGCCCAGCTCGCCTCTTCCCTGTTTTCCCTGCAAAATCAGATATTTCTCAAGGCTTTGCGGATTCAAAGCCAATCCGCTCAGCTCGCCTCTTCCCTGTTTTCCCTGCAAAATCAGATATTTCTCAAGGCTTTGCGGATTCAAAGCCAATCCGCTCAGCTCGCCTCTTCCCTGTTTTCCCTGCAAAATCAGATATTTCTCAAGGCTTTGCGGATTCAAAGCCAATCCGCCCAGCTCGCCTCTTCCCTGTTTTCCCTGCAAAATCAGATATTTCTCAAGGCTTTGCGGATTCAAAGCCAATCCGCTCAGCTCGCCTCTTCCCTGTTTTCCCTGCAAAATCAGATATTTCTCAAGGCTTTGCGGATTCAAAGCCAATCCGCTCAGCTCGCCTCTTCCCTGTTTTCCCTGCAAAATCAGATATTTCTCAAGGCTTTGCGGATTCAAAGCCAATCCGCCCAGCTCGCCTTTCCCTGTTCTCCCTGCAAATAATTGCGAACTCACAGGAAGCCCACAGGGATTGCAATTTTCTAGTAAACAAGATAAGCAAGCATAAAACGACAGCCCACATAATTTACATTCCACAACGGGGTTATCCAAAAATAATAGTATGCGACAAGCAAAGTATCACAGCACAGATACAATCATACAAAAAAGAGTTTCAACAACAACATTATACAACAAATTAAAGAATAATGGAAAATAAATGTTTGGGCCTTAACGCCTTCCGCGGTCTCTCTGAGCAGGTCGCACCTCCTCCTCCATTCCAACATGTGCAGCCAGGTCACTTCCTCGCAGGATCTCGCAGTAGAGTTGGGAAACCAGATGGTGCATGTTATTAAAGGTGCGGTGCATATGAGCCATGTCTTTGGCTACCCGCGGAAATGGAATCATTTGAACTGCCAGGGCTGGATCTGCGACCGCCGCGGGCTGTCCGCTTGCCGCAGGGGCCGATCCCTCCCCTACAGCAGGCTGAGGCGCTTGCGATCTCACCCCAGCGGCTTCGCTTACTTGCTTCTTTCCTTCCCTCGCCAAGGCCAAATATTTGCCCCTATAATGGCGGACATCTCCGCTCAGACGATTTTTCTCCTTGTTCGCACTTTCCAATGCGGCTGAAAGGCTGGCGACCTCGCTTTCCAGGATTTTTTCCCGCGCTCTGCTTTTCTTTAGAGTAGTCCGAAGCTCGCATAACTCTTCCTCACTATTCTTCGCTAACAATACACTGTCTTCTTTAGCAGGCAGCTCCTCCTGTGCGAATCCATCAGCAGTCCGCGTCGCGGCCTCCGACACATTTGGCGGCGTAGGCACGATCTCGCCAACCTCGATAGAATCGGGCGTGGATTTCTGAACTGCAACAAAGAAAGTGAAGACACCTCAGTATCCAGGCCGCAATGGCTCCAGAAGAAGAAAGAGAAAAGGGAAAAGGTTTTTTATCCACTTTTGGTTATCTTCGCGGCGATCTGACGACTATCAAGGATAGGTCGCCTCACCCGCTCCGGATCAAAAGCCTCTAGGCGACGCCTCCATTCACGGCGGACTAGTGCTCTTGTCTCGGCCAGCGATCTGCTCGAAGTAACTATGTCATCAGTTTCTGTAAGGATCTTGACTGGCCGCGACTTTCGAGGAGGGGATTTGTACAACCAAGAGCTCTGAAACCGCTTGGTCGCCGGCTGCAACTTACCAGATCGCATCATCTCGGCAGCAATCTGAAGATCCTCAGTCCGCTTATCCACCACGAGCTTCTCCGAGGCCGCTTCAACCTTCGCCTTCATTATTGCGAGTTGATCCTCGTTTTTCTTCCTCTCTTCAGCTGGAAAAAAAGAAGAAGGGTCGTCAAGATTTTTTCCTCCAGTTGCGGTATCGGGCTGCAGCACCTCCAGTAGAGAGCGATTTATACTCGCAAGCTGATCATTATCTATAGAGTCGAGTATCTCAGTGGTTGATAGGCTGAGCGTGGAAGGGGGATCACCTTCTGCGAGCAGAGGATCGGGAGTGACGAGATCGTCTTGGACTTCTTTTTCTCGCGGCCTATGCTGCAAGCTCGCAGCTCCAGTCCGCTTGGAGATATTTTTCTCTTTCCTAACCTTCAACTTCTTCTCTACCCGCTCGGCGGCATTACCATCTCTTTTCCTCTTCTTCTTCTCCTCAGGAGTCTTCTCTAAATCGATGACAACCGGCTTGGGTTCGGGAGCTGAGTTTGGAGCGACAGCTTGCTTTTCAATGGAACTGTTGGTCGCGTTTTCAGCGGACTCCTTATCTCGTTCCTCGGCGACCTTCTCTCCCCGTTCCACTATCGTCTCACCAGCAGGAAGCTTCTCCTCGGTCCTTTGCTGCTGGACTTTCGGCGATGAAACTTCCTTTTCCGTTTCTATCCGCAACATGATGGTCCCCGAAGGAGAGCGATGCACCTCCATGCTGGAGGAGTTCGCAGGGTTTTGGTCAGAAACGGAGGGCGGATTCGGTTTCTCCCGTAGAGGACTTGGGGGAGCACTCGCAGTCTTCACAGTATCGCGGACTGGATCTTGCGTCGCCTGGTCTAAACTCTCCCCCTGGTGGCGGGCAGGCGCATCTTTTCGATGGCTCGATTTCTTAGGCCGAGAACTCGCTTTCGGCTTCTCATTTGGAGCAGCCATGCTGCCAAAGAACGACCCCAGCCTCGCCATGCCGGACTGGAAAGTCGAGACCGCAAGTGGTGAGTAGCGACCCGTCGCGCAGACAGTTCTGACAGAAGACAGCGCTTCCGGGAGTATTTATAGCACAAATAGCATTAATGATAGTTGCGGGCTCAGCGGTTAAGGAGACATTTTCGGAATTTTCTAAAACTCAAAAATGTGCGGGGATTATGTTAACCCCAGAATCCGCAACATCTCCAGCTAGGCATCTTACCCTTCCCTCGCTGAACTTAAGTACTCAGTTCGCCCAGCTCGCCAGTGGGCATGGTCCGTCACCTAGGCGGACTCCAGAAATCCGTCCGCTCAGATCGCCCTCAGTTCACAGCCCTGCTAGATCGGCGAGTCAGGATCAGACCGGCAGGTTCCGAGTCAGGCCGCCCAGGCCGCTCAGGTCGCGGCTAGTCTAAAGATCACGCGCTCAGTGCGACCAAGGGGGGTCTCCAGCTCGCTGGCCCAGTCCGCCTGTCCCGCATGGGCTGCTCGTTCCTTCTCCTTTTTTGTTTCCCGTCACCGCTGCCGGCTCTTTTTGTACCCGGGCAGCCGGTTATTTTAGCCCTGCCCGCTTGGGCAGGCCCCCAGCCTATAAATAGTGGGAAGTGGTGCGCTCAAAGCACGCTGACTCGAGCCCAGGAGCCCACTTGTTAAAGGCTGCGGACTTGAATCTCTTGCTTTGCGACCTCCGACTTGCTTTCCCCATTGCCTTCTTTTCCTTTTCTTGTAACCGCAACTTGATAATAAAAAGTAAGCCCGTCGCAGGAGTGGTATTTAGGCCGCGACGGGTGAAGTCTGGTGTTGCCGTGCTCTACGGCTCTGTTGCCCTTCCGTTCCTTTTCTAGTCCGCCAAGTAGATTGCTGCTCGCAGTTTGTTTTTCCCTTCTTCTCCCCAAGTGCTCGAATGGTTAGCTGGTGGTGCCCGAGTCCGTCGCTTTTCGAGCATCAACAATGAGGTAGGATCTCCTATCCTTTCTTTCATCTGCAGAACCTGATACAATTTCTAAAAGTTTTTCCCAGATCTCTTTGGCAGTATTGCATTCAGCTACTTTCTGGAAAATGTCATCTGACATGGTTTGAGCCAAGATGTTCATGGCTTTAGCATCTGCTGCCTTCCACTTCTTTATGTCAGCATCAGTTCCTGAAGGAGGAGGAACGGCTGATGTACTTGTTTCTATGGGAGGCCTTGGACAATCTGTCAACACAGAATTAAAGATGTCCTCATCAAATAAATTCATGTAAAGTTTAATCCTTGCTTTCCATAGTGCAAACTTAGAGAGATTGCACATAGGAGGTCTGGTACTAGCAAAGTCCTTGTTTTGTGCCATGAGTTTTAAAGATAAGTAAAACTAAAAGAAATAACCCTTTTGAGAGAAATGATCTTATCAGAGATCTTTTGATCCAGGTGTTAGCCTGTATGAATGATCAACCTGCCTCTGATACCAATTGAAAGTGCACGATAAGATCAATCCTAACTCTAGAGGGGGGGGGGGGTGAATAGAGTTATTTAAAATAGTTTTGCAAATAAAAACTTGAGTGGAGAGAAAGTTTAGATTTACTTAGTGTATGGTGCTATAGCAAATAATCAGAGTAAAAAGAAATTCACAGCACAAAGCAAAACACAAAGAAACAAGCAATCCAGACGACACAAGGAGCTATAGTGGTTCCCCAAAATCCTGGGTAGTCCACTCTTCTATCACCCTTGATAGGAATCCACTTCAAGATGAGTTGATCAGGTGTCTTGAGCACCAGAGAGTTTTTGACCAGGTTCTCACAAACCAAAGGAGCTGATTTTGACCAGGTTTCAGCAAAACCAAAGGTAACTTTTGAAGGGAGTTAAAACCCTGTACAGAAAGAAAAAGAAAAAGGGGTGATGTTGTCTTCTCTATCAACAAGTAGAGAGAAGCAAAGTGGATCTGTAGATGTTGTCAAAGCTCCCCCTGAGATCAAGAAGTAGTTCAGGAAGGAGAGCTCTACACAAGGGTGACAGGTCTTCAAAGATCTGATTTGCTCCAGCAAGGAATGATCCAAGAAAGTTGGATGGTTGTGTCTGAAGCAATCAGAATTCCTGTGAGTGAGCTTTCAAAACAATATCACAGAGAGAGAGCAGCTGAAGTCCTGTATTGTTGTTCTATATATCTCTGTCTAGCTGAATGAATAATATATCTGAGTCTTCTTCTTCCTTTTTCTTTGATAGCCGTTGGCAGTCAACATTAAATGCTTTCCTTAAATGTCCATGCCTCAAAGGAAATGTCAGGCAGACATTCCTTAGAAAATTCCTTGAGCCATGCACCAAATATGCTGTAACGGCCAATAAATCTTCAGCATTAATTGTCTGACAGAAGGAATTTGAATTCCTATTCAAAACTGACGGAAGTCTGGAAAACATCGAGCTCACAGTAAAACGTCGATCTGAGCACGACACACGTCGGCCAGAGAGTGTTTTCTGTAAGCAGAACTGGGTTCGACGGAACGTCGAGCAGAGGTCGACTCCACGTCGAGCTGAGGTCGACTCTGCGTCGAGCTGAGATCGACTCTGCGTCGAGCTGAGATCGACTCTGCGTCGAGCTGAGATCGACTCTGCGTCGAGCTGAGATCGACTCTGCGTCGAGCTGAGATCGACTCTGCGTCGAGCAGAAGATTACTCTAACTAGCCTATGTGACCTTTATAACAACAAGGAGGTCACAACACAAAATCCCTATAGAAATATAGTCATCCTGATCCAAATAGTAATAGGGTGTTCCAACAATATTCACCTGCAACAGAAAACCAAAAACGACCAAGCGTAGAGAATTTGGAGGGAAAAGAAAGAAAGTTGCAGAGTATGAAAGCGCAAAAGGAGAACGACGGCTGAAAGAAAGATTTTATATTAGGGTTTGACGGCGAAAAGGAAGATCGTGGAGCTCAGCTCGACGAAACGTCGAGCTTAGCTCGACGATTTGGGCTACAGAGGGAATCTGAAGAGTCTTCAAAATCGGCGATCTTCTTTCGACGATGTTGAAAAACGTCGAGCTCAGCTTGACGGCCTCTGATCAGAAAGAGATAAAGCCTAGTTCTAGCGAGGGCTCTGAACTCAGATCGACGACTGCAAAAGCGTCGATCTCTGGTCGACGATTTTTGGAAAATCGTCGATCTCTGTTCGACGATTTTGGGGAAAACGTCGAGCGCAGTTCAGAGTCTAAACTAATTCTACAGACACAAAAAGAAGGATTTTTGGCCTAGTCTTGGTCTGTTTTAGCTTTTCAAAATCTTGTAAATTAATTAAGGCTTCCTCCATCTAACATGCCTAACTGATTTAGGAAGAAACTGTGTTTCTTTTCATCCAAAGGTTTGGTGAAAATATCTCCTCTTTGCAAATCAGTAGGAATATATTGAAGTTCATTTTTATTTTTCTCTACATTTTCTCTTAGAAAATGATGCCTAATTTCTATGTGTTTTGTCCTACTATGGAGGACTGGATTTTGTGCTATAGAGATAGCACTAGTATTATCACAGAAAATTTTAGACTTCTCTAAGTTGTAGCCATAGTCTAAGAGCTGATTCTGTATCCACAATATTTGTGAACAACAACTGCCTGCAGCCATATACTCAGCTTCAGCAGTTGAGGTTGACACAGATGTTTGCTTCTTACAAAACCAGGAGACAAGTCTGTCACCAAGGAACTGACATGTTCCACTGGTGCTTTTCCTGTCTATTCTGCATCCAGCATAATCAGCATCTGAAAATCCAGTTAAATCAAATGCTGAATCTTTTGGATACCAGAGACCTAGATTTGGACAACTTTTTACATACCTAAGAATTCTCTTAACTAAGATTAAATGTGACTCTCTAGGGCTAACTTGGAATCTAGCACAAATACATGTAGCAAACATTATATCAGGCCTACTAGCTGTAAGGTACAATAAAGAGCCAATTATTGCTCTATATGTGGTCTGATCAACAGGTTTCCCATGTTCATCAGCATCTATTACAGCATTTGAGGGCATGGGTGTTTTCATACATGATGCATCAGACATACCAAATTTCTTAACCAATTCTTTTGCATACTTGGTTTGAGAAATAAATATGCCTTCAGCATGTTGCTTGACTTGCAGTCCTAAGAAGAAGGACAGCTCACCCATGCTACTCATTTCAAATTTAGAGTGCATAAGCTTGGAAAACTTTTTGCACAATTTTGAATCAGTAGAACCAAAAATAATGTCATCTACATAAATTTGCACTAGTAGGGTATGGGACTTATGGGTTCTAATAAAAAGAGTTTGGTCTACTCTCCCCCTAACAAAATCATTTTCCAGAAGAAAGCATGCTAGGGTCTCATACCAAGCTCTAGGAGCTTGCTTGAGACCATATATTGCTTTATGCAATTTGTAAACATAATCAGGGTGAGTTAGAGAGATAAAACCTGGAGGTTGTCTAACATAGACTTCCTCTTTGATGTCCCCATTGAGAAATGCACTCTTTACATCCATTTGATACACTTTGAAACCTTTGTGAGCAGCATAGGCTAGGAATATTCTGATGGCTTCCAACCTTGCAACTGGTGCAAATGTCTGATCATAGTCTATTCCTTCTTGTTGAGAGTACCCTTGAGCAACTAGCCTTGCCTTGTTTCTGACTATAACTCCTTGATCATCCAGTTTGTTCCTGAATACCCACTTTGTTCCAACAATAGGATGATCCTTTGGCTTAGCCACTAGTTCACAAACCTTGTTCCTTTCAAATTGATGCAACTCCTCTTGCATTGCAATGATCCAGTGTGGATCTTGCTCTGCATCTTGTATGGATTGAGGCTCAATTTGAGATAGGAAGCAAGTGTGCATCAGGTTCTGGTTGACCTGATTTCTAGTTTGCACACCAGCTGAAATTTCTCCAATTACTTGGGTGATTGGATGATCTCTTGTTGTTACTAAGTCAACAGGGAGTGTTGATTGTTCACCAGCCTGTGTTGTTGTCTCCTCTAGTGGAGCAGCAACTGGCTCTTCAGGATGATTTTCTTCAAGATGTTGAACTTCTTCTTCATCATCACTGCTCTCATTCTTTTCAGCAACTTGCAATTTGTTCAAGTCTTCAGCTAGAGAATGTACCTGCAAAGGTTTTATGGTAGAAGCATTCTTCTCCTTGAAAGACATGTTAGCTTCATCAAAAATAATATGAACAGATTCTTCAATTTTACAGGAAGATTTATTATAAACCCTATAGGCCTTGCTGATCATGGAGTATCCCAGAAACACTCCTTCATCAGCTTTAGCTTGGAATTTTGCTAGATATTTCTTGTCATTATTATGAATAAAACAAGTGCAACCAAAAACTTTAAAATAGCCTATTTTAGGTTTCTTCCCTTTGAGCAATTCATTGGGAGTCTTGCCCTTCAGCTTGTGTATCAGGCTTCTGTTCAATACATAGTTGGAGGTGTTCACTGCCTCAGCCCAAAAGGATAGAGGTAGGTGAGCATCTGCCAATAATGTAGTTGCAGATTCAATGAGTGTTCTATTTTTCCTTTCAGTTACCCCATTTTGTTGAGGAGTTCTAGGAGCTGAGAAAGTGTGCCTGATCCCTTCACTTTGACAGAACTCTTGCATGAGAAGAGAATCAAACTCTGTCCCATGATCACTTCTGATCAGGGCAATGTGAGTGTTGAACTCAATCTGAATGCATTTGAGAAAATCTGTCAAACACTTGAAGTTATCAGACTTCTTCCTCAGAAAGAATACCCAAGTGAATCTTGAGAAGTCATCTACAACCACTAGAGTATAGGATTTCCCTCCTAGGCTTTGTACAGATATGGGTCCAAAAAGATCCATGTGCAATAGGTACAAGATCCTAGGTGAATCACTCTTATTAATTGATTTAAAACTACTTTTAGTTTGCTTGCCTAATTGACAAGCCTTGTAAGGTCCTTCCTTCTTGTAGGAACCAGAAGGTAGTCCTCTAACAAGGTTGTCTTTAGATAGCTTAGCAATGGTTCTAAGGTTAATATGCCCTAGTCTCTTATGCCATAAAATATTTGGTTTTGAAATGGAATTAAACAGGCAAATATCTACCACTGGTGAATGAAAATCCACTAAGTAAATGTTACCTCTTCTGTTACCTGTCAACACAGTTGTGTTGTCCTCTGACTTGACCTTGCATATGGCTTTGTTGAATGTCACTTGATATCCTTCATCACACAGTTGACTGATACTTATCAAGTTATGCTTGAGTCCTTCAACATATGCCACCTTCTTGAATGTGACTGAGCCAATTTGGACTGCACCATATCCTTTTGTAGTTCCAAAGCTTGAGTCTCCAAAAATTACTTTGGGTCCAAGCTTGGCTTTGAAGGAAGTGAAGTTGTCCTTGTCCCCTGTCATGTGCTTTGAGCACCCACTATCCAGATACCATTGATGGTTTGATGCTGGATAGGTCTTCACCTGCACAAAAACAACTTATTTGTTTTTGACCCAGTTAACCTTGGGCCTAGGTTGATATCCCTTGAATTCTGAAATAAAGGACATCCCAGGTTGATCCTTATAACCTTCAGGATGGTATCTCCTAGGAGGTACTATACATTCAGTATAGGGATTAAAGCCTTGGGATGTGGGACTTCTAGGATTGAATCTAGATGTGCCATTGAAGGAATGTTCACAGTCCTGATTTTTGTTCGACGATCGTCGAACTGAGGTCGACGATCTTGGGTCAGATCGTCGATCTCTGTTCGAAGATCGATTATGCTGAAGTTCAGAGTTTGGATATCGTCGAGCTGAGGTCGACGATCTGTAGTTAGATCGTCGAGCTCTGTTCGACGATCGTCGAGCTCTGCTCGACGCCATATATTGAACTGAATTTTTCTCTGACAGATCTGCATTCTTCCTGGGTACCTCTATTACTCCTTTTCCTTTGTCAGAGACAAACTTGATTGGAGTTGTCAAAATTATAGGTTGGCTGGATGAGGTACCCAAGCCCAGTGTGCTATTAAATCTAGAGTTCACTGTGCTTGTGATGTCCATCAGTCTGATACTTCTCCCATTTAGGGATTCTTCAAACTTTTTGGCCTTTGATAGTTCACTTTTCAGTGAGGCTATCTCCTCCCTACAGCATTCTAACTCCTCAGAGAGTTTGAGGTTCTTTGAGTTTAGGACACTATGCTCAGATAATTGATTCCTGAGAGAGATTATCTCCTTCTCAGATTTTAATAGATCTAGACACAGTGTCTTAAATTCATCTTTGAAGTCCTCAGAATTAAAATCAAAAGAGTTGATTACCTGATCTTCATCTGGTTGAGTTTCTGAGTCTGATTCTGATTCTTCATCAGAGTTTTGCTGTGAGGCATTGACAGCCATCATGCAAAATTCTTTTCATCTGCATCATCCTCATCATCACTGGAACTGGATGAGGCTTCAGATTCTTCTTCAGTCTCACTCCATGTCTCAGCAACAAAGCCCTTCCTTGTATGTTTGTTCTTGCTGGAGGAGGCTTTGTCTGAGCTATTCTTCTTGTAATCCTTTTCTTTTCTTCTTTCTCTTCTTTCCTTCTTGTCCTTATTCTTGTTTTCTGGACAGTCAGGCATAATGTGGCCTGGTTTCCTGCAACCAAAGTATATAATTTCTTTATTGTTGTTTGATTTATCATACCTTGGTTTATCATGACCCTTTTATGGTCTCTTTCTGAAGTCTTTTCTGGCCATCTTGTAGAATCTTTTGGCCAGTAGACTTATGAGCTCATCATTTCCTGTAGCTTTATCTTCAGGCTCCTCTTCTACAGCTTTGAAGGCTATGATCTTTTCTTTCCTTGTGGCTGGAGAGGTAGCCTTTTGTTCTTCTTCTCTATTTTTAATGTGCAGCTCATAGGATTTGAGCTTGCCCAGTAGAGCTTCAGTAGTAATCTCATTTAAACTTCTGGCATCCTTGATTGGCCAGATTCTTGAATCCCAAGTGCTGGGGAAGCACATCAGGATTTTGTCATTCAGCTCAATCAGTGAGATTTCTTTGTCTAGGGTTCTTTGCTCATTGACAATTAGACTTAGTCTATTGTACATGTCAGCCACTAATTCAGCTTCTCCCTTTTTGAAGTTCTCATATTGGCTTATCAGATGAGATCTTCTATCTTTCCTTTCATCAGCAGATCCTGAGACAATTTCAGAGAGTTTGTCCCAGATTTTTTTGGCTGAGTGGCATTCAGCTACCTTCTGAAAAATTTCATCAGACATTGTTTCGGCTAAGATGTTCATAGCCTTAGCATCTGCAGTCTTCCACTTTTTTATATCTGCATCTATTCTAGAAGGAGGTGGAACAGCACTTGTACTTGAGCTTGCTGGTGGAGTTGGACAAACTGTCAAGACAGAATTGAAAATGTCTTCATCAATAGAATTCATGTATAATCTAATCCTTGCCTTCCAGAGTGCAAACTTAGAAAGGTTGCACACTGGTGGTCTGGTGCTTGCATAATCTTTGTTCTGTGCCATGTCTTTAAATAAAAAGCTAGATGTATAGAAAATAATCCTCTTAAGAGATTGATCTTATCAAGGATCTTTTGGTTCAGGTGTTAGCCTGTATGAGCAACCAACCTGCCTCTGATACCAATTAAAAGTGAGGGTAAGATCTATCTCAACTCTAGAGGGGGGGGGTGAATAGAGTATTTTAAAATAATTTTTCACAGTTGAAATAAACAGCACATATAAAATTCAATTTATGATATAGTGTAGAGTGCTAGTAAGAGGTTAAAAACCAAGAAGTAAAGAGCACAGCACACAGCAGACAAATCAGACAAACAAACCAGAAGACACAAGGAAATATAGTGGTTCCCCAAAAACCTGGGTACATCCACTCTTCTACCACCCTTGGTAGGAATCCACTCAGGATGAGTTGATCAGGTGTCCTGACACCAATGAGCTTTTGATAAGGTGCCCAAAAACCAAAACTAGATTTTTTGATAAGGTGTCTTGCCACCACTGAGTTTTGACAAGGCTCTCAGAACCAGACAGAACTTTTGAAGGGAGTTCAAGAACCCTTTTACAGCAGGAAAAGAAAAATAAGAGTGAAGAGTGTCTTCTCTGTTCTCAATCAAATGAGAGAAGCACAAGTGGATTGATGATGTCAAAGCTCCCCCTGAGATGTAGAAAGGTTCAGGAAAAGAAGCTTTGCTCTAGGGTGATAGGTCTTCAGAACTTTGATCTCCAGCAAAGGAGGGTTTCAGCAAGAAGGCTGAAAAATGAGGTGTCTGGAGTTCTGAGATGAGATTGTGAACACTTTTCAATCAGCAAGAAGATTTTGAAGTCACAGTTCTTCTGTTGTTCTTCTGCTATCAGTATTCTCTATTCTGTGTGTTCACTTTCTTTCTTGTCAATCTGTGTATCCTTTTTTCTCTTGTGTATTCTGTATATCTTAAAAACACAGAAGAGAGGATTTGAAATTTTCTGAAGTTTTCTTGTCCAATTTATCCGTTGGGAGTCATAAATGTCTTCCAAAAAGAGTCTTGTCTTCTAGAGGAAAGTCCAGCAAACATTCTCTGAATAATTCCTTGAAACTTGCTCCAGAATAAAGACAAACGGCTGGGAGATCTTCTGACATAAATGCTGATAATATTCAAAAACATTCCAAAGAACAGCAGCTTTTGAATTCCTGAAAGCGTCGATCTCTCCAAAAAAAAACGTCGATCTAAGCTCTACGATCGTCGAACTTAGCTCAGAGATGAAATGAGACAAGCAGACAGAAAACGTCGATCTGGGCTCGAAGATCGTCGAACCGAGCTCACCGACCTGAGAAATAACTTGAAGGAGGGATCGTCGAACTGAGCTAGAAGATAGTCGAGGGGAGTTCGACGACTAAGCAGAAGCTAGCCAAAAGCAGATAGTCGATCTGAGCTCGAAGATCGTCGACCGGAGTTCGACGATTTATTGAAGTTGAGCTCAGAGAGCGTCGAACGGAGTTCGACGATTCGTCGACCTGAGCTCGACGAAAATTGCCTTAGACTTAGCTCTTCAACCTTGATCTTGGAATGGTCCTGGGGGCAGCTCCAAACCTAAGTTCTAAGCCCTAGACTCATTCTAATGTTGACCTTCTCAACTATACAACTAGGTCAACTGGGATTCCTAAGACAAGCATAGTGATCCTTACCCAAATTAGTAATAGGGTGTTCCAACACAATAAGTGGGGCTCCATGTCCGGTTCCTAATCTATGCTCCTCATTTAGCCAATATGTTTCGCACGGCCAGTTAACTTCATCTTGGCAACTTGGACCTTTTGGGGGTCCGTAAGATTGTGTCATTCGAAGTAACATTCCATATCCACAGTCCAATTAAGGAAGATTTGGGAATCTCCCATGCCATCGTACGTGGGGGCCTTTATCTTAATGGCCCTAGTGATATCAAAACCTCTCTCATGGCGGTGTTCTCGAGGGGGTACTCGGGGAGAGTCCTCATCGGAACCCAAATCAGGGATTTGTTGGCGCCGGTGGGGTTGCGCAATATTAACGGGTGGCGATAGCGGCCCTCCTTGATTAAAAAGGAGTTGTCCTAACATAACCCTAATCTCAGTCATTTCGTTACGTAGACCCGCTATAGCCACAACGTTGGGATCCCCTTGCTCATTCGCTGCCATCCTAGACAATGAAGGTGTAGTGTATTCCGTTCCTAGTCTAGTGCGCATACAGGTGTAGAAATATTTGGAAAGATGATTTTCCCTATATGAGACCGTACATGAAAAACAAAATAATTTTATAATTTCCCGATTTGAAAAAAATGTAGAACGTAAAATTTTTTTATTTTTTTTCGCTGAAAATTACAGATTTTAGAGCGCTATTGGCAGACCAGAATTTTTATTATTTTTTTTATTGTGCGTGCCGACAAGACTCAAACGAGGGCGTTTCAATTAGGAAATTGATACGACCTCCCTCTGATACCAAATTGACGTAGGGGTCATTCGGAGAGCATTACGAACACAAGTAACCCAACCAATCCCAATACGCCTTAGATCTACCGCACCTACACAAGCATCAATCGACTCGTCACGAATCGGATCAAACACATCACATAAAATAACAAGGAGGAGTGATCAACTTTTAACAACGATCAAAAAAAGAGTCGGATGATTCCCCCAATTAACGCAAAGGTTGTCAATCTTTTTTGAGAGTAAAATCTAGGCTATAGGCCAAGATCCACTCAGGCAAATTGGATCTACCGGATCCGGATTAAAGAAGTTCGAAAACGATGAAATCGAATTTAGAAATAGCAAGCGATTGCATTTAAAAATCACGAAAACAACGGTTATTCAACCTCCACACAAAACTAGCAAGAAAACACAAAGATGAGGGGAAAAGAATTAACCAACCCGATTTCATGAACACACTTGATATGGTGGGAGAATCACTCTCTCCACGGATCCACCGTCGTCTCACCGAATGGGCTTCAACCTTCTTCCTTGGAGTCGCACCGAAAGGAAGCCATGCCGGCGTCGCACCGAAGAGGGAAGGAGGGAGCAAGGGACGGCTTCACACCACAGAGGGGCCGGCGGTTCTAGAGGAACTCTCTTGGCCAAAATTCTCTCCTAGGGAGGAAATTTTTAGGGTTAAGCAAATCTTGTCTAATATTCTCATCAAAGGTTCTCCTTAAATAGGAGTTACAAACATACCAAGAGCCGTCCAAGATGGAGATGAAATTGCATCCATCCGGGCAGATAATAACACATCAAATATTTAAATGCAGGAAATAAATGGTACAAAAGTCCCCAAAATGAATATAAAATTATTAGCCAAACTTGGAATAATTTTATATTCTCACATATAAAAAAAAGTTATTAAAGTACGAAATTTTAAATTAAAATTGGCTTCAAATGGGCTTAGCTCGCCACGGACGGAGGTTGTAGCATTGTCTTCTGTTAGCTTCGTCACGGCTTCGAAAGTCTTTATGCTGTAACGCCTCGACAACTGGATCAACATCAAGTAGTGGTGGCGAGGCCACGACATCAGCACATATTCCTCTGAATATAGCCGTTATTGGATGCACTAAATATGGTATTCATCAGAATAATTATTTGCTTATTCTATCAAGGATAGTTGGGGAAACTCATTAATGATTTTATTCCAGCCGCTTTCAATTCTCCAGATCAGCCAGCATTTATGGAAAGAATTCAAATTCAAAGAAAAATTTTAATTGGCAGTAGAATAAAAGAGTTTCTCTCTTTTTCGACACATATAGAGAGAGACAGAGTTATAGAGAAATAAAGAAAGAAAAGAGAAGCACTGCACAGAGAACATTCAACAACCAGCGGACGACTCTTTCATTCTCTCTCAGTGTTATTCACTCTCTGCCAATACTCAAGACTGAAGAAGAACAAAACATCAAAATCAACAGTCTTCTTCAACTTCTATTCCATAAATCTACAAACATCAATTTCAACATTTGTCATTGGATTTCCTGGACATTGGTAGATCTAAAGCTGAATACCTACTCACTTTGAAGCAAAGCTCATTCTTCCTGAGTCATTCAACTTCTCAGGGGGAGCTTTGACAACACAAGAATCCACATAGTCTTCTCAAGTTTTATTGAGAAAATAGAAGACTTCCATCACACTCTTTCCACCCCCTTATATAGGGTTTTAACTCCCTTCAAAAGTTTGTCTGGTTGACAAGTCTCCTTCCAAAAGACTTGAAGTTGGTTTTTGGGGACCTGATCAAAAGCCTTAAAGGTTTCCTGATCTACCTGAATAAGATCTTGTGGTGGCAGTCACCAGATCAAAAACCTGCTAGTGTATTCCTACCAAGGGTGGTAGAAGAGTGGATGTACCCAAGTTTAGGGGAACCACTATTATCTTCTTGGTCGTCTTATTGCTCCTTTTCTACTTGTTTTGTTTTTGTTGTGTTTTCGATTGCTGGAATAGTAAGGCTAGTTTCTTATTCTTAACTATTATATGGTATCACTATTTTACTCTGATATAAACTTTAAAAAGAACCAATGTTTTAATACTTTATTCACCCCCCCCTCCCTCTAGAGTAAATTACATGTAACCCCTCCTTTCAATTAATATTAGAAATAGGAATTCTGGACATTTCAAGCTAATGAATCAACAAAATAAGCAAAACCAGAATAACACTTTAAATTGCTAGAACATGAAAAGTAAAATAAAATAAAAAATTCATAGGCCATAAGTGTTATACGTTAGTCATAATATTACAGCAATGCTACGTCACATATTAATTCTCATAATATTACAGAACAAAATTTTTAGACAATAATCTGAAAATTCAAGAAACTTCACTGTCGCCAGGGACAATGACTGTCACCGGGCAATAGTGTCAACATTTCAAATCACCCCAAAAACTTCAGAAATTCCTGCTGTCACCTTCACTTGTCTCCCCTTGATCATCAGCTGAACTGTGCTCACTACTCCTCATCTGGCGTGCTCGGCGAGTAGATGTTCGGGGAGGCTCCATGACCGGATTCTCCCATTCTACCGTTTTTGATGGAGTGTGCTTCAATTGGAGGCTTTTGGTAAGAAATGTAAAAAAATTCTGAAATCCCAAAAAATTCTTCTTCACCTCCCTCTTATGTTCTTCGAATGACTCTCGCAAGTCGCCCAACCCATCTCACATCGATCCACCTCTCGGAATTGGCGGGTTACGGATAGTGGACAAAGCTTCAATACTCCTTGATTACCCTCCTCGTGTTAATCGGCCGATGGAAGGAGTTCCACTTATAGAAAAATTAGAGGGCAGACAAACGTTGAAGTACAAATCCGGGTCTATCCAAGTGTATTTCTTATATAAAATATATTGGATGATGGCTCCAAGTGGTAGTGTGTTTAATTTATTCCAATCAGGACTATTTAGCCTAAATGCATAGCGTATTATCGATAGGATAAAGTCCACCATGTAAAATTTCTCCCGATTAAAAATCATGTATATGTGACATAACTCAACTGAGCCGTTATCTCCCGTGTATCACCGGACTTGAGAAAGACAGTGTGCCTCAATATATCTTGCAATAGTCCTGCATCCTCTATAAGCATGGTCGTAGATTGAATAAGCATTTTGGGGAATCTCCAAGCAAAACAAAATTCAGGAGTGTCCAATCTCTATCCTTCCGATAGTTCTCTACTATAACTAAGATATTTTCATGCTCAATTAACCAAAATTCCTCTTTAAGATCGTAGTGGGTTATCTCTACTATTTATCCTTGATCGTACTCAACCATTAAGATCCATGAACCACGAATCTTTGAGATAATTATAGAACTCCCTAATTAGTATAGATGAAAATTCATCCGGGATAATGATAGATACAATTCCAGCCATAGCTAACAGGTTATGAATGTGTGCATGACGGGCAGGATCAAATTCGATCACCTGTCCAATCCCTATGTTAGCATTTTTTATCCCAGGAAATGTCTGATAGGAGGAATATGAGTCACTGTCTGTGCTTCTACGAGCTTTAAAACTAGAAGCCATTGCTGCAGATAAAAGGAATTTTTTTTCAAAATAAAGGAAACCAAGTTTTTTCTCAATATAGCCATTCGGCGACAACCACTGTCGCCGGGCGATAGCAGAAATTGCCTTAGCTAAATTTCCGACTCTAGATCTGGGTTTTACCTTACTTCATTTACTAGATCTGAAATTTTTACAATTTTTTTTTACATAATTCTCTCATGAGTACTTAAAAAAAATCCTCAACCACACTATTCATCATCTTCCTCACAAACACTTTTTCCCAAACCATACCTCATGCACATTAAATCTAAGTTTAGGATTTTCAAATTCCTAAGAAATATGCAAACATTTCCCTACACACTTAGATCTCTTAACTATTACTACAAAATTTGCAAGTTTTTCACCAAACCCTAACCATGGTCAATCCTCCTTCAAAACATGGAAAATTTCTCATCAAAGAGTTCAGTGACAAACTCTACAAACACTTAGATCCACAAATTCTAAAGAATGAAAACAAAAAACCAAGACCCTTACATTTATCATTGGTTGTCGCCATCGTCCACTTCAAATTCCGTTACTAGTCTTCAGGAAAAAGTGCTGGAATTGATGTCTTTGACCTAATGGGACCATTTTTATATTTTCGCACTATCGCAGATTGGCGATAACCAATATCGCTAGGCGATAGTGAAAATTCACTATTCCGCAAATTTTCATCCATTTCTCAGGATTAGACATGGTTTAATGTGTATTGTTTACTTTTGGGTTCCCAATATCATAGTTTAATAGTTCAACCTTCGTATATCCTTTTCTACATACTTAAGTGCAAGTGCTTTTAAATTCATGAAATTGTTTTTGCATGCCTCTAAGTATGAGAAATCTTTTAGTTATGATAATGTTCTTTCACCCACGGTTGAGAAAATCTTCATATGGATTCACCTTACTGCATATATGAATTGTGAATGTTATACCATAACCGCTAGAATTGCATGCTCCTACTAATGTTATTTACTGGTTTCTACATTGCAACGCTCATATTTGATTATCATGTATGCTCTCACAAGTGAATTCGGACTCCTTTGTCAAGCCAAACAAAAAAAAGTTGGTCACAAAAAGTACACACCTTTAGTGATGAGTTTTAGAACAAAAAAGGGCCTGACAAGGAACCTCCACCAAGCCATACTTACCCTCTTTATAAGTCTTAATAAGTATTATGAGGTTTAGCACCTTCGAAAGAATTGTAAAGTCTCTTGTGACAGTCTCTATCTGAATAAATTTTTTTGTATGTGCTCTGCATTCTTGGGTACAAGCACCACTGATCATGTCCAACTCTATATTATGTTGTTTTTCTTACATTCCCCGTATTCATGTATTTGTAAGGGTTTGCATTTGTGTTTTCCATCACCATATCACATGTACACAACATTATCTTCTCTAAAAGTTCTTCTTATGAGAATTGGACTGAAACAATTTCAAACATATTTTTCACTAGTGTATGTATCTATGATGTAATGGGATGAACATTGCCAATGTTAGTGTTTACTCATTTCTTTCTTTACTATAAATTGCTCACATGTACTATCTTTGATTTCTCCTTTGTGTTTCCTTCTTTTGCTTCTGCACCACTCTGCTCTCTCTTTTGACAATACCAAAGGGAGAGAATTTTCAAAGGAAATCATTCATATGCAAAACTAGTGATCCTTACATTAACTAAAAATAAAAACTACAACAATCACTGTGCTTAGATTTAGGGGGAGTCTTTCGTCCAAAAGCAATTTGTGCACGTACACATGCTTAGTCTTGATACTCATAGTGTCCAACACCTCATATAACTTTCATGATTTCTTTCTCAGAGGATTTGTTATTATCAAAAGGGGGAGATTATTGGATCAGGCGTTCCATGCTTTTTTGTTTACTAATAAAAAATCCTGTTTATATTTGATCTTTGGGTGTTTTTGATGTGCAGATATCACAGGTCTAGCTCTAATATCTTTTGGGTGATGAATCGGTTCAGAACTGAACTTAGGTGATATCGCTAGGCGATATTGGGTATCGCCGACAGGAGACAGTGACGCTCGACCCATCTTTATTCGATGCTCAATGAAGTTTGTGGGCAGGGTGGCATCTGTTACATCACTATCGCCAGGTGGCAATACCCAGTGTTGCTAGACGACAGTGCACGATTGACGATCGACGGACCTGCGATGCGAAAGATGATGAGTTCATGGGATACGTGGCAGTAGTTATCGATATCGCCAAGTGACAATACCCAGTGTTTCCAGGCGATATCGCCAAAATATAAAAGCCATTCAATTACTGGTGGGGATAACTGTAAGACCCCCTTATTTTTTTCTTTTTAAAACCACAGGGTCTTAGGCCCAAAACCGCCGTTTTGCGGTGCCACCTTCATGCCCGGGAAGGTCATCACTACAAAGCACCGATCCTATAAGCCAAAAATGATCACAGAAAGGTAGAAAAAGAGTAAAAGACATGTCCACCGAAATTACATATATAGTAAATAATCTCCACGAAGGGAGATTCCACAAAAATAATAATAAAGGTACTTGAAATAGGGCTCATGACGGTCCATCAATATCCTCACTACATATCACTCAGCGCGGAAGCAAAAACTAAACATCTACTAACGATCGGGACTCGCAGTCCCAGCTGTCGGAACTCCGATGCTAGACTGTCGTATCTCCAAGTGTGTCGACCTTCGGGGCTGCTCCTCTATGCTGGCCTCCACGGTCCCCTAAAATGATGTGGTTCGAAAACCGTTAATCTCAAAGACTAAGTCGTATCATCCCCCACCCTTTCCCCCGTGGCTCCTAGGCACCGAGCGGGGAGAAGGAAACATGAGGTAATGAAGGTGGAGAATAACAAGGTAACATGTGACGACGGAACAAGTCTAGCAGTTCTAAGATATATGTGACAGTAATGAAAGTATGAAAGATTGAACATATAATAAGTAACCATAACTTATATGAAAACACGTAATCTAAGGTATCTTCTGCAAGGCTCCTATCGTATAAAAAGTCCCATACCAAATTATATGATATGTTGTCGGTTTTCTAGCAAGCATGTATAGATCAACAGAATAAAAACCTTAACTTATAAGCACGCTCACGCGAGCTTATAAACCAAGGGGTCGTTTTGCATGGCTATTGTATAAAAAGTACCATACAAATTTATACAATAGGTGTCAAGGGTTAAATTCAATGGATATTTTATTACATGTAAGTATGTCATGATGTGAATCATGCAAGTGCAACACACCTACTCGACTCTGTGCACACAGACCTTTAGTTCCCCCTTTCTTGAGCCAAACATCCCAGGATACCTCTGTAGTTACAAATGGAAGCAGTGGGTTGGGCCTCACCCACCTCAAAACCAGTAATTGCACAACCAGTCAGACCTATCATACGCCTCGATGCTAGTGCACAAAGCCGAGCACCTGCGTACTCTTTGCCGGCTGGTCCACCGGACATAATTTGGCGAAGTGCAAAACCACAATTGTCGAGTCTACGTATTGGCGTCAGTGCATCGAACCTCCAATACCGAAGACCCACCACCTTATACTTTATGCATATGCAACCTTATGTATTAGCTACCGAGCCAAAGCTCCCCGACCATCTCGTCCATCACAAACAACAACCGAGCCAAAGCTCGTCGGGCCAACCTGCCTATCACAAAAACCACCGAGCCTACTGCTTGTGTGACCCAACCTAACATCTCGAGACATCATGGTGAGTGAAAGTGAATCCCTAGTTATACTAGTTACTCTTGCAGTTTATTTTGCCAACATTTTAGGTTAGCCCAGGACTGCCCAAGGCATACCCTAAGAAGGGTTCTCGAGGGCACTAGGAACTATGATGGGCCGAATCCCAAAGCTCCCTTTCGCAAGGCACTTATTATTATTATATAATAACTGATTTCTGATCCCGTTAGTATTATATTGGTTCTAACCCTAATGTGTTTTGACCCTATCTCTCCCTTCATAGGAAAGACGATCTTTTGTCGATCCCGAGCACCACCTAATCTTTGACAACTCTATAACCTACTCCTCCCAACTTCCAATGGTATACTCTAATCCACTTTACTAAAATCAGTAAACCACAATCCCATCTCCCTACGACCATTCCCCATGTTAACACTACTTCCGCTGTTTTACTAAATGCAGACCACCTTATGCTATATGACGTGCATGATATGAGGTACTCTAAATCCTCATCTAAACACCCTAAGTAAATTACTGAAGGACTATCATGAAATTTATAGCCTAAATACAGAAACTTGGAATTTTCCTAATTTATCTAACATTTTATTTATTTCTCCTAAAAATATAAATGCCCTAGTTTGAATATGAAGTGTCCCTTATAGTCATGCAAAATGCTCCACAAAATTATGATAAATACCAGGTAGCAAAATAATTAGTAAATTAAAGTCTCCCAAATTTTTTGGAAGGTTTAAACCTCTGTTCCATAATTTTAAATATAATTACATAGTTAATAGCTAAAGAAGCAAGTGATGTAAATAAGCTCATAAAAATTATAAGAAAATTCAAGCATGACTAATATGCCCTAGAAACACTCCTGACCAAGTTTTCAAACTTCTTAGTGAATAATGAGATCTAATTTTAATTTAGAACAATAATCCTCTTTCTTAAATTAATGAAACAACTACTACAAATATTAATCTTTAAATTATAAAAAAATTTCCTCATGTGCATATTGACCTAAATACACTCTTGCTTGTGTTTAATAATTTTCAATCATTCATTGAGATTTGAATCTATTTTTTAATAAAATTGCATTTTTAAAAACTTGTGAAGAAAGTACTGAAAATATACATCTAAAAAAATTATAATAAAATTCAAGTATTAGTATATTGACCTAAAATACCCTCTCCTCAATTTTCATAACTTTCTATTGAACAGTGTTATCATAACAAACAAAAGATCATCAAGGGCAATTCCATGTATTATAAAGGAGGTACTAAATTTATTGTTCAAAACTTACCAATAAAATCACCAGAGCCTCTTATTAACTCTATGACCATACAACCCAAGTTTCATAGCTTTTCATTAAGTTTTGATTGCCTATCTTACATGTATAAGGGTTGTGCCCTAAACTAGGGTTTGGGTTTTGAGGGGTTTATCTATCTCTAAATTTACTAATATTCCCACTAGAGCACTTTAACCACCATACGGTCCTCTCCACCAAGTTTCAATTCTATAAAAGGGCATTTGAACCCATGCCTTTCTCAATCCCCCAAGGTCCACACTTTGGGTTTGAACTTGGGTCCTAGGGCATTTCTACCCCAAACAACCCCACAACCCATATGAAGGTGTTAAATGTTATGTCAAATGAGTGGCCCAAATTTCATCCCCTGTTGAGGTGGATTGGCAACCCAGACCCACCAGGTGCACTTTTGACTTAAATACCCCTTTTAGGGCAAAACTAGGATTTACTCATTTCACAAATAATTAAACTCTAAATGAGGTAAATATTTATACAGAATCTCATGATGACCCTGAAGACCACTCACCAAAATTTGCGAGGGTTTGGAGGTCATTTGGTCTCCTAATTAATTTACCCTAGGATTATTAAATAATTTCACAAACTATAAGAAAATTATCTCTAAAATTCCCATTTTTGTACAGGACTTAGGTATTAGTTAGGGTGACTTCCTAGTCAAATTTCAAGTCAATTGGAAAAGGGATGAAGTGTGGGCACACCTTTAAGCCTATGAATAGCCCTAGGTATAGATCCCATCAAATTGATTGCCCTGGTCAAACCAGGCACTCAAATTGGTTCAAACTAATTTTAAAATAAAGTATACCCCTAGGGATACAACTTGGATGTTTACTAATTTTTCTGTAGGTGGCCCTAGCTATTTTTAATAAATTAAAACATTGAATACAAGTTCTGTGATAGAAATGAAATGAAATGATTATATAACCTATAGTTTATTTAATTTTCCAGCACGAATCTTAAAGCGTATCCAGTGGCTCCTGGTCATCGTCTACAACCAGCTGACGGCCAGGATCATCCCGACATAGAGCCTCTTCCAACCATCAAATCTAGACATCCGGCCACCTCCCGGGCCGGCCACTGCCACCACCACTTCCGTCGAGGTATTGGCCATTACTGCGAGGCGGCACGGCCGCCAGAGAAGCCAACTCCAACAATCCCGCAAGTTGGTTTTTCTCGAAAAAACTAGAAAAATTAAAGCTTGGATCGGGCTCATTTGAGCCCGATCCTCATCCTAAATGAAAGCTAAGATCTACCCATAGAGTAAGGAGAGGAGGAGGACCTTTGGGGTGGTCTAGAGTCGCGCCGATCGTCGGGTCGTCATGATGGGGGTGGCACCGCTCGGGTTTCTACAACTACACAGTGGAAGGTCTAGAATTATTCATGTAATTGGTGGGAAAAACACCTCTAAGGCCACTGATGGTGTTTAAAGACTCAGTTAGATAGTGGAGAGGCCAAGTCATCAATGGCCATTAATAACCATGAATAGCCTTTCTCGGCCATGGTGGTTCACTGCATTCAGTCAGTGGAAAAGCCTAGAAAGGCTCTTGATCTTCTCAGGGATATTAGGGGAGATGAATCAAGCAATTTTCATAAAATTCAAGTATGAGTATATTTACCTAAAATACCCTCTGCCTAACTTTCATAACTTCCTATTGAATAGTATGATCATAATAAACAAAAGACTATCAAGGGAAATTCCAAGTATTATAAAGGAGGTTATAAATTTATTCTTCCAAAATTACCAATAAAATCACCAGAGGCTCTTATTAACCCCACGACCATACTACCAGAGTTTCATAGCTTCTCATTAAGTTTTGATGGCCTATCTTACACGTATAAGGGTTGTGCCCTAAACTAGGATTAGGGTTTAGAGGGGTTTATCTATCTCTAAATCCACTAATATTCCCATTAGAGGACTTTAACCACCATAGGGTCCTCTCCACAAAGTTTCAAGTCCATACAAGGGCATTTGACCCCATGCCCTTCTCAATCCCCCAAGGTCCAAACTTAGTATTTGAACTTGGGTCCTATGGCAATTCTACCCTAAACCACCCCACAACCCATATGACGGTGTTAAATGTTAAGTCAGAACAGTGACCCAAATTTCAGCCTCTGTTGAGGTGGTTAGGACACCCAAACTCACCAGGTGCACTTTTGACCAAAATACCCCTTTTAGGGGAAAACTAGGGTTTACTCATTTCCCAAATAATTCAACTTTAAATGAGGTGAAAATTTATTCAGAACCTCATGATGACCCTAAGCACCACTCACCAAAATTTGGGAGGGTTTGGAGGTCATTAGGTCTCCTAATTAATTTACCCTAGGATTATTAAATAATTTCAAAAACTATAGGAAAATTATCTCCAAAAATTCCCAGAATTTTTTGACAGGACCTAGGTATAAGTTAGGGTGACTCCCTATCCAAATTTCAGGCCAATTAGACAAGGGATGAAGTGGGGGCACACCTTTAAGCCTTTGACAAGCCATAGGATCTTTGGTGACCCATTGACACCACTTTAGGTTAGAAAGACCTTGGTAGGGTTGGTTGGGCTCATTAGGGCACATTACCCTTAGTTAGGGCACCTTGCCCAATTTAGGCCTAGGATGGTCCTAGGTCAACTTGGCCACACTAGGTTAGCTATAATGGACCCTTAGGTCCTTTCAATAGATTGGTGTGGTCATTGTGGGGTCTTGGAGTCATGGTGAAGCCTCATGATCATCCTAAACTAGTGTTTATGAATCTACTATTTGCAGAACATAATGATCTCACCTATATTCCTAGGTCCACTTAGTCTCCTTGGGCTTCCTAGGGTTTTGTCATGACCTAGTCATGACAAAACAACTCCTAGGGGATCTAGTTATCTGAGGGATGTTACAATCACAAATTTTGATTAACTGGAGTGTACCTTCCTGTTTAGACTATTCAGAGAGCTCCAGATTTCAAATTTACTCAATATTCTCAAGAAGGCCAAAGCGCAAAAGATTAACGGCACGTTTGCAATATTTAATGCAACTCCGACAAGGATTTGTCTGCATCTTCAGCGCATTGTTTGAATGGATTTTCTAGCCTAAAGTTTTCAATTTGTTTTGTTCTTGTTTCTATTGTTTTCTTAATGTAATAAAGAGGGGAAATCGCCGCATTATGTGTTGCAACAAAGTCCTTGTATGGCTTAGCGGAAAATCTCCGCCTCGAGAGTGGAGTTCAAGTCCTTGTACGGCTTAGGGAGAAATCATTGCCTTGTGTGTAGCGTCTAGATTGTGGTAGTTCTAGGGGATGCTAGAAGTAAGGTCTAGGAAGAGATACGCTTTAGCCTGCCGATTCTTGGTTGAAGGACCGGCGAAAACATAAGTTGTTTGTTTCATGAGCCTTTGTCTCTAGCTCTATAGAGATACTTTGTATTCAGATTTATCACATTTGAAACATATCATTATCGTTTTTGTTGGTATATATTTCTGAGTAGTTAAGTTTGCTTATGAAAAACTACTCTTCATTTCTTAATTATATTATTTTATTCATCAAGAAAAGTTTGTCTGATTTAAGGAAAATTAGCGAACCATTATTCACCCCCCTCCCCCCTCTAAGTGCGCCGCACAATCCAACAAGATTGACACCTTGGAGGCCACTTGACCCTTAATTAGGGCACTTTAACCATTTTAGGGCTAGGGTTCACTTTGGTCAACTTGACCTCTTTAGTTGACCCCAATGTTTGTCCTTGGTGACCCATTGACCTCCCTTAAGGGTTAGGAAGGTCTAGGTGGGGTCAATTTGACTAAGTGAAGGTCAATTGACCCTATGTAGGTTAGTTTAACCCATTTAGGGTTAGGGTTGACTTTTGTCAATGATGCGTTGAATGGCAAGTGTACCGATCGATTAAGTAATATAACATGGGTGGCTTTCCCATGTATCGATCTCTTCAAGAAACACAGTAAGGGTGATTCAATATCGAGGTGGACTTGAGATTGAAGTCCTTAGGTCGAAGTTAACGATGGGCGGTTTTGATGGTTACGATAAAATAAAGCAAAACACTAACAACTACTCCTATGCAACGCCACTATGCAATGCTTCGCCAGGAGGGATGACAGACATACGGGCCGCTATGCACCGAATCGCTAGGCGGTTGGGCGATTAGGCAAGCGTAATAACTAGAATTTGAAGGTCATAGGCACCTCTTCGCTGCGCACTATTCTAGAAATTGCTAGAACGGTAAGAACGGATGGATGGCGGATGGACAAATAGGCACACCTCAAGAAAATAACGATCACATACAATCACTTAGACATGATTACATATAATCGTTTAAAAAATGTAAGATTACATCATCTAATACAAAGAGTTCAACTAGACTATAAACAATAAGAGAAGAAGAGTGTGCGAAATCGACTGGATCCGAAGTCTTGCCGAGGATTAACGTTAGGATTTGTTGGGTTGTCAATCCGCGCCCTAGCTCGGTCCTCAACTGTGTTTGGGGTAGAGGAGGTTGTCACTCACTCCCAATGGAACCGTCTTCTTCGTTTCACGAGCTGGCGGAGGATGGCACAACTTCTCCTAGCTTTATGGAGAAAGCTAAGTCGAATCACTTCTTGAAACCCAAGGATGAAGGAGGAGGCCGAGAGGAAGCTCCGGCTTGGATTTGGCATGGAATGCTTGCCCAGATCTCCTCTCCTTGGTGGGACGGCAGATTTCACCCTAAAAATGCGGAGTGGATGGCTGGAAATGAAGCTCCCTTAATGGTGAAAATCTTCGCTTTAAATAGAAATAGATCAGAAAAATTGTCACACACGGTCCCTCGCACGACCTTTCGCTAACCGTACGTTATTAACTTGCAGATCTTGATCGTTGAAGAAGATACGTTGACCCATAGCATTTTACTCGCGCACGGGCGCTTCCGCCTTTGCATGAATGAAATCACACGGGTAAACACAGAGCATAGAAAATAGGGTAAAACAGGGGAACCGTGCGTTTTACTCGTGCACGGGCTAGTTTTCCCGTGCTTGAAGGAAACACACGATTTACCCCAGAATGCAGGAATAAAGAGAAAATGTGCAGACCGTGCGATTACTTCTCGCACGGTTTGGCCTAAACTGTGCGGGAACAAAACGCACGGGTAGAAAAAAAATTCCCAAGAATTGCTGTGTGAAACGCACGATTGCACTGAAATCGGGCATGAAGTAAGGTGCACGACTGTGCGTTTTACACAGAACTGAGAATGGAATTCGGGATGTCCCGACTACCTGTATATTAATGAAACTAGGCTAGAGCACAAGCTCCCAGTACTAAATCAAAGCATAAAATAAACAAAAAGAAATATTGGGAACACCATGTGCTTACTGGTATGAGGAAAGTGCATGTTACTTGAGCAAATGTTCAAGTGGTATGAGAAAGCAATGACTTGACAGGATGAGTCAATTTATTAAAATAGAGAACATTGAATTAATATGGTAGAGAGAAAAAACTTCAAGTGCTATGAGAAAGCTATATCTGCTAGCTTACAACTGCCTTAAATTAATATGCATTATGTGATAATTCTTCTTAGTATTGCTGTGTGTTCTACCATCTTCAAATAAGGGGAGATTGTTGGGAATATTGCCCTAAATGTTCCCTAGATTCGAAGAGGCATCACAATCAATACTAAGAGTATAATTGTATTTGATGTATGTTCAAGTTCAATATTTGTAGGATGTTCTTTGGAATCAGTTTATATAGGTTGTTTAAGTGATTGTGACAGGTGGTCACAAGGAAGAAAGGTGGAGAGATAGAAATTTGTCTAAGTCCACATGCGTTAAGTGAAGCCAATTCACTTAAAGGTAGATGTTAAGGAAGAATGCTGGAAAGAAAGAAATTCATCTAAGTCCATATGCATTAAGTGAAGCCAGTTCACTCAACGCCAGATGCCAAAAAGCGCTGAGTAAAGCATGGACAGTCAAAGACCAATAGTTTGCAAAGCAGATTTACGGATAAGTCCACAAGAGTTGAGTGAAGGCAGTTCACTCAATGCCATATAACAAAAGATGTTTAGTAAAGCTTAGTCTATTAAAGCTTCAGCATTGGCAAGGAAGAAATCTGATAAAGTCAAGAAGCATTGAGTGAGGACAGCTCACTCATTGCCTGTAGAAAAAAGCGTTTGAGTCAATCTCAAGCATTTAGAGCATTTGAAGAATCCGTCAAGAATTCTTGCTAAGTCCAAAAGCGTTGAGTGAGGATAGCTCACTCAACACCCAAAGAAGAAAGCATCGACAAACCAGTGTTTAGTCAATGCTTAAGAAGAGATGGACAAAAAAATCTACCTAAGACCAGATGCGTTAAGTGAGGACAGCTCACTCAACATAAGTTCATCAAGATTGGAGAAGTACAGAATCAATGAATGAAGGCAGTTCACTCAATGGCACATCAAGAAGCCAGGAAAAGATAGAAGTGTTGAGTGATGATGGTTTACTCAATGCATTCATAAAGATGGAAGCGACTAAGTACAAAAGCGTTGAGTGAAGAAGTCTCACTCAACGCACTCAATGCCTATCAATAGAAAGTTTGTCCAAGGACAAAAGCATTGAGTGAAAGCCATTCACTCAATGCACTCAATGCCTAGCAGTGAACAAGTAATTGGTTAAGTCCAAATTCATTGAGTGATGAAGGTTCACTCAACGCACTCAATGCCTTGCATTGCAGATTAACTGGCTAAGGGTTTTTGCAATGAGTGAAGGCTATTCAATCAATGCTCTCAATGTCTGGGATGAAACAGTGAATTTTTTCGATGTCTACAGATGCTGACGTCAGCAAAAGTCTGAAAAATTCAAACTCATTGAAGGAAGGCTATAGTATGCGACAAATGGCATTGCAGGCCTACTGTATGACTTTTTCTATAAAAGTAAAGTCACAGCCAACAACTACAGGTTAGCCCACTGGTCAAAGAGTCATTAAACGGCAGAACATAATAAATGTTATAGATCAGAAAATAGAGATTAACTTTTGAGGATCAATTTTATAAAAGTGGTGAACTTCATCTTCTTCCTCTCGCTATTGTTGTAGAGCCTGAAGCTAAAGTTCAAGCAGTTAGCTGTTGCAATTTTCACCTGCAACAGCAAGATTAGAGAAATCTCTAAGGAAGAAGAAGTAGCCAAGGCTAACCCGAGCAGCAAAAAGATAGCTTTTGTGATCAACACATTCAATTGTAAGCTCATAAATAAATCTCTGAGTAAGTAGAAGCAGCAAAGCAAGCCCTAGCTGCAGCTACTTCCTAGCCCTAGCTGATCATTCCTGAAGAATACTTTCTGGAGGTGAAGAAGAAGATAGGACGGAGATTCACTCTCAGTTCAGGAATAATGAGATCTCTGCAACATACTTCTCATCACAAGCAAAATTAACTTGAAGATCAACCATCTTGTTGCTGTGAAGGAGATAGGACTATGATGTCTTTGTTCAGGAAGAAGAAGGCTCAGAAATTTAGCTCGCTGGAGTCAAATTTAGGGCTGAGTATTTCTTAGGTTAGAATGGCAGACTAAGAGAAATTTATCTCTAGAGTCAAATCAACAACAACCTTACTCTTTCTATTGCATCCTTTGGATCTGAGTGTAGGCCTAATTTATAAATGCTGAGGTAGGATCCCTGTATGGATCTGAGTTGTATGGCAGCTTGCCTGAGCTAGAATCCAGTCTTGGATCTGAGTTGTAGGGCCTTTGTGCCTGAGTTGTAGGAGAGTAATTCTCTCTGAGTAGTATAGCCTTTGGGCCTGAGGTAGGATTCTTTTAAGGATCTTAGGTAGGGCTTTTGTTATTGAACTATAATAGAGTCATCCTTTCTAAGTTTTATGGATAACCTCCTAGCCTGAGTTATAGGACTAATAATTAAGTCCAAGGTAGGTGATCTTTAGTTCATTGAGTTGTAGGAGAAAGCTTGATATGAGATAGGGCTTTTTGCATTAGCTAGGTCCCAGAGGAGACTAAGAGATCCTTATGGATCTGTATTGTAAGCTCTTAGGAGCCAAGATTTAGTGAACTGCCTTGTCTAACAAGCTATTAGAAAAAGTGTAAAAAGACTTGTGTGTGTTGTTTGTGCTCTTGAAAGCAAGCTAACTAAGCTAACCCAACAAACCCAAAGTTAGTAAAAAGTGTAAAAAGACCAAAAACCTATTCACCCCCCCCCCCTCTAGGTGTTTAGCTATCCTTGAAACTAAAGACTTTCAAGTACATTTGAACCAAGTGGATCTACAGAGATAAGTAAGATGAGAATGGTGTTATAATTAAGAATGAAGCTAGACTGGTGGCTAAGGGATATAAATAAGAAGAAGGTATTTACTTTAATCAAACCTTTGCCCTAGTTGCTAGACTAGAAGACATAAGACTATTCCTTGCATATGCTATATATAAGGGATTCAAGGTCTACCCGATCGGATGTGAAGTCATCCTTCCTAAATGGTGACCTAACAGAGGAGGTCAATGTTGTGCAGCAATCAGGTTTTATTAATCCTAACTCTCTTGATTATGTTTATAGGCTTAGGAAAGCATTATATGGGTTAAAGCAAGCCCCTAAGTCATGGTATGAGACCTTGTCTAGCTTTCTCATTGAAAACAAATTCTCAAGGGGAAAGATGGACAAGACTTTATTCTTAAGGGAATCAAAGGGCAAGAATATCCTAGTCTAAATTTTTGTAGAAGACATAATCTTTAGATCTACTGATGATAATCTTTGCAAGAAGTTTACTAAACTTATGCAAGGTAAATCTGAGATGAGTAGTATGGGTGAGCTCAAGTACTTCTTGGTCCTCCAAGTAAGACAATTTGAGGATGGATTTTCGATCTCTCAGTCTAAGTTCACTAGGGAGCTAATTAGAAATTTTTGTATGGAGAGTGCCTCTATAATGAAAACACCCTTGAGGGTCAAGTATGTCAATAGACAAGGATGAGACAGGGAAACCTATTGATAAAACTATGTATAAAGGCATTGTTGGCTCCCTCCTCTATCTTACTACTAGTAGGCCAGATATTATGTAAGCTACATGTGTCTGTGCTAGATACCAGGCTAGCCCTAAGGAGTCTCACTATTCTGTAGCCAAAAGAATTCTGAGATATCTTAAGGGCATACTAGATCTTGTCCAATGGTACCCTAGTAATATTGATTTTGGGCTTACTGGGTATTCAGATGCAGATTTTGCAGGCTGTAGAGATAATAGAAAAAGCACATCTGGCTCCTGTTATTTCTTCGGTGGAAAACTTGTATCATGGAGCAGAAAGAAGCAGACTAGTGTTGCAATATCAATAGTTGAGTAAGAATATATATTAGAAGGGAGTGGTTGTGCCAAACTAATGTGGATCAAGTATTAGCTCTAGGACTACAACCAAATCTAAGTAACACTCCTATGTATTGTGACTCTACTAGTGCAATCTATATTGCTAGGAATCCTATCTCACACAGCAGGACTAACACAAAGATATTAGGTATCACTTTTTTAGAGAGCATGTGGAATGTGAAGATATCAGTGTTGAATTTGTTCCTACTAACAAACAAGTAGCTGATATCTTCACCAAACAACTAGATGAAGACATGTTTAACACCTTCATGTTTGAATTGGTCATGTTGAATTTAATTTAGCTTCAGTATCTCTCCATACATTTTTAGGTTGTTGTAGATAGTGTTAATCTCTACAGGATAAACAAAGGAGAAATGGACTAAGTGTCCAGGCGTCGAGTGCGTTGAGATAAGTTTAAGCATCGAGTGCACCGAGTCTTAGTGCTCAGGCGTCGAGTGCATTGAATCAACTACAAGAATAAGGAGCGTTGAGTGCATCGAGCCCACTCAACACATGTTACTAGTGTCATCTATTTGCGACTATGTATTGGGATGAATTTCATCCATTGATCTCTGCTTGATCATAAACAAGTATGCGCCTCTCCATCTTCTAAAATAGAAGTAACTATAAATATAAGGATGTGTGTGCAAAATAAAATACACTGCTCCTTGCCCTTTCTCTGCCCCTTGCGACGAAGAGGCGAGAGTTCGGAAAATCTACAGCCACTCAAGCAGAAATGACACCAAAGAGATTAGATTTCCTGTTCGAAGGTTCTGAGCAGGTAAGAAATGCATTCAAAGATGCGCCAGAGGAAAAACAACTAGTTCTCCATCTACTACAGGTCACAATCCTAGAGTATGTTCTTTCCGAGCCCAGTCTACTTTGGAAGAGAGAAGTACTTGAGTTATACTCAAATGCCCAGTTCGAATCATCATCCAGTAAACTCAAGTCCTTAATTAGTGGAAACAAAGTTAAAATTACCCCCAAGAGATTGAGCAAGGCACTGCGACTGCAAAAGTTCAGAGCGATTGATGAAGGAGATGAAATGGATCAAACAGATGTCAAGGCTGCCCTTAAGTGGTATGGACTCTCAAAGCGCACCACTGGATCGATTCTGAGGAAGGAACTAAATCTGAAAGGAAAATTCCTTTTAGATGTCATTGGAAAGGCAATGTTGTGCAAATCTGGCTCCCATGATAAGATATCCAAAGGAATGTTAAAGTTGATGGAAAGGATTATTCTTTCCAAAAAGTTAGATTGGGGAAGTGTTCTATTTGATAGAATTGTAGAGTGCATCCCAAGCCAACCTGGGTAGTATTCTGTCTTTGTTTCTGCACAACTGTGCTCCAGGGATCCTTAATATAAGGATAGGAACTAAAATCCATCATATGAGAAGGATGGACTTGAAAATCCTAGATAGATGGGAAAGGGTTCTACAACCACACCATCAATCAACTGAAAAGAATAAGAAGACGGTTACTGTTCAAGAAGACAGCACTAACACCAGTTCTTCTGAATAGAGTGAGGAAGAGCCTCATGATCTACAACTTTCTCAATCTATAAAAGATACCAGGAGAGACACAAGTGCTCAAGTATCATTTTTATCTAAACATATATCTATGATTCAAGTGAGCAGAACTTAGTCTGAAGAACTTGCTGTTGAAGATGCTATGGATATATCTATAGTTGAGGTTGCTGAAAGGGTTACTAAAGAGATTATCAATAAGATTTTTGTAGAGGCTGAGGGTAGTCCTCAGTCTCCTTCTCCTACTGAAAAAGAAGTTGCACCTACAGATTAAGATCTACATGGTGGATACAGTATTCAAAGTGAGGGGTAGGAACTCCTTAAGCAAGTCATGGAAGTTGCATTTGCTGAGGGGGAGCAAAACAAATTCTCTCATGGGACTGATCAGATTCTTGTTGATAAGGAGAAAGAAATAGAAAGTAATCTTACTCAAGATCTGAATGTCTCTGTAGACATTACAGAGTTTGAGAAGGAGATTCACACTGAAGTCCTTGCTCAAGGTACAGTCTATAACTTTGACTCCTCTTATTCTGAGGAAGGGAATGTTGTTGATGATAACAGTGCTAATCAAAATTCTTCAAAGTTTGAAAAGGCTGACTCAGATGCAAAAGAAGATTTCAGGCAAGTGCAATAACTAGTCTGTGATGAAGGAACATTAAATCAAGCTAATCAGATGTCAGGAACCTTCCTCGCTCAATAAAAAGGGTTGTTAGATGATTAAAGGTGGCAAATAGAGAACTTTGTGGATTACTCCATCTAGAATCTCAGGATTAATTTGTTAACAGAGATAAAATCCATCAGATTTGAGGTGAATCTACTAAAAGCCAAAATAGTGGTATTCTTCCATAGTGATGCACCTGCAGTTGCCTTTATCGAGACCAAGCTAGTTAAAATCAGCATTTTGCAGAGTAGAGTTATGGAAAATCAAACTATCACTACAAACAACATGATAGCAATCCACAATGCATATAAGGAGTTGATGGACATACAAAAAAATATTCTTGAAAGAATGATGGATGTTTGTGCTCAAGTTTTAGATATCATTTGCTCAAAGTAAAGAACCAAGTCACCCTTGGTATTGACCATCTGAATGGACAGTTGACAAAGGCTTGCATCTCCACAACAAAAGGTGTATCTGAAGATGTCAAAAATGGGGAGAAGGAAGTGATCAGAACTAACACTAAAAATTTCTTTTGGTCTACAAATATGATTAGGGGATCCTTTGATCTTGAATAGATAACATATAATAACATCCATGCTTTTCCTGACCAGATTAATCAAGCACTGTAATATGGGAATAAGTATGGTGTCTGTTGTTGCGCGGAAATGGAAGGGTCGCGGGTACCAGCAGATAACGAGTGTTCTGTCTCACTAGGACGAGCTTGAGAGGTTTATGGGGATGCTGTGAATGCTTCTGCATGCTCGAGAGTAGAGCACGCGCTTGATAAATGGTTGTAGGGATAATGGTAGTTTGATGAGGAACTGTCGAGCAGACGGTTACTTTTATGGTTAGACTCTGATGGTTGATGTTGTTTATGAGTGAGGAGAGGAGTTCAGAAGAAGAGGGGGCCGCTGGCAGCGGCAACATCAGACTTCGCCCGCCGCGGATTAAATGCCACTCTTGCGACGGGCATTCCTTTGATTACAAATTGAGATATTACCGCTTGAGATTTCACCTTTACATGGAATGCAAATAAAGGGTACAAAGAGGGAAGCTGGTGGCTAAGGAAATAAGTCTCCAGAGGCCGCTCGGACTTAGCAGAGAGGTCGGCAGACTGCACGTTTAACTAATCCCGCAGCTCACTAGAGTAAATCGAGTTGACTGCGCAATCAGGCCAAGAAGATAGGTGAGATCACGTGGACTGGGAAATTGAATCCGCAGGTCTTGATCCCTTGGTTGTCCCACTCCACCGTGCTTTTCGAATATTAGGTATGGTGGCCTATTTATAGGCTCGGGCTGGAGACGGTCCTGGTAATATTACCATCGGTAGGGCAGTAAGTTGTTCTAGTAGACAGGGAGTCCGCCGAGTCCGTGCCATGTTGTGCGGTAAGGGACTTGTCCATATGAGTTGATCTTCTATTGGCGGACTGGTAAGAGTCCACTTCTGCTATACAGAGTGAGCCCGCGTCGAGCTATGCGAGCTAAGGAGCAGGTAGTTGTTGCTGACTTGCGGCCAGCAGGCAAGGTCGCCATTCCTGTTATGCGGCGAGTTGGAGGCTTAACACCGTTGTTGATGGTGGGCGGCCTGGAGGCAGGTCGCCACTATAGTCTAGCAGTGCGTTAGAGTTGAGTTTACGTCATATTGCGCGGGCTGGGTAGATTCATGTTTCCTTCTCCCTCAAGCGGACTTAGGCCAATTTTGCCCACTACTGGCAGACAGATGGGAGCAGATCGATACTGCTGTTGGATGAGGCGAAGTTCATTAGCTAGTGAGCGGAGCCCCTTACTCCCTTTGGCGGACACAGGCTGAGTATTCCACCTTCTGGCGGACTGAGTTAAGTCTGCATTATGTTGGGCGACCTGGAGGTAGGTCGCCTGGCGATGAGTCGGTTTGACTTGCTTGCGGTGTGAACTACAATAGTGGGTTGAAGAAACACGCAACTCCTGCTGGGATTGCGGCTATTTAGCGATCTGGGCGGATTGAATTGAGAGTCTGCTGCTTACTTCGGTAGTTCGCCTGTTGGAGAAGATTGAACCATTGCGTAGTTAGCTGACCGAACCGCGCGGCCTGCAGGGGCGGACTAAGGAAGCAGTCCTAAACCCTTGCAGAATAAGCATCTACTGTGCGACCTGGGCGGTCAGGACAGGGAGACCGCCTTAGCCGCGCGGCCTGAGCGGACATAGAAGTCTTCCGCCCATACTTTGAAAAAAGGGGGGTTGACAGGTTGCGAACTCCAGGGGAACCTTGAGCAGCCGCGACTTGCAAGCTAGATATCCTTGGAGGGATCGCTGATTTCTGTGTTAACATAATCCCCGCACATTTTTATGTCCCGAAGGGAACTTTGAAAAAGTAGGAGACCCACGAAAATCATGATCCTCCCCTCGAAAAAATAAGAGTTAGGGAGAGATAGAACCTAATGTCTCTCCTCAAAAAAGTTTTGCCAATGCCTATCTTTTTCCTGCAAAGGAAAAGTTAATGCAGTCAAAAAGAGGTACATCTTGGGTGTACCATAGTTGCTTTTACAAAATGGAGAAGACGTGAACGTCTTCCATTTGGCTCTACAAAACAAAGGTGAGAGGAAAGCACGGAAGAATAATAGCTTGCAAGTACCTGAGGGAGACATGCAAATACCTGTTTATCCCCTACAAAAAGAAGGGTAAGCTGTAGATATGAAAGCAAAGTAAGTAGCAAGTACCTGAATATAACTTGTAATTATCTGCTAGACTCTGCCAAAGAAAGAGTAAGTCACACATATGATAGAAAAGTAAGCTGCAAGTACTTAAAGGAAACTTGTTAATATCTGATAACCTCTACAAAAGAAGAGTAAGAAGCATATATGATAGAAAAGTAAGTTGTAAGTACCTGAAGGGAACTTGTTAATATCTGGTAATCTCTGCAAAAGAAGAGTAAGCAGCAGATATGAAATAAATGTAAGCTATAAGTATCTGAATAGAACTTGCTAATATATGCTATCCTCGACAAAAGGAAGAGTGAGCAGCAGACATGAAAAAAAAAGTAAGTTGCAAGTACCTGAAGGGAACTTGCAAATATTAACTGCTGATGTGATAAGGAAGACGTACTTGGATAGCAAGAGAAATGCCCGGCAAGCTCTTTATTAACTGAATAAAGATCAAACTGTGATAATGATCTTTTCACGTGATTAAATATGATATCTCTAATTTGAAATCCAGATCAGTCAGATGAAAATATATTGATTAGACTTCAATAACAAGGCTTGTCAATAAATAGAAATATATTCCTTGATTGAATAATAGATGCCAAGAATAAGCATAATCAAACGTCAGTGGATGGAGCTTCTTGAAGCCGAATATATAAAGCAAGTATCAGTAAAAAGATGTTGCAAATCCTTTTGATAGGTTGGACTAAACCTGTTAACCTAAAAGAAGGCAAAATGAAAAAGGAGGGCTACACTCGAAGATGACCGAAAAAAGACTAGATGCTGCCACAGGTTTTCATCGGGTGCCTTATGCATCTCTTGGCTAAGAAAAATCATCTAGGGTATAGTCCTACCTAGAGATGACTAGTCGCATTCCCTTAGAATGGCACAAATGAGAAACATGCGCAAAATCCTAAGAAGGAAATGATAGATACACTGCTTGTATGCCTCGGGTTACAAAAATCGCTGATCAATTAGACTAGATGCACCAAGTGGTCTATTGCTTTTCTGTGGAGTAATCAGCGGAGTTTTTGGTCCCACAAAGGCACAGATTGAGAGTACCATAGAGTATTCGAATATTACAGCCATGAGATGATCGAGGAGGCAAGGATACCCTTGATCACCATTGCTTGCCCAGCAAAGATCATGCTAACAGTAATGTATCCCTAACGGAGCACAACAAAGCTAACACATGGGACCTCCCTTGATGCATGCTTTGTGTTAGATACTGGCTAGGATCCAAAGTCCCGTAATCCTCTGCACGAGAGTTGGAAGGCACCCACTGCACATACGCGAATGCTCCCCTATATATGTGGTCATCGTGGTCTTACGCTAGAGTCCAACCTCAAGGGGGCCCTAAGCAAGACTCAGCGATTTCTCAGTGGTTTAGTGATCTCTTTGACAAAGAAAAAATAAAGGAGAAGGCACTTCAAAAATGGAAAAGTGTCAGTATAAGATCTCTGACGTAAAATTTATTGAAATGAAATAAAAGAAAACTCAGAAGTGCTTTAAAAGAGAAAAGTTTTGAAGAATGAAAAGTAAAATTGACCAGCAATGATTGCAATGAGCTTTTAGAACTGAAATGTCGTTTTCTCTTTAGAATAGTTTTCCAAGGCAACCCTCATCTTTGGCATCAATGGTCTCGTTAACAATGAGGTTAGGATAATGGTTGATTTGACTCACTCCCTTTGAACAACAAGTAGTGTCTGTTGCTTCTTTGCCTTTTGAAGTTGACGGATCAGAATGGTCATCCTTCGAGAGTATATTGCGCATCTTACCCTGCCTCAATATCTTTTGTACCAGTTGATAAAGCGCTTGACAGTTTCCAATTAAATGCCCGCTCTCTTTGTGAAACACATAGAATGGATCTGAATCTTTTTATCTTTGATCTGTCGGTTGGTCAGGCCTTTTGAAATTAGTCCTACCCTTCATGACTTGACTTACTTCTTGCATGGCCTCATCCAGTTTGGATTCTAGCAAGTCATCTTCTTGCTTCTAATTAACCGAAGCTGCTTGCGGAGCTTGTGCTGGATAAGCAGATAGGACTAACAATAGTAACAATTGATCTCGTGCGCGATCCTGGCCGGGAAGGGGTGTCGATGACTTTGAAATCTTTTTCCCTTCCTTTAGTGGGAAGGAAAATATTTTTGAGGAGACCTCATGGTTGCTTGTAAGAAGAAGGATCTTTCACTGCTACAAGCCTGAAGTTGGAGCTAGGATTACTCTTTTCACCTCGAATGTATGAGTTGGCTATATAAGACCCTATTTTTTTCTTTTAAACCACCGGGTCTTATGCCCAGAATCACCGTTTTGCGGTAACACTGATTCTTGGGTGGGTTGCCACTACAAAATGCTGATTCTGCCGGCCATTACAATCACCAAAGAAAGAGAAGTATACAAATAAGCTCAAGTCCACAAATCATATATAATATGAAATAGAAATCACAGCAATGTCCATATAATAAAGAAGTACTTAAGCCAAAAGGCAAATGGAAATAAAAATGGGCTTAATACCGGTACATCAAGTCCTCACTACAACACTCTCGCAACTCTCAACATATAAATGGAAGCAAACTGAAATCCTTCCTCGACCCGTTGCCGTATAGTAGTGGTAGTGCGCAGCAACTGCTCCTCGTGTCCTGGCTCCTTGTACTTTAGGTGTTGATGCTCCTACTGCTTGGTCCCCTAAATTGATGTGGTCATCGACCATTAGTCATAAAGACTAAGTCACTCTCATCCTTGCCTCACCCCTGTGACTCCTAGGCACCGTACAGGGAGGATGAAAGAGGAGGACAACAAAGCAGAGTGGAACAAGCAGGGGACAACTACCCTAGTAGGTGTATGTATAAAAGAATTATAACAATAAAGTAATAATGTAAACAAGTAAAGATATAAGTTAAGGGATATTTTGCAAATCTCCCATCGTATAAGCTATCCCATACTAGTTAATATGATAGGGTGTCAGGTTATATACAGGTATGTGTGTAGTGATATGTTATGCCATGATTCATGCAAGTACAACACACGCATATGACTCTATGCGCACAAACCTTTAGTTCCCCTTTTTGGAAGCTAGCATTACCCCTACGAACCCCCGTAGTGGTCAAAGGATACATTGGGTCGGGCCCCCCACTCCTAGGTGGGTAACCGCACTGCCAGGCCTAGACCTCATGTATGCCTCTGAAGGACACAACCAGAGTCTCCATGTACTAATGCAGGCTATATCCACCAGTCTTTCTTTGGGCTAAGTGAGAACCACACTAGCCGAGTCGGCGTATCGATGCTGGTGCGATCAGATAACCAATACCAAAGACCCACCACATTTATGCACATGGAACCATGAATCCCTGAGCCATCGGCTCCCTGTACTAACCTGTCTGTCACAACTACCTTCTTGGCCCTCGGCTCGCCGGGCTAACCTTCCCATTTACACAACAACCTAGCCTACCGCATGGATAAACGTAACCAAACTATGCTCCCGATAAATCGGGGTGTGTGAATGTGAAGCCCTAGTTTATACTAGTTGCTCTTTAGTAATTATTCTTACGGTTTAGATAACCTTGGACTGCCCAAAGCATGCCCGGTAAATGGCTCTCGGGGGCACTAGGAACTATGATGGTAGCAAAAACCCATCATTCCTTTTCGTAAGGAACTTACTATTATTGATATCTACCCAGGTCCCATTCCCATTTAATATTATACTGGACCTAGCCCTAGTGCATTTGACACTTTCTCTCTCCATAGGAAAGACGATCCTTCGTCGATCCCAAGCACCACATACACTAGTCAACCCATCACTCCTCCCATGATGATTCCTAATGGTAAAATAATTTTCAATTCCCCAAAATCAGTATACTATTAAACTATTTCCCTATGTCTAATCCACATGCTATTGCAATTTCTGCAGTTTTACTATATGCAGACTAATCTAAACTATATAATGTACATGATAGGAAGTACTCTAAATTTTCATTAAAAAGCACTAATATAATTAATGGGGATCTATTATCACATACTTAGTTTAAATCCAGAAACTTGTAATTTTCCTCATTAATTTGGCATTTATTTAATTTTTCCAAAAATTAGACCATGGGTGATTTTGAACATGAAGTACTAAATTTACTTAGGTTATGGCCTTCCAAATATTATTATCACTATAGGATGCCAAAATACCAAATAATACCAAGTTTCACACACTTTCATAAAATTATTAGCCTCTAAATAATTAATTCAAGATAAATATAATAAAAATAATTAAAGAGAGAAGTACCTCAAAATATTATCCAAAAATTACACAAAAATTACTAGAGCTTTAATATGATCATAAATCATCACAGACTAAGTTTCAAAACATTCTAAATTAATTTAAAAATGATTTTATCAAAATATTCCATAGGGGCAACATAAAGGTTATAACTATAAGTATGTGCTAATGTCTTCCAAACATCCTACCATAAATACCAGAGACTCATAATAGTCTAATAACCATATACTAGAATTGCACAAAGATCTAAGGTCATATGAACCTTAAATTTTTCAATAAAAGGTATAGGCCTAAATAATCCCTAATATATTTAAGTTGTGCGCCTAAGTCTAGATGTCACCAAATTACTTCCTAGGGCTATTCACCACCCTATGACATCATGGACAAAACTCCAAGTCCAAATAAGGACATATCACACCATGCACTTCTCAAACCCCCAAAGTTCAACCTTACGGTTCAAACTAGGGCCCTAGATCAAATCGACACCAATCCATCTCAAACTCCATGAGAGGGTGTTTTTACTGACCATGGATCACTGGCCAAAGTCCCAACCCCTTTGGGTGAGAATTGGCCCGTCTATGCCCCAAACACTCTTTTGCCCTAAATTACCCTTAAGGGACCAAACTTTGGCCGCACCAATACCTATTCAAATCAACCCCAAAGGGGATGAAATTTTTATCAGGGTCATACAATGACTATAATAATCAGCCACCAAAATATTAAGGACTTTTTAGGTCATTAGACACTCTAATTAAATCATACATTGTTTATAAAATTATTGCAATAACTATAGGAAAATGTTTTCCAAAAATTCCCATTTTTGGATACGTTATAGGAATAGGTCAGAGTGACCGCCAGCCCAAATTTCAAGTCATTTGAATGTCTGGATTAATGGGTGTACTCAATTTAGTTTATGGTCAATCATATGCATGCACCATTTGGAGTGTTGTGGTCAAACCACTTACCTAAATGGGTTGAAATAAATTTTAAATTAAATTAGACTTCAAGGGCTACAATTTCTATGTTGGCCACTTTTCATTGTTCAGCCACTAAGGGCCTTAATTTTTTGTCTTACAATAGTGCACAGTAAAGGAGATTAATTCACTAAACTATATACCGTATAATATAATAAAATAATGATGAACATTGTTCATCTTCCCCAAAAGAACGATCAGAGCCCGCAAAAATGCCATTTCCTGTAGCATTTCCAATGTTTAATGCCGGCCACCCGGTCACCTCCCTGGCCATCTACCGCCACCACCACCTCCGTTTAGGTAGCGACTATCGCCCGACGGTGGTTTGGCCGCCGGAGGTGGTGGTTTCCCGTGAACATGCCACCATGATGAGTCATTACCATTGGCTCCCTCGGCTCCTGTCTCACCTCTTGATGAGGTTGGTCCTCTTCCCTTATCCCATCTCTCCCATCAGCAATGTGGCCCCTTCGCTGATCATTTCTGGCTCGCCGACCCTGATCCTTAGTTAGCCTCTTTCGGCCTCAAGTCGTATGCCAGTCTGCCTCAATCCTATTTGCCATCTCCAATATCTGAGGTATAGGCCCGTCGGATATGAACAAAAGAGCCTCTCTCAGATCCTCTCGCATGCCCTTAAAGAACCTCTTTATGTATCCTACCTCATTTAGCTGATAGGTGTCCGTAAACCGGGCTAAATGATTTATCTCCCGGTGGTACTCCACCACCGACTTGTTGCCCTGCCTCAATTGCAGGAACCTGTCTTCCAGATCATCTCTTGCCAACTTTGGAAAGAAGTACTCCAACAATGCGGCCCTAAACTCCCCCCAAGAAATGTCAGCAACCTCCTTTTCCGCAAATGTCGTGTCCTGCAGTGTCTTCCACAATCTCTTGGCATGGGACTCTAAGAAAGAGACCACCAAAGACATCATCTCCTCCCATGGACACCGTGTCCCATTAAGTATCTCATACATGATGTCAAGCCACTCCTCTGTCCGTATAGCTGACTCTGTCCCAAATTAATATTGGGAAGAAAGTCTTAGAAAGATGCTAAACCAATTGTCCCCTAGGTTTGGCTGCGGAGTCGGAACCTGCTGGGCCCTGAAGGCCTCCAGAATGGCTATCAGAGTCTGCCCCACCTCCGACTGTAAAAATAGAGTGGGGGCCAGGGGAGGTGGTGCAACATTCGTATTTTGCTGAACTCTACCCTGTGGTGTGGGATGTGTTGGAGGCTGCATAAGAAAGACCATTGTGAGAAATTGACCGAAACCAAGTTAAAAGTGGACAATTACATTTGATCCCCCATATCTGCACACCACTGCTTCCGCTGCTTCGTTTTTCCCCAAACTAAACTCGAGCAGGGGTGACCCGGGGTTAGTGCACTACTACTTTTTCGATCGAGGTCTACTTTGATACCACTTGTAAGACCCCATTTTTTTTCTTTTAAACCACAGTGTCTTAAGCCCAGAACCGCCGCTTTGTGGTGACACCATCACACCCGGGAAGGTCGTCAATAAAAAACGTCTGTCCTGCCGGCCATATCGATCACAGAATAGTAGCAAAAGTACGAGAGTACATGAAATGAGAACTCTATCACATGTCCACAATAATCACATATATAGTAATAATTCTCCATGAAGGGAGAGTCCATAACAATAATAATAAGAGTACTAAAAATAGGGCTCATGACCGATACTTCAAATTCCTCACCACAATTCACTCATCGCAGAAGCAAATATATAACAACTACTACGAACGGGACTCACTGTCCCAAAAGTCTAAACTCCGGTACTAGACTGTCTCATCTCCAAGCGTGTCGACCTCCGGGGCTACACCTCCATGCTGGGATACACAATTACCTAAAATGATTTGACCCAAAAACCATTAGTCTAAAAGACTAAGTCCTATCATCCCCCACCCCTCCCCCTTGGCTCCTAGGCACCGAGCGGGCAGAAGGAAATGAATGGTAATGAAGGTGTAGAATAACAAAGGCAGCAGGTGGCGGCGGAACTAATCTAGTAGTTCTATGTAAACAATTAGTAATATCAAAAGTAAATAGAGTAGGCATAAGAATGGTAAACAAGGAAACATGTAACGTTAGCTTATATGAGTGCCCACACAAACACATAAGCTAAAGTTCTTCTTCAAGGCCCTTATCATATAAAAAGTCTTATACCAATTTATACGATAGGGTGTCGGTTTTCAAGCAAACAATATATAATATCCATAGAATAATAACCTCGGCTTATAAGCACGTTCACGCAAGCTTATAAACTAAGGGGTCGTTTTGTAGGGCCTATTGTATAATGTTTCCCATACCAATTTATACAATATGTGTCAAGGTTTTATGCAATGATTATGTTATTTCTTGCAAGTATGCTATGGTATGATCATGCAAGTGCAACTCAACCACCCAACTCGGAGTACACAGACCTTTTGTTCCCCCTTTCAAGAGCATAACCTCCATGGATACCTCCATATTGGAAAATAGAAGCGGTGGGTTGGGCCTCACCCATTTCTAATACGGTAATTGCACTACCAGTCAGACCAATCGTACGCCTCAATGTCGGTGTACGAAGCGGAGCTCCTGTGTACTCTTTGTCGGCTGGTCCACCAGACTTAATTTGGCGAAGTGCTAAACCACACTGGCTGAGTCAACATATTAGCATTGGTGAATCGACCCTCCAACACCGAACACCCACCACCTTAGAATTTATCAACATGCAATCTTGACGTATTAACCATCGAGCTAAAGCTCCCCAGACTAACCCATCCATCACAACCAACAACTGAGCAAAAGCTCCCCAGACTATCCTGTCCGTCACAATTAGCTACCGAGCCATCGGCTCGCCGGACTATCCTGTACGTCACTAAAACCACCGATCCTACTGCCCGTGTGACCCAACCTAACTTCCCGAGACACCGGGGTGTGTGAAAGTGAACCCCTAGTTATACTAGTTACTCTTAAACATTGAATATTCTTATGGCTTACGTTAACCTTGGACTGCAAAGGGCATTCCCCGTGAAGGGCTCTCGAGGGCACTGGGAACTATGATGGGCTGAAGCCCAAAGCTCCCTTTCGCAAGGCACATACTATTATTGGTTAATACCCGATTCCCGATCCCTTTTATTATTATTCTGGATCTAACACTAGTGTGTTTTGACCCTCTCTCTCTCCATAGGAAAGATGATCTTTGGTCAATCCCGAGCACCACTGAATCCTAGTAAGCCCAACATTCTACTCATCCCAAATTCAAATGATGAACTCAATTTCATTTTACCCAAACTAGGAAACTATTAACCCCAAGACATATGCCCAATTCAAAGCTATCACATTTTCTGCAGTTTTACTATATGCAGACCAACCTATACTATATGATGTACATGATAGGAGGTACCCCAAATTTTCATCCAAATGCCCTAAAATATTTAATGGGGGTCTATCATGACATGATTGGCCTAAATCCAGAAACTAATAATTTTTGTAATTAAATTGGTATTTAATTATTTATTCCTAAAGTTAGGCCATGGGTAATTTGAACATGAGGTATAATATTTTCTCCAGTAATGGCCACCCAAAAATTATAAACACTAGATAAAAGAGGAATAATAGTAAATACCAAATTTCATGATTTTCCATAAATTATATGGCCTCTAATTAATTAATCCAATAATAAGCCATTAATTATGGGTAAAGAAGAAAGTACTAAAGTTAATCATCAGAAAATTGTATAAAAATTAATAAATCTCAAGGATGACCAGAAAGAACCTCTGACCAAAAAATAATAATTTATCAGGCTCATTAGGTACTAGAATAAAATCAATTAAATGTACTTGGAAACTAGCACCATGTGAAGGAACCCCTATAAACAGGCTTCCAAAAATTCCAAAGACTGGCGGATAAGCAAGAGGATAGGCTTGCTGATTCTCCAATATTGTCGTTGGGCTTACTTGAGGAACTGGCGCTGCTGCAGTTTGCGCCTCTAATCGATCTATGGTAGAAGCTAAAGAATAGTTGACTGCCTGGAACTGTAGGGCTATATCACGTCTTGACTTCTCCAAGGCCTCCCAGAGAGGGTCTTCACTAGGAATGGATGGAGAAGGGTTCTCGACTAGTTGATGAACTAACGTGAGTAACCCCTGATTTTCACTATTTGTTCGAGATCTAAAGGTCGCGTGTTAACTTTTGATGCGTGAAAATGGAAGGGCCGCGGGCACCAGCAGATAACAGGTGTTTTTTCTCACTAGGACGAGGTGGAGAGGCCGATGGGGATGCGGTGAATGCTTCTGCATGCTCGAGAGTAGATCACGCGCTTGATCAAGGGTTGTGGGGATAATGTGATGTTGATGAGGAACTTTCGAGCAGACAGTTTCTTTGACACTTAGACTCTGATGGTTGATGTTGTTGCTGAGATAGGAGAGGAGTTGAGAAGAAGGGGGTCCGCTGGCACCGACAACAAAAGGCTTCGCCTACCACGGCTTAAATTCCTCTATTGCGACTAGCTTTCCTTTCATTATGAATTGAGATATTACAACTTGAGATTGCACCTTTACATGAAAAGCAAATAAAGGGTACAAAGGGGGAAGCTAGCAGCTAAGGAAAGAAGTAGTAAGAGGCCACACGGACTGAGTTGAGATGTCGAGAAACTTCGCATTTAGATGATTCTGCAGCTCACTAGTCTAAGCCGAGCAAAGTGTGCGATCCAGCCTAGATGACAAGTTAGATCGCGCGGACTTGGAAACTGAGTTCGCATGTCTTGATGCCTTGGTTGTCCCACTCCACTTTGTAAGACCCCATTTTTTTCCTTTTCAACCACCGGGGTCTTATGCTCAGAATCGCCGCTTTGCGGTGGCACCGACACTCGGGAAGGCCGCCACTACAAAACGCCAATTATGCCGGCCTTTTTCGATCACAAAGAGAGAGAAGTAAATGCAACATGTCCACATAATCATATATGAATAAAAAACACAGCAAGTCCATCAATATATAGAAAGTAGAAAGTACTGCAAAAGAACAGTACAGATGAGATATATAAACGGGCTCAAGCCCGGTACATCAGACTCCTCACTACAAATCACTCATCGCATAAGCTATAAGAAGGACTAATCACTCACAGAGCTGGTCACAGGTACTCAGGAACTAGACAGGGCCCACCTCTATATGCACCGTACTCTGTTGGGGCTGGTCCCTGGACTGCTGGTCCCTGTCTCCCATCTAGAGCTCCTGTAATGTTGTGGTTCGAAAACTATTAGTCATAAAGACTAAGTACTATCATCCCCTACCCCTCCCCCTACGGCTCCTAGGCACCGAGCGGAGAGGAGGAAAGGGAAGCTACAATGGTGGAGAATAAGCAAGGCGGGTGACTGCGGAACTAGTCTAATAGTAAATATATATTGTTTAAGCACCTATGTATGAAAGGTACATCTAGCAGTTCTAAAATAGTGAGCAGTAAGGTAAACATGTAGTAAATCAATATATATATGAAAGGACAATAATAAATTAAATATGTAACCTTAACTAATATGAATGCCCAGGCAAACTTATAAGTTAAGGGGTCTTATGCAAGGCTCCCATCGTATAAAAAGCCCCATACTGATTTATACGTTGGGGTGTCAGTTGTATGCAAATATGAGTGTAGTGATATGCTATGCCATGATTCATGCAAGTGTGACTCACGCATACGACTCTATGCGCACAGACCTTTAGATCCCCCTGTTCGGGCAGCTAGCTTCACTCCCAGGAACCTCCGTAGTGGCAAACAGAGACAATGGGTTGGGCCCTCCACTCCTAGGCGGGTATCCACACTACCAGTCCTAGCCCTTCCGTACGCCCCTAGAAAAACACAACCTAGAGTATCCGCGTACTAGTGCTGGATGTATCCACCAGACTTTCTTTTGCTAAGTGTCCCACACCGTCGAGTCTACGTACCGACGTTGGTGTGAACGACAGTCAAATACCGAAGACCCACAACCTTATTCTGTATTTAAAATCTCGAGCCCTCAGCTCCCCGGACTGTCCCGTCCGTACATCTACCTTCAGAAGCTACCGACTGAAAGACAATTATACCAACCTACTCAACCTCCCTAACTACTGGGGTGTGTGAATGTGAAACTCTACTTATACTAATTGCTCTTTTGGTTTATTTTTCCTACGGTTTACGTTAGCCCAGGACTGCCCCCGTATATCCCGTGAAGGGCACTCAAAGGGCACTAGGAACTATGATGGTAGCTGAAGCCCATCGTTCCCTTTCGCAAGGCACTTAATTTTTATGGATATTACTCATTACCTGATCCCTTTTAAATTACTTTTGATATAACCCTAGTGTATTAAGACTCTTCCTCTCCTACTAGGGAGGACGATCTTTCGTCGCTCCCGAGCACCTCTTCCGACTAGACAACCTACCAACCTATCCTCATATTGGCTATTGAGGATGCAATCATACACATTTCCAAACAATTATCACAATATCCAAATCCTCTAAGTTTATCCTGCAGCTTAATATGATTTCAACAGTTTTTACTAAATGCAGACCATCTTAATCTATATGAGGTATACAAAGGGAGGTACTCCAAATTGTCTTCCAAAATTCATATAAAATTTACAGGAGGTCTATCATGACAAGTTTAGTCTAAAATTAGAGATTCATAATTCTTTCTAATTAATTTGATATTTATTGAATTTTCCCAAATGTTTGGCCATGGGCAATTTTGAACATGAACTATATGATCTACTCAAGTAATGGACACCCAAAACTTTTGGTCACTAAATAACAGATATATTTTTAGATACTAATTTCCATAATTTTTCAGAAACTATTTTACATCTAATTAATTTATCCAAAACAATTCCCTTAATCATATTTAAAGAAGGAAGTACCAAAATTATTCATCAAAATATTATATAAAAGTTACAGAATCTTAATATGGTACAGAAAGGGTCATTGTGCAAAAATCATAATTTTACAGGCTTGCTACACACAAAAATAAATTTAATTAAGTTTTCATGGGAAATAATACTTAATGAACAAACCCTTAGAAATAATCATCCAAAAATCCCATAAAATTTCACAGAGCTTTAAAACATAATTAAAAGTCCTCTGGCTAAAGTTCATCAATTTCTAGAAAGTAGTAACTCCATAATAAATTTCTAAGTAAATAATACAAATTACTAAATTGTTAATGAAGTATCCAAAATAATAGTCCTAAATTCATAACAAAATCTCCAGAGCTTGTTCTAACATTAAAAACTATTCTACACAAATCTCATCACTGTTCAGTGAGTTTTAGTGACATTTCTATCACTACAAGGTTTGTGCCCTAAACTAGGGTTAGGGTTTTGAGGGACTTATTTACTTTAAAATCCATTTATATTTCAGCCAGAGGATTCTAGCTACCCAAGAATCCACTCCACCAAGTTTCAAATCATATCAAGGTCATTCGACCACCTGCCCTTCACAAACTACCAAGAACCATCCTTAGGGTTTGGTCTTAGGTCCTATGGAAAATCTTCCCCAATCCTCTCCATCTCCCATGGGAGGGTGTTAGAGGTCATTACAAGTCAGTGGTCACAATCTCAGCCTTTTTTGAGGTGATTTGACCACTCAAATCACAAAGTGCACTTTTGACATAAAAACCCCTTAATAGGGCAAAGCTTAGGTTTGTTCATTTCTAATCTAAAACATCTCCAAATAAGATGAAAAATTATACAGAGCCTTATGATAAACCTAGGGACCACTCACCAAAATTTGGGAGGGTTTGAAAGTCATTAAACCACCTAATTAATTTATATAATGATTATTAAATTTTTCTAAAAACTATAGAAAAATATTCTCCAAAAATTTCCATTTTTAGACAGGACCTATGTATAGCTAAGGTAGACTCCCTGCCCAAAATTTCATATCATTTGGACAATGGATGAAGGGTGGGCATCCATTTGAATCTAAGGATAGCCCTAGGTATAGGTCCCACCAAAATGGGTTCTGTGGTCAAACCACTTACCCAAACGAGTTGAATTTAATTTTAAAATAATTTATACTCGAAGGGCTACAACTTCTGTGACTGGCCATTTTTCTTAAAACGGCCTATAAGGGACTCATTTAGTTGCATCAAAATGAGATTGATAAAGGGTAAATAATTACTATAAATTATATATAAATATATATCATAAATCATAATTTCTCTGTTCATCTTCTTAAAAACCCGAAAAATAGCAAACTCGAAAACCCATAAAACCTGTAGCTTTCCAAGTGGATATCCCGTCCACCCAGTCATCTCCCTGCCCGACCACCACCACCACCACCTCCGTTGAGGTGAGGGCTACTGTTAGGGGCGGCACGACCACAAGAGAGGCGGTTTCCGGCGAACCCGACCACCATGAATTTCCGAAAAACCATGGAAACACTCACCCGATCCAGCTCTTTTGAGCCCGATATCTCTCTTAATAATTCCTAAGATTTATCCATAGAAGAAGAGGTAGAGGAGGACCTTGTTCGCGGGTTGGAGGAGTGCGATCGACGGAAAGCCATTAGTAGTGGAGGTGTCGCCGACTCTCTTCAACAACACGCTGAATTCTCTCGTCTCCTTCGAGCAAGGTGTGGAAACGAATGCTTGAGGTCTAGGGAAGCTTTTAAACCAGTAAAAGGGGGAGGGGGAAGGCCTAACTGATGGTGGCCATTAATTGTCCATTAAGGAAATTTCGGCATGGTGGAGGGGGGCTGAACACTGCTTAATCCAGCCAAGTAACGGCTGGAAACTCCTCTTCCATAGAGGAGTTGAATCCAGCCATAAAGGAGGAGGGGAAGGGGCCATGGCATCAAATGCCATCAATTCCCGTGAAAGCTGGTTCACGGACATGGCCGTGGCTATTCACTCTCTGTTTTTAAAACTGACGGCCATGTGGAATTTTCTCCACTTGACCAGTCAAACTTTATTTAAATAAGACTTAATTAAGTCTTAATAAAAGAAAACAGCTAATTTAAGACATCCTGGCCCGCTTACTGAAACGGCCCGGTTCAACTGAACCATCAACCAAGCCAAAACTGTCGAAAAAAATCTTAGTAAAATGGTGTATAGTGAGCTCATCTCTGTCAACGCCACCCAGGCTACGGTGTTGAGTGAGCTCAGATCACTCAACGCCATCCAAGCTATGGCATTGAGTGAGCTCTGCTCACTCAACGCCATCCAGGCTACGGTGTTGAGTGAGCTCTGCTCACTCAACGCCATCCAGGATACGGCGTTGAGTGAGCTCTGCTCACTCAACGCCATTCCGAATACGGCGTTGAGTGAGCTCTGCTCACTCAACGCCATCCCGGATACGGCATTGAGTGAGCTCTGCTCACTCAACGCCTTCCTGGCTACGATGTTGAGTGAGCTTTGCTTACTAATCATCGTTAAGCTTATGGCATTGAGTGCACTCGACGCACTCAATGCCCGAGCCTAAACCCAGTTTTAAGCAAATTTCTGACCTACTATTTGCAGACCAAGGTGATTTTCACCTTGAGCCTGGGTATCTTGGCCGCCTTGGGCTTCCTAGGATTTTGTCATGACTTGGTCATGAAAAAACCTCTCCTAGGGGTCTGGTCGGAAATTGGATGTTACATACTGTGCCTTTCAAATTGGAGGTATGTGGGCCTATTAATAGGCTCAGGCTGGAGGAGGTCATTATAACATTACCCCTGGTATGGCAATAAGTTATGCGAGTAGACAGGGAGTCCGCCGAGTCCACGCCATGTTGTGTGGTTTGGGACATGTCCACTTGAGTTGATCTTTTGTTGGAAAACTGGGACGAGTTCACTTTTGCTATAATGAGTGAGCCCGTGCCGAGCTATATGAGCTGAGGAGAAGGGAGCCATTGATGACTAGAGGGTTGGAGGATGGTCACCATTCATGCTATGTAGCGAGCTTGAGGCTTGCCGGCGCTGTCGATGGTAGGATGCATGGAGGAAGGTCGCCACTGTTATCTGGCGATGCGCTGGAGTTGAGTCCGCACCGTGTTGTGCATGTTGGGTGGAGTCCTATTGCATTCTTCCTCAAGAGTACTTAGGCCGAGTCTGCCCACTACTAGCAAGTAGAAGGGATCAGATCACACCTGCTGTTGGATGAGTCGAGTTCATCAGCTGGTGAGCAGAGCGCCCACCTCTATATGGTGGACAAAGGCTGAGTCTGCCACCTTCTGGTAGCCTGAGTTGAGTTCACGTTGTGTTTGGCATCCTGGAGGCAGGTCGCCTGACGATGAGCCAGTTTTCCATGCTTGATATGCGACCTGCACGAGTGGGCTGAAGAAACACGCAACTGCTCCCGGGCATACGGCTACTTGGCGATTTGGGCGGATTGCTATGCAAGTCCGCAGCTTAATTTGGTAGTTCACCCATTGGAGAAGAATGAACCATTACACAGTTAGCTGACCTAACCGCGTGGCCTATAGGAGCAGACTGAGGAAGATGTCAGCACCCCTTGCAGAACAAGCGGCTGCTGCGTGACCTGGGCAATCAGGATGGGGAATCTTCTTTAGCCGCACGGCCTCAGCATACATAGAAGTATGTAAGCCCATCCTTTGAAAAAGGGGGCTGACAAGCCATGACCTCCAGGGGGAACCTAGAGCAGGCCGTGACTTGCATGATAGCTACCTTGTGAGGGATTACATATTTTTGGGTAAACTACGCCCAATGCAATGATCAGTATACAAAGCAGTATGATATTCAAGATGGTGCACAATGGGTTGAACCTTCTAGAGCAGCTGAACTTCATACATTCAGCCCCAATAATGACCATATGATCATAGCTAAACGAATGTCTCTTACTGAGGAAGAAGAAGAAGTCAATTTAATCAAGAAGAGGTAGAAGGATGAAATGGAAACCTGGACTGATTTTGAATAATGAAGTCCTCAATCCAGGACAGTCATTCTGTCTTCCTTGTACCAAGTCAAGTCTAAGAAAACTGAGAGGGGAAAGCTTTACTGCTCCCTAGAATTGGCCATGCTTTAGAAGAATGAAGAGGACAGAAGAAAGTTCAGAAGGGACACGAGATTAGGCAAACTATTTCCAGATGCTATAGAGCCCAGCAAGTACTTCCCAAAGTCATCCAACTATTTTGGGAGGCAAAGGGAAAAGGAAGGAGACAAAACAAAAGCTGCCAAGAAGCCTAGTAGGAGCATAGTCATAAGAGAACCTGAAACATAGAAATGTTTCTTATTTTACTTAAGGGGTGCAGGAATTGTATTTTGTTTTATACACACTAGCAAAGCATTATTCCTTCTATTAATGAAAATCAGATTTCTGGTTGTGTATAATTAATCTCAACTTTTTAATTTTTTATATCTGTTGTATATGTGTTAGTGTATATCATTATCTAAGATTTTGACTTTTTCAAATAGGGGGAGATTGCTGAGGCCATTGATCTAAATGTCCTAGATTTGAAGAAGCTATACAGGACAATGGAATGCACATTTTTGTATCTAATGCATGTTATAAGTTCTATATATGTACATGACTCATTGTTACTTTGATTAGACAGGTTATCCAAGTGATATTGATAGGAGGTGTTGTTTACACTGAAAAATATGTACCAGATTTGGAGAAGCCTCATCTTACTCATTGATATACATCAATTTGTATTTAATGGGATGTTTAAGTTTCATTGTGCAGGTGTAAGGTTTGCAAAGAAATTCTCTAAGTACAAGTGTCGACACTTATTAAGAATTGTGTGGACACCCAGAAGTTGTGTCGGCACTTGAAGCAAGGTCTGTGTCGACACCCAGGTATTGTGTCGACACCTGAAGAAGAAGTTGTGTCGACAACAAGAATTGTGTCGACACCTAAGGCAAGAATTTTGTCGACACCTAAAGCAGAAGCTGTGTCAACACCTGGGAGCTTTGTCGACACCAGAAGAAAGGAATGTGTCCACACTCAGGAATTGTGTCGACATCTGAAGAAGGTTTGTGTCGACACACAGGACTTGTGTCGACACAGACTCAACGCCATCTTACAGCAATAGCTATACTGAGTCTGAAGGCTTGTTTCGACACAAAGTACTTGTGTCGACACATACTCAACGACATCTGGACATACACTCAATGCCATCTATCAGCATCAGTAATGTCGAGACCAGGAGTAGTTGTGTCGATATACAGGACTTGTGTCGGCACATACAAACAGAAGCTGTGTCGAGTAGTAGAAGAATGACTATGTCAACACATGGAGTGTTGTGTCGACATAATAAAGACTTGTGTCGACACTTAGTCTATTTGTGTCGACACGTGTAAAATAGTTTGCTAAGTGGTTCATGCTGAGTTGTAAAGTCTTTAAGGAATCAACTTTCATGACTGATGACTCGACAGCTATCGTAACCAACAGGTCTGATACCTTTGTTAGAACTGTCAGAAGGTTGTTACAAACCGGATCAGCCGGTAATCATGAGGAAACTAAATATAAGGGACTGATCCTTGACAACCAGAGATAACTAAGGAAGTAATCAAGCAATTACGGGAAAGAGAGTTTGGCAACAAGAAAAGGGGAAACCCTTAAGAAGGCAGATCCAGAACATTCTGTAAGAAAGATTCAGATCTAATTCTGAATTTAAGGAGGGAGCTATCTGAAGATCAACTTCTACATCAAGTGAAGATCTACCTTATTTTTTTCAATCAATAAACAAGAAACTTTGAAACAGCTAAGTCAGGTTGGATCTGAAGATTCAGTTTATTCAAAAACTGATCAAGAAGCTCCCACCAATAGAGAGTTCTGTCTGGTGAAATTTCTATACCTTTAAAACATTCAATTTCTTGTAGGATCTTTTGTAAGATCTGAGTTGTAAGCCTGTAATTTTAAAGGCTGAGGTAGGGCTGAGTGCCTGAGGTGTAGGACTTGTGAAAGTCTGAGTTGTAAGCCTAGTGATAAAGGCTGAGGTAGGGCAGAGGCCTGAGGTAGGATTCTCGGAAAGAATTTGAGGTAAGACTTGTATAAGTCTGAGCTGTAGGAACCAATCTGGTTCTTAGTTGTAAGATCTGTGCATCTAAGTAAGTGTAAGGATGTTGGGATGAATCCAGCTCTCTACTGGATAGGCGAAGGGGGAAAGTGGATGAACCCATACCTTGGGGAACCACTATAAATCTGGTGTATGCTGTGCTGTAATTATTGTGCTGTGTATTGAATTTTCTGTGTTGAGTTACAACTAGCTAATTGCCTTAAATTCTTAAAGAAAATTAGAACCTATTCACCCCCCCCCTCTAGGTGTCTAGGCTCTTGAAATCATGTCTTTCAAGTGGTATCAGAGGGAGGTTTCTCAAAGATAGACCAAACAGTCTGAGTGAATCTCCAAGGCAATTAACAGATTTCAAGAATGGGTTCAAATGAGAATAAGAAGGAATTTGGATCTATGAAACTGCCTATCTGTAGGAAAGAATGCTTTGGAATATGGAAGGAAAAGGTCAGGTTGTTCCTGGAAGCATCTGATCCAAGAATCTACATCACAGTATAAGAATGCCCCTTCATTCCAATGAATGTATCATTTTTGGATGCAAATGTTAGAACCCAAAAGAGTTATTCTGAAATGACCAAGGATGAGATCATCCTGGCAACATTAGACAAAAGAGCACAAAACATTATTGTAAGTGCTATAGATGATTCTACATTTCAGAATCTGGTGCATTGCAAAACCTCTAAGGAGATGTGGGACACCTTGATTGTCTACATGGAGGGAACTTAAGAAGTTAGAGAAGACAGGAATTCTATGCTAGTTCAAGAATATGAGAGCTTTAGAAAAGCCAAGTCTGACAACATAGCTGAATGTTACAAGAAGTTCTTCAGGATAGTAAATGAGCTAAAGAACTATGGAAGAGTCTTCAGCACAAATGAACTGAATGACAAGTTTCTCAGATCACTAACAAAGTACTGGGACACAAAGATATGCGCCATTAGAGAGGTGGCCAGGCTTGCTAATACATCTCCACCCACACCATTTGGAAAGCTGTTATCCTATGAAATGCAGCTCACTACTAGAAAAGAGGAGGAGAAAAGCAGTAGGTCTGAGTACAAAGAGATGTCAGTTGCCTTTAAGGCTGAAGGCATAAGAAAGGGTACGAGAAAGTCTCCTTCTCCACCCAGAAGGAGTGCTGATGCAGAAGAAGAAAATCCTAAAAACAACACATCAGATAGCCACACCTCTAATGTGGACTTTGCTGCCTTTATAAGGCAGTTTCAAAGGTTCATGAAAAAGAAGAAAAGGAGAACCATGCCATCTACATCCTTCTCCAAGGATGAGTATTACAAGAAAAAGAAAACTCCCAAGGAGGACAGGTATGCCTCAAAACCTAGTAAACAAACTAATTCTAAGATTGTTTGCTATTGTTGCAATAGGCCTGGACATATCATATCTAACTTCCAAGACAAGAGGACTGAATCTAAGGGCAAGAAGAAGCATCAAGAGAAAGGAAAGAAGGAGAAATCCTTTGTTGCTCAAAAGTAGAAGAGTTGGATAGACTCTTCATCTTCAGGATTAGGAGAAGAAGATTATGTAGAAGCTTATGTTGGGCTGTTCTCAACAGAAGAGGATTCTAGGGAACTAGAATTCCTACAAATGCTGGACTCCATAAATGGAGTGGAAGACTATTGCTGTAAAGGGCTGATGGCTCTGTCAGAAAATGATCAGTGCCAGGATCAGCCTGGTCCAAGAAAGGTATACAACTCTCCCTCAGCTTTTGATTATTTTACTGGATCAAAATCAGTAGCATAAACTTCAAGAGAAGTGGATGGTTCTGATTTTTAGGGGGATGTGCATCAACACATTAATGAGTATAGTGGGATGTTGCAAGCTCTGAAGAGGTGCAAGTTTCTTATCAAGGATCAGGACAAGGAAATTGAGTCTCTTAAGCAGGTTGCATCAGATTCAACCATGTTGATAGATTTAAAACTGATGGAGGTTACCAAACTGAAAAACATTACTATTATTCAGATGGGCACAATCTCTTACATGGAAAATCATATCAAGAAACTAGAGGCAAAACTTCAGCAAGAAAGAGAGTTAGTGGCTAAATTCTCTAAGCCAAAATCTTTCTTACCCTTAATAGACAATTTCATTTCTCATAAAGGAAAGACTGGTCTAGGTTTTAAGGGAAGAACTTGGGCCACCAATTTTCATAGAAAAGGTAATGCCCCAGTTCAGCCACTAGCTAAAAAGCCCCTTATTTTTTGTAGGAAAGTGATGCAACCTACAAACAGGTATGAACAAGAAATTACTCATGGTCACTGTGAATATGGATATCTCATGGGCAAGGGTGCAAATGCCAATAGGTCACTCTATAGGCAAGCCCATCAGATTCAAAAGGAATTCTTGGGGTTTGCTGCTCCAGCACCTACGCTTAACAGGTCTGCTAGCAACAAAGTTGTAAAGACTGTACCTAAAAGAAGGTACAATAGATTTGAGTGTTGGTGTTGTGGCAAGGTGCGCCACTTTGCCATGGATTGCGGGTTCAACACAAGTGTTAAAACAAAGAATAGTTTACCTGTCAGAACAGCTATAGGATTTCAAACTATCAAGGACCTAGGACCCAATAATAATTTGGGTTCTAAGGATAAGTGATTCTTTATTTGATGCAGGTGAATCCTTGTGGCCATACCCATACATGATACTTTGATAGTGGATGTTCCAGACACATGACTGGAATAAGAAGAATGTTGAGGGACTATGTACCCATAGAGAATGGACCCAAAGTAATCTTTGGTTGATCAGAAAAAGGAATCATCAAAGGATTTGGTAACATTTCTAGTGATTCAACTACTATCACTAAAGTGGCTTATGTGAAGGGTGTAAAACATAACCTAATTAGCATAAGTCAACTTAGTGATCTAGGTTATGACATCTCTTTCCTCAATGGGGAGTGCCAAATAAGGAGGTCAAGTGATTAAGAGATCATTTTGACTAGCACTAGGAAAAGGAATGTATATTGTCTTAACATAGATTGTGAGTTTAACATCTCACCCATTTATCTAGTTGCAGGAGAAAAAGCTTCATTATGTGTCAAATGGAACCATATCATCGGAACTATAAGTTTATAGTACTGCTGTTCAGCATGGGGTTAGTGAGGAATGGTCCTCAAGTCAAGTGCATTAAAGAGGGTGTGTGTTCAGCTTGCCAAAAGGGCAAACAGACTAAGTCCTCTTTCCATGCACTTGATACCAAATATTCAATGAGATGTTTATATCTCTTGCATATTGATTTGTTTGGTCCTATGCCAGTTCATAGTCTTGGTAGGAAAGTATGCACATTAGTTATTGTGGATGACTATTCTATATTCACATGGCTTTTCTTCTTGAGGCAGAAATCTGAAACTCCTATTGTTTTCCAGACCTTTGTTAGACAAGTTCCGAATGAATTTAACAATTCAGTGGTCAAAATCAGAAGTGACCATGGAACTGAATTTTAGTTTGAATGTATGATAAAGTTCTGTGAAGAAATTGGTATTCATCAGGAGTTCTCCTCACCTAGAACACCCCAGCAAAATGGTGTTACTGAAAAAAAGAATAGAACTCTAATTGAGGCAAGCAGAACACTACATAGTGACACTACTCTCCCTGAGTACTTCTAGGCTGAGGTAGTAAATAGTGCATGTCATGTACTCAATAGAGCTTCCATCAATAAGAAACATAAGGTAACTCCCTATCAGATTTTGAAACGTAGTAAACCAAACATTTCCTACTTCATAATCTTTGGTAGCAAGTGTTATGTCCTAGTTTATGGTAAGCACTACCAAACTAGGTTTGCTGCCAAATCCCTAGAAGGGATATTTATTGGGTACAACAATAATATTAGGGCAAACAGGATCTACAACTTGACTACTCAAGTTATAGAAGAATCTGTCTATGTTGTATTTGATGACTCTAAGTTAATTAATAGTGAATTGTCTAGCTCTTCAGGTAGTTCTATAGGTTTAAAGGATAGGCTGGACAAGTTGACTATCAATAAAGAAGCACCTGCTAGGCTGGATGAAGAAAAGGATGCATGATGTCCAGGGGAGAATAAGACTCACTGGATGAAGAAGACAATGAGGAGCATCAGGTTGAGGAAAATGAAGAAGCCCAAGAGGTTGGCAGATTTCCTCCAGCAAGAAGACACCTAAAGGATCATCCAGCTCATCAAATCATTAGTGATGCAAGTTAAGGTGTTCTAACAAGGAGCAAGAGCATGAACACAGTTCTATATTATAGCTTCTTGTCACAAATAGAATCCAAGAAGTTTGAAGAAGCCATGCTAGACACAAACTAGATTGATGCTATGCAAGAAGAGCTGAATCAATTCAGAAGATGTAAAGTCTGGGAACTAGTTCCTAAACCAAAGGATCAAAACATTATAGGAACCAAGTGGATCTACAGAAACAAACTTGTTGAGAATGGCACTATAATCAAGAACAAGGCCAGAATGGTTGCAAAAGGCTACAGGCAAGAGGAAAAGATTGACATTGATAAAACCTTTGCCCCAGTGGCAAGGCTGGAGGCTATAAGGTTGTTCTTGGGCTATGCTTCCTATCAAGGGTTCAAGGTATATCACATGGATGTAAAGTCAGCATTTCTGAATGGTGACTTTAATGAGGAAGTCTATGTTGAACAACCCTTAGGTTTTGTAGATTATCATTATCCTGATTATGTATATAGGCTTAGGAAAGCTCTATAAGGTTTGAAACAAGTCCCTAGGGTTTGGTATGAAACCTTGTCTACTTTTCTTATTGAGAATAGATTCTCTAGTGCAAAGATAGACAAAAATCTATTGTTTAGGGAATCTAAAGGCAAGATAATCCAAGTCCAGATATATGTTAATGACATTATTTTTGGATCTATTAAAAACAACCTTTGTAGAAAGTTTGCCAAACTTATGCAAGGGAAGTTTGAGATGAGCAGTATGGGTAAGCTGAAGTTCTTCTTGGGACTTCAAGTAAGACAGACTGATGATGTATTGTCCATATCCATGTCTAAGTTCACCAAGGAGTTGATTAAGAAATATGGAATGGACTCAGCCTCCATCATGAAAACTCCAATGGGAACAAGTGTGGCTATAGGCAAAGATGAGACAGGGAAACCTGTTGATGAGTCTTTGTATAGAGGGATAATTGGCTCCCTACTCTATTTGAATGCTAGTAGACCTGACATCATGTATGCTATATGTGTCTATGCAAGGTACCAAGCTTGCCAAAAGGAATCTCATAATACTGTAGTTAAGAGAATTTTGAGATATCTTAAGGGAACACCTAATCTAGGTCTTTGGTACCCTAAGAATAGAGATTTCTTACTAATAGGCTTCTCAGATGCATACTTTACAAGATAAAAAGAAGACAGGAAAAGTGCTACACAAACTTGTCAAATCCTAGGTGGAAGGCTGGTGTCATGGTGCAGCAAAAAGCAAATAAGTGTAGCTATATCAACTGCTGAGTCAGAATATATAGCTACATGCAGCTGCTGTGCACAGTTGATGTGGATAAAGCATCAACTTGAAGACTATAATATCAAGGTAAGTAGAATTCCACTATTCTGTGATTCTACTACTGTTATTTCTATTGCTAAGAATCCTGTATCACACAGTAGAACCAAGCATATATAAATTAAGTTTCATTTCATAAGATAACATGTGGAGAAGGAAGATATTAGTCTAGAATTTGTAAACACAAATAATCAAATTGCTGAAATTTTTACTAAACATTTTAACGAAACTAAATTCAATTATTTTAAAATTGAATTTGATATGTTGAACCTAGAATAGGTTAGCTCAAGCATTACTAAGTAGAATATGTCAGTACAAAATTTCTCAGGAAATTTATCTAAGTACAAAGTTTGTGTCGACACAAGCAAATTGTGTCGACACACTCAGTATGTTGTGTCGACAAAGAAAAAGGATGTATCGTGATAGAAACTGTATCTGTGTCGACAGAAGAATAGGTGTCGACACAACTATGTCGAGACATGACTTGCCCGTGTTGACACTAACACAAGTATGTCGACACATAGATATGTCGACACATAGACATGTCGACTAAAATTAAGTTTTGTCGTGACCTAAGTCTTTTATGTCGACAAATGTACAACTATGTCGACAAGTATTTTTACTAAGTAAGGTGCGTCCTTTGACCAACCCTTTACTAGTAGACTATAAATAGGGGGAGACAAAATCTGGTCGACTATGCCTTCAGATTTCTCGACTCTATACCTTGTGTCGACATAAATATTCACTTCTCTTCTCTCTCTCCCTCTCGTCAATGGCGCCCCACAAGGACGACAAGGTGAATGAAGGTTATGAGCTTGTTCGTTGTGGGGGGGGGGGGGGGTTCACGATAGGCTCACAAAACATCTAGGGTGTAATTACCCTAATTTCGGAAAATGGGTTGGAGTTCTTGGTCTCAGAACCAACAAGAATTTGGAAAAAGGAAGTACAGGAATTTTATTCATCAACAACTGTGGACGCTGAAGGGAAGAAGATCAAAGCAACAGTTCAGGATTCCTGAGTGAAACTAACACTAAAAACAATCAGAAAATCACTCTAACTTCCCATGGTTAAGGATGATGATGAAATAGTTCCATCCATGACTAAAGATGCACTAAGTTGGTTCGGGCTGAACCCTAATACCAAAGTTGGATCATCCATTACCCGGAAAGGGATGAATTCCCAAGGAAAGTTTCTGTCTTAAATAGTAGGCAAGGTGATTCTGTGTAAGACTTGTGGACATGACAGAGTTTCATTCTTCATGTTCAATCTAATGACAAGGGTCATATTAACTGTAAAAACAGACTGGGCATCAATAGTATTTGACAAGATCCAAGAAGGGATTAAAGAAGCCAAATCTGGGAAGGATACTAAGCTTATGTATAGCTTATACAATACCAGATGTAATGAACAAACTACCAGGATCCAAGATCAACCATATGAGGAGATTGGATGTAAGGATTCTATCCAGATGCGATAGAGTATTGACCAAAGAGGTTTCTACTCCACAGAAACAGGTCAAGAAAGATAAGAAAAAGAAAGAATTTATTCAGCAAGAAGAATCCTCCAGTGATTCTGAGGAGGAGGTAGTCATCAGTTCATATGAAGACCAACAACAAAAAGAAGCTCAAGATCTACAAGAGAGCAGTCGGTAACCCAAGCAACAGATTGCCTCCACTCTAGGGGGAGAAAACCCTGAACCAGTAGTACAAGACACTGAATTATCTGAGCTGCCTGCCCAAGGGGGAGGTATTGCTGAAGCTACTCTGGAGTGTGAGTATGTTGCTGATACAGTGATGGACATTGTATTAGATATAAACAAAGAAGCACTGGAAATTGTTGAGAAAGAAGCACAAGATTTGCAGATAAAAGATACAGCTTAAGATGAGCAAGTAAGTATCTCCTTTATAGAGAAGGCCCTAGACAAAAATCTGGATGCCCAGGGAAAACCTTTTGTTTTCCAAAATAATCTTGTTCCTCCTATACATATGCAGTGGGAGGTAACTATGGAAGAGCTATTTCCTGATTTACCATCTGCAAGGACTGAGGGGGAGCAATCACAGATAGATAAGGAACTGCAAGGTATTAAGGCGGAGGAGCTACTGAATGCCCCATCTAATAAAAAAACAGTTGATATAGAAAGCTCATCACAACCCTCTGATGATGAGGAAGCCTCTATGGCTAAAAAGAGGAATATAGTTGCAATTAGGAAAAGGAGCTCAGGCTACAAGAAAGTCTTGCAAACTGTCACACCACCACCTGCTCCAATCATGGACTTCAGTTCATTATTGGTCCAATTGCAAGTTAAATTAGATGAACAAAGGCAGTCCTTAGAGAAATATGTGGATGAGACACATAAGGATATGAACTTCAAACTAGCACAAGACATAAAGTCCATTAGGTTTGAAGTCAATTTACATAAGAAAGAGATGACAGATTGCTTGTATAAGGGAGGTAAAGCTGTAGTATATTTGGCTGAGAACAACAGCTAATAAAAACTGAAGTTGAGGACATTGCAGTTAAACAAGGATATATCTTGGGAAATTAGTTCAGATCAAATGAAAATCTCAAAGAATCCCATGAAGAAATTCTCAAAAAACTGGGAAGTATTTCCACTGATTTGAAAACTGAAATATCAATACAAGAAGATCTAGTTGCTGTCCAAACAGCCATTAGAGCCTCTTAAAAGACAATTTCTAATACCCTTACTAAGTTCAAAGCCTACTACAAAGAAGGTATAGAATATCTAGCTGATCAAATAAGATTTCAAAAGAATGATCTGAGGGATCATATACCTAGAGAAGTCATAAAGGGGGAGAGAATGTTTGTCAAAGCCAGCTCTGACCATGCAAAATGGGTATCTAACACCATCAGAGCTACACATGGAGTTCCACCCCTATGTGAGGATGATAATACTGCTGAGTCTGGAGTGCAACCTACCTACATTGAAGGAGGTCAGCCAGAGGTTGCACAGGTCATTTACCCTCCAGCTGATTTTGACATAGTCCAATAAGAAGTTCAGACAATGTACAGCCCTCCACAGGAGGCACAAAATGTTATTATTGAAAAAGTAGAAATGTTAGAGGCTACCAAGGAAGCTCAAAAGGAAGCACATCTGTTTAAGAAAAGGTTCAAAGAAAAGGCTGAGTTGAAGCCATATTTTAAGCAATGGAGCCCTACTTCCAGGAATATTATTTTGACTGCCTTGAAAGATGTGAAGGACAAGACCCATGATAGGTGTAAATGGTATTCTAAGCAAGAGTGGAACAAGTATCAAGCCAGGCAAGAAGCCATTCTTTAGTATAGAAGGAGTGCAAAAGCTGGGAAGTTACCTGCTAATGCTCAGGAGCCTAGCAGGTACTTCCCAAAGCCTTTTCACTATTTTGAAAGGCAAAGGATAAAGACTGAAGAACTGAAAAAGAAGGATCTGAAAGGAAAGGAACCAACTGATGATACTGAACCTTCTATGCAGGCTAAGATAAAATCTGGGAAAGGCATTGTAAGTAAGGAGCCTATTCAGTCATAGGATAGATAGGCTAATGTATAGAACAATGTAATCTTTTGTTTTTGTTCTATAGAAAAACATGTAAACCTAAAATTTTCTGATTAATGAATGAAATCATTTTCAGTATTATTTTTAGTTGTTTTCATTGTGTATATGTTATCCTGTAGTGAAATGTATGTACATCTAATTTTTCTGTGTTTTATTACGAGTTATGTATATCTTTGACTAAGGGATATGACTTCTCCAAATAGGGGGAGATTGTTGGGTACACTTAAAAATATGTACCAGATTTGGAGAAGCCTCATCTTATTCATTGATATACATCAATTTGTATTTGATGGGATGTTTGAGTTTCATTGTGTAGGTGTAAGGATTGCAAGAAAATTCTCTAAGTACAAGTGTCGACACTTGTGAAGAATTGTATCGACACCCAGAAGTTGTGTCGACACTTGAAGCAAGGCCTGTGTCGACACCCAGGCGTTGTGTCGACAGCTAAAGAAGAAGTTGTGTCGACAATAAGAATTGTGTCGACACCTAAAGAGGGAATTGTGTTAACACCTAAAGCAGAAGCTGTGTAAACAACCAGGAGTTATGTCGACACCAGAAGAAAGGCATGTGTCGACACTCAGGAATTATGTCGACACCTTAAGAAGGTTTGTGTTGACACACAGGACTTATGTCGACACACACTCAACGCCATCTTACAACCATAACAATACTGAGTCTAAAGGCTTATGTCGATAGACAGGACTTGTGTCGGCACACACTCAATAACATCTGGGCATACACTTAACTCTATCTATCAGCATCAGTTATGTCGCGACCAGGAGCAGTTGTGTCGACACACAGGACTTGTGTCAAAGCATACAAACAAAAGCTGTGTCGAGTAGCAGAAGAATGACTATGTCAACACATGGAGTGTTGTGTCGACATCATCAAGACTTGTGTCGATACTTAGTCTATTTGTGTTGACACATGTGAAGCAGTTTGCTGAGTGGTTCATGCTAAGTTGTAAATTCTTTGAGGAATCAACTGTCATGACTGAGGACTCAACAGTTGTCATAACCAACAGGTCTGATACCTTTATCAGAACTGTCAGAAGGTTGTTACAAACCGAATCAGCCGGTAATCATGAGGAAACTCTATATAAAGGACTGATCCTTGACAACCAGAGATAACTAAGGAAGTAATCAAGCAATTATGGGAAAGTGAGTTTGACAATAAGAAAAGGGGAAACGCTTAAGAAGGAAGATCCAGAACAGTCTATAAGAAAAATTCAGATCTAATTCTTAATTTAAGGAGGGAGCTATCTGAAGATCAACTTCTACATAAAGTGAAGATCTACCTTTTTTTGTTCAATAAAGAAGCTTTGAAACAGCTAAGTCATGTTGGATCTGAAGATTCAGTTTATTTAAGAACAGATCAAGAAGCTTACACCAATAGAGAGTTTATCTGGAGAAATTTCTGTGCTTTTAAAACATTCAATTTCTTGTAGGATCTTTTGTAAGATCTGAGTGGTAAGCCTGTAATTATAAAGGCTGAGGTAGGGCTGAGTGCCTGAGGTGTAGGACTTTTGAAAGTATTAATTGTAAGCCTAGTGATGAAGGCTGAGGTAGGGCTGAAGACTGAGGTAGGATTCTTGGGAAGAATCTGAGGTAAGACTTGTATAAGTCTGAGCTGTACGAACCAATCTGGTTCTGAGTTGTAAGATCTGTGGATCAAAGTAAGTGGAAGGAAGTTGGGCTGAATCCAGTTCTCTACTGGATAGGTGAACGAGGAAAGTCTATGTACCCATACCTTGGGGAACCACTATAAATCTTGTGTATGTTGTGCAGTGATTATTGTGCTGTGTATTGAATTTTTTGTGCTGAGTTACAACTAGCTAATTGCCTAAAATTATTAAAGAAAATTAGAACCTATTCACCCCCCCCCCCCCCACCACTAGGTGTCTAGGCTCTTGAAATCAAGTCTTTTCGGAGGACAAAAGACAGGATGCTGACAAGGCTGAATTTTGTCTAATTCCATATGTGTTCAGTGAAGGCCGTTCACTCAACGCCAGATGGACTTAACCATTGAGTAAAGAGTAGACATTCAAAGACTCAGTATTATTAAGGTAAAAATCTGGTTAAGTCTATTAGCATTGAGTGAATGTTGTTCACTCAATGCATAGCAACAAAAATGTTGAGTAAAGCTCAAGCAGGCAAAGCCACATAGAATCTACTAAGAAATCTTGTTATGTTCAAAAGCGTTGAGTGAAGGCAATTCACCCAACGCCATGTAGAGAAAGTGTCAACAGAAAATTGTTCGGTCAAAGCAGCAGTATTGGTTGATACAGAATTCAGTCCAAGGAAAAAAAGCATTGAGTGATGTCAACTCACTCAACGAACATCCAACAGAAAATTTATCTAAGGACAGATGCATTGAGTGAAGGCCATTCACTCACCGCCTCTTTAATAAAACAGGCAATAGCAGAATGTGTTGAGTGAAGACAACTCACACAATGCCTCCATATAGTGAAAATCAGCTAAGTCTAAATACGTTGAGTGATGAAGGCTCACTCAACGTCTAGTCGGTTAGACTACAAGAGCCAATATTCATTAAGTGATGACTGATCAGTAGATGTCTAAAGATGCAGAAATCTACTTAAGTGTTTTGAGGTTGATTGACTAGGCTTCACTCAACGCCTATGCAGAATTGTGAATTTGGGTAAGTCCATAAGTGTTGTGTCATGAAGACGTTCGCAGCAATTCAAAATGTTCCCGGAACTGAATAGTGGACAACAAATAACGACACTTTCCTATTGTACTACATTTAATGCAAAAGACATGTTTCAGCTATCAACCCCCGGTGGTCCCACTAATCAAAGAGCTATTGGATGACAGAATGGAAAAGAAAGAGATCAAGGAAGAAGAGATTAACTTTTGGGTGATTTGCAGATCTTCATCTTCTTCATCTCGACCATATTGTTGAAGTTGAAGAACATGCAACTTCTTTTAAATAGAGGGGTTTAAGAAGGTTAGTTGTTGACCTACTCAACTTCAACAACAAGTTAAGAGAGCTTACTCTCTGAGGTAGAAGAAGAAACAAAGTAAGCATTTATTGCATTGACTTCACAATTTCAGCAGGCCTAATCGTGAAGATACATTCTTGGAGCTGTGAATGAGGCAGGACTGAGTTTTCTTATTTCAGAAAGAGGAAGGAACGGAAATCATTTCCCTGGTGTCCTTCATCATCAACAAACAACATTCCAACTATAGGATCTTTCATAAGATCTGAGTTGTAGGGCCTTTGGGACTGAGTTGTAGGATTCTAGTTTGGAATTTGAGTGTTAGGATCCTAGAATGGATCTGAGGTATGGCTAAGTGCCTAAGCTGTAGTAGGTTTATCATCTTAGGTAGGATCTAGTGTTGGATCTGAGTGTAGGGATTTTATCCAAGCCAGAGTGTAGGACGTTGCCTAAACTTTGAGGTAGGTAGTCTGGTGGAGATTACTGAGTTGTAGTAGATTACATCTCTGAGTGTAGGGCCTTGGGCCTGAGTTTATGACTTGGAGGAGTCTATGAAATCATAAGGGATTTGTGTTGTATGCTCTTGGCGCTGATTTTGGAGGAGTTGTCCTTGTCTAACAAGTAGTTAGAAAGGTTGGAGGGACAGTGAATGTACCCATACTCTGGGGAACCACTATAAACCATTTGTGTGTTTATTATGTTTTATTGAAAGCAAACCTAAACTAATCATAACACATTAAAGTCGAAAGGAAATCATAAAAATGAAAAAAACCTTTTCACCCTCCCCCTCTATATGTTTAGCTACTCATAAATCTAAAGGCTTTCACCCGCTATTCTCAGCCAAAGAGAAGTAAAATAAGGTACATTTATAATATAACGCGAGTACTTGAATTGAACTCACAAACACCTACTAATCTTTGCAAAGGAGAAATCAAAAGCTGGTAAATTTAAAATATAATGCAAGTACATGAAGTCAATTCATGAACACCTGCTAATCTCTGCAGAAGAGAAGTAAAAAATTGTAAATTTAAAATATATCGTGAGTACCTGAAGTGAACTCACAAATACCTGCTAAACTTTACAAAAAGGATGTGAAAAGTTGGAAAATTTAAAATATAATGAGATTACCTGAAGTAAACTCGTGAACACCTACTAATCACTACCAAATAGCAATCAAAATAAGGTAAATTTAAAATATAACACGAGTACCTGAACTGAACGGGCGAACACCTACTAATCTCTCTAAGGAGAATTCAAAAGCAGGTAAATTTAAAATATAACGCGAGTACTTGAAATGAACTCACAAACACCTAATAATCTTTACAGAAGAGAAATCAAAAACAAGTAAATTTAAAATATAATTTGAGTACCTAAAGTTAATTTACGAACACATACTAATTTCTGCAAAAGAGAAGTCAAAAATAGTTAACTTTAAAATATAACATCAGTACCAGAAGTGAACTCGTGAATAATAACTAACCTATGCAAAGGAGTAATCAAATGCAGGAAAATATAAAATATAACGCGAGTACCTAAAGTGAACTCAAGAACACCTACTAATCTCTGTAAAGGAGAAATCAAAATCAGGTAAATTTAAAATATAACACGAGTTCCTGAATTCAATTCACGAACACCTACTAATCTCTATAGAAGAGAAATCAAAAATAGGTAAATTTTAAATATAACATGAGTATCTATAGTGAACTCGCAAACACCTATTAATATCTACAAAAGAGAAGTTAAAAATTGGATAATTTAAAATATAATGCAAGTACTTGAAGTGAACTTTCGAACACCTGCTAATCTCATCAAAGGAGAAGTCAAAAGAAGGAAAATTCAAAATTTAATGCCAGTACTTGAAATGAACTCGCGAACATCTACTAATTTCTGCAAAAGAGAAATCAAAAGATGGTAAATTTAAAATATAATGCGAGTACCTGAAGTCAATTCACCAACACCTGCTAATCTCTGCAGAAGAGAAGTCAATTCACCAACACCTTTCCTCTTATCTTTTCTCGCTGCAGCTCCTCGATTCTTGGCATTTTCAATCGCCTCAACCTTCAGTGCGGCTTCCACTGCCTCTGCAAAATTCTCCGCTCTATAAGCGCATGCCAACTGCTGGACATCGCTTCTTAGTCCTCCAAGGAATCGCTTCACACTACCATCCTCCGAAGCTACTAAATCTGGAGCAAATCTACTCAACTTGCTAAACTCAATCTCGTACTTGCTCACCGTGAGCTGTCTCTGTTTCAGGTACAGGAAGTTATTCATCAGGCGGTCCTGCTCGACCGAGGGTAGAAACTTTTTCAGCAGCTTCTTCTTGAAAGACTCCCAAGAACAACCTTCCTTCAGACTCCCTTTTTCACGAATCCACCAGTTCTTTGCAAATCCTTTTAACTGGTAGGCCCCAATCATTACCTTCTGGGCTTCTACAATCCCCGAATATGAAAACATCTCCTTGATATAGATGATCCAATCATCTAAAACCATAAAGTCTGCACTTCCGTCATAGGTAGGAGGCCCCAGCCGCTGGAAGTGTGAAATAAAATTCATCTCTGGTGGTAGAGTCACCGGGGGCACAAGAGGAGCAGGGGTATCGGGTACAACTCGATCCACAATAGGGTCTTGCACTAAGGGTTGCTGCACAGGGGCGGCAGACAAAAAGGATTCCATTTGCGATTGCATTGCAAGCACTTGCCTTGACAGAGCCTCGTTGCTCTGACGTAGACTCTCGATCAACGCATCACCTTGCGCACCTGACGACTCACCCTCCGACTGGGGAGTCGACCTCGTTGCAGGACGCTTAGGCGGCATTTCTAAAAGGGTAACAAACGATCACTCAATTAAAATCCTAGATTACGACTAGGATAAACAAAACTAGTTCAGACCATACTTGAAAGACACTTGCTAAAGCTGTCACTTGCTCTGGGATTAATGATGATATGTCCTACTCAGGATGATATCTTATCATCCTATTGACTCATGTTCCTATGATATGAATGCATGAATCCTTTACTCTTATTTAAAATCATGTGTGTACATATGTCATCAAGTAAATCTTTAGCTTGGCATGTTGTGCTTATGTTATGTTATGCTATGCATATGATGCTATGAATTCTATAAAAGGCCTTAATGCATGTTATGAGCGGCGTACACATGCAATGTTATGCATCCCATACTACATAATATTGCATGCAACGAAAAGAAAACGTGCTAATGACCATTCATGTGGTGAGGTTATGCATCCCATACTACATAACCCTCACATGTTGCCATCTATGGTGGATCCATATACAAACACATATTATGCATCCCATACTACATAATATGCCCCGTATACTTCTAATCATGCTTATGAGTGTAGTGTTCATGCTTCAGCCAAGACATATTGATGACACATCGGTGTGTGTATGACATGACACTAAACAACTAACACTAACAAGGGAAGGTTGTCCGACCAATTGTCAAGCAACCTCCCTCTGATACCAACTGTCACAACCCGCATTTTTCCCAACAATTTAATTTTATCAGAGCAAGGGGAAAATACGTGTCGTGATGCCACGCCGTGCAGGGGATAACTGTAGACGTTCAGGCAAGACTCCAAACTCTACAATTTTAATAGAAAACATAAATGGTTATGAATAAAATCCAGTTTAAGTTATGATGGTAGCCGTATCCCTCGGCTTAGTGAATCATCTAGTTCACGATTTAAAAATATAAATTATACGCTTGCGGAAAATACTTATTTAAATTGACTCTAATATCCTACATAAGTATAAATGTCCCCGAGGAACAACTCATACAATGCAAACCCTAGATTTATAATAAGGGTAGGAAAGTCTTTACGCTAAATAGAAAGTAGTGGCTTAGTTTTGAAGGAGATGATAAGTATGCTTTACTAATAGTAGGGTTTTATAGGTCAAAATACCTAACATGCAGTTCTAGCAAGGAAATCATCCCAGAGAGCAAGTTATCTAAATCAAAACATAAGAAACTACTACAGCCAGCAAGTGTCAAAAATCAACAATCCTGTGGGCGTCAACAACCTGACACGAACCCACAGTATTAGGTATGTCTGAACTAAGGAAAACAACTAAAAAGACAAACTACCTCGCTATGGCGAGGTGCAAAACCACAGCCAACACTGCTGCTCAGAAAACCAAAACTAGCTCCACTATCTGCTACTGCTCTGAACCTGAGGCATTCCAAAAAAACAGAACACCTCAGTAAGAAGGTACAAGTAGTGGCAAGAAAATAAATAAAGTAAACAAATGAACAAGGTCGAAAGGGGTACCAACCCAGGACCCAAAGTACTGAAATAAGGTACAAAACAAAATTAGAGAAATAGAACTTACGTGAATCGTCACGTACAACCAATCATGTCAGATACACAAGGCAGGGTGAAAACAAAGGCATGAGTAAATCATAAGAAAGAAACTCAAAAAAATAACTTTATTAGCCGCGTGTGGTCAACTCTATCTAACCTGGCAGGGTGCTCACTAATAAGGACACACCCCTCACAGATGTTAAAATCCGTCTAATTGCGGGGGAGATTTATACACTCCACTAGTCGCCGCAGGATGCCCAACCACCAATAGAGTTGCACAACCACTAATAAAGGAAAACAAACCTTGCGGTCGGTGGATTTTCCCACAAACACCCGCAAGAACGAGTCACTAGGAAATAAATCACAGGATTTGGCACATTGGATTCTACTCGATATATTCTAGGTTAAAAACACGGTTGATCAACCTCTAAAAACGATTTACGACCCTAGGTAATTTCTAACGTGATAAATAGGGCGATAAAAGCCCACAATAAAACCCTACATCGTATTTCTACAACTCCACAAGACGAGATTTTTCATGCCAAAAACTAAATAAAAACCAAGAAAACTCATAAGGAAGACTCAACAAGCATACTAAACCGAATATCAAAAGTGAACAAGGATTGAGAACTAAATTTTAACCGTTACCATCGAAATCGGACGAGAGGGAAGGAGGGAAAACCACTACTTGCCTTGGTTGCACCGGAAACGTTCTCTAAATCGTTCCACACCGTAGATCGGGGCAAAAGAACTCAGGAGAAGTAGAAATCTAAACATCAATGGCGGAAAAGGGGTTAGGGCCGAAAAACCCTAACAAGAAAACTCACGGAAAGAGGAAGAAATTACCACGACAGCGTAGCTCTCGGTGAGAGCTTTCCGGATCTACGATCGGTTGAAGATTCCGAGCACCGGAGCTCCGTCGGCGGCCACCGGAAGATTCACGAAATGGAGAAACTTATCTCTCGCTGCTGGTCTGGTTCGGAATAGAAGTATCGGAGAAGATGAAGTTATATCCTAATAACCTAAGAGAAAAGTATATATATAGTTTTTTTTTTCTTTTATAAAAATTTCAACTTAAAAGGGACAGCCTCGGAAATATCAAAAATAGGCATCTAAGATGGCTTCAAATCGAAAAGTGCATAACATGAAAGTTGTAGATCTCGTCGAGACGAACAAAATTCATGTTGACCATTTTTTGATACGATACCGTTTTGACCATTAAAATGGCGCTCTAACACTGACAGGAATGGAATGCTCTAGTGGCAGCATACATACTCGAGTAGAAGCATACATACTCGAGTAGAAGCAAACATACTCGAGTAGAATCATACATACTCGAGTCGGAGTTCAAATATACTCGAGTAGGAGTCCATATACTCGAGTAGGAGTTCAATATACTCGAGTAGAAGTCTATATACTCGAGTAGGAGCACCATACACGAGTTCCAGCAGAATAAACAAGAATAAGGGTTCAAGATAACCTCAAATTGAAAAGTGGTCAACATGAAAGTTGTAGATCCCGTCGAGACAAACAAATTTCATGTTGACCATTTTTCCATACCACTCCTATTTGACCCTCTAAATAGCACCCGAACACCGACACAAAAATAATAATAATAAAAACGGTCGTGATAAAGGCTTGAACTCTCGAGATTTACATAGAAACTTGCCAAAATACGTATAGGAATCGAGAAAACAACTAGGATCGATTAGAGTCAAAGGAAGAATGCTCGAGGAGAAAATTGACGGGATGAACCCAACAACGAATTCGAAACCTAAATCCGACGGGCCATTCCTGAGATAAAAATTTCCAAATACAATGACATAAATACTCAAAACTTCAATCGCGCGCCGAGACTCCAAAAATGCTCGGATTGCGACGAAACTTGATGAGCAAGTTTAAAATTACTCAACTTAAACCTCATAGAAATATTTTCTGATTTCGACAAAAATCCAAGAAATTGGCCGACTCGACCGAACGGACGCGAAAATGCCTTATCGGCGATGCGCCGTCAACCCGACGTTAAAAAGTAACGCCATGACGTCATAAATATGACGATACCAAAACCAAACAAAATCATCGAAAAATCAGGGGCATTACAGAAGGGAAATAAAAAAATGGTAAATTTAAAATTTAACGCAAGTACTTGTGGTGAACTTGCAAACACCTCCTAATATCTACAATAGAGAAGTTAAAAAAAGGTAAATTTATAATATAATGCAAGTGCCTAAAGTGAACTTGCGAACACATATTAATCTCTTCAAAAGAGAAGTTTAAAGCAGGTAAATTTAAAATATAATGCGAGTACTTGAAGAGAACTCGCGAACACCAATTAATCTCTACAAAAGAGAAATCAAAAGTAGGTAAATTTAAAATATTATCTGAGTACCTGAAGTCAATTCCCAAACACCTACTTATCTTTGTACAAGAGAAGTCAAAATTATGTAAATTTACAATATACAGCAAGTATCTGAAGTGAACTCACGAATACCTACTAATCACAACAAAAGAGAAGTTAAAAGTAGGTAAATTTTAAATATAACTCTAGTACTTGAAGTGAACACGCGAACTCCGGCTAATCTCCGCCAAAGAGAAGTCAAAAATGGTAAATTTACAATATAATGTGAGTACCTGAATTGAACTCGTGAACACCTACTAAACTCTGCAAAGGTGAAGTCAAAAGAAGGTAAATTTAAAATATAACACGAATACCTAAAATGAACTCTAGAACACTAGCTAATCTCTGCAAAAGAGAAATCAAATGTAGGAAAAATTAAAATATAATGAGAGTACTTATTGTGAACTCGTGAACGCATACTAATCTTAACAAAGGAGAAGTAAAAAGAATGTAAATTTAAAATATAATACGAGTACCTAAAGTAAATTCACGAATACCTGCTAATTTCATCAAAAGAGAATTCAAAAGTAGGTAAATTTAAAATATACCTTGAGTACCAAAAATGAACTCTAAAACACCTGCTAATATATGCAAAAGTGAAATCAAAAGCAGGTAAATTTAAAATATAACGTGAGTACCTGAAGTTAATTCACGAACAACTACAAATCTCTGCAAAAGAGAAGTCATAAACAGGTTACTTTAAAATATAATGTGAGTAACACAAGTGAACTCGTGAAAAACTACTAATCTATGCAATGGAGAAATCAGAAGAAGGTAAATTTAAAATATAACTCAAGTACCAGAAGTGAACTCATGAACACCTACTAACCTTTACAAAAGATTAATCAAAAGCAGGTAAATTTAAAATATAACAAGAGTACCTGAAGTCAGTTCACAAACACCTACTAATCTCTACAGAAGGGAAATCAAAAATATGTAAATTTAAAATATAATGCAAGCACTTGTGGTGAACTTGCAAACACCTGCTAATATCTAGAAAAGAGAAGTTAAAAAAAGATGAATTTATAAGATAACACAAGTGCCTGAAGTGAACTTGTGAACACATGTTAATCTCTTCAAAAGAGAAGTCAAAAGCAGGAATATTTAAAAAATAATGCGAGTACTTGAAGAGAACTCACGAACACCTACAAATCTCTGCAAAAGAGAAATCAAAAGTAGGTAAATTTAAAATATAATGCGAGTACCTGAAGTCAATTCACAAACACCTACTTATCTCTATAGAAGAGAAGTCAAAAACAAGTAAATTTTAATATATCGGGATTATCTGTAGTGAACTCGCGAATACCTGCTAATCTCTACAAAAGAGAATTTAAAAGTAGGTAAATTTAAAATATAATGCGAGTACCTGAAGTGAACTCGTGAACGCCTGCTAATCACTGCCAAAGAGAAGTCAAAAGAAGGTAAATTTATAATATTACTCGAGTACCTGAATTGGACTTGCGAACTCCTACTAATCTCTATAAAGGAGAAGTCTAAAGCACGTAAATTTAATATATAATGCGAGTACTTGAAGTAAACTCTCGAACACCTGCTAATTTCTACAAAAGGGAAATAAATAGTAGGTAAATTTTAAATATAACGCGAGTACCCAATGTGAACTCGCAAACACATACTAATCTCTACATAGGAGAAGTCAAAACAGGTAAATTTAAAATATAACTCGATTACCTAAAGTAAAGTCATGAATACCTGCTAATTTCATCAAAAGTGAAGTAAAAAACCGGTAAATTTAAAATATAACTCGAGTAACAGAAGTGAACTCGCGAACACTTGAAAATCTTTGAAAAGGAGAAGTCAAAAGTAAGTAAATTTCAATATAACGTGAGTACCTGATGTGAACTCACAAACACTTACTAATATCTACAAAAGAGAAGTTAAAAGTAGGAAAATTTCAAATATAATGAGAGTACCTGAAGTGAACTCGTGAACACCTGCTATTCTCTGTCAAAGAGAACCCAAAAGAAGGTATTTAAAATATAACATGAGTACCAAAATTTAATTGACAAACACCTACTAATCTCTATAATGGAGAAGTCAAAAGCAAATAGATTTAAAATATAATGCGAGTACCTGATGTGAATACGTAAGTACCTGCAAATCTCTACAAAAGAGAAGTCGTAAGCATGGAAATTTAAAATATAACCCGAGTACCTGAAGTGAACTCGCAAACACCTGCCAATCTCTACAAAGGAGAAGTCAAAAGCAAGTAAATTTAAAATATAATGTGATTACCTTAAGTGAATTCGCAAACACCTGAAAATCTTAGCAAAGGATAATTCAAAAACAGGTAAATTTAAAATGTAATAAGTGTACCTGAAGTGAATTCACGAAAACCTACTAATCTCTTCAAAAGAGAATTCAAAAGCAGGTAAATGTAAAATATTACGCGAGTACATGAATCTAATTCAAGGACACCTGCTAACCTTTACAAAAGAGATGTCAAAAATAAGAAACATTAAAATATAACGCTAGTACTTGATATGAACTCGCAAACACCTGGTAATTTCTTCAAAAGAGAAATCAAAAGCAGGTAAATTTAAAATTTAATGCGCGTACTTGATTAGTATTCGTGAATGATAACACAGTTTGACCGCTCCCCTAGATTTTCTCAAGTCCTGGCAGTACGACTATCTCTAGCCGCTTATCGGTCTTCTTGCTGGGTCTCCTGACACAGCATCCGCCGAGGATTAACCAATAGGATTCACGTCTAACCACCTAGCCGCGTGGTTATGTGGCCGCCCTTTCTTTTTGCTCCCCTATATTTGGTCACCATTGACTTCTTCTCCTATACACAGGCAGCCGTTATTCTTAGCCATGCACGTTTAAGTAGTCCCCCAAGCCTATAAATAGGCGTGTACAGTACTTCCTAGAGGGCAAGCTTAAATCCCAAAGTTAGCCACTTGTTGCAGCAGACTCGAATTGTTCCTCTAGTAGATACCTGTTTTCTCGGGTTCTCCATTATTAACTATTATAACCTTTTTCTTCGTAATCAAAGGAAAAGCTCATCGCGGGAGTTGTATTTAGCCGCGACGGGTGAATTCTGGTGTTATCGCTGCAAGCGGCCTCTCTCTCCTCTCCCCCTCAACCTTACCGCTAACTCTAACCGCTAGTAACCAACTTCTAGACAGTTTTCGCCCTCATTTTCCTTTCGCTGGATTCGGAGGCGCATTTCCTGCATCAATAACGAACTCCTACTTATCTTTGCAAAAGAGAAATCTAAAGCAGGTAAATTTCAAATATAACTAGAGTACCTGAAGTAAATTCACGAACACCTGCTAATCTCTATAGAAGAGAAGTTAAAAACAAGTAAATTTCAAATATAAGGCGAGTTGTTGTAGTGAACTCGTGAACACCTGCTATTCTCAACAAATAGAAGTTAAAAGAGGTAAATATATAATATAATGCAAGTACCTGATGTTAACTGGCGAACACCTGCTATTTTTTGCCAATGAGAAGTCAAAATAAGCTAAATTTAAAATATAATGCGTGTCCCTGAATAGAAATCACGAACACCATCTAATCTATGCATATGAGAGGTCAAAAGCAGGTAAATTTAAAATATATGGCGAGTACCTGAAGTGAACTCTCAAACACCTGCTAATCTCTGTAAAAGAGAAACCAAAAGAAGGTAAATTTAAAATATAATGCGAGTACCCAATATTAACTCGCGAACACCTACTAATCTTTGCAAAGGAGAAGTTTAAAGCATGTAAATTTAAAATATAACTAGAGTACAAGAAGTGAAAACAGGAACACCTACTAATCTTTGTAAGGGAGAAGTCAAAAGCAAGTAAATTTAAAATATCACCTGAGTACATGATGTAAACTCATGAATACTTGTTAATCTATACAAAAGAGAAGTTAAAAGCATGTAAATTTAAAATATAACTCGAGTATCTGAAGTGAACTAACAAACACATACTAATACCTTCCCAAGAGAAGTCAAAAAAAGGTAAGTTTAAAATATAGTGTGACAACTTGAATTGAACTTGCGAACATCTACTAATCTCTACAAAGAGAAGTCAAAAGTAGATAAATTTAAAATATAATGCGAGTACCGGAAGTAAACTCGCGAGCACATGCTAATATCTACAAAAGAGAAGTCAAAAGCAGAGAAATTTAAAATATAATGCGAGTACTTGAAGTAAACTCTTGAACACATGTCAATCTCTACAAAGTATAAGTAAAAATCAGGTAAATTTAAAATATAAGACGAGTACCTGAAGTGAACTCTCGAACACCTGCCAATCTATGCAAAAGATTGTTCAAAAGTAGGTAAATTTAAAATATAGTACGAGTACCTGAAGTGAAATTGCAAAAACTACTAATCTCTTCAATAGAGAAGTAAAAAGCAGGTAAATTTAAAATATAATGCAAGTACATGCATCTAATTCAAGAACATTTACTAATCTCTATAAAAGAGAAGTCAAAAGCTGGTAACATAAAAATATAATGCTAGTACCTGAAGTGAACTCGCAAACACCTGCTAAACTCTTCAAAATAGAAGTCAAAAGTAGGTAAATTTAAAATATAATGTGAGTACTTGAAGAAAACACGTGAATGTTTACCCAGTTTGACTTCTCTCATGTATTTTCTCAAGTCCTGTCGTAAAGACTATCTCTAGCCACCTATTCATCTTCTCACATGGTCTCGTCGACACAATAGTCGGAGAGGAGAAGCCGATTAGATGCAGGACTATCCATATTACCACACGGTCAGATGGATGGCCATTATTTTTGCTCCCCTATATATGGTCACCGCTCCCCGCTTCTCCTAAGTAAGGGCAGCCGGTATTCTTAGACATGCCTGTTTGGGCAGGCCCTCGAGCCTATGAATAGACGTGAACAGTACTACCTAGGGGTGCATGTTTGAATCCCAAAGCTATCCGTCTGTGGAAGCGGACTCGAACTCTTCCTCTAGCAGATACTTGTTCGCCCGGGTTCTCCATTCTTAACCACTATAACCATTTCCTTCGTAATCAAAGGAAAATACCATCGCAGGAGTTGTATTTAGCCGCAACGAGTGAATTCTGGTGTTGCCATTACCAACGACCTCACTCTCTCATCTCCCACTCAACCTTACTGCTAACTCTAACCTTTAGTAACCAACTTCTAGATAGTTTCTAAACTTATATTGCCTTTGTAGGATTCGGAGTCGCATTACACGCATCTACATCGAACACCTACTAATCTCTTCAAAAGAGAAATCAAAAGCAGGTAAATTTCTAATATAACCCGAGTACCTAAAGTCAATTCTTGAACACCTGCTAATCTCTGTAGAAGAGAAGTCAAAAATAGGTAAATTTTAAATATAATGCATATACTTGAAGAGAATTCGTGAATAGTAACCTGGTTTGACCGCTCTCCTGGATTTTCTCAAGTCTCAGTAGCACGACCATTTCTAGCTGCCTATCCATCTTCTCGTAGGGTCTCCTTGACACAATAATAATTGAGAAGAAGCCAATCAGTTGTAGGTCTAACTGTCTTACCACGCGGTTACGTGCCTCCCTTTCTTTTTGCTCCCCAATATCTGGTCACCATTGCCCGCTTCTCCTGTACATGGGTATCCAGTATTCTTAGCCTTGCCCGTTTGGGCAGGACCCTGAGCCTATAAATAAGCGTGAATAAAAATGCCTAGGGGGGAAGTTCGAATACTAAAACTAGCTAGCTGTAGCAGCGGACTTGAACTCTTCTTATAGCAAATACCTATTCGCTTGTATTCTCCATTCTTAACCGATGTAACTGTTTTCTTCGTATTCAAAGGAAAAGCCCATTGCAGGAGTGGCATTTAGTAGCAGCGGGCGAATTCTGGTGTTGCCGCTGCCAGTGGACTCTCTCTCCTCTCCCCCTCAACCTTACTGCTAACTCTAACCGCCATTAACCGACTTCTCGATAGTTTCCGCCCTCATTTTCCCTTCGCAGGATTTAGAGGCGCATTTCCTGCATCAACAATGAACACCTACTAATCTCTGCAAAAGAGAAATCTAAAGAAGGAAAATTTCAAATATAATGCGAGTACCTGAAGTCAATTCACAAACACCTGCAAATCTCTACAGAAGAGAAGTCAAAACAGGTAAATTTAAAATATAAGGCAAGTACTTGTAGTGAACTCGTGATCACCTGTAAATCTCTACAATAGAGAAGTCAAAAGCAGGAAAATTTAAAATATAACAAGAGTACCTGAATTAAACTCGCAAACAACTACTAATCTCTGCAAAGTAGAAGTCAAAAGGAGGTAAATTTAAAATATAATGCGAGTACCTGAAGTGAACTCTTGAACACTGGCTAATATCTGCAAAATAGAAATCAAAAGCAGGTATATTGAAAATATAATAGGAGTACCAGATGTGAAATCATGAATACCCACTAATCTCTACAAAAGAGAAGTTAAAAGGAGTTAAATTTAAAATATAACTCGAGTACCTAAAGTAAACACGTTAATACATGCCAATATTTTCAAAAGAGAAGTCAAAAGCAGGTAAATTTAAAATATAACTCGACTAAAAGAAGTGAACTTGCGAAAACCTGCTAAACTCTTCAAAGGAGAAGTAAAAAGCAAGTAAATAAAAAATATAATGCAAGTGCCTGATGTGAACTTGTGAACACCTAATAATTTATACAAAAGAGAAGTTAAAAGTATGTAAATTTAAAATATATTGTATGTACCTGAAGTGAACTCGCGAACACTTGCTAATCTCTACCAAAGAGAAGTCAAAAGAAGGGAAATTTAAAATATAACGAGACTATATGAATTGAAAATGCAAACACCTACTAATCTCTGTAAAGGAGACATTAAAAGAAGATATATTTAAAACATAACACGAGTAATTGAAGGGAATTCGTGAGCACCTGCTAATCTTTGCAAAAGAGAAGTCAAAAGCAAGGAAATTTAAAATATAATGCGAGTACCTGAAGTGAACTCGCAAACACCTGCCAATCTCTGCAAAGGAAAAGTCAAAAATAGCCAAATTTAAAATATATGGAGAGTACCTAAAGTAAACTCTCAGACACCAGCCATTCTATGCAAAAGATAATTCAAAAGCAGGAAAATTTTAAATATATTACGAGTACCTGAAGTGAATTCACGAAAACTTACTAATCTCTTCAGAGGAGAAGTCAAAAGAAGGTAAATTTAAAATATAATGCGAGTACATAAAGCTAATTCAAAAACTCCTGCTAATCTATACAAAAAGGGATTCAAAAGGAGGTAACTTTAAAATATAATGCTAGTACCTAAACTGAACTCGCGAACACCTGTTAATCTCTTCAAACGAGATGTCAAAAGCAGGTTAATTTAAAATATAATGCGAATATTTGAAGAGAACCCGTGAACACCCACTAATCTCTGCAAAAGTGAAATCAAAAGTAGGTAAATTTAAAATATAATGCGAGTACATGAAGTTAATTCACGAGTACCTGTTAATCTCTACAAAAGAGAAGTCAAAATAGGTAAATTTAAAATGTACCGCGAGTACCTGAAGTGAACTCAGGAACACCTGCTAATCTCTACAAAAGAGAAGTTAAAATTTGGTAAATTTGAAATATAACGCGAGTAAGAAAAGTGAACTCGTGAACACCTGCTAATCTCTGTCAAAGAGAAGTCAAAAGAAGATAAATTTAAAATAAAACATGAGTACCTTAATTGAACTCGTGGACACTTACTAATCTCTGTAAAGGAGAAGTCAAAAACATGAAAATTTAAAATATAATGTGAGTACCAAAAATTAACTCTCGAACACCTGCTAATCTATACAAAAGATAAATCAAAAGCAGGTAAATTTTAAATATAATACGGGTACCTGATGTTAATTCACAAAAACCTACTAATCTCTACAAAAGAGAAGTCGATAACATGTAACTTTAAAATATAATTTGAGTAACTAAAGTGAACTCGTGAATACCTGCTAATCTCTTCAAAAGAGAAGTCAAAAGCAGGTAAATTTAAAATATAACCTGAATACCAGAAGTGAACTCGCGAACTACTACTAACTATGCAAAAGAGAAATCCAAAGAAAGTAAATATAAAATATAATGCGAGAACTTGAAGTAAACTAACGAACACCAGCTAATCTCTGCAAAAGAGAAATAAAAAGCAGGTAAATTTAAAATATAACACGAGTAGCCGAAGTCAATTCAAGAACACCTGCTAATCTCTACAGAAGAGAAATAAAAAATAGGTAAATTTAAAATATAATACAAGTACATGTAGTAAACTCCCGAACACCTGCAAATCCCTATAAAATTGAAGTTAAAACATGTTAAATTTAAAATATAATGCATGTAAATGAAGTGAACTTGCAAAGACCTACTAATCTCTTCAAAAGAGATGTCAAAAGAATGTAAATTTAAATTATAGTTTGAGTACTTGAAGAGAACTTGCAAACACCTCCTAATCTCTGCAAAAGAGAAAAAAAAAGAAGGTAAATTTAAAATATAATGCGAGTACCTGAATACAATTCATGAACACATGCTAATCTCTGTAGAAGTGAAGTCAAAAATAGGTAAATTTAAAATATACTGCGAGTACCTGAAGTGAACTCGCGAACACCTACTAATCTCTCCAAAAGAGAAGTTAAAAGCAGGTAAATTTAGAATATAATGCGAGTACCAGAAATGAACTCATGAACACCTTCTAATCTCTACGAACGAGAAGTCAAAAGAATCAAAATTTAAAATATAATGCAAGTAGCAGAAGTGAAATTTTGAACACCTCCTAATATATGCAAAATAGAAATCAAATGTAGGTGAATTTATAATATAACCCGAATACCATAGGTGAACTCCCGAAATACTACTAATCAATGAAAAGGAGAAATCATAAGCAACTAAATTTAAAATATAGCCCAAGTACCTGAGGTGAACTCGCGAACACCTGCAAATCTATACAAAAGCGAAATCAAACACAGGTAAATTTAAAATATACGATTAGCTGAAGTCAATTCATGAATACCTGCTAATCTCTGCAGAAGATAAATCAAAAATTGGTAAATTTAAAATATAACGTGAGTACCTGTAGTGACCTCACGAACAACTACTAATCTATAAAAAAGAGAAGTTAAAACAGGTATATTTAAAATATAACGCAAGTAATTGAATTGAACTTGCGAACACTTGCTAATCACTTCAAAAGAGAAGTCAAAAATAGGTAAATTTAAAATATAATGTGAGTACATGAAGAGACCTCGTGAACACCTACTTATCTTTGCAAAAGAGAAATCAAAAGCAGGAAAATTAAAAATATAATGCGAGTACCTAAAGTAAATTCACGAACACCTGCTAATCTCTGCAGAAGAGAAGTAAAAAATAGGTAAATTTAAAATATACTGCGAGTATCTGAAGTGAACTCGCAAACACCTACTAATATCTACAAAAGAGTAGTTAAAAGGGGTAAATTTAAAATATAACGCGAGTACCTGTACTGAATTCTCAAACAACTACTAATCTCTACCAAAGAGAAGTCAAAATAAGGTCAATTTAAAATATAATGCGAGTACCTGTATAGAACTCATGAACACCTACTAATCTCTATAAAGGAGAAGTCAAAAGCAGGTAAATTTAAAATATATTGTGAGTACCTGAAGTGAACTCTAGAACACCAGCTAATCTCTGTAAAAGTGAAATCAAAAGCAGGTAAATTTTAAAATATAATGCGGGCACCCGATGTGAACTCGCTAACACCAACTAATCTCTACAAATAAGAAGTCAAAAGGAGGTAAATTTAAAATATAACTCGAGTACCTAAAGTAAACTCGTGAATACCTACTAATTTCTTCAAAAGGGAAGTCAAAACTTGGTAAAAAATTATAATATAACTCGGGTACCAGAAGGGAACTCGCAAAAACCTGCTAATCTCTACCAAGGGGAATTAAAAATAAAATAAATTTAAAATATAATGTGAGTAACTAATGTGAACTCGCGAACACCTGCTAATCTCTACAAAAAACAAATTAAAAGTAGGTAAATTTAAAATATAATGCGAGTAGCTGAAGTGAATTTGCGAACACATGCTAATCTCTGCCAAAAAGAAGTCAAAAGAAGGTAAATTTAAAATATAACGCGAGTTCCTTAATTGAACTTGCGAACACCTACTAGTCTCTGAAAAGGAGAAGTCAAAAGTAGGTAAATTAAAAATTTAATGCGAGTACCTTAAGTAAACTCGAGAGCACCTGCTAATCTCTACAAAAGAGAAGTCAAAAGCTGGAAAATTTAAAATATAATGCGAGTACCTGAAATGAACTCTCAAACACGTACAATTCTCTACAAAGGAGAAGTCAAAAGTAGGTAAGTTTAAAATATAATGCGAGTACTTGAAGTGAATTCTCGAACACTTGCCTATCTATGCAAAAGATAATTCAAAAGTAGGGAAATTTAAAATGTAATACGAGTACTTGTAGTTAATTCGTGAAAACCTACTAATCTCTTCAAAAGAGAAGTAAAAAGTGGGTAAATTTAAAATATAACACGAGTATATGAAGCTAATTCAAGAACACCTAATAATCTCTACAAAAGCGAAGTCAAAAGCCGGTAACTTTAAAATATAATGCTAGTACCTAAAGTGAACTTGCAAACACCAACTAATTTCTTCAAAAGAGAAGTCAAAAGCAGGTAAATTTAAAATATAATTCTAGTATTTAAAGATAACTCGCGAATGTTAACCCGGTTTGGTGCTCTCCTAAATTTTCTCTAGTCTTGGCGGTAAGACTGTCTCTAGCCGCCTATCCGTCTTCTCGCAGGGACTCCTTAATAAAGTAGTCGTCGAGGAGAAGCCGATTAGATGCAGGTCTTACCGCCTTGCCGAGCAGTTAGCTGGCCTCCCTTTCTTTTTTTCTCCCCTATATCAGGTCACTGCTACCCTCTTATCCTGTGCATGGACAGCCGGTATTCTAAGCCCTGCTCGTTTGGGCAGGCCCCGAGCCTATAAATAAGCATGAACAGTTCTGCCTGGGGAACAAGTTCGAATACCAAAGCTAGCCGCCTATGGCAGCGGACTCAAACTCTTCCTCTAGCGGATACATGTTCGCTCAGGTTCTCCATTCTTAACACCTGTAACCATTTTCTTCACAATCAAATGAAAAGCCCATTATAGGAGTGGCATTTAGCCGTGCCTGGTGAATTCTGGTGCTGCCACTGCCAACAATATCTCTCTATCCTTTCCCCCTTAACCTTACCGCTAATTCTAACCGCCAGTAACTAACTTCTCAACAGTTTCCTCCCTCATTTTACCTTCATAAGATTTAGAGGCAGATTTCACGTATTAACACTCGACACGCGACCTGAAAAATTTAAAGAAGCCGGTGAAGACCAATTGTAAGCTATGAAAGACTTTGATCCTTCGAGTCCAGGTAAGGCTACTCTTTGGGAAACCATAGAGTAGTCACGTCCAAAAGCATACCAATCTCGCAGGGAAAACGCCAAGCATTTCTAAGCCATTAACTCAACCCCAGCCGTTATTACGCAGCAATTAATTGCGTAGCCTGCTACAGCGCTGGTTACTCAAGTCAATCTGGCACCATCAGTAGAGAATCCTCAAGTATTCTTGCCGGCTTAAACACCAATTTATCCCCCTATCTACCTGTATTTTTATCCGCAAGATGGTCCTCATGCCTATCTGCAAGTTTATCTGCCTGCTTATCTGGCAACTTACCCGTCGGGGAAAGCTGCAGCTCCTTTGCGGTCTCAAGATTAAGAATTCTCCGCTCATCAAAACTTTTTCCAGGATGCCATACGGGGAAGTAATGCAAGAACATTGAATTTTTAGGGAATTTATCCTTACCCTCCAGCTCTTGCAGTTGCTCTTCCAACAATGTCTTTTCCCTTCTATCCTCCAACTACTTTTGCAATAATAGCTTAAGCCCCATACTTTTCTTTTTCCTCTAGGAGAATCGAAGAACCTTCTCCATTTATAAAGACCGTACGACAAGAGCCAACCCTAGCTCTCTTCCGGGAGCCACGATTACCGGGTTACACCGGAGAATGTGACCCAATAGCGTATCTTCAAGCTTTTAATTATTCTGTTGCTTTGAAGAATCATATATACACTACCAAATGCAAATTACTCGTAACGTCCTTTGATGGACAAGCGAAGGATTAGTTCTATGGATGAAAGTCATTGTTTCAAGAGTAGCTATACACCTAGAGGGGGGTGAATAGCTATACAAGCAAGGGATTTGTTCTATGGATGAATGTCTTTGTCTTTTTACTAGTTTCTAGTTTTGGTGTGATGTGTATTCATTAATTTAAGTTAGATTTCAAGAATGAGACACAGCACACCAAGATTTATAGTGGTTCCACCGAGTTTGGGTAAATCCACTGTCCCTCCCATCTTTCTAACAGTGTGTTAGACAAGGCAAACATCTCCAATCTCATCTTAAGGAGCTTACAACACAGATCTCTCAGGATCTCTCAGACTCCTCCAAGTCCTACCTCGAGCCTAAGGCCCTACAACTCAGAGATAAAATCTCCTATTGCGTAGTTATCCTTTCGATCACCTATCTCAGACTTAATAAAAAGTCATACACTTAGGCTAGGATGATAGCCCTATACTCAAAGAGGTACACTCTCTTATAGCTCAGGCCAAAGGCCCTACTACACAGATTCACAACAAGATCCTACCTCAGATTCTCAATAGAATATAACCTCAAAGAATAAATCTCCTACCTAAGGCACACAGACCCTACCTCTCAGCCATAAAAATATATGCTTACAGCTCAGATCTATTAAGATCCTACAAAATGAGTAAGTTGATGTTGATTGACTTCAGAGAGATTGTTATCTGAGTCTGCCTTCCTGGATTGAGTGAGCTCAGCCCTAACTTTTACCTCTGAGAAAAGAATCTCTCTGATCCATCTGCTTCCTGAGCTGAGAAAGACTCAGCCCTTATTACATCACATCACCAAGGAATAGATCATCAGGATTGTTCTGCTTGTGCTGATAAGTAACTACAGAGTTCTGTTTCTTCAAGTCTTTAATGAAAACTTAGCTTGAAGAATAGTAACCTTAAATTTGCTCTGTTTCTTCTTGGAACTCAGAAAGAATGCTTTCTGATCTTCATATTGAAGATCGATTGAATCTTCAGTGAATAAATACTCATGTAGCTAACTGTCTGTGTTTCACAGACCAACTATGAGAGCAAGTTCTTAGAAAAACTTCTTCGAGAGGAAAAAGATGACCAGTCAAAAAAAACATCTGTTTTAAAATGTTAATTTCTTCTTTCTAGGAAGTAAAATTTTGTATCTCGTCATCGAATGGCTCTCTGTCTAGTATGGAACACCAGAGTTAGTAACTGCAACACCTCTTTTTGCATTAACAGCTGTACTAAATGCCAGCGACACCTTTAGTTTTCTAGCATGCAAAACTCACAATATTTGAATTTTTGAAGATGTCAACATGACTCAGCAACTCTGGACTTAGCAGATTCCAAACAATCTGCTTAGGCGTTGAGTGAAGCCTTGTCACTCAATGCACAGGTAATTAGGAAAATTCTGCATCTTCATGCATTGAGTGAACCTTCATAACTCAACACATATAGACATTTATAGTCTAACTGAATAGTGATTGAGTGAGCCTCCATCACTCAACTATTCTGAATTTTGTTTACTTTTCTCTATATGAAGGCGTTGAGTGCAACTTATTCACTCAACACTTTCTACCTCTTCCTTGCATCTTGATGAGGAGTTTAGTGGCATCTCTTCACTCAATGCTTCGGAACTTAAACAGATTATTTTTTGAGTAGACATTGAGTGAGCTGCCTTCACTCAAAGCCTTTTGCCTTACATAAACTTCTTGTCAGTAACACTACGGCTTTGACTGTATGTTATTCTGTTGATGCTTTTGTTTCTTGGCATTGAGTGAACTGCCTTCACTCAACGCTTCTATACTTAGCCAGATTTCTTTGATAGCAACTCTGAGGCTTTGACTGCATGGTCTTCTGTCGATGTTTTTAGCCTCTTGGCGTTGAGTGAAGTGCCTTCACTCAATGCTTCTTGACTTAGTTAGATTACCTCTTTGCCAACAACTTGTCTTGAGTCCATCTGTCATTGTACCTCAGACTACCTATCAAATAAATGTAATAGGGTACAACATGCATACAATGAACTTGAACATATATTAAAGACATTCATTTGAATACCAATGACTTGTGGGTCTTCTTTAAATCTAGTATATTTTGATCAGTGGACCCAACAATCTCCCCCCTATTTGAAGAAGTCAGAACCCTCGAGAATGATATACACTAGCTTATACAAAAGATAATCATATAAAGAAAATAAGAGCAAAAATTGATACACAAACAAATAAGATAAAAAAAATAGACAGTGTGCATATAATAAAATTTTTACACTCCTAAAGCCTTAAGGAGAACAAGAAACATGGCTTGTTTCGGGCTCCTTGATACCTGCCCCCATTTTGGGTTTCTTTGTAGCCTTGTAATTGCTTGGCTCAACAGCATCTCGTAGCACAGTATCTGACTGTTTGTCAATGAAAGATTACATCAGTTACCCAGACAGCCTTCTCCCCCTTGACCAGTTTCATTACCTATGCCTTTGATCATTCTTCCCCATGACCATTGCTTTTACCTTTGCATTTGATCATTGCCATCTCCCACTTTTTCATTGCCTTCTCCTCTTTTATGACTTCTTTAGTAAGGGAGTCTCTCCAGATACAGTTACAGTCAGTGAGGTTATGGTCTGAATAATCTTTTAATCCAGATAGTTCACTATCAACTGAAATTATAATGACATTCTTATTTTCATGAGCAGGGAGTTTAGTGGAATCTCACCCTCAATCTATGCATTTACCATAAGATTTTGCTGACTTATATCAACTATAGCTGAAGCATCTTCAATCATTTTATCAGATTATTGCTCCCCCTTTACTTGAGGAAAGATTGAAGCAATTTAGTTGTTCTTGAACTGATTGCACTAGCTCCCCCACAGCAGGTGCAATCACCTTGATAGTCTCCCCCTCAACCTCAATATTTTCCATGTGGACATTCTAGTCTTTAGCAGTATTATTCTGATTTATTCTATTCATGAGGTAGCAAAACTCTATCCCACCTATCAAACATCTTGGAGTCCATTCTCCTCATGATATCGACCAACATAGTGTAGGGCTAGGAATAGTGGATTTAATTCTAATCACACACACTTCTTTGCATAGTAACCTCTTTTTGGAAAATATAGAGAGAAGCATACATATCGTGATGATCATGAGGAAATCATTGGCTGAGATTAATCCTAAAGGATAGCTTCAAATTGAAGTCCTGGGAGTAAGCATTGAGTGGAATCGACACACTCAACGCTCTCAACGCTTTATGTTGACCTAGTGCATTCGACGCTTGGACATTAAGTCCATCATTCCTTTGTTATCCTACATGGATTAATACTACCTGCAACTGAAATGCATGAAGATACTGAAGCTATATCAAGGTCATCACACCCAATTAAAATTTTAAGGTGTGGAACTTGGCTTTATCTAGTGGCTTAGTGAAGATGTTAGCCACTTACTTATTTTTAGGGACAAACTCAAGACTGATATCTTCACTTTCCACATTTTTAAAATGAAATGACACCTAATCTCTATATGCTTAGTCCTGTTATAAGAGACGGGATTCCTAGCAATAGAGAATGCACAAGTATAATCACAAAATATACGAGTTCTACTTTGCTTGAGATTATAGTCCTGTAGCTAATGCTAGATCTGTAGTAGCTGTGCACAATAACTACCAGCTGATATTTATTCTGATTAAGCTATGGAGATTGCAATACTTATTTGCTTCTTGCTGATCCAAGATACAAGCCTTCTTCCTAGAAATTGAAAAGAGCTAGAGGTGCTTTTCTTGTCCCCTCTACAACCTACAAAGTCTGCATCTGAATACCAAGTTATTTCAAAATCATTATTCCTAGGATACCATAAGCCAAGATCTGGTGTGCCCTTAAGATATCTCAAAATTCTTTTTGCGGTAGAATAGTAAGATTCCTTAGGGTAAGCATGGTATCTTGCACAAATACATTTAGAATACATATTGTCTGGCCTACTAGCAGTGAGGTGGTGGAGGGAGCCAATTATGCCTCTATATAAGGTTTCATCAATAGGTTTCCCAGCCTCATCCTTGTTTAATGACACACTTGACCCCATAGGACTTTTTATTATGGAGGCACTCTCCATTCTAAACATTTTAATTAACTTCATTATGAACTTAGATTAAGAGATGGATAATCCATTCTCAGACAATCTTACATGGAGGCTTAAGAAATACTTGAGTTCACCCAGACTGCTCATCTCAAATTTCCCGTGCAAAAGTTTAGCATACTTTCATTAGAGGCCATCAATAGTAGACCCAAAAATTATATCTTCTACATTAGTTTGGACTAGGATGATCTTACCATTGAATTCCCTTAGGATTAATGTCTCGTTTATCTTTCCACTTTAGAATTGGTTCTCAATAAGAAAGCTAGACAGGGTTTCATACCATGACGCAGGGGCTTGCTTCAACCCATATAAAGATTTTCTAAGCTTAAATACAAAATCTGGAGAGTTAGAATTAACAAAACCTGATGGTTGCGCAACATAGACCTCTTCTTTTAGGTCCCCATTTAGGAAAGCTGACTTGACATCCATTTGGTAGACCTTGAATCCATTATGTGCAGCATATGCAATCAATAGTCTTATAGCTTCCAATAAAGCTACTGGTGAAAATGTTCAATTAAAATCAACACCTTTCGCTTGCTTGTATACATTGGCTACCAATTTAGCTTTATTTTTGATGATAACACCATTCTCATCATGCTTATTCCTATAAATCCATTTTGTTCAAATGATGTTATGTCCATGCGGTCTGAGAACCTGCTTCCAAACATTGATTCTCTTAAAATTGTTCTGTTCTTCTTGCATAGACATTATCCAAAATGGATCTGTACAACCCCGTATTTGCAGAGTGGTGGTCCTCTAGTAGGCGTAGGGCTAGCTATGCAGTTTTTAAGCTTTTGGAGAGGTTTTGTACTCTTGGTTGCCAATTTAGGCTTAACCCTTGGAATATACTAGTAGGGGCGATGAAATATTTGTCTCCCCCCGACCCCTTTAAGGGGCTGTGAGAGATGAAGTATTCTACCTAAATCACCTAGAGGGGGGTAAATAGGTGAGATGTGCGCCTATTTGCGGAATAAAAAATTAAGGAACTAGCACAGCACAATACCAAGCAATCACAGACGACAAAAGATTTATAGTGGTTCCCCAACCTTGGGTACGTCCACTTTCCTCACCAATCTAGTAAACCACTAGACTTGGCTACTCCACTATCTCGGATCAAAACGATCCTACACCTCGGAACAACGTTCCTACAAAACTCGATCCCAAAATGGATCTACACTCGGAAGATTAAAACTTCCTACAAATCTCGGAGAGAATTTCTCCTACAATAAAGATGTTTGAAATATAACTCAAATAATACAAACAGTGAATTCTCAGATCTGAATAGATCGGCCTTGATCTTCCTCTTTGTTTATTGTGGCTTTTTCAGAAAGAACGAAGAAGAGCACGGCAACCCTAGATCTAAAAACTTCTTTGACTTCTCCCGATCGGATGTAGAAGATGATGAGAAGCAAAACTTTGATCACGATCAGAAGAAGAAAACTTAGATCTGAATCAGGAATCAGAAACTCAGCACGAGCACGATGATGATCAACGGCGGCGGCGGCAGCTTCAATGATTCAGACTTTTCCGAGAGGTAACAATGACGACGACGGCGGCTTGTAGATCTCGAAAAACTTATATTCTCTGATAATTCCTTTTCTTTTCCTTATTGGGTTAGGTCTAATCACGTATCCCTTTTATAGGAGACTGATAACGGTCATAATCGTAATTAACGATGATACGTGGACCAATCAGAAAAGAGGAATTCAAAAATTACTTTGGAATTCTGGTCTTAGCGATTTTCAGAAAAAAAATCAGAGTCATATACACGAGAGGAAATGATATACTCGAGTATATGTCTATCTGCTACTCGAGTAACTAGAAGTGAAGCATACTCGAGTGAATGAGTTTCAACATACTCGAGTATCTGGGTTCAACTACTCGAGTGACAGAAAAGATCTACTCGAGTATAAAGAAGTTGGTTACTCGAGTATATCTACTTAGAGGAATTCTCAGGATAAAAGGATGGTGTTACTCGAGTATATAGAAAGGAGGTACTCGAGTACTTGGAAGACAGTTTACTCGAGTATAACAGAGGGAGTCAACTACTCGAGTATCTGAGCTATTACTCGAGTGTAGAGAGTCTACTCGAGTATATAGACTTAGAGAAATTCCTTTATATTTCCAGTCCAGGCTTACTCGAGTGTAAATAAAGCATCTACTCGAGTAACTCGAGGACTACTCGAGTAAGAGAGTTAACCTACTCGAGTATCAAGTAACCTACTCGAGTATACCAAAGGAGTACTCGAGTATGTATACTTAGGATATTTTCCAGATAAAAATAGAATCCTTTACTCGAGTATATAACTTAGACTTACTCGAGTAACAAACCATTTACTCGAGTATATATAAATTTACTCACTCGAGTATATGAAGATCTACTCGAGTATACACTTATATACTTGAGTAAGAGGGATTTTTCTCGAGTATGCTTAAGTCAACTACTCGAGTACTAAGTCACCTACTCGAGTATATGGAGTATATTACTCGAGTATGTGGACTTAGTAGAATTCTTGGAATTAGGTCTTCTATCCTTCTTTGTCCATGAGTCCAAGTGCATCTAGATGAAGTGTATCCCAATAGAGAGACTATACGTGAGTCAACACCTTGGATCACACAATGAGGGATTACATTGTATGGTCCTGTGTTTGATGACTGACATTGGTCTACACTTGGCAATAGAGTCCTGCGCACAAGTAACTTAAACACAATATCAAATACAACTTAATTCATCTTAGTTCCGGGTCTGACTTCCCACAAATTTGAGGTATTGTGGAGACAAATCCCAAAAATCTCCCCCTATTTGTAGAAGTCAGCACTCTCTTCACTAAGGTGAATTACTTAAAGTAAAGTAGAACAAGGATAGCATAAATGACAAAGTATAAAGCATTGAAAAATACTGAGCATGAAAACAAATAAACTAAGATAGCCAAAATCAGAATTATATATAATCTAGAAATGTTTTTGAAACAGAATATCAATTTCCACAATATCATCTTTCAGGGATGGGCATCCCTGTTCTGTCTTTCTCTCACTTGATGCTGCCTCTCAAAGTATGATAAAGGTTTTGGAAAGTATGTCTTTGGCCTAGGAGGAGCCTTCGGGTTGTTGAATCCCCATTGCTTGTCATGGAGTCTGATCTTTATCTGTGAATTCTCATAGGCTTTCCATTCTGAGTAACCGTAGTACTGATCTTTGTGTTCTCCATGGTCAACAACCAACCTCAGAGTATCAAAAATAAGAGATTTGGAGAATGGGCTCCAAATTTCTGCATGAACTACATCTGGTCTGGCTCCAGGTCTAGCTTCAGGAACGGGAGCAGGCTCTCTTCTCGGGGTTGACCGGCTAGCAGAAGCGCAGTCACCATACTTTCTTTTCTTACTAGGACCACCCTGATCAGATGGTTTTCTGGAGGAGGAGGCACCATGATCAGTGTGTCCTTTAGAGCTACCTAGCATATCATCTGTCCAAACATCAGCATAGGAGAGAGAAGGGTCTGACATGTCCCCAGCAGGTCTGGGAGAGAATGTAGGCACCGTCTCTAGAGGATAGATCTGAGCATCTGATGGAGGAGCTTCTGCAAGAGGGTTCAGGCCTTGGGGGATCATAGTAGGGTCCAATTGGAAATCTGGGAAGTTCTGATTCTGTACTCATACTGTTGTATCATATATATAAAACTTTACCGACTGAATCTGAGCCAGAGTGTCAGCTTTCATTTCTTTTAACTTGACGTCCAGGGCAGCTTCAGACTTTTCAGCAAACTGGGCGGAGAGTTTTTCAACTTGTTCTTTTACTATTTTCTCCCCCTTGCTGATATCTACATTTAACTGAGCAATAGCCTCGTCTCTGAAGGTTCCAACTTCATTGCATACCTTGATTACATTGGTTTCTGCATTCTTGTCGGCTTGGATCTGATTATTAGCAACTGTTACAGCCTGATCTCTGAGTTCACCGATACTGGTGATAGTATGGTCTAAAGCTTTTCCACCAATCCGAAATAGTTTACTCAGCTCATCTGTATTTGCTTGAATCTCGGCAAAGCCTCTACTCATCTCTGTTTCCAGAGTAGAGACCTTGTCCTGGACAATTTTCAGAGAGTCATCAAAATACCTTCTCTGTTCTGTGATCATGAGCTCAATCTTGCTGAGAATGTCAGAAGAGGAGGAAGAGGAGGGAGCAGAGGGTATTACAACAGTAGGAGCAGGGGCTAGAGCAGGAGCAATCCATGGAGGAATCTCTTTAATGACGACAGAGCTTACAGCTCTCTTTGTTGGGGGGAAATCTACTGAGTCTTCTGCATCAATGAAGGAGGGGAGAGAGAAGTCCAGGTTCCTCAGAGGTGGTTCTACATGTTCCGGAGACATGTCCTCGTCACCGGAGACTTGGATTTCTTCATGCAGCTCTTCATCTTCAACTGGGGAGTGAGCAGGGGATTGAGAGGGAACTCTTACTAGAGATAGAGGTACGTGATCTTCTTGGATGAAAGTTTCATCTGATCTCAGTTCCTCAATCAACTTAGCTATATCTTCTTCAGTGGACAGGAGGTCCTCTTAAATCTGAACATCTGAGCTGATCTCTGCTGGTGGAGGAGACTGAACTGCAGGAGAGGGGATTGGATCTCTGAGCTGAAGGGACTGGACTGGTGAATCTGCATGTTATGGCTGAGGGCTAGCTGAGGCAGGCTACCCCTCAACTACTGCACCCGAGGTGTCAGCAGTTTGACGGAGAGGAGGAGATGGGGTCCTGTCAGCCGGGGCATTGAGGCCTATTTGCTCGGCAGAGGCCTTGGATGCTTGAGCAGTATTCTGCAGCTTAAGCTCCCAACGATGAATTGATGAGATGGACAGTTTCTTCATATGGTGGAGAGGAGTTCCTTTAGCAAAGCTGAACACCTCGGAGTCGATCTCCCGGAGAATGAGGGAGATGATCCTTGCATAATTTGGACTTTTGATGCTTTCCCGAATTTTATCCAATATCATTATGCCGAACTGAAACTTCTTCCTGCAGACTATGGCTTGCATAACGTCGAATAAATTTTGGGATATATCTCTTATGGAATATGTCTTGCACCACAGGACTTTGGCGATGACATCAACTAGGAACTTGCCTTCTGAATTGAACAATGACCGATTCAAGGTTTCACCTCCACCTTCAGGATCTCGACCACAGAATAGGGAAGTACGGTCGGCATCTTCCTTTTCTAGGTCGTCTTCTTCGTCAACCACGGGCATCCGAAGCAGTGTGGCGACCGAAGTTTTATCCAACCGAATCTCAAGTCCTTTTACCTTTGATTTCAGAATTGTGCCATTACGTCTAACCTTCAGATTTCTGTAAAATTCTTCAACATCAGGAAACAGGAGATGGCAGGGTTCTTGAAGAACGAAGGACAATCCGGCGGTGTCCAAGAGAATCAGTAAATTTTTGAAGTCATCCGAAAGATCTGCAATACCATCTGTCACGAGTTCGGAGCCGATTCCAATCTTTGATGGAGGAGCCATCGTCCAGAGGAGGCGAGCAGCGATGATCGGGAAGAAGGAGTTCGTCTGCTCTGGAATTCGAAACGCCGGCTCCACCGAGAGATTGAAATGTGGAAAAAGATTTTCGGTTTTCTTTCTATTTATATATAACCCTAATTAGGTTGAGAGAGAGATTAGAAAAAAATTTAAATCATACCTGAAGGGGCGCCAACAATCTCGCTGTGCGAAAAGAGAAAAATAGAATTTTCAAAGTGCAGGAAATCCATATACTCGAGTATATGTCGGCATACACGAGTAAGTGGAAATTGGACATACACGAGCGACTATCGACCTACTCGAGTGAGGTAAAAACATACTCGAGTGGATTTGTACATACACGAGTAAGTGGTAATATACTTGAGTGAGTGTCCAAGTACTCGTGTAGATGATCTTAAGTACTCGAGTATGTACTTGAAGTACTCGAGTATATTGTGAAGTACTCGAGTATGTCAAGTGATGTACTCCTTTGAAAAAAAATATTTTTCTTAAAAAAAATTTTACCTCCACCGAGTTCTTCACTTTTGAGCCTATGGATGAGTCCATCATCACTATTCGTCTTTGTTGAGCATCCCAAGTTCCGTTTTGAAGAACGAGAACTTGGTCTCGTCCAGCGGTTTTGTGAAAATGTCTGCAACTTGTCTGTCTGTGGAGACATATTGTAGATCTATGTCCCCATTCTCCACATGCTCTCGGATGAAGTGATATCGAAGCTCGATGTGCTTTGTCCGGCTGTGGGAGACTGGGTTGTTGGCGATCGCAATTGCACTGGACGAGTCGCAAAACAAGGGAATGTTCTGGAACTTCATGTTGTAATCGTTAAACTGATGCTTGATCCATAGAAGCTGTGCACAACAGCTGCCTGCAGAGATATACTCTGATTCAGCCGTTGAGATGGCTACACAGTTCTGCTTCTTGCTACTCCAGGAGATAAGTCTCCTTCCGAGGAATTGGCATGTCCCGGAAGTGCTTTTCCTGTCGTCTTTGCTACCTGCAAAATCAGCATCTGAAAAACTAATTAGTTCACTATCATTACTTCTTGGGTACCATAAGCCAAGATTTAGTGTACCCTTAAGGTATCTTAAAATCCGCTTTGCAGCGGCGTAATGAGATTCTTTAGAGTTCACTTGAAATCTAGCGCATACGCATGTTGAGAACATTATATCCGGTCTACTGGCGATTAGGTAAAGCAAGGACCCAATTATGCTTCTGTACTTGGTTTCATCAAAAGGTTTCCCTTTCTCATCCTTGTCCAGAGACATAGCTGAGGCCATTGGAGTCCTCATAGAGGTTGCATTCTCCATTCCGAATTTCTTAAGTAGCTCTTTGGTGAACTTCGTCTGTGAGATGAAAATCCCATCTTCAGATTGTTTCACCTGAAGCCCTAAGAAATACTTCAGCTCTCCCATACTGCTCATTTCAAACTTCCCTTGCATAAGTTTAGAAAACTTCTTGCAGAGGTTGTTATCCGTAGAGCCAAAAATAATGTCGTCGACATAGATCTGCACTAGCAAAATCTTGCCTTTTATTCCCTAAGAAATAATGTCTTGTCTATCTTTCCTCTTGTGAACTTGTTCTCAAGAAGGAAGCTAGACAGTGTCTCATACCAAGCTCGAGGAGCTTGTTTAAGACCATATAGCGCTTTCTGTAATAAGTATACATAATTAGGATGGGTTGAATCAACAAAACCTGGCGGTTGCTCTACGTACACTTCTTCCTTTATGTCACCATTCAGGAAGGCGGACTTTACGTCCATCTGATAGACGGTAAAGCCCTTAAATGCATCATACGCAAGGAATAACCTGATAGCCTCCAGTCTTGCTACTGGAGCATATGTCTGATCGAAGTCGATTCCCTCTTCTTGATGGTAGCCCTTTGCAACGAGTCTGGCTTTGTTCTTTATGATTGTTCCATCTTCATCCATCTTGTTCCGATAGACCCATTTTGTCCCAATGACATTTTTGCTCTTGGGTCTAGGAACAAGTGTCCAAACATTGCAGCGTTTGAACTGATTCAGTTCTTCTTCCATGGCTAGAATCCAGGATGCATCCGAGTTGGCTTCCTCGAACTTCTTTGGTTCAACCTGTGAGAGAAAGCTCAAGTATAAATTCTCATTAGTTGTACCTCTCCGAGTTCTGACACCATCCCGGGGATCTCCTATGATTTGGTCCACGGGGTGATCCTTCAGATGTCTGAGCTCTAGAGTTCTTGCATCTGGATTGTCTTCAATCACTGGAGTGATTTCACCATTTGGAGTGATTTCATCATCTGGATCATCTACCTCTCCAATAGGGATTGGGGTGGTGATATTTATGAATTTATCACCTCCATCTTCAATAGGTTCATCCAAGCTTGTCTCTTTTAACTTTGTACCTGCAGCTTCAATGAACACACTAGAGGAGTTGCTTTGCAGCAAGCTCATCTCATCAAATACAACATGTATAGATTCTTCTACAACCAGACTTTTTCTATTAAATATTCTATATGCCTTACTATGGCTACTATACCCTATAAAAATACCTTCAAAGCTTTTCTCACTGAACTTGGTAGTGTGATACTTGCCGTTGTTAAGTACGAAGCACTTACAGCCAATGATTCTAAAATAGGAAATGGTCGGTTTCCTGCCTTTTAAAAGTTCGTACGGTGTCTTATCGTGGTCTTTGTTTATAAGCGCTCTATTCTGCACGTGGCATGCAGTGTTGACGGCTTCAACCCAGAAGTATTCCGGAAGTGAGGCATCACTTAACATGGTTCTGCAGGCCTCTATGAGGGTTCTGTTCCTTCTCTCAGCCACTCCATTTTGCTGTGGAGTGCTAGGAGAGGAAAACTCATGAAAGATACCTAAGCTTTCACAAAATTCTGTCATGGCCCCAGATTTGAATTCTGTTCCATTGTCACTTCTGATTTTGACTACTGAACAGTTATATTCATTCTGGATTTGCCTAACAAAATTAGTAAAGATATCGAAGGTATCTGACTTGTGTTTCAGAAAGAATACCCATGCAAATCGTGAGTAATCATCAACAATGACCAACGTATAATCCTTACCTCCCAAACTTCTAACTTGCAGTGGACCGAACAAGTCCATGTGCAGTAGATGTAAACATCTGTTAGAATCTTTGCCTATAATGCTTTTAAAATTACTCCTTGTTTGCTTGCCTTTTACGCATGCAGGACAAGGTCTTTCCTTAACGCACTTGACATTCGGGGCATCACGTACTAGGTTTTTAGAGAATAATTTATTGATAGTTTTGAAATTAATATGTGCTAATCTCTTGTGCCATTGGTCACCAAGAGATGCACTATCTTTTGCCAAAAAGCATACTGGTGTAGATGAATCGATACAAATGAAATTTAAGCAAAATATGTTTCTGCTTCGAGTACCTGATAAAATCGTTTCCATATTGGTAACGGATTTTATCAGGCACTTATCAGCATGGAATTCTACTATGTATCCTTTGTCGCAAAGTTGGCTTATGCTTATGAGATTGTGTTCCAATCCTTCAACATAAGCTACATCCGAAAAGGATACATTACCGTTAGTAATCATACCGTAGCCTTTAGTGATTCCACGGTCTGAACCTCCAAAGATGACCTTTGGTCCGTTCAATACTGGTGAGTAGTTTTGAAGTAGGCTTCTAGTCTCGGTCATATGCCGAGAGCATCCACTGTCCAAGTACCAAATTGGCATTTTAGCGGTCTTTGGACATACCTGCAATCATAATCACTTAGCCTTAGGAACCCAAACGAGTTTGGGTCCTTGGTCTCGAGTTAGAATACTCCCCCTACGAGGTTAGCCTCATGAGTGGTCATTCTCATGTTGCTAACTTGAGGAGTTGCAGCATATTTGGGATTGAACCAGCAATCGATGGCAAAGTGACCAACTCTACCACAGCACCAACAGTCAAATTTGTTGTATCTTTGCCTCATCTTCTCCTGCTTGACTACCTTGAGAGGATGTCCAACAGGGGCAGCATTTTTAGATGTAGAAGCTTCATGATGATGGCATGTGCATGGAGTCTTCTCCATCTTCGGCTTTTCTACAACAATTTTCACTTTGGGTGCCTTCTTAATATTATGACCATGAACATAAGGTCCATAGCTCTGAAGTTGAATCTCCTCATAAGGTTCCTTGAAAACGCTCTCACCAAAGTTGCGAAGGCGAGTCCAACCTTGGTATCTTGTCTTAGGCTTCTCAGGGATAGGCCTATTAAAGTGACCATAGGTGGATTCGTAGTCAAGATCGTTCGTAGGAAAGATGACTTTCTTGAACGCGACTGGCTCCAAGGGAGCTTTCCCTTTCTCTTCGGCAGAGGCCTTCTTGGCCGCCTTATTTCTCCTCTTGGCCTTGTTTCTCCTAGAAGATTTACTAGAGCTCCTTTGTGACCTAGACCGGCACTATTTGCCTTAGCTGAGAATTCAGCAATCATACGAAGCACAGTCTTAGGCTTCGAGAAGCTTTCTACAAGCTTCTTCTCAGCCAAGAGTTGTTCTTCCAATTCCTTGATGATTTTCTCTTTAAGGTCAAGGTGCCCGAGAGCCTTGTTGTATTCTTCGATAGATTTATCGAAGTCTTCCTTGAGAGAGTCAGTCTTAGAGACTTCTTCTCTAAGGTTGCTCTCTGAAGCTTTTAGAGATTTTATCTCCTTAGCTTGAGTTTTCACGACTTGGCGACATTTGTCGTAAGCCTTGAGTAACTCCTGATATTGCATCATGAGTTCTGATTCATCCTCAGAGGGATAGCCCTCTTGTTCATTGTTATCATCAGAGTCAGAAAGAGGGGTGTGAGATTTTACCTCCCCAGTGAACTGGGGGACTTGTTCATCGTCCGTTAGAGCCATTAGCCCAAAGTAAGCTTCTTCCTCTCCGGCACTCGACTCGGATGAGTCAGAGTCACTGAGAGTTTTGCTCTTCTTAGCTAACAAACTCTTTTCTGTCCTCTTCCTGTTGTAGGACTTCTTGTCTTCTTTCTTGCCGCCCTCTTTCTTCTTATGGGGGCAATCCGCAATGACGTGACCTGGCTTGTTACAGCAATAACAAACAATATCAGTGGAATAATGTTTATTCGGTTTCGAGCCATACCTGTCGTGGCTGCTTGAGCTCTTTTTATGACGATCACCATCATTGCGTGATCTTCTATATGAGGCATCCTTGCCTTTTCATTGCTTCTTTTTGTTCAAGAATTTCTTGAACTGCCTTGAGAGTAGAGAGAACTCTCCCTCAGATAGCTCCGAGCCAGAAGAGCTTGGTTCAGACGAATCTTCATCATCAGCTTCAGGAGCTGGGGCAGGAGAGCTAGCCTTAATCTTCCTTGAGCTATCTGCCTTCAGAGCAACAGACTTCTCTTTGGATCCGGACCTGCTCATCTCTTCTTTAGCTTTTTTAGAATTGATTTGAAGCTCATAGGACATTAGCTTTCCGAACAAATTTTGCGGGTCCATCTCGGCTAACCTTCCGAACTCCCGAATGGCGCATACCTTGTTATCCCATTCCTTGGTTAGGGATCTTAGGAATTTGTCATTCAGTTCTCCGTTGGTGAAGACTCGGCCATAAACTCTTAGGCCGTTCACTATCTTGAAAAAGTTCTCGAACGTGTCAGCTATGGCTTCCTTGTGACCTTGCCGGAAGGCTTCATACTTTTGATTCAGAAGGGATCTCCGATCATCCCTCACTTCTTCAGTACCTTCCATCAGAGTCACCAGGGATTGCCACATCTCCTTGGCAGATTTGCAATGGATGAGATTCTGCAGCATTGAGTCATCGACTGCACTTGCTATTATATTTTTGGCTTTCTTATCGAGGGAGACAAGTGCAATCTCGTCTTTATCCAAGTCCATCAGCTTCTTAGGAACTTGTTTGGATGATTCTATAGTAGAGGTAACCATAGGAACATGCGGACCTTCTTCAACAATCATGAAGATCCGAGGATCCACAGCATCCATGAAGAACCTAACTCTTTCCTTCCACATAGGAAAATTATTCTTGGTGCAAATGGGAAGCTTGGCAAAATCTTTAGTCTTACTCATGCTTGATATTTCTCAAAAGACAACTCGGGTGGGATCAGATCAAGGTGTTAACCTCTTAACGATCAACCTCCCCCTCTGATACCAATTGAGAGAAGAAGTTGTCTACCTAAATCACCTAGAGGGGGGTGAATAGGTGAGATGTGCGCCTATTTGCGGAATAAAAAATTAAGGAACTAGCACAACACAATACCAAGCAATCACAGACGACAAAAGATTTATAGTGGTTCCCCAACCTTGGGTACGTCCACTTTCCTCACCAATCTAGTAAACCACTAGACTTGGCTACTCCACTATCTCGGATCAAAACGATCCTACACCTCGGAACAACGTTCCTACAAAACTCGATCCCAAAATGGATCTACACTCGGAAGATTAAAACTTCCTATAAATCTCGGAGAGAATTTCTCCTACAATAAAGATGTTTGAAATATAACTCAAATAATACAAACAGTGAATTCTCACATCTGAATAGATCGGCATTGATCTTCCTCTTTGTTTGTTGTGGCTTTTTCAGAAAGAACGAAGAAGAACACGGCAACCCTAGATCTAAAAACTTCTTTGACTTCTCCCGATCGGATGTAGAAGATGATGAGAAGCAAAACTTTGATCACGATCAGAAGAAGAAAACTTAGATCTGAATCAGGAATCAGAAACTCAGCACGAGCACGATGATGATCAACGGCGGCGGCGGCGGCTTCAGTGATTCAGACTTTTCCGAGAGGTAACAATGACGACGGCGGCGGCTTGTAGATCTCGAAAAACTTATATTCTCTGATAATTCCTTTTCTTTTCCTTATTGGGTTAGGTCTAATCACGTATCCCTTTTATAGGAGACTGATAACGGTTATAATCGTAATTAACGATGATACGTGGACCAATCAGAAAAGAGGAATTCAAAAATTACTTTGGAATTCTGGTCTTAGCGATTTTCAGAAAAAAATCAGAGTCATATACACGAGAGGAAATGATATACTCTAGTATATGTCTATCTGCTACTCGAGTAACTAGAAGTGAAGCATACTCGAGTGAATGAGTTTCAACATACTCGAGTATCTGGGTTCAACTACTCGAGTGACAGAAAAGATCTACTCGAGTATAAAGAAGTTGGTTACTTGAGTATATCTACTTAGAGGAATTCTTAGGATAAAAGGATGGTGTTACTCGAGTATATAGAAAGGAGGTACTCGAGTGCTTGGAAGACAGTTTACTCGAGTATAACAGAGGGAGTCAACTACTCGAGTATCTGAGCTATTACTCGAGTGTAGAGAGTCTACTCGAGTATATAGACTTAGAGAAATTCCTTTATATTTCCATTCCAGGCTTACTCGAGTGTAAATAAAGCATCTACTCGAGTAACTCGAGGACTACTCGAGTAAGAGAGTTAACCTACTCGAGTATCAAGTAACCTACTCGAGTATACCAAAGGAGTACTCGAGTATGTATACTTAGGATATTTTCCAGATAAAAATAGAATCCTTTACTCGAGTATATAACTTAGACCTACTCGAGTAACAAACCATTTACTCGAGTATATATAAATTTACTCACTCGAGTATATGAAGATCTACTCGAGTATACACTTATATACTTGAGTAAGAGGGATTTTTCTCGAGTATGCTTAAGTCAACTACTCGAGTACCAAGTCACCTACTCGAGTATATGGAGTATATTACTCGAGTATGTGGACTTAGTAGAATTCTTGGAATTAGGTCTTCTATCCTTCTTTGTCCATGAGTCCAAGTGCATCTAGATGAAGTGTATCCCAATAGAGAGACTATACGTGAGTCAACACCTTGGATCACACAATGATGGATTACATTGTATGGTCCTGTGTTTGATGACCCACTATAGACTGACATTGGTCTACACTTGGCAACAGAGTCCTGCGCACAAGTAACTTAAACACAATATCAAATACAACTTAATTCATCTTCGTTCCGGGTCTGACTTCCCACAAATCTGAGGTATTGTGGAGACAAATCCCAACAGGTTGCCCCGGCCGGTCTCTCCCTAGGCCACTAGCTCGCCAGGACGCTAGCTCGCTCTCGCCCTAGGCTACTAGCTCGCATGCTACCATCTTATAGGATGCCGTCTCACCAGGTCGTCTCTCTTGCAGGCCGCCAACTCGCAGGCCGCCATCTCGCCAAGCAGCCGCCGTCTTGCCTAGCCAGCTCCCAAGTCGTCATCTCGCCAGGCCGCGGTCACGCCTAGCCAGCTCGCAGGCCGCCCTCTCGCCAGGCTGCTGTCTCGCCCTGCCAGCCTGTCTCGCCCAAGCTGCTTCAAGCCTAGCCTGTGCTTGCTCAGTAGCCAGCCAGCCCAGCCTCACCATGCCTAACCGTTTTGCTCGTCCGGCTTAAGGGACTTCCCCTTGTGGACTGCAATTAGCCGCTTAGAATAGCAGGATTTGGTTGTTGGCTGACCAACTCGAGTGCATTTCAGTAATTTCAGCAGAGCGGAGAATTTTTTATTTGCATGCCATTCCCAGAAAACTATTAATAGACCCTCAGGGTGCCTTGGAAGGCATTGCCTGCTTGTCACTTGAATCCCTTCGCTTTATTCCTCCAAGGTACCTAGCTCAAGCATTGGATAGGGAGGGGGAGACCTCAAAGGTCTTTTGGGTGTGAGGTGGGACCTCCATGCTAGAGCTAATGGTCTGTTCCTATTTTCCTGAGCCTTTGGCCCTGTGACGTTCTCTAGAGTGTAGTAGGTGTGAGGTCACCCCTTTTTTGGGACCCCGAACTCCACAGAGACCAATTTTTTGGTTTCAACATTTTTGTGCGGTGAGCGTGGATAGTGACGAACATAAGAGATCTCGGGAGAGTGTCATGGCCGAAGATCAGGGAGGTAGTGATGATCTCGGTGAGCTCCCCAACCCGTCACCCTTCGTAAGAAGGGTGGAATTAATGGCTTCCATCCAAGGCATCATGGAGATGCTGCGAAGTATTTTCCCTAGGGCTGACAGCTCAACCCCCACCCCCCAAGGACTGGCTCCCAAGGGTCTTGGCGAGCTGACGTAGAGTGGTTTAGACGAGCTGCCTCTCAGGGGCATAGGAGAGAAGACCCCAACAGGGGGAGAAGGAAGTGCATCAGAAAGAAGGCCTGGGAAGGAAAGAATGGAAGAGGGGGTCGAGCAAGACCTCCCTGGCTGGGAGCTGTTCCCCACCTTGGCGAGTGCTCGCCTCCAAGTAAACCAGGTTGCGGGATTAAAGCTCATGAGACCACCAATGAGGGGGTCACCCTTCAGCGTGCTAATTATCTCTGCTCCCGTTCCCGAGGGGTTCAAAGAGCCTGACATTGCCTACTATACCGAGAAGGATGACCCCGTCCAGCACCTGTAGTGGTTTGAGGATGTCGTCTCTATTGGGCCGATGACGGATTCCTTCAAGTTTCGCCTCTTTGCGATCACGTTGAGAAACAAGGCATGAGGCTGGTTCCACCAACTCCCACCGAAATCGATCTATGGGTTCGAGGACTTAAGCCGGAGCTTTCAGCTTCGCTTCTCCACCTCCAAGAAGAGGAGAAGAGTCCTGAGTCCATCTTCCTAATAAGGCAGGGGGCTGAGGAAGATGGACTCAAGATGAGCCTGACCCAAAAGGTCTTCCTGATAAGGAAGGTTGCACGAGGGGTTCTTCAAGATGAGCCTGACCCAAAAGGCCCCCTTTCCTTCGAGAAGTTAATGGAAAGGGTAGCAGAGGAGATAGCCATGGAGGAGGCCAACCCTACATTTGTCAAGAAGATGGCAAGGCTAACAGAGGCGGACCGGAAGGAGCAAGACAGCTCGAGACATTTGGATGGAATACGGAGAGACGAGCAGAGAGCTCTGTGGTTCCAGGGATAGGAGGGTCCGGAGCCAGGTTGGAGGCAGCTAGGAGGACCTGTCCAGGGTCCAGGAAGAGCTCTCATCCAGGGTGGGGGGATTTTTAGGGAGGAAAAGGAAGATACAACTTCCAAAGACAAGCCCCTAGGCAGCTCCTACCCCCACCGCAGCAAGCGATGTCGATCGGTCAAAGGGAGAGGAGGAACTGCGCGGGAAGAGGAAGAGTCAGAGTAGAGTTATCCAAATGTGAGTTCCACCAGGTGGAAGGCCATGAAGCAGCTACTTACCCCGAATTCCAGGAGTTGAGATGGATAAGAGCTCCGACACCACATCCTCAACAACTGCAAGATCCGGTACGGATTAAAGAAGTTTAACCCGAGATAGTAGAGGAAAGGTGTGAGGACAGGGTTGATGTAGGCACCCGGGGAGGGATCTTTTGATGCACGTGGAAAGAGGGAGGTACACAAAGTAGAACATCTCTTGTACTAAACTTTTCCTTCATTGTATCACCTATTATTAATGAAAAAGACCGCCGAAAAAAATTTGTGATCAAGTACTTTTAGCTCCGAGATGATTCCGCTGACCAGACTCCCAGTAGCTGACAGGGTAGGTTGATCTCTCATTGAGGCTAAGTCCTTTTAGCTCTGAGATGATTCTACTGACCAGGCTCCCACCAGCTAGCAGGGCAGGTTGATCTCTCGTTGAGGCAAAGCCCTTTTAGATCTGAGATGATTCCGCTGACCAGGCTCCCACTAGCTGGTATGGCAGGTTGATCTCTCATGGAGACCAAGACCTTTTATCAACGGTTTGATTCTGCTGACTAGGCTCCCACTAGCTAGTCGGGCAGGTTGATCTCACGGGGAGGCCAAGCCTTTTTAGCTCCGAGACGATTCCGCTAACCAGGCTCCCACTAACTGGCAGGGCAGGTTGATCTCTCATGGAGGCCAAGACCTTTTATCTCATAGATGATTTTGCTGACCAGTCTCCCACTAGCTGGCACGGCAGGTTGATATCTCGTGGACTCTAAGTCCTTTTAGCTCCGAGATGATTCTGCTGACCAAGCTCCCACTAGCTGGCTGGGCAGGTTAATCTCTCGTTGAGGCCAAGTCCTTTTAGCTGCGAGATGATTACGCTGACCAGGCTCCCATTAGCTGGCAGGGCAAGTTGATCTCCCATAGAGGCGAAGCCCTTTTAGCTCCGAGATGATTCCGCTGACCAGGCTCCCACTAGCTGGCAGGGCAAGTTGATCTCTCGTGGAGCCCAAGCCCTTTTAGCTCCGAGATGATTCCGCTGACCAGGCTCACACTAGCAGGCAGGGATGGTTGATCTCTCGTGGAGGCTAAGTCTTTTTAGCTCCAAGATGATTCCCCTGATCAGGCTCCCACTAGCTAGCAAGGTAAGTTGATCTCTCGTGGAGGCCAAGTACTTTTAGCTCCGAGATGATTCCGCTGACTTAGCTTCCACTAGCATGTAACATCCCATTTCTAGCTAGACCCCTAGGAGTTGTTTTGTCATGACTAGATCATGACAAAACCCTAAGAAGCCCAAGAAGACTAAGTGAGCTTAGGCATGAAGGTGGAGATCACCATGGTCTGCAAATAGTATAATTCTAAACACTAGTTTAGGATGACCATAGGGCTTCACCATGACTCCATTACCCCATCACAATATCCCTAAACTATTGGAAGGTCCATTAGAGCCCTAAGGGTCCATTGAAATCAACCCAATGTGGTCAAATTGACCTAAGACCACCATAGGCCTAAATTGGGCAAGGTGCCCTAACTAAGGGCAATGTGCCCCTAATATGCCAAACCAACCCTACATTAGTCTTCCTAGACCTAAAGTGGTGTCAATGGGCCATCAAAGACCCATTAGGGTCAGCCCTAGAGGCCAAGTTGACCAAAGTCAACTCTAGCTCCAAAGTGGTCAAAGTGCCCTTACTAAGGGTCAAGTGACCTCCAAGGTGCAAAGTCAATCCTACCCTACCATACATAGACCTTAGTGGTGGCCAATGAGTCACCAAGGACCCATTGGGGTCAACCCAAATGGTCAATTTTACCAAGGTCAACTCAATCCTTGAAATAGGTCAAATTAGCGTAAATGGGCTAACCCAAGCTCAAGACCTTTTCCATTTGGACTAACCACCTCCTAATTAATTAATAGTATGAATTAATGGGCTGCCAATAGGCTAGGGTGATGAAAAAATTCAGCGTTGATGACTCGGAGAGAAAAAAATCCATTTTACCCTTTAATGGAGGAGAGAGAAAGTGCTTTAAAGGGGTCATTCATGGCTAAGGGGGACCAATGGCCTCTCCATTTGATTTCAAGGGCTGAATATATTCTCCCTCATTAGTTTTGAGGAGTTTTAATAACCATAACCAGCCATAAAAGTGGCTGAATTTAATTTCTCCCATAAAGAAGAGAGAGAAAGAGGGGAGAGAAAGCCATTAATGGCCATGAGAGAGCAAGATTTCCTCTCCAATTGATTCCAAAGTCTTGATTCATCTTCCCCTCATTATTTAGAGGAGACCAAGGGTTTTCATCAGCCTCTAGGTGGCTGAATACAAGGGATATGTCATGGCCTTAAATGTTTTACCCTTTCCCCTCCCCACTTGGTGATCAATAAAAGCCCCCTTAGAGCAAGATGAGAAGTTTACACTCTTGACCAAACGTATTAGAGTTGTTGTTCTTTCTATAGGATAAGTTCGGCAACACCACCACAGTGCTATGGCAACCCGACATTCATTTCGCCTCCAAACCGCGAACAAGGTCCTCCTCTACTTCTTCTTTTATGGGTAGATCTTAGGATCTTAGAAAAGAAGTTTGTGCTCAACGGAGCCGGACCTATCTCGCGTTTTCATGGAAAAACCATGAAAAATATATTTTCGGGTCCATCGGAAACCGTCACCTCCGGCAGCCAAACCACTGCCGACCGATAGCCATCGTGAGAATATTTTTATAATATAAAAATTATGTATATAGTATATAAGGAAAATATACATTAAATGGGCGCATTTTGATGCTGCAAAAGGAGGCACTTAGAGGTCGATTTATGAAAAATGGCCAGTCATGAAAGTTGTAGCCCTTCGAGACTATATTAATTCAAAATAAATTTCAACTCGTTTTGCTAAGCGGTTTGACCGCAGCACCCGTTTTAGTTGGGGTTGTACCTAGAGTTGGGCAGAAACTAAAATGAATGCCCACTCTTCGTTCCTTGTCCAAACAACCTGAAATTTAGGCAGGGGGTTACCCTTAGACATACCTAGAGGCTTTCCAAAAATTGGAATTTTGGAGATACTCTGCCTAAGGTTTCTGTTTTAATTTAATAAAGTTAGAGTAATTTATTTAAGTGGTCAAATGACCTCCAAACCATCCCAAATTTTGGATAGTGGTCTCTGGCTATAAAACCTAGCTCTGTACAAAATTCAAACTCATTTGGATGAGTTTTGGGTAGGAAATCACCTATCCTTAACTAGTCATTAATGAGGCGTTTTTGAGTAAAAAGTGCACTAAGAGGTTGGAACGGTCAAATCACCTCAAGAGAGACTGATACTTTTACCACTGAATTAGAAAGGTAATTATAACCCACTTGGAGAAAAATGGTGTGGTTTAGGGTTTACTTACCCTAGGATTAAAACTCAAACCCTAAAGGGAGGGTTTTGAGGGTTGTGAAGGACATGGGGGAAAATGCCGTCGTATTGCCTTGAAATTCAGGAGAGTAAACGTTATCATAATATAAATCATCTGGATGGAATCTCGAAAGATTTAGAGATAGTTAGAAACCTCAAAATGCTAACCTTAGTTTAGGGGTAAAATCAAAAATAAGTAAAACCAGTCAATAAACATTATCTAAAAGCTGTGAAACTCGGGTAGAGTGAGTTTTGGAATGGGTAGAACCTATAGAAATTTTACTAGAATTTTATGATATTTATCTCTAGCACTTCATTTGTAAAGTTTGCTATAGCCTTAATTGACGTTTTAATTATTTAGATCTTTCTGTTCCTTGAAACCCCATTAAATTTTGTAATTAAATGTTCTATGTCAGAATGGTTGATTTTGAAATTTTGTATAATTTTTAGTTGAGTAAATCTAGTACTTCATTCACAAATATTAAAAAGAGGTTTTATGGTTAAAAAAATTAATTATGGATGATATTGCTGTTGAAAAATGATGAGGCTTAGGAATTTAGACTTTCAGACCATTATATGCTTGTAGACATTTATTCATGATTTTTAGAATTTTAGTTACGGCACTTTCTTTACAAGACAACCTTATGGAAATTTTTGATAATTAATTTATTTAGAAATTAATACTTGTTGAAAATTATGAAACTTGGCCAATGGTATTTTTAAGGTTGTATCTGCATATTATAATTAATTTATAATTTTTGGATGAATATTCTCTCTACTTGATTCATAAATAACAAAAGATAGAAAATATTGCTAAAATTGTTGTAGTGCTCTTTTGCTGATAGAAAAATTGTGATACTTTGGATTTACCATATTGAGATAACATAATATTTATTATAATTTTGTTGGACATCTTGCATGAGTACTTAGGGTAGTTCATGTTCAAACCGGTAGCCCTTAGAATTTTTGAGGAAATTAATTAAATGCCAAATAATTAGTAAAAATTATAATTTTCTGATTATAGGCTAATTATATCATGATATACCTCTAGCAAAATAAGTTAGGGCATTTGGATGAGTATTGGATCATTTCTTATCCGGTTCGACTTATAGCATAGGATAGTATACAATTAGCAATTTGTGTTAACAGTCATGGATATGATGGGGCACAGCGTTGGAGTTAGTTAATCTGCTGAATTGGATGGATGTGAAAGTGTTAACCATATAAGGATGGGAAGGTTAGTGAGAAGTGGTGTTGGCTAGAGTTAATAGGTGCTCGGGTTCGATGAAAGATCGTCTTTCCCGAAGAGAGGAAGGTTAAAAATCACACTAGGTTAGTCTATCGAAATATGAGAAGGGAATGGGTAAAGGGAATCAACCAATAACAATAAGTGTCTTACAAAAGGGAACGATGGGCTTCAACTACCATCATAGTTCCTAGTGTCCTTTGAGAGCCCTTCATAGGGAATACCGGGGGCAGTCCTGGGTTAACGTAAACTGTATTAACAAGCTGAAAAGAATAACTTAGTAATTAGGGTTGCACATTTCACAAACACTGTTAGCACAGGAAGATAGTTGGAAGCTTCAGCTCGATTAGTTAAGAGACGGATGGAATGGTCCGGGGAGCTTCGACTCGATTAGTTAAGAGACGGACGGAATGGTCCGGGGAGCTTTGGCTCGATTGGTTTGAATACGTTAAAATTGCATGTGCATAAAAGGAAAGAAAAATTAAGGTGGTGGGTCTTTGGTATTAGAGGGTCGATGCACCGATGCCAATAACCTGACTCTGCAAGTGTAGTTAGCACTTCGACAACAAAAGTCTGGTGCGCCAGCCGGCAAGAGTACGAAGGAGTTCGCTTTATGCACCAAGCGTTGAGGCGTACGATAGGTCTGACCGGTAGTGCTTTACTTGTTTAGAGGTGGGCGAGGCCCAACCCACTGCTTCTGTCTGCCACTATGGAGGTATCCTCGGAGGTAACGACTCCGAAAGGGGGAACTAAAGGTCTGTATACACAGAGTCTTGTGTGTGAGTTGCACTTGCATGATCACTTCATACACACTTGCATGTCATAACATCATCATTTCATTTAACCCCTGACACCTAAGGTATAAGTGGAATGAGACGTTTATACATTAGAACTTGCAAAACAACCCCTTGGTCTTTAAGCTTGTGTGGGCAAGTTTATAAATTAAGGACAATTTTGATATATATATATACTGCTGTTTGATAACCGACACCCAAACGTATAAATTTGTATGAGACTCTTTATATGATGGGAGCCCTGCAGAAGATCCCTTGGCTTATGCGTTTCCACACATAAGTTAAGGTTACTTTTCATATTTCGTCTTATTGCCATTATTTATTATATAATTGCTAGATTAATTCCACTGCCACCTGTTTATTTGATTTAATCTCCACCTTCATGTCCTTCCCTTTCTTCCTCTCCGCTCGGTACATATGAGCCGTGGGGGAAGGGGTAGGGGATGATAGGGCTTAGTCTTTATGACTAACGGTTTTCGAACTGCATCATTTTAGGGAATCGTGGAGCCCAGCACGGGGGAGTAACCCCAGAGACCTGTGTGCTTGGAGATAGGGCAGTCTAGCTCCGGAGTTCATACAGCCGGGACTGTGAGTCTCGACCTTGAGTAGATGTTCTAATTTTGCATCCGCATGAGTGATCTGTAGTGAGGACATGATGTACCGGCCATAAGCCCGTAATATAGTTCTCTTATATATTATTCTGTGGACACTCTCTTCGTGGAGACTTTTATTTCTATATATGTGATCTCTGTGGACTGGTTGTTCTCTATTTCCTTACTGCGGTTATGATTGATTTGGCCGGCAGGATCGGCGCTTTGTAGTGACGGCCTTCTAGGTCATGAAGGTGTCACCACAAAGCGGAGATTCTTGGCCTAAGACCCCGGTGTTTTAAAAGAAAAAATGGAGTCTTACTTGTAGTATCAGATGGAACCTCGATCGGAAAAGTAGAAGTCCACTAACCCTGGGTCATTTTCGCGCGAGCTTAGTTTGAGGACAAACTTGTAGCGGAAGTAGTGGTGTACCCATAAGGGAAATAACATGTAAAAGTCCACTTCATCATTAATTGGAATTCTTCTTTGTAGCCAGCGGCAAACCCTGCCCCAAGTAGGGAACAGCTCTGGCTGCGAAGATCTCATCTTATAATCCTCTAACCAACGAGTTAGACTCAACCAACTAGGACTCATGACTAACCATGACAATTTATAGTATGCCCTAGTTCAAAATAAACCTTGGGTATGAACTTGGTTAAGGTAAGGAGATACCCAAAGAGAATAATGGAGGAGTTTAGCATGAGAATGACTACCTAAGACATAAACTCTGGTGTCCCTACTATCCCAATCAAGGATTACTCAAACTAATAGGACGGCCTTAAGGAGAATTGAGGCCAATGATCTATTAGCAGAATGGTAGAAGTCATTTTATCTCGACCCTCATACCAGTAACAAAATTTCATGGAGGCAACCACCGAGACAAACACTGAGGGTCGGATAAGAATTCAAGTTCGGAAGAAACCCATTTGGGATTGGGAACATTTTGACCCTGATAAGGTCGTTGTAAATGTGACTCATAGAGTTTAAAGTATGGAGTATATTGACGAGTTTAAGGGTGGAACCCCAAGTCGAAGATTGATGCCCTAGGGATTGTGCACCCAGCTAGGACTGATATTCCATGGTAATATCAAAGATACTTAGCCCAAGGTAGGTAGGGGCTTATCTTTTGTTTATTGGGGGCTTATCTTTTGTTTATTGGGGACTTGTCCTTTGTTTATTGGGCAAATTAGTATTGACTTGGGTTTCCTTAAACCTAATTAAGAGAATGCGGCGTAACAAACATAGTGATGTTGAAGTCGATATAATTTGACGTTATTCGGGCGAAGATAAGATTTTGTAAAAACATGTTTGGAATGTTGACCTTTAGCATTACCAAGACAATGACAAGGTAATAAGGCGCAGTAATTTTGAGGATTAACTATTATTATTAAAATTAGATGACGGATAACAAGATTCAAGATATCTGAGAAGGTAAAAATTAAATCGCTATGTCGTATCATCGGAAGTATGGTGTATCTCCGAACATGTACCCTCAAAGTGAAGAAAGGTGTCATGGGTTTGGTGATGCACGGTAATTTCCATCAGTTTATGTAGGTTATGTGAAAGAGTTTTTGGGTAACTATTACAGCCACTGCCCAAGTTGGAGTAGATGTTCGAGGGTATAATTTTGGATTTTCATACACAGGATACCTCATCCCAACTCCGGGCATAATTATAAAGGGAACATCGAGGATAGACTGGCCGAGGAAGCTAGGGTTACCCCGACCCGAAAGAAAACTCCCATGGTTATTTCTTGAACTTTGGGAGTAGAAGTCCATTATCATGGTATGCTTAAGGTTACCATGTCAAATCAGGATGGATAGTGTACGTCCAAGGAGAAAATGTCAGTCCAGGCTTATCTGGACTCTCAGCCGACATTTAACACAGCTTTCCACCCTCGTACGGAGGTAAAAGATTCCACTATCATGGATCTAGGATGAGGATCTAAAGGCACTCGACTCGGAATTTATGAAGAACACCGACACCTGGGTGTGATCAATTCACGATAGGATGCTAGAGGCCCAGAGCAGACCAGCCAAATATTACGATGCGCGACATTTCAAAGTAGAGTCTCAAGATGGAGACCATGATTCTTGAATATATGTCTTGTGTAAGGAGTCTCGCGGGTACATGGGCAGAAGAAGCTCAGTCCATGGAATATGGGGTGTTAAAGGATCCGTAGCAGATCGGCCCATTAGCTTACAGGCTGGAGCTACCGCAGGAGTTAGCAGGTTTGCACGATGTATTCCACGACTCCTTTCTCAGGATGGCTCAACTACGACTGGAACAGCAGGTTCTTGGCATAGATGGCTAAATAGATTTTGATCAATCGGTAACAAGATGAGCCGGTCGGGATAGATGACACAGCAGTGCGGGTCTTGCGTCATAAGAAGGTCCCAAAGGTCAAGGTCTTGTAGACGAACCATGGGTAGGAGGAGCATACCTGAGAGCCATCGAATCTATTGCAGTAGAGGTACCCGTATCTCTCCGGGTAAAGTATACATTAAACTTTCAATGGGATGTTACAAGCAGTTACCCTCAGTAGAAACCCCGCTGGACTAACTTGAATTTCGAGGACGAAATTTTTGTTTTTGTTTATTGGGATTTGTAACATCCCATTTCCAGCTAGACCCCTAGGAGTGGTTTTGTAATGATTAGGTCATGACAAAACCATAAGAAGCCCAAGAAGACCAAGTGAGCTTAGGCATGAAGGTGGAGATGACCATGGTCTGCAAATAGTAGAATTCTAAACACTAGTTTAGGATGACCATAGGGCTTAACCATGATTCCATGACCCCATCACAATATCCCTAAACTATTGGAAGGTCTATTAGAGCCCTATGGGTCCATTGAAATCAACCCAAAGTTGTCAAATTTACCTAAGACCACCTAATGCCTAAATTGGGCAAGGTGCCCTAACTAAGGGCAATTTGCCCCTAATGCCCAACCAACCCTACCTAAGTCTTCATAGACCTAAAGTGATGTCAATGGTCCATCAAGGACCCATTAGGGTCAGCCCTAGAGGCACAGTTGACCAAAGTCAACTCTAGCTCCAAAGTGGTCAAAGTGCCCTTACTAAGGGTCAAGTGACCTCCATGGTGCCAAGTCAACCCTACCCAACCCTACATAGACCTTAGCGGAGGCCAATGAGTCACCAAGGACCCATTGGGGTCAACCCAAATGGTAAATTTGACCAAGGTCAACTAAATCCTTGAAATAGGTCAAATTAGCATAAATGGGCTTACCCAAGCTCAAGCCCTTTTCCATTTGGAATAACCACCTCCTAATTAATTAATAGTATGAATTAGTGGGCTGCAAATAGGCTAGGGAGATGAACAAGTTCGGCCTTGATGACTAGAAGAGAGAAAACTCCAATTTACCCTTTAATGGAGGAGAGAGAAAGTAGTTTAAAGGGGCCATTCATGGCCAAGGGAGATCAAGGGCCTCTCCATTTGATTCCAAGGGCTGAATATATTCTCCCTCATTAGTTTTGATGAGTTTTAATAACCATAACCAGCCATAAAAGTGGCTGAATTTAATTTCTCCCATAAGGAAGAGAGAGAAAGAGGGGAGAGAAAGCAATTAATGGCTATGGGAGAGCAAGAGTTCATCTCCAATTGATTCCAAAGCCTTGATTCATCTTACCCTCATTATTTAGAGGAGTCCAAGGGTTTTCATCAGCCTCTAGGTTTTTGAATACAAGGGATATGTCATGGCATTAAATGTTTTACCCTTTCCCCTCCCCACTTGGCGATCTATAAAAACCCCCTTAGAGCAAGATGAGAAGTTTACACTCTTGACCAAACGGATTAGAGTTGTTGTTCTTGCTGTAGGATAAGTTCGGAAATGCCACCACTATGCCATGGCAACCCGGCTTTCATCTCGCCTCCAAACCGCGAACAAGGTCCTCCTCTACTTCTTCTTTTATGGGTAGATCTTAGGATCTTAGAAAAGATGTTCGTGCTCAACGGAGCCGGACCTATCTCGCGTTTTCATTGAAAAAATATGAAAAATATATTTTTGGGTCCCCCGGAAACCGCCACCTTCGGCGGCCAAACCACCGCCGACCGATAGCCATCGTAAGAACATTTTTATAATATAAAAATTATGTACATAGTATATAAGAAAAAGATACATTAAATGGGCGCATTTTGATGCGGCAAAAGGAGGCACTTAGAGGCCGCTTTATGAAAAATGGTCAGTCACAAAAGTTGTAGCCCTTCGAGTCTTTAATAATTCAAAATTTATTTCAACTCGTTTCGGTAAGTGGTGTGACCGCAGCACCCGTTTTAGTGGGGGCTATACCTAGAGTTGGGCAGAAACTAAAATGAATGTCCACTATTCGTCCCTTGTCCAAACAACCATAAATTTGGGCAGGGGGTTAACCTTAGCCATACCTAAAGGTTTTCTAAAAATGGGAATTTTTGGAATTACTTTGCCTAAGGTTTTTGTTTTAATTTAATAAAGTTTGAGTAATTTATTTTAGTGGTCAAATGACCTCCAAACCCTCCCAAATTTTGGAGAGTGGTCCGTGGATATAAAACCTAGCTCTGTACAAAATTCCAACTCATTTGGATGAGTTTTGGGAAGTAAATCACCTATCCTTAACTAGGCATTAATGATGCATTTTTGAGTAAAAAGTGCACTAAGAGATTGGAACGGTCAAATAACCTCAACAGAGGCTGATATTTTTACCATTGACTTAGAAGGGTTATTATAACCCACTTGAAGAAAAATGGTGTGGTTTAGGGTTTACTTACCCTAGGATCCAAAATCAAACCCAAAAGGGAGGGTTTTGAGGGTTGTGAAGGACATGGGGGCAAATGCCCTCTTATTACCTTGAAATTCAGCAGAGTCAACGTTAGCATAATATAAATCATCTGGATGGAATCTCGGAAGATTTAGAGATAGTTAGATACCTCAAAACCCTAACCTTAGTTTAGGGGTAAAATCTAAAATAAGTAAAACCAGTCACTAAACATTATCTAAAAGCTTGAAACTCGGGTAGAGTGATTTTTGGAATGGGTATAACCTATAGCAATTTTACTGGAATTTTATGATGTTTATCCTTAGCACTTCATTTGTAAAGTTTGCTATAGCCCTAATTGACGTTTTAATTATTTAGATCTTTCTGTTCATTGAAACCCCATGAAATCTTGTAATTAAATGTTTTAGGTCAGAATGGTTGATCTTCAAATTTTGTATAATTTTTAGTTGAGTAAATTTAGTACATCATTCACAAATGTTAAAAAGGGGTTTTATGGTTTAAAAAATTAATTATGGATAATATTGCTGTTGAAAATTTATGAGGCTTAAGAATTTAGATTTTAAGGCCATTATATGCTTGTAGACATTTATTCATGATTTTTAGAATTTTAGTTACGGCACTTTCTTTACAGAGATTAATATTTGCTGAAAAATGATGAAACTTGGCTAATGTTATTTTTAAGGTTTATCTGCATATTATAATTAATGTATAATTTTTGGATGGATATTCTTTGTACTTGATTCATAAATAACAAAAGATAGAAAATATTGCTAAAATAGTTGTAGTGCCCTTTTGCTGATAGAAAAATTGTGATACTTTGGATTTACCATATTGAGATAACATAATATTTATTATAATTTTGTTGGACATCTTGCATCAGTACTTAGGGTCGTTCACGTTCAAACCGGTAGCCCTTGGAATTTTTGAGGAAATTAATTAAATGCCAGATAATTAGGAAAAATTATAATTTTCATATTATAGGCTAATTATATCATGATATACCTCCAATAAATAAGTTAGGGCATTTGGATGAGTATTGGATCATTTCCTATCCGGTTCGACTTATAGCATAAGATAGTCTGCAATTAGCAATTTGTGTTAACAGTCATATGATATGATGGGGCACAGCATTGGGGTTAGTTAATCTACTGAATTGGATGGATGTGAAAGTGTTAACCATATAAGGATGGCAAGGTTAGTGAGAAGTGGTGTTGGCTAGAGTTATGAGGTGCTCGGGTTCGACGAAAGATCGTCTTTCCCGAAGAGAGGAAGGTTAAAAATCACACTAGGTTAGTCTATCGAAATATGAGAAGGGAATGGGTAAAGGGAATCAACCAATAATAATAAGTGCCTTGCGAAAGGGAACGATGGGCTTCATCTACCATCATAGTTCCTAGTGTCCTTTGAGAGCCCTTCACAGGGAATACCGGGGGCAGTCCTTGGTTAACGTAAACTATCTTAACAAGTTGAAAAGAGTAACTTAGTAATTAGGGTTGCACATTTAACAAACACTGTTAGCACAAGAAGATAGTTGGGAGCTTCAGCTCTATTAGTTAAGAGACGGACGGAATGGTCTGGGGAGCTTCGACTCGATTAGTTAAGAGATGGACGGAATGGTTCGGGGAGCTTTGGCTTGATTGGTTTGAATACGTTAAATTTGCATATGCATAAAAGGAAAGAAAAATTAAGGTGGTGGGTCTTCAGTATTGGAGGGTCGATGCACCGACACCAATACGCTTACTCGGCAAGTGTGGTTAGCACTTCGCCAACAGAAGTCCGGTGTGCCAGCCGGCAAGAGTACATAGGAGTCCGCTTTGTTCACCAAGCGTTGAGGCGTACAATAGGTCTGACCGGTAGTGCTTTACTAGTTTAGAGCTGGGCGAGGCCCAACCCACCGCTTCCTTCTGCCACTACGGATGTATCCTCGGAGGTAACGGCTCTGAAAGGGGGAACTAAAGGTCTGTATACACAGAGTCGGGTGTGTGAGTTGCACTTGCATGATCACTTCATACCCACTTGCATGTCATAACATCATCATTACATTTAACCCCTGACACCTAAGGTATAAGTGGAATGGGACGCTTATACATTAGGACTTGCAAAACGACCCCTTGGTCTATAAGCTTGTGTGGGCAAGTTTATAAATTAAGGTCAATTTTGATATATATATATATACTGTTGTTTGATAACCGATACCCCAACGTATAAATTGGTATGAGACTCTTTATACGATGGGAGCCCTACAGAAGATCCCTTGGCTTATTCGTTTCCGCACATAAATTATGGTTACTTTTCATATTTCGTCTTATTGCCATTATTTATTATCGAATTGCAATATTAGTTCCGTTGCTGCCTGTTTATTTGATTTAATCTCCACCTTCATGTTCTTCCCTTTCTTCCTCTCTGATCGGTACCTAGGAGCCATGGGGGAAGGGGTAGGTGATGATAGGGCTTAGTCTTTATGTCTAACGTTTTTCGAACCGAATCATTTTAGGGAATCGTGCAGCCCAGCACGGGGGAGCATCCCTAGATACAAGTGTGCATGGAGATGGGGCAGTCTAGCTCCGGAGTTCATACAGCCGGGACTGTGAGTCTCGACCTTGAGTAGATGTTTTGTTTTTTCTTCCGCATGAGTGATCTGTAGTGAGGACATGATTTACCGGGCATAAGCCCGTAATATAGTACTCTGATATATTATTCTGTGGACTGGTTGTTCTCTATTTCCTTACTGCGGTGTTTTAAAAGAAAAAAATGGTGTCTTACATAGCTGGTAGGGCAGGTTGATCTTTCGTGGAGGCTAAGTCCTTCTAGCTCCAAGATGATTCCGCTGACTCGGCTCCCACTAGCTTGAAGGGAAAGTTGATCTCTCGTGGAGGCCAAGCCTTTTTAGCTCCGAGATAATTCTGCTGATCAGGCTCCCACTAGCTGGCAGGGCAGGTTGATATCTTATGGAGGCAATGCCCTTTTAGCTCCGAGATGATTCCGTTGACCAGGCTCCCACTAGCTGGCAGGGTAGGTTGATCTCTCGTGGAGGCTAAGTACTTTTACCTCCGAGATGATTCTGCAGACAAGGAACCCACTTGCTGGTAGGTCAAGTTGATCTCTCGTAGAGGCCAAGCCCTTTTAGCTCTGAGATGATTCCGCTAACAAGGCTCCCACTAGCTGGCAGGGCCGGTTGATCTCTCGTGGAGGCCAAGTTCTTTTAGCTCTGAGATGATTCCGCTGACCAGGCTCCCATAAGATGGTAGGGCAGGTTGATCTCTCATGGAGGCTAAGTCCTTTTAGCTCTGAGATGATTATGCTGACTAGGCTCCCACTAGCTTGCTGGGCAGGTTGATCTCTTGTGGAGGCCAAACCATTTAGCTCAGAGATGATTCTGCTAACCAGGCCCCCATTAGCTGGCAGGGCAGGTTGATCTCTCATTGAGGCTAATTCCTTTTAGCTACGATATTATTCCGCTGACAAGTCTCTCACTAGCTGGCAGGGCATGTTGATCTCTCGTAGAGGCTAAGTCCTTTTAGCTCCGAGATGATTTCGCTGACCAGGCTCCCACCAGTTGGCAGGGTAGGTTTATCACTCGGGGAGGCTAAGTCTTTTTAGCTCTGATATGATTCCGCTAACCTGACTGCAACTAGTTTGCAGGGCAGGTATATCTCTCATCGAGGCCAAGCACTTTTAGCTCCGAGATGATTCCGCAGAACAAGCTCCCACTAGCAGGCAGGGCAGGTTGATCTATCTTGAAGGCCAATTCCTTTTAGCTCTGAGATGATTCAACTGACCAGGCTCCCACTAGCTGGCAGGGCAGGTTGATCTCTTGTGCAGGCTACGTCCTTTTAGCTCCAAGATGATTCCACTGACCAGGCTCCCACTAGCTGGTAGGGCAGGTTGATCTCTCGTGGAGGCCAAGCACTTTTAGCTCCGAGATGATTCCGCTGACCAGAATCCCACTAGCTTGATGGGGAGGTTGTTCTCTCGGAGGGGTGAGCAGGCCTTACCCCGAGATGATTCTGCTGACCAGGCTCCCACTAGCTTGCAGGATAGGTTGATCCCTCGGGGAGACCAAGTGTTTTTTACCCCGAGAGCGTCTCGCCACCCAGGCTCCCACTAGCTGGCGGGACAGGTTGACCCCTCGGGGTGGCCAAGTTTTTCTCACCTCAGGGAGGATCTCGCCACCCAGGCTCTCATTTGCTGGCATGGCAGGTTGACCCCCCATAGCGGTTGTATGAACTTTACTCAAGGTGGTTGTATCGTTTCGACCGCACAAGAGAATTATACTCGTCAAATACGTTGTGTTCGATGTTTATTTCCGAGCTTGTGCCAACCTCGAAAAGAGTGTGGATTGTGTACAACCCGCTATTCACAGAGTGGGGGTCCTCCAGTATGCGCAGGGCTAGCTATGTAGTTTTTATGCTTTTTTGGAGAGGTTTTGCACTCTTGGTTGCCAATTTAGGCTTTACCCTTAGAATATACTAGTTGGGGGGATGCAATATTTGCCTACCCCCCGGACCCTTTGAGGGCCGCCCCGGCCGATCTCGCCCTAGTAGAAAGCTCGCCAGGCCTCCCGTATTGCCAGGACGCTTGTCTCGTCAGGCCGCCAGCTCGCTCTCGCGCTCGCCCCAGCCGCTAGCTCGCTAGGCAGCCAGCTCCCTCATGCCCCAGTCTACTAGCTTGTAGGACGCCAGCTAGAAGTCCGCAGTCTCAATAGGCTGTCGCTCTTGTAGGCCACCAGCTCACAGTACGCCAGCTCTCCAGGCCTCCGCCAGCTCGTCAGGACGCCAGCTCATTCTCGCCCAGGCCGCCTCCATCTTGTAGGCCGTTGTCTCTCTAGGCCACCGCCGTCTCGTCTAGCCACCTCGCAGGCCGCCGTCTCGCCTGGATGTCATCTCGCCTATCCAGCTCGCAGGCCGCCATCTCTCCAGGCCGCCGTCTCGCCCAGCCAGCCCATCTCTCTCATGCCGCTTCTCGCCTGGCCTGTGCCCGCTCACCAGCCAGCCCGTCCTCAGCTCGTCTAACTGCCTTGCTCTCTCGGCCTGAGGGACTTCCCCTGGTGGACTGCAATTAGCCTCTTAGAATAGTGGGATTTGGCAGTTTGTAGACCAACTCGGGGGCATTTCAGTAATTTCATAGGAGCGGAGGTTTTTTATTTGCAGGCCATTCTCAGAAAATTATAAATAGACCCTTGAGTGTACCTTGGAGGGTATTGCCTCTTAGACACTTGAATCCCCTTGCTTTCTTCCTCCAAGGTACCAAGCTCAAGCATTGCCTTGGGAGGGGGAGACCTCAAAGGTCTTTCGGGTATAAGGTGGGACCCCCGCGTTAGAGTCGAGGGTCTGTTCCTAGTTTCCTGAGCCTTTGGCCTGTGACGTTCTCCTGAGTGTAGTAGGTGTGAGGTCAATCCGTTTTTGGGACCCGAACTCTACAGAGACCGAATTTTCGATTTCAACATGATCTATGTTGCTGACCCTCTCTTTCTAAAATGGATTTATGTTCAATTTTTCATGCAATGTCTGGAAGCACAACAACAACGAGTAGAGATGTATTCTGATTCTGATATTGATATATCAACACTAGTTTGCTTCTTATTTCTCCAAGATATAAGCCTTCTGTAACATCCCTCAGACTTCTAGACTACTAGGATGGTTTTGTCATGACTGGGTCATGACAAAACCGTGGGAAGTACCAAAAGGTTTTGAAAGTGAGGGTAAGATCTATCTCAACTCTAGAGGGGGGTGAATAGAGTTTATTTGAAGTAAATTCACAATTTTAAACTTGGCAAAGCTTTTAAGATTTAATTTATATATAGGTGTAAGGTGCCTTGCTATAGGATTAAAAGAGAATTAAAAAGAAGAGCACAGCACACAGCAAAGAGAACACACAAACAAACCAGAAAACACAAGGAGCTATAGTGGTTCCCCAAAAACCTGGGTACATCCACTCTTCTACCACCCTTGGTAGGAATCCACTGCAGGAAGGGTTGATCAGGTGCCCTGACACCAATGAGCTTTTGACAAGGTGCTCAAAAACCAAACTAGAATTTTTGATAAGGTGTCTTGCCACCACTGAGTTTTGACAAGGCTCTCAGAACCAGACTCAAAACTTTTGAAGGGAGATTTGAAAACCCTTTTACAGAGTGAAAGAAAAAGAAAAAGAAAGAGAGTGAAGGTGTCTTCTCTGTATCAATCAAAGAGAGAAGCACTAGTGGATTTGTATTGTCAAAGCTCCCCCTGAGATGTTGACTAGTTCAAGAGAGGAAGCTTTGCTTCAGGGTGATAGGTCTTCAGAAGCTTCAGATCTCCAACATAAGATAGTTTCAGCAGAGGCTGAAAGATGAATTGTCTGGAGTCCTTGGGATGAAGCTGTGATCACTTTTTGAGTACACAAAATTATTCAGCTAATTCTTCAGGATTGATCACTTGAGTTTTCTTGTGTTGATCAGAGAATCCTTTAAATCACTTCTTCTTTTTCTTTCTTATCTGTATCAGTCTGTGTATCTGTGTATCTTGTTTCTTGAGAAAAGAAGAAGAAGATTTTTTTTAATTCTCTGGAGATTCTATGTCCAAGATAGCCGTTAACCAGACATTAAATGCATTCCATAAAAGATTTTTTCTTCTAGAGGAAAGTCCAGTAAAACATTCTCTGAATAATTCCTTGAAACTTGCTCCAGAGTAAATGAAAACGGCTGGCAGATCTCTTGACATAAATGCTGAGATAATTTGAAACACATTCCAAAGTCTGACTGAATTTGAATCCTTAAGATCGTCGATCTCTCAGGATAAATGTCGATCTGAGCTCTACGATCGTCGAACTGAGCTCAGAGACTGGAAATAATCATCAGCTAGAAAACGTCGAACTGAGCTCGAAGATCGTCGAACTGAGCTCAGCGACCTGGAGAATAAGTGAAGAAGGATCGTCGACCTAAGCTAGAAGATCGTCGATTGGAGCTCGACGATTCAGCTAGGTTGAGCCCAGAGAACGTCGAACGGAGTTCGACGTTTCGTCTTCCTGAGCTCGACGATAAAAGTCTTTGACTTGGCTCTATTTCTGAAATCTTGGAATGGTCCTGGGGGCAGCTTCAAACCTAAGTTCTAATCCTAGACACATTCTAATGTTGAACTTTTCAACTATACATCTAGGTCAACCTGGTTTCCTAAGAAAAACATAGTGATCCTTAACCAAATTAGTAATAGGGTGTTCCAACAATCTCCCTCTATTTGGGTTAGGATTACTATTTACATATTTCAGAAATAAAAGATACAACAACATATATATAAGAGCAACAAACAAAATAACAGAGCAAGAAATCATAGCAGCAATCAAGAGGAATTTTAGCAAGAGTTCAGAGAGATTATACTATCTGCTTACACATGTTACTTCTTTTCATTTCCTTTCTTAAATATGATTTCTCTGTTAGGATTAAGGGCTTCCTTCTTTGACCTTCTGTCATCATCTACACCTAAGGAGGTTTGAGCTTTTGGCCTTGGAACCACAGCCTCAGGATGCAGCTTCAGGTAGTCCACTGGGTCAAAGAATTTACTTGAAGAGTATCTTTCCAATTCAGCTTTTCTTTGTTCTGACAGAGTAGTAATATTGGAGGTATCTTTTTCTTGCTCTCTTGCTTTCTTCAATTGATCTAGTGCAGCCAATTCTTTCATCCTTACAGTCCATGACCTGGATTGTTCTCTGGGTCTTCAAATGGCACTGCAGGCTCATATCTGTTAACAGTTTCTGAGGCAGTAGAGTTCTGGTCTCAACTTTTTCTCTGAGCTTGTAAGGGAAAGGACCTTGAGTAGAGTCTGTGAACCTTTATCCTTCCTAGCTTGAAATCTATGCTCTCTTTGGTTTCCTCTATACTGACCCCTTTTGGACTGATAGCCCCTTTGGTATTTCCTCCTAGGAAAGTATCTCTGAGAAGACTGGGAGGAACTTTGTTTGGAAGCTGGGGCTTGAGAAGCTGAGCCTGACCCAGAATCTAGAGGAGGAGGAGGAGGAGGATGAAACTGAGAAGATCCCTTTTTTCATATCTGTCTAACTTCCTTTTCTTCTTCATAGCTTTTAATTTATTCTTGGAGTACTGCATCCAGGGCTCAGTGATAGAACATTCATGCAAAATGTAATATGGAATGTCATTTGAATCTTTAGCTTGAGCTGGGGGAACCTTCATCATAGCCTTGCTTCTGGCCTTCCTTTTCTTGGCAATAGTATTAGAGGAATCATCTGATTCAGTTTGAAACTGATCACTGTCTGAAATTTATGGTCTATCATATAAGTCATCAATGCTTTTTATATACTTTTCTTGTTGCTTGATTTGATCAGGGGTAAGAGCTGGAGCAGTAGCAGCAGAAATAACAAAAGCAGAGACAGCAGAAGTAGAAGCAATTGAAGTAGAAACAGATTCAGATTCTTCTAGATAGGTAGTAAGTTCTTTAGCAGCAGCAGTATCCTCAATCACAGAGACCATTTCAGTATCTTCTGAAAGCAGACTTGTTGTAACAGCAGCAACAGCACTTAAAATATCAGTATCCACAGCTTTGAAGGAATTTACATATAGGGCAATCAGGCTGGGATCACAGTAATTGATAGGCACAATGGCCTTAGTGAGGTCTTCATATTGTTGAACTTACAGAAAGCTGAAATATTCAGTACCAAAAATAGAGGGCAGACTCTGAAGGTCCACTGCAAAAATAGGAGCAGAACTGGAACCTTCAGCAGTCTCAGGCACATCCACTGCTTCATAAGGCATCTCCCCCTGCCTTGGTTCAGAGACAATTGAATCAAGGAACCCAGATGAAGGGATTGCCTGGGAAGAGAGGAAGGAAGATAACTTGGTAGACAACTCCTGAACATGTTGCAGGAGTGGAGCCAAGGAGGTCTCCAGCAGTGAGGTTAGCTTGGGGGCTAGCAACACATAAAGCTTGTCTGCCATATTTGAAATCTCTACATGCTCAAGATGGGCTTGAACAGAGGTAGGAGGTGATGGTACTGGAATGGGGGTGACTGGGACTAATGGGATGGCTGATGTGGTGGAGGAAAGTGTAGGGATGGATGGCTCTGATGGAGGAATAGAGGAGATAGAAGTTATTGAGGTGGAGATGGATGAGATGGAAGAGTCAAAGGATGGGGTGAAGGATGGTTGAGAGAGGATTTCTTGAAGAAGTTATTGATAGGAGGATGTTGAGGGAAGCTCAAGAGGAGAAGGAGGAGAATCATCCATAAAGGAGTCACCTATAAGAGAAAATGATGGAGTGGTGAAAGTTGGATAAGAGAAAAGAGGATGGAATTCTTCTGAGGTTGTGGCTGGAGGAGGTGACATTGGTGAGGAAATGGGAATGGGGGAAGAAGCTAAAATTTGAGGAGAGGTTGAGGTGGTGACTGGGATAGAAACAGCTGGAGGAGGAGAGGAAGAGGCAGACAATTCTTCTGCTGGGGCAGATACCTGAGGAGGAGTGACTTGAGTAGTCCTGGTGCCTGAAGCAGCCCTGATGGGGTTGATGATTTGCCTGTCCTATTTGCTGAATAGGGCACAGGTAAGCCTCTTGGATGCATTGATGAACATCCCACTAGATGTTAGCAGCTTAGGGCACCTGGAGTGCAGGTAAACCCCTAATATTTTCCCAAAGTTTACATGGTTTTTGTTCAGTTTCTTCTTGATTAAGCTGAAAAAGATTGATCCCCAGTCTAAATGCTTCTTATCAACCAGTGCTCCCATTAAGCAGAATTGATATCTTGATATAGTGTCATGGGCTGAGTGCTTTGCCAGAAGCACTTTGCCAACCACATCAGCCAGAAATTTGTATTCGATAGACAAATTCTTTTTGAACAGTTTGTTAGGGTACACAGCAGTGTGACCTATTCTATCAAGCATAGAGGCATACTCTTCTCCAGATAAATCAATGGAGTCATCTCCAGAACTAAGGAGGAAAACTTCAGTCAGAAGGGCCGGGGATAATGGTACCTGAGTCCCTTTTATTGAGCCGATGACAGAATTCACATTCTTATCTGTCGCGGTAAAACACCATTCTTTTATCTCTTCTGAAGCAATCTTCATTCGGGTGGTCATGATCTGAGATAGATGCTATTCTCGAAAGAGGTTGAGAATGTCCTTGAATCGCTGATCACTTCCATCGAACGAATTCATATCAATATCAAAACATGTATCGAATTTCATCTTTGAAATGGCAGCACTTGATCCAGCCATCTGTACCTGCAATAATGAAACAAACACTGAAAGTGAGGGATAAGATCAATCCTAACTCTAGAGGGGGGGGTGAATAGAGTGATTTAAAATAGTTTTGCAAATTAAAACTTGTATGGAGAGAAGGCTTAGATTTACTTAGTGTATGGTGCTATAGCAATTAATCAAAGTAAGAAGAGAATCACAGCATAAAGCAAAACACAAAGAAACAAGCAACCAGAATACACAAGGAGCTATAGTGGTTCCCCAAAATCTTGGGTAGTCCACTCTTCTATCACCCTTGATAGGAATCCACTTCAAGATGAGTTGATCAGGTGTCTTGAGCACCAGAGAGTTTTTGACCAGGTTCTCACAAACCAAAGTGCTGATTTTTGACCAGGTTTCAGCAAAACCAAAGGAAACTTTTGAAGGGAGTTAAAACCCTGTACAGAGAGAAAAAAAGAAAAAGCGGATGTTGTCTTCTCTATCAATAAGTAGAGAGAAGCAAAGTGGATCTGTTGATGTTGTCAAAGCTCCCCCTGAGATCAAGATGTAGTTCAGGAAGGAGAGCTTTGCACAAGGGTGACAGGTCTTCAATGATCTGATCTGCTCCAGCAAAAGATGATCCAAACAAGTTGGATGGTTGTGTCTGAAGCATTCAGAATTTCTGTGTGTAAGCTTGAATGAATATCACAGAGAGTGAGAGGAAAAATTCTTGTGGTTCTCTGTTGACTGATAGAATAATATCTCTGTATTCTTCTTCTAAGTCTTTGATAGCCGTTGGAAGCAGGCATTAAATGCTTTCCTTAAATGTCCATGTCTTCAAAGGAAATGCCAGACAAACATTCCTTAGAAAATTCCTTGAGCCATGCACCAGATTTGCTGTAACGGCCAATAAATCTTCAGCATTAATTGTTCTGACAGAAGGAATTTGAATTCCTATTCAAAACTGACGGGAGCCTGGAAAGCGTCGAGCTCACAATAAAACGTCGATCTGAGCACGACACACGTCGGCCAGAGAGTGGTTTCAGAAAGCAGAACTGGGCTTGACGGAACGTCGAGCTGAGGTCGACTCCACATCGAGCTGAGTCGACTCAGCGTCGATCTGAGGTCGACTCTGCGTCGAGCTGAAGTCGACTCTGCGTCGAGCTGAAGTTGACTCTAACTAACCTATGTGACCTTTATAACAACAAGGAGGTCACAACACAAAATCCCTATAGAAATATAGTCATCCTGACCCAAATAATAATAGGGTGTTCCAACAATCTCCCCCTATTTGGATTAGGATTACTATTTACATGAATTTAGGGATTCAAAAAGAAGTAAAGCAAGACAATGCTGAATAAAATACAACCAGATATATGACAGAATAAAGCAGCATATATATAACACTATATAGTAGCAATAATGTTTAATGTCCTGTATCCAGCAGAGAAAAAGAAATAAAACACCTTACATTACTTTTCCTTTGGAGCTTTGTCTTGATCACTTGCCTTGAAGATAATTTCCCTGTTAGGATTTGTAGCATCCTTCTTGGATCTGTAATCTTCAGCTGCACCTAAGGATTTCTGACCTTTTCCACTAGCTGGTACAGCTGCAGGATGAAGCTGCATATACTTATCAGAATCAAAGAATTTCTTTGAGTTGTATTTCTCCAATTCTTCTCTCCTTTGATCTGACATGGTGCTGATGTGAGAGGTGTCCAGACCTCTTGCTCTAGCTCAGTCAATCTCATTCAGAGCAGCCATCTCAGTCATCCTGGCCTTCTAGTAAGCTGGAGTTTTAGTAGGATCTTCAAAAGGAATAGCTGGTTCATATCTGTTGGCAGAGTGTTCTTGATGAGTTCTTGGAGTGAAGTCAACTCTGGGTCTGTAAGGATAGGGACCAGAGGTTGGATCAATGGGTCCTCCCCTTTGATAAGGTTGAGATCCTGATCTTCCTCTGGACTGCCTGCCTCTATTGTATCCTCTTTGCTGGTTTCGCCTTTGCTGATTTCCCTTTTGCTGTTATACCCTTGGGATCTTCTTGACTGATAGGTCTTGCCATGCAGAGATGATGGGGCAGGATTGGAAGAGAGGCTTGCACTTGCAGCTGCATCTGGAGGAGGTGGAGGTGGAGGCTGATGGGCAGGCTTGGAGGGGCCTTCATTGAACTTTCTTTTCTTCTTCATTGCCTTTCTTTGGTTTAGAGAATATTGCATCCAGGGCTCAGTGATTTCACAGTTGTACTTGATGTAGTAAGGGATGTCATGATCTGTGACTCTAGCCGATGGAACTCTTTTCATTGCTTTGGATCTTGCTTTCCTCTTCCTTGCAATGGTTGCAGAGGAGTCATCAGAATCAGTTGCAAATTCATCCTCTGAGCTTTGAGATTCATCATAAGGATCTATGTAAGTTCTCTTTGAGATAGGAAAATTGATGGGGGCTGGAGCAGCTGAAGAAGTAACTGGAGGAAGGTCTACTGACAGTGTAGAAGAGGAGTCTAACACTGCAGGAAAGGAAATAGCCTCAGGAGCCATAGAGGCTGAGGTGACTAGTTCCTAAAGAACTTGGGAGACAATGGTCTCAACTTCATCTGGTGTCTCAATCAATTCACCTGAAGTTTCTGAGGGAACAGTCTTAGCAGCTACTACTGCTTCAACAATAACATCATCACAAGCAGGATCCACAACTAACACTGCTTCATCAAGGATCATGGCATCAACAGCCAAGGAGTATGGAATGATCTTCTGAAAAGGGACAATGGCCCTAGAAAGGTCTTCTTGAGGAGGCAGGAGGCTGTAGTTTCTGAAGAGAAGATGTGCTGGAAGGTAGAAGCTCTGGACAGAAGATGCCAAGGACTGAAAGTCTAAGGCACTGCTGATCATCTGAACTGAACCTTGAGGAGGAGCCTCAGAGGTCATCTGAACTTCTACTGCTGAAACTATCTCTGAACAACCCTGTACTACCTGTACTGCTGAAGGCTGCAGCTCTTCTTCTGCTGACATCTCCCCCTGCCTAGAATCAGTGGCAGCTGACTCTAGACCCCCAGAAGAAGGGCATGCCAGATAGGATGAGAGGGATGAGACTGAGGCAGAGAGAGAGCTCAGGGAAAGGACTAGAGGAGCCAGCTTGGCATCCAATAGAGAGGAGAGCCTAGGGGCCAAAATATCAAAAAGCTTATTGGCCAAAGGCAAAAGATCTACTTGCTCAAGTGGGACTTGAGTAGAGGTAGAGGGAGCACAGCAGAGAAGGTGAAGGTAGAAGATGTTGTTGGTGGTGCAGACATGGGAGGGATAGCTGGTTCATGGATGGAGGATAGGAGAAGTTCTGAAAATGTTGATGAAGGGTGGAAGTCATGAGGAGAGGAGGGAGAGGCATCCATGAAGGATTCATCATGAATGTCAAGGGAAAGGATGTCCTCATGAGATGAAGAGTCCAAGCTCATGGGAGGAAAATAGTGGAGGGGATGGAAAGTGATGAGTGGTGGAATGGAGGATGCAATAGTAGAAATGGATGAAGGGATGGGTTGTGAGTGGATGAGATGATTGTTGTTGCTGGAATGAAAGAGGATGGGAGGATGATGGAGGAAGATGGCAAAACCCCTGCTTCTGGGCCAGTAGACTGAGGAAGAGTGACCTTTACAGTCCTGGTGTCTGCAGAAGTCCTCATTGCTGCAGCTGCCCTGGAGTTCACAATCTTCCTGTCCCACTTGCCAATCAGTGCACAAGTGAGCCTCTTAGAAGCATTGATGTGCTTCTTTGAGGACACAAGCAACTGAGGGCAACAGTGGTTCAGAATCAAACCAAGAACCCTTCCAAAGTGGACAAAGTTCTTATCCATTTTCTTCTTAATCAAATCAAAAACAATCAAACCCAATTGAGATGCTTCTTATCCAAAATTGCAGCCATAATGCAAAACTGATGCCTAGTAATGGCATCATGTGCAGTCCTCTTTGCACAAATTACCTTGCCTGTGATATCTGCTAACAGCCTAAACTCAATAGCTAGGTTAACTTTTAAAAGTTTAGAGGGGTTACCAGAATTATGCCCCATTCTGTCTAGCATCACAGCAAACTCTTCCACCGAGAGTTCTATCTCATCATCTCCAACAGCAAAACCGAAAACCTCTGAAATGATTTGAGGAGAAATGGCTACCTCATTCCCTGAAATTGTTCCAGTCATCGTACTGTTATCTGAATTCACTGCAGTAAAAATCCACTCTTTGATTTCAGATTCTGGAAGAGGAATCCTGGTTGTCATGAAGTTAACCAGGTGCTGCTCTTTGAATAGCTCCAGAATATCCAGAAAATTCTACGATGATCCATCAAAGGAGTCGATGTCGATGTCAAAACCTGAATAAACTTCATTGTCGCCAATGCACCTGCAACAATTGCCATTATCCTGCAAATAGATACCTTCCAAGATCAAGAGTAAAGGATTTGGAGGGAGAAAGCTTGAGCAGAAAATATGAGAGCGCAACTGCGAACGACGGAGAAGAATGATTTTATACTAGGGTTCGACGCAGAAATGGAAAGAACGTCGAGCACAGGTCGACGCTCTAAGGCTCTAGGAGAACTGAAACGACTCAACAGCGTGCAGCTTAGGTCGACGTTCGACGCTTGGGCTGATGCTATACGTCGAGCTCAGGTCGACGTTGAACGAAGGCGTCGACCGAAGGGAGAAAAACTCAAGAAGCCAGGGAGCTGTGAACTTAGTTCAACGCTAGAAGTTGAGGTCGACGTTCGACGCTTTTGAGGGCGACGGACCGTCGATCTTAGTTCGACGCAGCGTCGAGCTTAGTTCAGAGTTCAAAGAAACCACTCAGACAGAGGAATTTTAAAATGAAATTTTTTCCTATTCCTGTTAATTATGGGTTTCAAAATCTTGGAGTTTTAATTTATACTGTCTCCATCTAGCATTCCCAACATATTGAGGAAGAAGAAGTGCTTCTTTTCATCCAAGGGCTTGGTGAAAATATCTCCTCTTTGTAGTTCAGTGGAAATGTATTCTAGTGCAATTTTCTTCTTTTCTACATTATCCCTTAAGAAGTGATGTCTGATCTCTATGTGCTTAGTCCTACTATGGAGAACTGGATTTTGTGCAATGCAGATTGCACTAGTATTATCACAAAAAATTTTAGACACCTCTAAGTTGTAGCCATAGTCTAGGAGCTGGTTTTGAATCCACAAAATCTGTGAGCAACAACTGCCTGCAGCCATGTATTCAGCTTCAGCAGTTGATGTGGACACAGAAGTTTGTTTCTTACAAAACCAGGAGACAAGTCTATCACCAAGGAATTGACAAGTTCCACTGGTGCTTTTCCTGTCTACTCTACATCCAGCATAATCAGAATCTGAAAATCCAGTTAGATCAAATCCTGAGTCATGTGGATACCAGAGACCTAGATTAGGACAACTTTTTACATACCTAAGAATCCTCTTAACTAATGTGAGATGGGACTCTCTAGGGCTTACTTGGAATCTAGCACAAATGCATGTAGCAAACATTATGTCTGGTCTACTAGCTGTTAGATAAAGTAATGAGCCAATGATTGCTCTATAGTTTGTCTGATCAACTGGTTTTCCAGATTCATCAGCATCTAAAACAACATTTGTAGGCAGAGATGTTTTCATAGAAGATGCTTCAGACATTCCAAATTTCTTAACCAGTTCTCTTGCATACTTGGTTTGAGAAATAAAAATGCCATCCACATGTTGTTTAACTTGCAATCCTAGAAAGAAAGCAAGCTCACCCATGCTACTCATTTCAAACTTTGAATGCATAAGTTGTGAGAACTTTTTGCATAAGTTTGAATCAGTAGACCCAAATATGATATCATCTACATAAATTTGTACTAGTAGGATAGGTGAGACCTATGGGTTCTAATAAAGAGAGTTGGTCTACTCTACCCCTTTTAAAATCATTTTCCAATAAAAAACAAGCTAAGGTCTCATACCATGCTCTAGGAGCTTGCTTGAGACCATATAAAGCTTTATGCAGTTTAAAAACATGATCAGGAGAGGTTGGAGAGATAAAACCTGGAGGTTGCTTTACATAAACCTCTTCCTTGATGTCTCCATTGAGAAATGCACTCTTGACATCAATCTGATATACCTTGATTCTCTTGTGAGCTGCATATGCAAGAAAGATTCTTATGGCCTCCAACCTTGCAACTGGTGCAAAGGTTTGGTCATAATCAATCCCTTCTTCTTGGCAGTATCCTTGTGCAATAAGTCTTGCCTTGTTTCTTACAATTATTCCTTGATCATCCAACTTGTTCCTAAATACCCATTTGGTTCCAACAATTTGCTGGTTCCTTGGTCTTGGTACTAATTCCCAAACTTTATTCCTTTAAAATTGATTCAACTCCTCTTGCATTGCAATGATCCAGTTTGGATCTTGCTCTGCATCTTATATTGTTTGAGGCTCAATTTGAGAAAGAAAGCAAGTGTGCATAATATTGTGATAAACTTGATTCCTTGTTTGCACACCTACTGAGATATCTCCAATTACTTGTGAAATTGGGTGATCTCTTGTTGTTACTAAATCAACAAGGGGTGTTGATGGTGCACCAACCTGTGTTGTTGTTTCCTCTTGTGGAACAACAACTGGTTCTTCAATTTGTTGACCATTTGAGCTTTCCAAAACCTGAGATTCCTCTTCATTGTCACTAAGTTCAGCGTCTTGTTGAATTGTTGAAGGTAATGAATCTTCGTCTGTGATGGTAAGCTGCTTCAGATTTTCTGAAATTGAATGTTCTTGATAACCAGCATCACATAGCTGGCTGATGCTGATTAAGTTGTGCTTTAGTCCTTCTACATAGGCCACTTTCTTGAATGTAATTGACCCTATCTTGACTTGGCCATAGCCTTTTGTTTGTCCAAAGTTTGAATCTCCAAAGATTACTTTGGGTCCATGTTTGGCTTTGAAGGACACAAGGTTCTCCTTGTTGCCAGTCATGTGCTTTGAGCACCCACTGTCCAAGTACCACTGCTGGTTCTCAATTGGATAGGTCTTTACCTGCACATACAACAAATCAATTGTTTTTGACCCAGTTTACCTTGGGCCTTTCTTGATATCCTTTAAACTCTGAAATAAAAGACATCTCAGGTTGACTTTTATAGCCTACAGGATGATATCTCCTAGGGGTATTATCCATTCAGCATAAGGGTTAAAGTGATGAGATGTGGAGCTGGAATTAAATCTTGAATTAACCCCTGAGAACTGACTTTTGCTCTGAACTTGGCTCGACGCACGTCGAGCTTCGGTCGACGGACTCTGGTGAGTGCGTCGAGCTCCATTCATTCGACGGCGAAGTCTTGCTTTGTTCAGAAGGTAGAAGGCGTCGACCTGAGTTCGACGTTTTCTTGCGATTACGTCGAGCTCTGTTCGACCTCCGTCGAGCTTCGTTCGACGCTTTTTGTCCAGTTTCCTGGGTTAAGTCAGCATTCTTCCTAGCCACTATCAAGACTCCTTTACCTTTGTCACTGGTAAATTTGATTTGAGTTGTCAGCACTATGGGTTGGCTGGATGATGCACCCAAGCCCAGTGAACCATTCAATCTTGAGTTTACTGTACTTGTGATGTCCATTAATTTGATACTTCTCCCATTAAGGGTTTCTTCTTCAAATTGTTTGGCCTTAGATAGTTCACCTTTCAGTGAAGCTATCTCCTCCCCACACTGCTTCAACTCTTCTAAGAGTCTAAGATTATCTGAGTTAATGGATTTGCATTCAATCAATTGTTCTCTAAGTGTTATAATTAACTTTTGAGATTCAATCAAGTCGATGCACATAGATTTGAACTCAGATTTAAATTCATCAGAATTAAAATCAAATGAATCTATTACCTGATCCTCAGTAAGTTCCTGATCAGATAGGTGGTCAGCATCAAGCTCTGAATCAGTATTCTTTTGAGATGCATTGATGGCCATCATGCAGAATCCTTTTTCTTCTGCATCATCCTCATCATCACTAGAGCTGTATGATGAATCAGACTCATTAAAGTCACTCCAGGATTCAGCCACAAATCCTTTTCTGGTGTGCTTGTTGTTGCTGGAGGAAGGCTTTTCATGGTACTTCCTTGACTCCTTATCCTTCCTTTTATCTTTTCTTTCCTTCTTGTCCCTTCTGTCCATATCTTGATTTTCTGGACAGTTGGGGACAATGTGTCCTGGTTTCCTGCAGCCAAAACAGATAATATCTTTATTAGTAGATCTGTCATACCTTGGCTTGTCTTTGTCTTTGGATGACCATCTTCTGAAGTTCTTTTTATTCAGCTTATTGAACCTTTTGACAAGTAGGCTCATAAGCTCTTCATTTCCCAACACCTTTTCTTTAGGTTGTTCTTCCTGTGCCTTGAAGGCAATGGTTTTCTCAACCTTTTCAGTTGGTGTGGATATCTTCTGCTCTTCTTCTCTCTTCTTAATGAATTGCTCATAACTCTTGAGCTTTCCTAGAAGAGCTTCTGTGGATAACTCACAGACATTCCTTCCATCTTTAATTGACCAGATTCTTGAGTCCCAAGAGCTAGGGAAACAAGTCAGTATCTTGTCATTTATCTCAGTGAGAGATATGTCCTTATCTAGTGATCTAAGATCACTGATGATTAGACTCAGTCTGTTGTACATGTCAGCAACTGACTCAGACTCTGCCTTTTTGAAGTTCTCATACTGGGTGATGAGGTAGGATCTCCTATCCTTTCTTTCATCTGCAGAACCTGATACAATTTCTGAAAGTTTTTCCCAGATCTCTTTGGCAGTATTGCATTCAGCTACTTTCTGGAAAATGTCATCTGACATGGTTTGAGCCAAGATGTTCATGGCTTTAGCATCTGCTGCCTTCCACTTTCTTATGTCAGCATCAGTTCCTGAAGGAGGAGGAACAGCTGATGTACTTGTTCCTGTGGGAGGCCTTGGACAATCTGTCAACACAGAATTAAAGATGTCCTCATCAAATGAATTCATATAAAGTTTAATCCTTGCCTTCCATAGTGCAAACTTAGAGAGATTGCACATAGGAGGTCTGGTGCTAGCAAAGTCCTTGTTTTGTGCCATGAGTTTTAAAGATAAGTAAAACTAAAAGAAATAACCCTTTTGAGAGAAATGATCTTATCAGAGATCTTTTGATCCAGGTGTTAGCCTGTATGAATGATCAACCTGGCTCTGATACCAATTGAAAGTGAGGGATAAGATCAATCCTAACTCTAGAGGGGGGGTGAATAGAGTGATTTAAAATAGTTTTGCAAATTAAAACTTGTATGGAGAGAAGGCTTAGATTTACTTAGTGTATGGTGCTATAGCAATTAATCAAAGTAAGAAGAGAATCACAGTACAAAGCAAAACACAAAGAAATAAGCAACCAGAATACACAAGGAGCTATAGTGGTTCCCCAAAATCTTGTATAGTCCACTCTTCTATCACCCTTGATAGGAATCCACTTCAAGATGAGTTGATCAGGTGTCTTGAGCACCAGAGAGTTTTTGACCAGGTTCTCACAAACCAAAGGGCTGATTTTTGACCAGGTTTCAGCAAAACCAAAGGTAACTTTTGAAGGGAGTTAAAATCCTGTACAGAGAGAAAAAAAGAAAAAGCTGATGTTGTCTTCTCTATCAATAAGTAGAGAGAAGCAAAGTGGATCTGTTGATGTTGTCAAAGCTCCCCCTGAGATCAAGAAGTAGTTCAGAAGGAGAGCTTTGCACAAGGGTGACAGGTCTTCAATGAACTGATCTGCTCCAGCAAAAGATGATCCAAACAAGTTGGATGGTTGTGTCTGAAGCAATCAGAATTCCTGTGTGTAAGCTTGAATGAATATCACAGAGAGCGAGAGGAAGAATTCTTGTGGTTCTCTGTTGACTGATAGAATAATATCTCTGTGTTCTTCTTCTAAGTCTTTAATAGCCGTTGGCAGCAGGCATTAAATGCTTTCCTTAAATGTCCATGTCTTCAAAGGAAGTGCCAGACAAACATTCCTTAGAAAATTCCTTGAGCCATGCACCAGATTTGCTGTAACGGCCAATAAATCTTCAGCATTAATTGTTCTGACAGAAGAAAAGAAGAAGAAGAATTTGAATTCCTATTCAAAACTGACGGGAGCCTGGAAAGCGTCGAGCTCACAATAAAACGTCGATCTGAGCACGACACACGTCGGCCAGAGAGTGGTTTCAGAAAGCAGAACTGGGCTTGACGGAACGTCGAGCTGAGGTCGACTCCACATCGAGCTGAGGTCGACTCAGCGTTGAGTTGAGGTCGACTCTGCATCGAGCTGAAGTCGACTCTGCGTCGAGCTGAAGTTGACTCTAACTAACCTATGTGACCTTTATAACAACAAGGAGGTCACAACACAAAATCCCTATAGAAATATAGTCATCCTGACCCAAATAGTAATAGGGTGTTCCAACAAACACGACCAAGTGTAGAAGATTTGGAGGGAAGGAGAGAAAGTTGCAGAGAGTATGAAAGCGTAAACGACGAGCGGCGGCCGAAAAAAGATTTTATATTAGGGTTCGACGCGAAAACAGAAAATCGTTGAGCTCAGTTCGACAAAACTTCGAACTCAGCTCGACGATTTGGCTACTGAAGGAATTTGAAGAGTCTCCAATAACGTCGAACTCCGTTCGACGATATTGTCGAGCGTCGAGCTTCGCTCGACGACCTCTGAATAGACAGAAAGGAAGCATGGAGCTAACGGCAGCGCTGAACTCAGATCGACGATTCAGGAAACGTCGATCTGCGGTCGACGATTTCTGGAAAATCGTCGATCTCCATTTGACGATTTCTGGGGAAATGTCGAGCACAGTTCAGAGACAAAACCTATTCTACAGACACAAAAAGAGAAGTTTTTAGCCTAGTCTTGGTCTGTTTTTAGATTTACAAAATCTTGGAGTTTATTTTAAACTGCCTCCATCTAGCATTCCTAACTGATTGTGGAAGAAGTTATGCTTCTTTTCATCCAAAGGATTGGTGAAAATGTCTCCCCTTTGCAAATCAGTTGGGATTTATTCAAGTTCAATTTTGTTTTTCTCAACATTATCCCTTAGAAAATGATGTCTATTTTCTATGTGTTTTGTCCTACTATGGAGGATTGGATTTTGTGCAATGGAAATAGCACTGGTGTTGTCACAAAATATTTTTGACTTCTCTAAGTTGTAACCATAGTCTAGGAGTTGGTTTTGTATCCACAAGATTTGTGAGCAAAAACTGCCTGCAGCCATATATTCAGCTTCAGCAGTTGAAGTTGACACAGATGTTTGTTTCTTACAAAACCAAGAGACAAGTGTGTCACCAAGGAACTGATAAGTTCCACTAGTGCTTTTCCTGTCTATTCTGCATCCAGCATAATCAGCATCTGAGAATCTAGTTAAGTCAAATGCTGAATCTTTTGGATACCAGAGTCCTACATTTGGACAGCTTTTAACATACCTAAGAATCCTCTTTACTAAAGTTAAGTGAGACTCTCTAGGGCTAACTTAGAATCTAGCACAAATGCATGTAGCAAACATTATATCAGGCCTGCTAGCTGTTAGGTACAGTAAAGAGCCAATCATTACTCTATATGTTGTCTGATCAACTGGTTTCCCATGTTCATCAGCATCCAATACAGTATTGGTAGCCATGGGTGTTTTCATACATGATGCATCAGACATACCAAATTTCTTAACCAGCTCTTTTGCATACTTGGTTTGAGAAATAAATATGCCTTCAGCATGTTGTTTGACTTGCAATCCTAAGAAGAAGGATAGCTCACCCATGCTACTCATTTCAAATTTTGAATGCATTAGATTAGAGAATCTTCTGCACAAGTTTGAATCAGTAGACCCAAAATTTAATATCATCTACATAAATCTGCACTAGTAGGGTGTGGGACTTATGGGTTCTAATAAAAAGAGTTTGGTCTACTCTCCCCCTAACAAAATCATTTTTCAGCAAAAAACATGCTAGGGTAACATACCATGCTCTAGGAGCTTGCTTGAGACCATATAATGCTTTGTGTAGTTTAAAAACATAATCAGGATGGGTTAGAGAGATAAAACCTGGAGGTTGTCTAACATAGACTTCTTCTTTGATTTCCCCATTGAGAAAAGCACTCTTGACATCCATTTGATAGATTTTGAATCCCTTGTGAGCAGCATAAGCCAGAAAAATTCTTATGGCTTCTAATCTTGCAACTGGTGCAAAAGTCTGATCATAGTCTATCCCTTCTTCCTGAGAGTACCCTTGAGCAACTAGTCTTGCCTTATTCCTTACAATGATTCCTTGATCATCTTGCTTATTTCTGAACACCCACTTGGTTCCAACAATGGGATGATCCTTTGGCTTAGGCACTAGTTCCCAAACTTTATTTCTTTAAAATTGATGCAACTCTTCTTGCATTGCAATGATCCAGTGTAGATCTTGTTCTGCATCTAGAATGATTTGAGGTTCAATTTGAGAGAGGAAGCAAGTGTGCATCAGGTTCTGGTTGACCTGATTTCTAGTTTGCACACCATCTGAGATGTCTCCAATTACTTGAGAAATTGGATGATCTCTTGTTGTTACTAGATCAACAGGGGGTATTGATGGTTCACCAACCTGTGTTGTTGTTTCCTCTTGTGGAACAACAGTTGGTTCTTCAAGAAGATTTCCTTCCTGATGGTGAGCAGCTTCTTCATCTTCACTACTGTCATCCTTTTGTGTAACTTGTAATCTGTCCAAGTCTTCAGCTAGAGAGTGCACTTGCAAATGTTCTATGGTAGAAGTATTCTTCTCCTTGAAAGACATGTTAGCTTCATCAAAAGAAATGTGGACAGATTCTTCTATTTTTAGAGTAGTTTTATTATAAACCCTATAGGTTTTACTGATCATGGAGTATCCCAGAAACACTCCTTCATCAGCTTTAGCTTGGAATTTTGTTAGATATTTCTTGTCATTATTATGAATGTAACAAGTGCAACCAAAAACCTTAAAATAGTCTACTTTAGGTTTCTTCCCTTTGAGCAATTCATAGGAAGTCTTGCCCTTCAGTTTATGTATCAGACTTCTATTCAACACATAGTTGGAGGTGTTCACTGCCTCAGCCCAAAAGGATAGAGGTAGGTGAGCATCTGCCAACAATGTAGTTGAAGATTCAATAAGGGTTCTATTTTTCCTTTCAGCTACCCCATTTTGTTGAGGAGTTCTAGGAGCTGAGAAAGTATGCCTGATCCCTTCACTTAGACAGAACTCTTGCATGAGAAGAGAATCAAACTCTGTCCCATGATCACTTCTGATCAGGGCAATATGAGTGTTGAACTCAGTCTGAATGCATTTGAGAAAATCTGTCAAACATTTAAAGTTATCAGACTTCTTCCTCAGAAAGAATACCCATGTGAATCTTGAGAAGTCATCTACAACCACTAAAGTATAGGATTTCCCTCCTAAGCTTTGTACTGCAATGGGTCCAAAAAGATCCATGTGTAACAGATACAAAATCCTAGGTGAATCACTCTTGTTAATTGATTTAAAACTACTTTTAGTTTGCTTGCCTAATTGACAAGCCTTGCAGAGTCTTTCCTTCTTGTAGGGGCCAGAAGGCAGTCCTCTGACAAGGTTGTCCTTGGATAGCCTAGCAATGGTTCTAAGGTTAATGTGTCCTAATCTTTTATGCTATAGAATATTAGGTCTAGATATGGAATTAAACAAGCAAATATCTAACTTAGATGAATGAAAGTCTACTAAGTAAATGTTACCTTTCCTGTTACCTGTCAACACAGTTGTGTTGTCTTCTGACTTGATCTTGCATATTTCTTTGTTGAAAGTCACTTGATATCCTTCATCACACAGCTGACTAATGCTTATCAGGTTGTGTTTGAGTCCTTCAACATAGGCTACCTTCTTGAAGGTGACTGTTCCAATTTGAACTGCACCATATCTTTGTAGTTCCAAAGTTTGAATCACCAAAAATTACTTTGGCTCCAAGCTTGGCTTTAAAGGATGTGAAGTTGTCCTTATTCCCTGTCATGTGCTTTGAGCACCCACTATCCAGATACTATAATTGGTTTGATGTTGGATAGGTCTTCACCTGTATAGATAGGAATTTACATATTTTTGACCCAGTTTACCTTGGGCCTAGGTTGATAACCTTTAAATTCAGAAATAAAAGACATCCCAGGTTGACTCTTATGACCTTCAGGATGGTATCTCCTAGGAGGTACTATCCATTCAGTATAAGGGTTAAAGTTTTGGGATGAAGCATTTCTAGGATTGAATTGAGATTTACTTCTAAAGGAAGTTTCAAAGCTCTGAACTGCGTTCGACGATCGTCGAGCTGAGTTCGACGATTTTGGGAAGAATCGTCGAGCTCCGTTCGAAGATCGACTATGAGGGAGTTTAGAGTTCAGGAATCGTTGAACTGAGTTCGACATTTCAGTCTGAGATCGTCGATCTCTGTTCGACGATCGTCGACCTCTGCTCGACGTTTTCTGTTGAACTTTCTTTTTCTTTGGTAGATCTATTTTTTTCCTAGCTACCTATACAACACCCTTTCCTTTATCAGAAATAAATATGATTAGGGTTGTTAATACTATGGGTTGGCTAGATGAAGCACCCAAGCCCAGTGTACTATTTAATCTTGAGTTCACTGTGCTTGTGATGTCCATTAATTTGATACTTCTCCCATTAAGGGATTCTTCAAATTGCTCGGCCTTGGATAGTTCACTTTTTAGTGAAGCTATCTCCTCTCTATAGCATTCTAACTCTTCAGAGAGTTTGAGGTTCTCTGATTTTACAGTGCTATACTCAGATAGTTGTTTTTTGAGGGAAGTGATTTCCTTCTCAGACTCCAACAGATCTAGGCATAGTACTTTAAACTCATGTTTAAAATCCTCAGAACTGAAATCAAAATAATTGATTACTTGATCTTCTTCTAGTTGAGCTTCTGAATCTGATTCTGACTCTTCTGCTTCTGAATCTGTTTGAGAGGCATTGATAGCCATCATGTAGAATTCCTTTTCATCAGCATCATCCTCATCATCACTGGAGCTGGATGAGGCTTCAGAGTCCTCTTCAGTTTCACTCCATATCTCAGCAACAAATCTCTTCCTTGTATGTTTGTTCCTACTGGAGGAGGGTTTGTCTGAGTTGTTCTTTCTGAAATCTTTCTCCTTTCTTCTTTCTCTTCTATCTTTCTTGTCCTTGTTCTTATTTTCTGGACAGTCAGGCACAATATGGCATGGTTTCCTACAACCAAAACATATAATTTCTTTATTGTTATTTGATTTATCATACCTTGGTTTGTCATGACTCTTGTATGATCTCTTTCTGAAGTCTTTTCTGGCCATCTTGTAGAATCTTTTGGCCAGCAGACTTAGGAGCTCATCATTTCCTGTAGCTTTATCTTCAGGCTCCTCTTCTGCAGCTTTGAAGGCTATGGTCTTTTCTTTCCTTGTGACTGGAGAAGTAGCCTTTTGTTCTTCTTCTCTATTTTTAATGAGCAGTTCATAAGATTTGAGCTTGCCCAGGAGAGCTTCAGTGGTGATCTCATTTAGACTTCTGGCATCTTTGATTGGCCAGATTCTTGAATCCCAAGTGCTGGGGAACCACATTAAGATTTTGTCATTCAGCTCAGTCAATGAGATTTCTTTATCCAGAGCCTTTAACTCATTGACAATCAAACTTAGTCTATTGTACATGTCAGCCACTGATTTAGCTTCTCCCTTTTTGAAATTCTCATATTGGCTTATCAGATGGGATCTCCTGTCTTTCCTTTCATCAGCAGATCTTGAGACAATTTCAGAGAGCTTGTCCCAAATTCCTTTGGCTGAGTTGCAGTTAGCTACCTTCTGAAATATCTCATCAGACATTGTCTGAGCTAAGATGTTCATGGCCTTGGCATCTGCAGTCTTCCACTTCTTTATTTCAGCATCTGTTCCTGAAGGAGGTTGAATAGCATTTGTACTTGAGCTTGCTGGTGGACTTGGGCACACTGTCAAAACAGAATTAAATATGTCTTCATCAATAGAGTTCATGTAAAGTCTAATCCTTGCTTTCCAAAGTGCAAACTTGGATAGATTGCACACTGGAGGCCTGATGCTTGCATAATCTTTGTTCTGTGACATGTCTTTATATAAAATTAAATATAATGAAAATAACCCTCTTAAAAGATTGATCTTATCAAGGATCTTTTGGTTCAGGTGTTAGCCTGTATGAACAACCAACCTCCCTCTGATACCAATTGAAAGTGAAGGTAAGATCTATCTCAACTCTAGAGGGGGGGGGGTGAATAGAGTTTATTTGAAGTAAATTCACAATTTTAAACTTGGCAAAGCTTTAAGATTTAATTTATATATAGGTGTAAGGTGCCTTGCTATTGGATTAAAAGAGCAGTAAAAAGAAGAGCACAACACACAGCAAAGAGAACACACAAACAAACCAGAAAACACAAGGAGCTATAGTGGTTCCCCAAAAACCGGGGTACATCTACTCTTCTACCACCCTTGGTAGGAATCCACTGCAGGAAGGGTTGATCAGGTGTCCTGGCACCAATGAGCTTTTGACAAGGTGCTCAAAAACCAAACTAGATTTTTTGATAAGGTGTCTTGCCACCACTGAGTTTTGAAAAGGCTCTTAGAACCAGACTCAGAACTTTTGAAGGGAGTTTTGAAAACCCTTTTACAGAGTGAAAGAAAAAGAAAAAGAAAGAGAGTGAAGGTGTCTTCTCTGTCTCAATCAAACAGAGAAGCACTAGTGGATTTGTATTGTCAAAGCTCCCCCTGAGATGTTGACTAGTTGAAGAGAGGAAGCTTTGCTTCAGGGTGATAGGTCTTCAGAAGCTTCAGATCTCCAGCATAAGATAGTTTCTGCAGAGGCTGAAAGATGAATTGTCTGGAGTCCTTGGGATGAAGCTGTGATCACTTTTTGAGTACACAAAATTATTCAGCTAATTCTTCAGGATTGATCACTTGAGTTTTCTTGTGTTGATCAGAGAATCCTTTGAATCACTTCTTTTTCTTTCTTATCTGTATCAGTCTGTGTATTTGTGTATCTTGTTTCTTGAGAAAAGAAGAAGAAGATTTTTTTTAATTCTCTGGAGATTCTATGTCCAAGATAGTCGTTAACCAGACATTAAATGCCTTCCATAAAAGAATTTGTCTTCTAGAGGAAAGTACAGTAAAACATTCTCTGAATAATTCCTTGAAACTTGCTCCAGAGTAAATGAAAATGGCTGGCAGATCTCTTGACATAAATGCTGAGATAATTTGAAACACATTCCAAAGTCTGACTGAATTTGAATCCTTAAGATCGTCGATCTCTCAGGAAAAACTTCGATCTGAGCTCTACGATCGTCGAACTGAGCTCAGAGACTGGAAATAATCATCACCCAGAAAATGTCGAACTGAGCTCGATGATCGTCAAACTGAGCTCAGCGACCTGGAGAATAAGTGAAGAAGGATCGTCGACCTGAGCTAGAAGATCGTCGACCGGAGCTCGATGATTCAGCTAGGTTGAGCTCAGAGAACGTCGAACGGAGTTCGACGTTTCGTCGACCTGAGCTCGACGATAAAAGTCTTAGACTTGGCTCTCTTTCTGAAATCTTGGAATGGTCCTGGGGGCAGCTTCAAACCTAAGTTCTAAGCCCTAGACACATTCTAATGTTGACCTTTTCAACTATACATCTAGGTCAACCTTGTTTCCTAAGAAAAACATAGTGATCCTTACCCAAATTAGTAATAGGGTGTTCCAACAGGTTTGGGTGAACCTGAGAATTATTGTGTGAACCACCTTGGTCTACAAATAGTAGAATTCCAATTACAAGTTTAAGGGTTACCATAAGGCAACACCTTGACCCCATGACCCCACCATGGCACTCCTAACTCTAAGGGAGGACAATGGGTCACCAAGGACCCATTGGGATCAACCAAAGAGGCTATGTTGACCCAAGTCAACCCTAGTCCTAAAAAGGTCAAAGTGCCCTAACTACGGATCAAGTGGCCTTCAAAGTGCCATAACAACCCCACCCAACCCTTACTAGACATTAGGGGATGCCAATGGGTGACCAAGAACCATTTGGGGTCAACCCAAAGGTCAATTTGACCAAGGTTAACTAAATCCTTGAAATATGTCAAACAAGCTCAAATGGGCTAACTCAAACTCTAGCCCAATCCCTCTTAGGCTAACCTTATTTCCATGAATAATATGGGGGTTAGTATGGTTCCTTTAGGCTGAAATAGACATCAAAATTCGGCCATGGGGACTAGGAGAGAGAAAGCTCCATTTTCCCTTTAACGAAGGAGAGAGAAATTGAGAAAGGAGGTCATTCATGCCCAAGGGAGACCAAGGGCCTCTCCAATTGATTCCAAAAGGCTGGATACACTCCCCCTCATCAGTTTTGAGGAGTTGAACAGCCATGGCAGCAACCAAAGTGGCTGAAATCAATTTCTCCAAGAAGGAAGAGAGAAAAAGGAGAGAGAAGGCCATTAATGGCCATGGGAGATCAAGAGTTCCCCTCCTCACCTCCAAAGGCTTGATACAATCCCCCTCATCAGTTTAGAGAGTTTAACAGCCATGTCCATCCCTAGGTGGCTGCATGCAGGGAATTTTAGTTGGCCGAAATTTCACCTTAATGGCCATTAATGACAATTGGTGCTTGACCCCTCCCCTCCCCTAGTTTGCTATTTTAAAAGCTTCTCGTAGGTTAAAGGAGACGTTTCCACACTTTACCCGAAGAAACCAAGCTAGTTGGTTATGTAGTTACAGAGCACTGAAAGCTCTATCGTCGGAAATGGGAGCATGACGGTCAGGCCGACTCCAGCCCTCCACTAAGGTCCTCTACTCCTTTCTGCGTGGGCTAGAATCTTAGATCATTTAGGACAGAAATAGGGCTCAATTGATCCCGATTGGGAGAGAAAAATTTCATATTTTCCATGGTTTTTCTACCTCTCGGGTTCGCCAAAAACCTCCCCTCCGGCGGTAGTGCTGACGCCCGGCGATAGCCCCCACCTCAATGGAGGTGGTGGCGGTTGTTGCCGGCCTGGGAGGTGGTTGGGTGGCTGGAAAATGGACATGGAAGGTGCTCCAAGTCAGGCTGATCATAGACATTGCCTGGAGGAAGAAGAAAGCAAGGATCCACTCGATTTGCTTTAAGATATGTGCTAGATTTAATAAATTAAATTTAAATTTATGTATTTTCTGCAAAATAATATCACCTGCTTTGAAATTTAAATTAAAAATATTTAATGGCCTATTCAGAAAGAGTGGTCAACATGAAACTTGTAGCCCTATGTGTCTAGTTTATTTTAAAATTAGTTTGAACTAATTTATAGTTTAGGTCAGACCACAACACTCATATTTGTGAGGTCTATACCTAGGCTTGATCAAAGATTGTTTCGGGTGCCCCTATCAATCCTGACCTCCAAATGACTAGAAATTTGGATCATGTGACTTTCATGTCTAGTATTATAACATATCCAAAAATAGGAATTTTTTGAAAACATTTTCCTAAAGTGTTTGCAGATAATTCATAATCCATATATGAATTATTTAAGGAGTCTAATGACCTATAAACCCACAAAAATTTTATGTCTGACTCTTTGGGTCATAGCATGACTATGAATAAAATCTTAGCCCAATTGGGTTAGATTTGAATAGGTTTTTGTGAGACCAAAGTGTGGCACTTTAAGGGTTAATTAGGGCTAGAGTGTGCTTGGGGCTTGGTGGGGCCAATTCTTACCCAAAGGGGTTGGGATTTTGGCCAGAGCCCCATAGTTAGTTTAAACACCCTCACTTTGCGTTTAGGGTGGATTAGGGTGAGTTTTACCTAGGACCCCAGTTCAAACCCTAAGGTTGAACTTTGGGGGTGTGTGTAGGACATGATATTAAATGTCCATGTGTGGACATGGTGTTTAGTCCATGTGATATTAGGGTGGTGAAATGTCGTAGGAAGGAATTTGGTGATATTTAGAGTTAGACACACAACTTAAACCAATTAGGGATAGTTTAGGCCAATACCTTTTATCAAAATATTGAGGGGTCATATGATCTTGGATCGTCATGAGATATTGGTAGGAGTAAGTTTATAGTAATATTAACCTCTAAAATTTATTGTAGGATGTTTAGAAAATAGTTGCCCATACTTGTAATTATAACCTTCATCTTTCCCCATGTGATGATTTTGAAGTAACCATGGTTAGATTAACTTAGAATGATATAAAACTCCGGTAAGGTTAATTAGATATCATTTAGAGGCACTAGAAAAATATTTTGGTTAATTTGGGCATTTCCTCTTAGTACTTCACGTGTTAAGTGAACTAGCGCAAGTTATTTTTATAAATAGATAATAAATACTATATCTTCCTATAAAATTATATTACTTGGCCAGAAAACTTTTTAGGGCCCAGAAGAGCATAGAAAGTTATTACATGTTATTTGGATGAGTTTATAAGAATGTTCCTTCACAAGTGCACTTTAAAGAAATTATTTGAAGTATTTTTATACAAGGCTCACTGACCTTGGAATTGCATTAAACTTAGTCAGTAGTGCTTTTTGATCATTATAAGGATCTGATATTTTTTATATAATTTTTGGACTTTGATTTATGGTACTCCCTTCATTAACTCTAATTATTTGAATTACGTTGAATTAATTATTTAGAGGTTATTACATTTATAAAAATCTGTGAACTTTGGTGTTAACAAATATTTTGCTATCACATAGTGTTCATAATTTTTGGGTGGCCATAACTTAAGGAAATCTAGTACTTTATGTTCAAAATTACCCATGGCCTAACTTTTGGGAAAATCTAATAAATGCCAAATTAATTAGGAACATTACAAGTTTCTAGATTTAGGCTAAATGTGCCAACATAGACCTACAATAATTATCTTAGGGCCTTTGGATGAAAATTTGGAGTACCTCATGTCATGTACATCATCTAGCTTAGGTTGGTCTACATTTAGTAAAACAACGGAAATTGTGATAACATGTGGAATGAATATTGGGATATTGGGTTAATAGTTTACTGATCATGGTAAAGTGAAAAAGAAAGAGAGGGCCTCATTAGGATTCATGATGATGAGAGTGTTGAGTTGACTAGTGTTAAGAGGTGCTCGGGTTCGACGAAAGATCATCTTTCCTGTAGAGAGAGAACGAGTCAAAATACACAGGGTTAGATCCAGTATAATATTAAAAGGGATAGGGAATTAGGTAATAACCAATAATAGTAAGTGCCTCGCGAAAGGGAACGATGAGCTTCAGCTACCATCATAGTTCCTAGTGCCCTGTGAGAGCCCTTCACCAGGAATGCCTTGGGCAATCCGAGGTTAACGTAAGTCATAAGTCTGATGGATTACAAGAGTAATTAGAAATTCTCTAGGATTAAACTTACACTCACACTCCCCAGAGTTGTGCGAGTTAGGTTGGGTCTCACGAGCGGTAGGCTCAGTGGTTTCGATGATGGGCAGGTTAGCCCGGCGAGCCGATGGTTCGGTAAATATTTGTGAAAGACAGAATAGCCTGGGGAGCTTTGGTTCAGTGCAAAATATATTAAAGTTGTGCGTGCATAATATATAAGGTGGTGTGTATTCGGTATTAGAGAGTCGTCACACCAATACAAATACATTGCCTCGATAAGTGCGGTTTAGCACTTAGCCAAATAATGTCCGATGCGCTAGCTGGCAAGAGTACGCAGGAGCACCGCTTAGTACACAAGCGTTGAGACGTATGATAGGTCTGACTGGTAGTGCTGATACCGGTTTAGAGGTGGATGAGGCCCAACCTAACGCTTCCGTTAGCCACTACGGAGGTATCCTGGGAGGTTAGGCTCCAGAAAGGGGGAACTAAAGGTTTGTGTGCACAGAGTCAGGTGTGTGAGTTGCACTTGCATGTTCTCATCAAAGAATACCTACATGACATAGCATAGTCAATTCATATAACCAAAGACACCTATTTTAAAAAAATTTATGGGACTTTTTATACAAAATGGCTTGCAAAACGACTCCTTGGTTTATATGTATGTATGGGCATACATATAGGTCATGGTTACTTACTTAGTTTGTCTTCTCATAGTTTACTAGGTCACCTTGATCATGTGTATACTCCTACTACTTACCTACTATTACTTGCTTATACTTGCTCTATTTATGAACTCATGATGAACTATTTCCGCCACCACCTGTTTACTTTTGTTACTCTCCACCTTCATTACATTCCCATTCCTTCTCCCCACTCGATGCCTAGGTGCCATGGGGGATGGGTGCGGGATGATAGGACTTAGTCTTTTAGGCTAACGGTCGTTGACCAAATCATTTTAGGGGATTGTGGAGCCAAACCAGGATATACAGCCCTAGAGGTCGGTGCGCTTGGAGACGGGACAGTCTAGTACAGGAGTCACGAAATAGGGATGATGACTACTTTGAGTCATCGGTTTTTGTGATAGTTTAGTATAATGATTCCTAAGTTTATTTATATTTCTATGTATTTTTATGCATGTTTTGTTTTATTTATGTTTAATGTCTTTTTATAATTTGATTTAAAATTCCCTAGTTTTAATTATTTTTCTATGTTATTTTTATGCTTGTTATCTTGCATTTTATTATTTTTCTATTGTTTTAGAATTCAACTAATGATTATTATGTTTTTCTTTTGTAGGTTCAATGTTCAAGCCCACATCAACATCCAACCCAAGCCCACTATTGGAGCAGCCCATTGAAGCCCAAGAAGCCCCCCTCATGTCAAACCCGACCACATACATGCAATTCTTCATGCATGTGGCCGGCCCCCTCCCTCTCTCTCCTCCTTTATTATTTTTTCCTTTTTTATTTCACATTCACCCCTTCTTTCCCTCACTCTCATGCTCATTTAAGACTCATCCATCCCACTATCTTATGTTTAATTTTATTTTCATTTTCCTAAAAAAAATGCATGAATCTAGCTATTCTCTCTCCCTCATTTAAATAACATGCATGAACCTTCTCCTCTTTACATGGCCGACCACCCCCTTGTCTCCCCCTCTTCATTTCCATCTAGAACCTTCCCCTTCATCTATAAAAGGACCCCATCCCTCAAGCTTTTGGAAGTAAGTAGAAAATAGAGTGCAAATGTTGAGAGTTAGAGAGCAAGCTTCCATTTCAAGTATTTGTATTTTCTTCTTTTTTTTCCATTTCTCCAAGCAATAGTTTAGTATTTTCCATCTTGTTATGTACTCTTATTCCTTATTTAATGAAAATGCAATTTTCTTTTCTTTTGAGATCTTCCTCTATTATACTTAGCTAATTATATTTTGTTCCCGATCGCGATGAGCTTTTCGATAAAATAACGCATCTTTAATTTTTTGTTTGCATTTGTATTTTTTCTATTTTGATCCTTCTTTGATTTTTATCGTGTCATATCCGTATTCCGGTATACGGTAGTAGGCAATTGATCTCATTTCATAGAAGTCGAGAGACTCATTGATTTGAAAGATCACTCAAAGAAGGAAGGAGTTTCATGCAATCTTAGAGAGAGGATAACGTAAATCCTCCGGATTGGAGTCAAATCCAATAGTGCGGGTTACTTCGGTAATGCGACTTTAGGACATTTTGACTTGTAAAGAGATTTCGGTCAAAACGTCTATAAGTTAGGGGATTTAATGCTCTAGCGAGATTACTTCCTAATATCGGATCCATCACGGTCTTAATAGTATTGCAAATGCTAAACTAATTTATTTCATTATTTTATTTCAAAGTGAATCGTCGATCGAGCACTCTTTCGCAATATTTTATTTCTCTTTTAATTAAGATTAGTTTATTTTATTTTCAAAACACATCAATCGTTCGGTAGGATAATAGAATCGTTGTGAGTAATAGTACTTGCCTGCCCCGAGTTTTTATACGACCTTGATTTATTTATATCACAATAATTGTAAAACGATTGGAACACTTACTTATTCGGATTGTAGTTCGTCAGATGATTTTAACGCATCAAGGGACAGAGAGCCCCGATCATTAGTAGTTACTATAGATTTGTTTCCGCATTGAGTGACTTTAGTGAGGATTATGATGTATCGGGCAGGAGCTCTTTTTATTAGTACTTGATATACTATTACTGTGGACTCTCCCTTTGTGGAGATTTATTTCAAATATATGTGATCTTGTGGACTTGGAATTATACTATTCATTTGTATTCCTCTTCACTTCTGCTATCAGTATGGCTGACAGGATCAGTATTTTGTATTGATGACCTTCCCGGGCGTGTTGGTGTCACCGCAAAGCGGTGGTTCAGGGCATAAGACCCTGTTGGTTTAAAAGAAAAAATAATGGGGGCTTACAAATTGGTATCAGAGGGAAACCTCGATCGGACGAGTAGAAGTCCACTAACCCTGGTTCACACCCGCTCGAGATTTTTTTAGGAACAAATTAAGCAGCGGAAGCTGTGGTGTGCCCATGTGGGGGATAACATGTAATTGTCCACTTTTAATTAGGTTTGACTCAAATTTATTATAATTAGCCTTTGTTATGCAGTCTTCGGCACATCCTACACCGCAGGGAGGAGCTCAGCAAAATTTGAAGGTTGCACCACCTCCCCTGGCTCCTACTCCATTTCTACAGTCGGAGATAAGGAAGACTCTGACAGCCATTTTGGAGGTCTTTAGGGCCCAGCAGGATATGGCTCCGCAGCCAAACCCGGGGGCCAATTGGTTGAGCCCTTCCGAGGACACTCTCCCCATCTTATAATGGACGGATTCGGCCATATATACAAAAGAATGGCTTTATATCATGTTAGAGATGATGACAAGGATACGGTGCCCGTGGGAGGAGAGGGTACCTCTTGTGTTCTCCTATTTGGAGTCTCATGCCAAGAGATGGTGGAAGACACTTCTGGATATGACATTTGCAGATCGGGAGGTTGCTGAAGTCACTTGGGAGGAGTTCAGGGCCACACTATTGGAGCACTTTGTCCAACAGTTGACAAGAGACGAGATGGAAGATAGGTTCCTGCAGCTTTTGCAGGGCAACAGGATGGTGAGGAGTAACACTAAGAGTTCAATCACTTAGCCCAGGCTTCCGGACTCCTATCAACTGGATGATGCGGTGTATACTAAAAGGTTCAATGAGGGCCTTTAATAGGATCTGAGATAGGCTCTTCTGTTTGTATCCGACGGGCCTATACCTCGGATTCTAGAGATGGAAAAGAGGAATGAGGCTGACTGGCACATGACTCCAGGCCGGAAGAGGCCAACTGAGGATCAGGGCCGAGGAGGGAGGAATGATCAGCGGAGGGGCTACTTTGATGATGAGAGAAGGGCATGGAACCAACCCCACCAAGAGGTGAGATAGGAGCTGAGGGAGTGGGTGGTATTAGCCCCTCAACCTCTTTAAATGTGAGAGATACAGAGGCACGAGGGTGTGGCACTTCCCTCGCTCAAGTGAAACAACTCTCATCAGGTAGGGCACATTCGAATAAACTGTCCCATGAGAGGGGCACCTCTACCGGAGCCACAGGCTGCCCCACCTGCTCAGCAGTTTACATGCCGAGGCCGTGGAAGAGGACGTAGTTTCAAGGGTAGAGATCAAAGACAAGATAGGGAGCAGGTGTATGCTCTGAACTTGGCTCCACCTCGGGACCCAGGTAGGGTAATTGTAGGTATGCTAGTAATTTCATGTTAATATCTTCTTTTAGAATTTTTGAAACAACAAACAACAGTAGCATACTAGAAAATGGAAACCATAGGCCCAGTCACCAGACCATACATAAATAAATAGGAATAGTTATGGTGTGCGACAAACTTGCCCACACCTTGGTGGACACGGGGGCGTTGCACGACTTCGTCTCCGAGGAGTTCTTAAAGGGATTAGAGGGAGTCAGGCATTATTCGGGAGTCGCCAGGAGGGTGCATCTCCCCAATACGATGGAGTTCTTAACTACTGCTAAGTTCCTCCTAAAGGTGACTATTGATGGTCTGACACTCGAGGCCCCGATTACGGTCTTGAGGATACAGAACATCGACCTGGTTTTAGGAATTACATAGCTTACTTGGAACTATGCCTAAATTGATTGCCCGACAAATAAGGTTGTACTGAGTTATGATGGCACCTTAGCGACCTTCTAAGGTATTACTCCCGTATCCCGTAGTATGTTATCTTCTACTTAAGATGTCAAGGCCCACATGTAGGGAGATGAATTCTATCAGGTGTTTTTTGAGATGTTCGAGGCCAAGAAGATGGTTGCCAATATATTAGTGGTGTGGGACTTTGCGAATGTGTTTCTAGAGAAGCTACCAGGATTGTTGTTGCATCGGGAGAAGGATTTTCATATCCAGTTTGTGTTAGGAGCTAAGCCGGTGTCTATGGCTCCCTTTCAGATGGCTCCAAAGGAGTTTGTGAAGTTCAGGAGTCAGATGAAGGAGCTTGCGGATGCTGGATTCATTTGGCCAAGTTCCTCGCCTTGGGGAGCTCCGGTCTTGTTTGTGATAAGCAAGGATGACAGCCTCAGGTTGTGCATCGAATATCGTGCAATAAACTGGTTGATAGTCCGGAACACATATCCACTTCCAAGGATTGATGAGTTATTTGATCAACTAGAGGGAGTACATTGGTTCTCAAAGCAGGATCTGAGGTCGGGATACTATCAGTTACAGATTCAGGAAGAAGATATCCCGAAGACAGCGTTTAGCGGTAGATATGGCCTGTACGAGTATATCATGATGTCCTTTGGGCTCACGAATGCGCCATCGGCCTTCAGGAGCTTGTTAAACCAGGTGTTTAAGCCGTACCTCGATAGGTTTGTCATTGTATTCATAGATGGCATCCACATTTATTCGAGGACGAAGTAAGAGCATGCACAATATATGGCCTTGACTCTGGAGAAGCTCAGGGAGCATCCGTTGTTTGTCATATTCAGCTAATACTAGTTTTGGATGACGGAGGTGGCCTTTTTAGCCCACATTATCAGTGGAGCAGGATTGGAGGTGGATCCCGCGAAGATTTTGGTACTGCGAGACTGGCCTCAGTTGAATACAGCCATAGATGTCCGAAGTTTTCTGGGATTGGCCGAGTAATACCTGAAGATTATGCAGGGATTCTATCAGATAGACCTCCCACTCACTTCTTTGACAATGTGAAAGTAGCAAACAAATTACTAATAAACAAGCCGGATCTTTGAATAATTGAAAGCTTTATTATCCAAAAAGATAACTATTACAAAGGTATGACCTCCCTTTTATAGAATGGAGGAGAGAAGAGAGATTACAAATAAGCAATGTGGGACAAATAAAAATAAGAACATGAAAATATACAAGCCGCATAAGCCGCACAGTTAGACTAGCCGCATTGCCACTAAAAAGATGAAGACAGCTGACCAATATCCCCAAGCCGCCAGACCGCTCAGACCGCTAGACAAACCGCAAGACCGCCCAGTCTCCAACCCGGCTACCAAACTACTGGACAAGCCGCCAGACCGCCAGACCTCCTGTAAGACCCCTTTTTTTTTCTTTTTCAAACCCGGGGTCTTATGCCCAGAACCGCCGCTTTGCGGTGACACCTTCGCACCCGGGAAGGTCGTCACTACAACGCGCCGATTTTGCCGGCCTTTTCGATCACAATAAGTAGCATAATAATTGAAGTAAGAACAATGCAATCCACAATAAAAAATCACATGTAAATAAGATAAAATCTCCACGAAGGGAGTGTCCACAGAAAACATCAGAGTACTATAAATGCGGGCTTATGCCCGGTACAAAATGTCCTCACTACAAGTCTCTCATGCGGAAGCGAAAATAGAATCTACTCAGAGTCGAGACTCACGGTCCCGGCTGTATGAACTCCGGAGCTAGACTGCCCCATCTCTAGGCGCACCGATCTCTGGGGCTTCTCCTCCATGCTGGGCTCCAAGATCCCCTAAATGATGCGGTTCGAAAACCGTTAGTCATAAAGACTAAGCCCTATCATCCCCCATCCCTTCCCCCATGGCTCCTAGGTACCGAGCGGGGAGGAAGAAAGGGAAGGACATGATGGTAGAGATAAATAAAGAAACAGGTGACTATGGACTTAATCTAACAAGATGTATTCGGTGAGCAGTTAATATGATTGTTATAATAGGTCTAGCAGTAAGAAAAGCAATTATATGAATTTAAACCTTCACTTATGCGAGAACACATAAGCAAAAGGGATCTTTTGCAAGGCTCCCATCGTATAGAGTGTCCCATACCACTTATACGTTGGGGTGTCGGTTATCAAATAGCAATGGTTGTTATATATTGAAATTAACCTTTGATTTATAAACTTGCCCACACAAGCTTATAGACCAAGGGGTCATTTTGCAGGTCCTAATGTATAAGCGTCCCATACCACTTATACTTTAGGTGTCAGGGTTAAATGAATCGATTATGCTATGACATGCTAGTGGGTTTGATGAAACATGCAAGTGCAACTCACACACCCGACTCTGTGCACACAGACCTTTAGTTCCCCCTTTCGGAGCCGTTAACTCCCAGGATACCTCCGTAGTGGCAGACAGAAGCGGTGGGTTGGGCCTCGCCCACCTCAAAACCAGTAAAAGCACCACTGGTCTGACCTATCGTATGCCTCAACGCTTGGTGCACTAAGCGGACGCCTGCGTACTCTTGCCGGCTGGCGCACCGGACTTCTGCTGGCTAAGTGCTAACCACCTCGCCGAGTCAACGATATCGGTGTCGGTGCAATCGAACTCCCCGATATCGAAAGACCCACCACCTTAACTTTTCCTATTTTATGCACATGCAAGTTTAATCGTAAACACACAAAAACCGAGCCGAAGCTCCCCGGACCAAAACGTCCGTCACTTAACCAACCGAGCCGAAGCTCCCCGGACTCAAACGTCCGTTTCCAAATCACCCGAGCCGAAGCGCTCATCAATCTTCCTGTGCCAACAGTGTTTGTGAAGAGTGCAACCCTAGTTACTAAGTTACTCTTGTCGGTTTGTTATTACAGTTTACGTTAGCCCAGGACTGCCCCCGGTATTGCCCGTGAAGGGCTCTCAAGGGGCACTAGGAACCAAGACGGCGGCATTACGGCCCGAAGTTCCCTTTCGCAAGGCACTTATTGTTATTGGTTTGATCTCCCTTAACCCATTCCCTTCTTACATTACGATAGACTATCCTAGGGTGATTTTTAAACATTCCACTCTTCGGGAAAAGCGATCTTTCGCCGAACCCGAGCACCTCTTAACTCTAGCTATCACCACTTCTCGCTACTCTTTATATCTTCCTATTGTGTTTTCCTCCACATTTTCACCCAGACAAAATGTTTAACTCCCATGACTTCCTCAGATCATGTCCTATTGTATTTCACAAATTGCTATATGCAGACCGACCTAGGCTACATGTCGAACCGGTTATGCAATGATCCATTACTCATCCAAATGCCCTAAATTATTTACTGGAGACTTACCATGATATAAATGACCTAAGTCCAGAAAATGGAAATTTTCCTAATTTATTTGGCATTTAATTAAATTCCTCGAAAATCTCAAGGGCTACCGGTTTGAACATGAACTACTCTAAGTTCTCATGCAAGATGTCCAGCAAATTTATGATAAATAGTAGGTTATCCCAAAAGGTTAAATCTTAAGTATCATAATTTTTCTACCAACAAAAAGGCATGAAAACTATTTTAGAAATAATCTCTAACTTCTGTTGTTTATGAATCAAGTACAGAAAATATTCTTCCAAAAATTATAAATAATTTATGCCATGCAGATAAAGGCCTAAAATTAGTACTGGCCATGTCTGATAATTTTCCAGCAAGTATTTTATCCATAATTAATTTTTAAACATAAAAGCCCATTCTATCATCTGTGAATAAAGTACTAGATTTACTCAACATAAAATTCTATGAAAAAACAAGAATCAATATTCTACTAGTCAAGATCTAAATCCAGAGTTTTAACTGATTATAATTAATTTAAAGCCTCCATATAATTGAAACAATAAATCGGGCAAATAATCCTTTAACACATGTAGTATAATATTTATCAATCATAAAATTCCAGGAAAATTATCATAAGTCTAAAACATCCTAAAACTCCCTCCTCCCGAGTTTCATAATTTTTGGATTAGATTTAGTGCTTAAAATAACTAAAATACATATTAATCCTAAACCAAAATCTCAACTTCTGAGGTACCTAATTACCTCCAATTCCTTCACTATATCAACCAGAGGGTTTTCATCATATCATCCCCCTCTCCTCCAAATTTCAAGGGCATACAAGAGCTTTTGCCCTATGTCCTTCACAAACCTCAAACTCCCACCCATTAGATTTGAGCCAATCTCTTAGGGTAAAATCCACCCTAATCCACACCATGTTACCCAAGAGGGTAGACATAGACTCAACAAATCAGTGGCCACAACTTCAGCCTCTTTTGAGCAGATTTGTCCACTCCATTTCCAATTGTACTTTTCCCCAAAGTACCCCTCACCAAGACCTATCTAGGACTTGATACTTCCCTATTCAAAACTCGACCAATTGAGTTGAAATTTTGTACAGATCTTAACATTAATGCCAGGGACCACCACCCAAAATTTGGGAGAGTTTGGACTTAGTTTCATCTCCTAATTAATTTTATAATGTTTATTAAAATTTTACAAAAAAACTTTAGGCAAAAGTTCTCCAAAAATTCTCATTTTTTGACAGCCTCTCGATATACATATTATAGATCTCCAGTCCAAATTTCAAGTCATTTGGACATGTTATGAACCGTGGGCAACCATTTCAATTTCTGGTTAGCCTAGGTCTTGATCCCACCAAAGCGAGTGATGTGGTCAAACCACTCACCCAAATAGAATAAAATCAATTTTAAATTAAAGTAGACCCAGAGAACTACAACTTTTGTGACTGGTCATTTTTCCTGATTCGGCCTCTAAGTGCCTCGTTTTGGCACCTCAAAATACATTCAAATAACCTATTTTTCCATTATGTAATATATAATAATCTATGGATTATAATATTGATTCTACTGTTCATCTTCTTCATGAACCCGAAAATAGACAAGAAAAACCATTTTTTCCTGTAAGCATTCTGTGATCCGTCGCCGTCCGTTCGGTCACTTCCCTGGCCAGCCACCACCACCACCACCTCCGTTGAGGCGACGGCTATCGGTCGGCGGTGGTTTGGCCGCCGGAGGTGGCGGTTTCCGGCGAACACAAAAATATCTTTTTCATGGTTTTCCATGAAAACGAGAGATGAGTCCGGCTCCGTTGAGCGCGAACTTCCTTTCTAAGAATCCTAAGATCTACCCATGAAAGAGAAAGAGCAGAGGAGGACCTTGTTCGCGGTTTGAAGGCGAGAAGAACGACGGGGTGCCATGGCGCGGTGGTGGCGTTGCTGAACTTCTCCTACAACAAGAACAAGGATCTGATCCGATTACTTGAGCGTGTAACCTTCTCCTCTTGCCCCAAGTGGGCTTTTATAAGTCAGAAAGGGGAAGATGAATGGGTAAAGCCTTAATGGCCATGAAGGCTCCTCCCCTTAACGCTTCGGTTACAGTGAAGGGATAAGAAATGGTGGAAACTGAACAAGTGTGTCCAGCTGGCGGCTTCCTATTGGACCATATCTTCCTCATTTATTATATAATTACAGAAGGAAAACGGCCTGAAATTACTCCTGGTGTAACTTCCCACACCAGCATTTATTACCACGCGTGTTAGAATAATTTCGGGGCTGAACCATCGTTTCGGCCAATGTCACGGGCGTGACACATAGGTCACGGGCGTGACAGGCCCGAATAGCCAATTCTGGGTTCGACGATCGTCGAACTGAGATCGACGATCGTCGAAGGATGGTCACGGGCGTGACACTTGGGTCACGGGCGTGACAGGCCCGAACGACAGATTTTGAGGTCGACGATCGTCGAATTGAGATCGACGATCGTTGAAGGCTGGTCACGCCCTAGGTCACGGGCGTGACAGGCTCGAACGGCAAATTTCGAGGTCGACGATCGTCGAATTGAGATCGACGATCATCGAAGGCTGGTCACGCCCTAGGTCACGGGCGTGACACTCATGTCACGGGCGTGACATGCCCGGGCTGCAACGTCGACGATCGTCTCACGGAGATCGACGATCGTCGAAGGAGTCACGCCCTTAGTCACGGGCGTGACACCTTTGTCACGGGCGTGACATGCCCAGGCAGCACGTTCGACGATCGTCTCGTGGAGATCGACGATCGTCGAAGTAGTCACGCCCAATTCACGGGCGTGACGGGTCGGTCACGGGCGTGACCAACCCGTGACCCGAAATATTGATCGCTTTATTTCAATTTTATGTGCTTCCTGGGGTTTTTGTCACGACCAACTGACTCCTAGGGTCTAGCCGGAAATGGGATGTTACAAATCCCAATAAACAAAACAAAAATTTCGTCCCCGAAATTGAGGTTGAGCCGACGGGGATTTCTATCGGAATAAATCAAACTTGTAACATCCCATACGATCTTTCTATTGGGTTCAGGCGACTATCTGTTTGATAGACGAAGACAATCTCCCAATAAACAAAAGATTAGCCACTACCTTTTTGATTGAGTGCGCATGCCTAGGTCCTGGATTTTTCTTATCTAGTCCTAACTGTTCAAAACAAGAAGGCAATCTATAGAATACCGAGAGGTGGTGAGATATACCTGACTAAACAACTCCGGGTATCTTTGCCTCATTAGATCCTGCGGTTCCCAGGTGTGCTCCTCCTGACCGTGGTTTCTCCACAGAACCTTGACTAAGGGGATCTTCTTGCGGCGCAAGATCCGTACTCCTTTGTCATCGATCCGAACCGGCTCCAAGTGAACAGATCGGTCTGAAGCTACCGGCCCTTCTGTGGTCAAAATTCGCTGTTCCGGGCATAGTAGAGCCCTTCTCAGCGAAGAAATGTGGAAGATGTCGTGTAGAGCTGCCAGCTCTGGAGGCAACTCTAGCCTGTAGGCTAGGGGTCCGATCCGCTCCAGGATCCGGTAAGGGCCCATATACCTAGGGCTGAGTTTCTTCCTCCGACCGCGCACCCGTGAGACTCCGTGCATGGGCCGGATCTTCAAGAACACTCGATCCCCTACCCGAAACTCCACCTGACGATGTCGGGCGTCATAGTATTTAGCCTATCTACTCTGCGCCTCCAACATCCTATCTCTGATCAGTCTCACCTGAGCCTCGGTGTCTTCAACAAAATCCGATCCTAACACCTTCGGATCCTCGTCTTGAACCCAAGAAAGCGGGGTTCTACATTTTCTTCCATACAAGGCTTCATAAGGTGCCATCCTGATGCTGGACTGGTAGCTATTATTATAGGAGAACTCGACCAACGGTAACATCTTCTCCCACGGCTCCCCTCGGTCCAGTATACATAGCCGTAGTAAATCCTCCAAGGTTCGGTTGGTGCGCTCGGTCTGCCCGTCCGTCTGAGGGTGGAAGGCCGTGCTAAAAGTCAACCGGTGCCCAAATATGCCTGCACTGACCGCCACTCCCTGGATGTAAACCGTCCATCGCGGTCCGACACTATCGTCCGGGCACGCCATGATATCGGACATACTGCTCCACAAACTTCCGTACCAGCACTCCCACCGAGTCATCCTTCCTGATCGGTACAAAGCGGGCCACCTTCGTCAACCGATCGACAATCACCCAAATCGAGTCGTTCCCTGTCCGAGACCGGGGAAGACCATGTATAAAATCCATCGTTATATCGTCAAACTTCCACTCCGGCACTGGGAGTGGCTGCAACAGTCCTGCGGGGTTCCTGCACTCCGCCTTCACCAACTGACACGCCTCGCAATGGGTCACGAAGTACGTAATGTCCTTCTTCATGCCCGGCCAAAACATCGTCCTCTTCAAATCAGCGGTCATCTTTGTGATCCCCGGGTGCACCGAGTACCGGCTACAATGCGCCTCCATCATAATATCCTCTCGGATATGGCCTCATGCGGGTATATATACTCTGCCTCTGAAGTGGAGCAAACCATCTCTCAGGGAATAATCTCCTGTCGAACCTTCCTCCAAAGTTCGGAACATCGGCTCCGCCCACGCATCTGTCCTCTGTCCGTCCCGAATGCGATCCCGAATATCGTCTATGGCCACCATCGATTCCAGATACTCCCTATACAGAACTGGGTCATCCTCGGACACTAGGGATATCTGCATATCTCTGAATGACCGGACTAGCTCCATGGACATAACCTGGGGCCCAGCTTCGGAAGTGGCAGCTCTCCGGCTCAACGCGTCGGCCACCACGTTTGCCTTCCCTGGATGGTAGTGCATCTCATACTGATAATCTGCTAAGAACTCCACCCAACGCCTCTGCCTGATATTCAGCTCCTTCTGCGTGTCCACGTATTTCAAGTTCTTGTGATCGGAGAAGATATCGCAGTGGACTCCATAAAGATAATGGCGCCAGACCTTCAGAGCAAAAACGACCGCTCCCATCTCGAGGTCGTGCACCGGGTAGTTCTCTCATGGGTCTTCAGCTGGCGGGAGGCATATGCTATGACATGTCCGTTCTGCATCAGCACCGCTCCCATCCCTTGGTATGATGCGTCGTTATACACCTAGAATCCTTCCTTTCCGGATGGAAGGGCCAGAATAGGGGCTGAGATGAGTCGGTCCTTCAGCTCCTGGAAAGCCGCCTGGCACTGCGGGGTCCAAACAAAAGGTGCCTCCTTCTTTGTCAAAGATGTGAGGGGAGGGCAATCCGAGAGAACCCCTCCACGAACTTCCGGTAGTAACCGGCAAGTCCCAAGAAACTGCGTACATCGGTGGCTGTCCTCAGCTGCGGCCAATCCCGAACTGCCCGAATCTTTGCTGGATCTACTGCTAACCCGGCTCCGCTGATGATGTGGCCTAGGAAGGCCACCTCCTTCAACCAGAACTGACACTTGCTGAATTTTGCATAAAGGCGATGCTCCCGCAACCTCTCCAAGGTCAGTGCCAGATGCCGAGTGTGCTCCTCCTCCGTCCTAGAGTAGATCAGGATGTCGTCTATGAATATTATGACGAACACATCCAAGTAGGCCTCGAAAACCCGGTTCATGAGACTCATGAACGTCGACGGAGCATTCGTGAGCCCAAGGGCATCACGGTGAACTCATACAGGCCATATCTGCTACTAAAGGCCGTCTTCGGGATATCCTCCTCCTGGATCCGCAGCTGGTAGTATCCTGATCTCATGTCCAGCTTCGAGAAATAATGGGCCCCCTCCAGCTGGTCGAATAATTCGTCTATCCGTGGGAGCGGATAGGTATTCCGGACGGTCAGCCTGTTTAGTGCTCGATAATTGATGCGCAGGCGGAGTGTCCCATCCTTCTTCTTCACAAATAGGACCGGTGCTCCCCATGGCGAGGAACTCGGTCTAACAAAACCTGCCTCAACTAATCCTGCAACTGAGTCCGAAACTTTGCCAACTCCTTTGGGGCCATCCGATAAGGGGCCCTAGACGCCGACTTGGCCCCCGGCACAAGCTGTATCTGAAAATCCTGCTCTCGGTGTGGAGGTAGTCCTGGTAGTTTCTCTGGAAAGATGTCAGTGAAATCTCGCACCACCGGGATGTCTGTCACCGACTCCTTAACTTCCGCCATTTCAAAAAGAATCTGATAGACCTCCTCTCCCTGCAGATGGGCCTTAACGGCCTGTACCGAAGATAAGAGTATACGAGAGACAGGTCTTATACCTTCGATGGTAATGAAAGAGTCCCCGTGTCTCACGGTGATCCTCTTTGCCTGGCAGTCAATCTGGGCATAGTTCCAGTGCAGCCATACCATGCCCAGGATCAGGTCGTAGTCCGTCAGCTTCAAAATCGTCGCTGGAGCCTCGAACGCTTTTCCACCAATTTCTGCCTCCATATTGCAGTGATCCGTGGTAAGGAGCTCAGATCCATCTGGTAGTCGCACCCTCATCCTCGAGCCTGTGAACCGCTCCACACCCTCCAGTCCTTCTACGAACGTCTCCGACACAAAGGAGTGAGTAGCTCCAGTATCGAACAGCGTGCGGGCCGGCTTGCCGCTGATGAAGACTATACCTGGGGTGATTAAACATCTTAGGGTTCTATAAAGAATTTTTTTCCTTGTTAACCTATCTAGTGCGGTTCTGAGTTTTAACAACTAAAAGGGAAATTCTATGAAAATAAAGAAGCATTGCTGCGTACCTGCTATGACCTGCTCCGGATTTTGAGGCTGCGCAAGGTCCAAAGCATATACTGCTCTCTTTCCTGTCTACGATCTCCCCACTGGTATCCACGACCACGGCCGCGTCCTCGGCCTCCGTAATGCTGAGCTGGTGGGCCGCCCTGATGTGCTGGAGGTGGTGCCCCCCTCATGGGGCAGTTCCTCCGAATGTGCCCAATCTGATGACAAAGAAAACACTCCGGTGGGGGATACGCCATTCCCCCGGTCTCGGCATCTCCTGCATCCGAAGAGGGTGAGGGGATAATACCACTGTTCCCTCGGCTCCTGCCTCACGTCCTGACGAGGCTGCTCCTCCGTCCTCCTCCCCTCTGGTACAGCACCTCGCCACTGGTCATTTCTACCTCTCCGTCCCTGATCCTCTGCTGGCCGTTTCCGGCCCCAGGTGGCGTGCCAATCTGCCTCAATCCTTTTGGCCATCTCCAAATCCGGGAGATGGGCCCGTCAGATACAAACAACAGAGCCTCCCTCAAGTCCTCCACAGGCCCTTATAGAACCTCCTGATATACCCTGCCTCGTCCAGCTGGTAGGAATCTGCGTATCGAGACAGATGGTCAAACTCTCGATGGTACTCCACCACGGTCCGAGTACCCTGCTTCAGCTATAAGAACCCTCCTCCAAATCATCCCTAGCCGACTGCGGAACGAAATGCTCCAGCAGTGCGGCCCTGAACTCCTCCCAAGTAACCTCTGTAACCTCCCTATCAGTAAATGTCGTGTCCAACAGCGTCTTCCACCACCTCTTTGCATGGGACTCCATGTAGGAGACAACCAGAGCCACCCTCTCCTCCCATGGACACCGAATCCCGGTCAGCATCTCGTACATGATATCTAGCCACTCTTCCGTCCGAACAGCCGACTCTGTCCCCAATAGGATGGGGAGAAAGACCCCGGAAGATGCTGAGCCAGTTGGCCCCCGGATTTGGCTGCGGGGCCGGAACCTGCTGGGCCCTGAAGGCCTCTAGGATGGCAGTCAGGGTCTGTCCCATGTCTGACTGAAGGAAAGGAGTGGGGGCCGGTGGGGGTGGTGCAACATCCTGAGCCTGTTGAACTCCACCTTGTGGCGTAGTCCGTGCTGGAGGCTGCGTAACAAAAACACATGCTGAGAAAACGTTCAAATATTACATAAAGGTGGACAATTTATATGTGATCCCCATATGGGAACACCACTGCTTCCGCTGCTTAGTTTGTCCCCAAACTAAACTCGAGCGGGGGTGACCCAGGGTTTGTGGACTGCTACTTCCTTCTGATCGATGTTTCCTCTGATACCCTTGTAAGACCCCTTTTTTTTCTTTTTCAAACCCGGGTTCTTATGCCCAGAACCGCCGCTTTGCGGTGACACCTTCGCACCCTGGGAAGGTCGTCACTACAACGCGCCGATTCTGCCGGCCTTTTCGATCACAATAAGTAGCACAATAATTGAAGTAAGAACAATGCAGTCCACAATAATAAATCACATGTAATAAGATAAAATCTCCACGAAGGGAGTGTCCACAGAAAACATCAGAGTACTATAAATGCGGGCTTATGCCCGATACAAAATGTCCTCACTACAAGTCTCTTATGCGGAAGCGAAAACAGAATCTACTCAGAGTCGAGACTCACGGTCCCGGCTGTATGAACTCCGGAGCTAGACTGCCCCATCTCTAGGCGCACCGATCTCTGGGGCTGCTCCTCCATGCTGGGCTCCACGATCCCCTAAATGATGCGGTTCGAAAACCGTTAGTCATAAAGACTAAGCCCTATCATCCCCCACCCTTCCCCCATGGCTCCTAGGTACCGAGCGGGGAGGAAGAAAGGGAAGGACATGATGGTAGAGATAAATCAAGAAACAGGTGACTATGGACTTAATCTAGCAAGATTATTCGGTGAGCAGTTAATATGATTGTTATAATAGGTCTAGCAGTAAGAAAAGCAATTATATGAATTTAAACCTTCACTTATGCGAGAACACATAAGAAAAAGGGATCTTTTGCAAGGCTCCCATCGTATAGAGTGTCCCATACCACTTATACGTTGGGGTGTCGGTTATCAAACAGCAATGATTGTTATATATTGAAATTAACCTTTGATTTATAAACTTGCCCACACAAGCTTATAGACCAAGGGGTCGTTTTGCAGGTCCTAATGTATAAGCGTCCCATACCACTTATACTTTAGGTGTCAGGGTTAAATGAATCGATTATGCTATGACATGCTAGTGGGTTTGATGATACATGCAAGTGCAACTCACACACCCGACTCTGTGCACACAGACCTTTAGTTCCCCCTTTCGGAGTCGTTACCTCCCAGGATACCTCCGTAGTGGCAGACGGAAGCGGTGGGTTGGGCCTCGCCCACCTCAAAACCAGTAAAAGCACCACTGGTCTGACCTATCGTACGCCTCAACGCTTGGTGCACTAAGCAGACGCCTGCGTACACTTGCCGGCTGGCGCACCGGACTTCTGCTGGCTAAGTGCTAACCACCTGGCCGAGTCAACGATATCGGTGTCGGTGCAATCGAACTCCCCGATATCAAAAGACCCACAACCTTAACTTTTCCTATTTTATGCACATGCAAGTTTAATCGTAAACACACAAAAACTGAGCCGAAGCTCCTCGGAACAAAACGTCCGTCACTTAACCAACCGAGCCGAAGCTCCCCGGACTCAAACGTCCGTTTCCAAATCACCGAGCCGAAGCTCTCATCAATCTTCCTGTGCCAACAGTGTTTGTGAAGAGTGCAACCTAGTTACTAAGTTACTCTTGTCGGTTTGTTATTACAGTTTACGTTAGCCCAGGACTGCCCCCGGTATTCCCCGTGAAGGGATCTCAAGGGGCACTAGGAACCAAGACGGCGGCATTACGGCCCGAAGTTCCCTTTCGCAAGGCACTTATTGTTATTGGTTGATCTCCCTTAACCCATTCCCTTCTCACATTACGATAGACTATCCTAGGGTGATTTTTAAACATTCCACTCTTCGGGAAAGCAATCTTTCGCCGAACCCGAGCACCTCTTAACTCTAGCTATCACCACTTCTCGCTACTCTTTATATCTTCCTATTATGTTTTCCTCCACATTTTCACCCAGACAAAATGTTTAACTCCCATGACTTCCTCAGATCATGTCCTATTGTATTTCACAAATTGCTATATGCAGACCGACCTAGGCTACATGTCGAACCGGTTATGCAATGATCATTACTCATCCAAATGCCCTAAATTATTTACTGAGACTTACCATGATATAAATGACCTAAGTCCAGAAAATGGAAATTTTCCTAATTTATTTGGCATTTAATTAAATTCCTCGAAAATCCCAAGGGCTACCGGTTTGAACATGAACTACCCTAAGTTCTCATGCAAGATGTCCAGCAAATTTATGATAAATAGTAGGTTAACCAAAAGGTTAAATCCTAAGTATCATAATTTTTCTATCATCAAAAGACATGAAAACTATTTTAGAAATAATCTCTAACTTCTGTTGTTTATGAATCAAGTACAGAAAATATTCTTCCAAAAATTATAAATAATTTATGCCATGCAGATAAAGGCCTAAAATTAGTACTGGCCAAGTCTGATAATTTTCCAGCAAGTATTTTATCCATAATTAATTTTTAAAACATAAAAGCCATTTCTATCATCTGTGAATAAAGTACTAGATTTACTCAACATAAAATTCTATGAAAATTCAGGCATTAATATTCTACTAGTCAAGATCTAAACCCAGAGTTTTAACTGATTATAATTAATTTAAAGCCTCCATATAATTGAAACAACAAATCGGGCAAATAATCCTTTAACACATGAAGTATAATATTTATCAGTCATAAAATTCCAGGAAAATTATCATAAGTCTAAAACATCCTAAAACTCCCTCCTCCCGAGTTTCATAATTTTTGGATTAGATTACTGCTTAAAATAACTAAAATACATATTAATCCTAAACCAAAATCTCAACTTCCGAGGTACCTAATTACCTCCAATTCCTTCACTATATCATCCAGAGGGTTTTCATCATATCATCCCCCTCTCCTCCAAATTTCAAGGGCATACAAGAGCTTTTGTTTCTATGTCCTTCACAAACCTCAAACTCCCACCCATTGGATTTGAGCCAATCTCTTAGGGTAAAATCCACCCTAATCCACACCATGTTACCCAAGAGGGTAGACATAGACTCAACAAATCAGTGGCCACAACTTCAGCCTCTTTTGAGGAGATTTGTCCACTCCATTTCCAATTGTACTTTTCCCCAAAGTACCCCTCACCAAGACCTATCTAGGACTTGATACTTCCCTATTCAAAGCTCGACCAATTGAGTTGAAATTTTGTACAGATCTTAACATTGATGCCAGGGACCACCACCCAAAATTTGGGAGAGTTTGGACTTAGTTTCATCTCCTAATTATTTTATAATGTTTATTAAAATTTTACAAAAACATTAGGCAAAAGTTCTCCAAAAATTCTCATTTTTGGACAGCCTCTCGATATACATATTATAGATCTCCAGTCCAAATTTCAAGTCATTTGGACATGTTATGAACCGTGGGCAACCATTTCAATTTCTGGTTAGCCTAGGTCTTGATCCCACCAAAGCGAGTGCTGTGGTCAAACACTCACCCAAATTGAATAAAATCAATTTTAAATTAAAGTAGACCCAGAGAAATACAACTTTTGTGACTGGTCATTTTCCTAATTCGGCCTCTAAGTGCCTCGTTTGCAGCCTCAAAATACATTCAAATAACCTATTTTTCCATTATGTAATATATAATAATCTATGGATTATAATATTGATTCTACTGTTCATCTTCTTCATGAACCCGAAAACAGACAAGAAAAACCATTTTTTTCCTGTAAGCATTCTGTGATCCGTCGCCGCCGTTCGGTCACTTCCCTGGCCAGCCACCACCACCACCACCTCCGTTGAGGCGACGGCTATCGGTCGGCGGTGGTTTGGCCGCCGGAGGTGGCGGTTTCCGGCGAACTCAAAAATATCTTTTTCATGGTTTTCCATGAAAACGAGAGATGAGTCCGGCTCCGTTGAGCGCGAACTTCCTTTCTAAGAATCCTAAGATCTACCCATGAAAGAGAAAGAGCAGAGGAGGACCTTGTTCGCGGTTTGAAGGCGAGAAGAACGACGGGGTGCCATGGCGCGGTGGTGGCGTTGCTGAACTTCTCCTACAGCAAGAACAAGGATCTGATCCGATTACTTGAGCGTGTAACCTTCTCCTCTTGCCCAAGTGGGCTTTTATAAGTCAGAAAGTGGGAAGATGAATGGGTAAAGCCTTAATGGCCATGAAGGCTCCCCCTTAACGCTTCGGTTACAGTGAAGGGATAAGAAACGGTGGAAACTGAACAGGTATTCCAGCTGGCGGCTTCCTATTGGACCATATCTTCCTCATTTATTATATAATTACAGAAGGAAAATGGCCTGAAATTACTCCTGGTGTAACTTCCCACACCAGCATTTATTACCACGCGTGTTAGAATAATTTCGGGCCTGAACCGTCGTTTCGGCCAATGTCACGGGCTTGACACATAGGTCACGGGCGTGACAGGCCCGAATAGCCAATTCTGGGTTCGAAGATCGTCGAACTGAGATCGACGATCATCGAAGGATGGTCACGGGCGTGACACTTGGGTTACGGGCGTGACAGGCCTGAACGGCAGATTTTGAGGTCGACGATCGTCGAATTGAGATCGACGATCGTCGAAGGCTGGTCACGCCCTAGGTCACGGGCGTGACACCTAGGTCACGGGCGGGACAGGCTCGAACGGCAAATTTCGAGGTCGACGATCGTCGAATTGTGATCGACGATCGACGAAGGCTGGTCACGCCCTAGGTCACGGGCGTGACACTCATGTCACGGGCGTGACATGCCCGGGCTGCAAGGTCGACGATCGTCTCACAGAGATCGACGATTATCGAAGGAGTCACGCCCTTAGTCACGGGCGTGACACTTTGTCACGGGCATGACATGCCCAGGCAGCACGTTCGACGATCGTCTCGTGGAGATCGACGATCGTCGAAGTAAGTCACGCCCAGTCACGGGCGTGACGGGTCGGTCACGGGCGTGACCAACCCGTGACCCGAAATATTGATCGCTTTATTTCAATTTTATGTGCTTCCTGGGGTTCTGTCACGACCAACTGACTCCTAGGGGTCTAGCCGGAAATGGATGTTATAAATCCCAATAAACAAAACAAAATTTCGTCCCCGAAATTGAGGTTGAGCCTACGGGGATTTCTATCGGAATAAATCAAACTTGCAACATCCCATACGATCTTTCTATTGGTTCAGGTGACTATCTGTTTGATAGACGAAGACAATCTCCCTAATAAACAAAAGATTAGCCCCTACCTTTTTGATTGAGTGTGCATGCCTAGGTCCTGGATTTTTCTTATCTAGTCCTAACTGTTCAAAACAAGAAGGCAATCTATAGAATACCGAGAGGTGGTGAGATATACCTGACTAAACAACTCCGGGTATCTTTGCCTCATTAGATCCTGCGGTTCCCAGGTGTGCTCCTCCTGACCGTGGTTTCTCCACAGAACCTGACTAAGGGGATCTTCTTGCGGCGCAAGATCCGTACTCCTTTGTCATCGATCCGAACCGGCTCCAAGTGAACAGATCGGTCTGAAGCTACCGGCCCTTCTGTGGTCAAAATCCGTTGTTCCGGGCGTAGTAGAGCCCTTCTCAGCGAAGAAATGTGGAAGACGTCGTGTAGAGCTGCCAGCTCTGGAGGCAACTCTAGCCTGTTGGCTAGGGGTCCGATCCGCTCCAGGATCCGGTAAGGGCCCATATACCTAGGGCTGAGTTTCTTCCTCCGACCGCACACCCGTAAGACTCCGTGCATGGGCCGGATCTTCAAGAACACTCGATCCCCTACCCGAAACTCCACCTGACGATGCGGGCGTCATAGTATTTAGCCTGTCTGCTCTACGCCTCCAACATCCTATCTCTGATCAGTCTCACCTGAGCCTCGGTGTCTTCAACAAAATCCGATCCAACACCTTCGGATCCTCGTCTTGAACCCAAGAAAGCGGGGTTCTACATTTTCTTCCATACAAGGCTTCATAAGGTGCCATCCTGATGCTGGACTGGTAGCTATTATTATAGGAGAACTCGACCAACGGTAACATCTTCTCCCACGGCTCCCCTCGGTCCAGTATACACAGCCGTAGTAAATCCTCCAAGGTCCGGTTGGTGCGCTCGGTCTGTCCGTCCGTCTGAGGGTGGAAGGTCGTGCTAAAAGTCAACCGGGTGCCCAAATGTGCCTGCACTGACCGCCACTCCCTGGATGTAAACCGTCCATCGCGGTCCGACACTATCGTCCGGGGCACGCCATGATATCGGACATACTACTCCACAAACTTCCGTACCAGCACTCCCACCGAGTCATCCTTCCTGATCGGTACAAGCGGGCCACCTTCGTCAACCGATCGACAATCACCCAATCGAGTCGTTCCCTGTCCGAGACCGGGGAAGACCATGTATAAAATCCATCGCTATATCGTCAAACTTCCACTCTGGCACCGGGAGTGGCTGCAACAGTCCTGCGGGGTTCCTGCACTCCGCCTTCACCAACTGACACGCCTCGCAATGGGTCACGAAGTACGTAATGTCCTTCTTCATGCCCGGCCAAAACATCGTCCTCTTCAAATCAGCGGTCATCTTTGTGATCCCCGGGTGCACCGAGTACCGGCTGCAATGCGCCTCCATCATAATATCCTCTCGGATCTGGCCTCCTGCGGGTATATATACTCTGCCTCTGAAGTGGAGCAAACCATCTCTCAGGGAATAATCTCCTATCGAACCTTCCTCCAAATCTCGGAACATCGGCTCCGCCCACGCATCTGTCCTCTGTCCGTCCCGAATGCGATCCCAAATATCGTCTATGGAAACCATCGATACAAGATACTCCCTATACAGAACTGGGTCATCCTCGGACACTAGGGATATCTGCATATCTCTGAATGACCGGACTAGCTCCATGGACATAACCTGTGGCCCAGCTTCGGAAGTGGCAGCTCTCCGGCTCAACGCGTCGGCCACCACGTTTGCCTTCCTTAGATGGTAGTGCATCTCATACTGATAATCTGCTAAGAACTCCACCCAACGCCTCTGCCTGATATTCAGCTCCTTCTGCGTGTCCACGTATTTCAAGTTCTTTTGTGATCGGAGAAGATATCGCATGGACTCCATAAAGATAATGGCGCCAGACCTTCAGAGCAAAAACGACCGCTCCCATCTCGAGGTCGTGCACCGGGTAGTTCCTCTCATGGGTCTTCAGCTGGCGGGAGGCATATGCTATGACCATGTCCGTTCTGCATCAGCACCGCTCCCATCCCTTGGTATGATACGTCAGTATACACCTGGAATCCTTCCTTTCCGGATGGAATGGCCAGAATAGGGGCTGAGATGAGTCGGTCCTTCAGCTCCTGGAAAGCCGCCTGGCACTGCGGGGTCCAAACAAAAGGTGCCTCCTTCTTTGTCAAAGATGTGAGGGGGAGGGAAATCCGAGAGAACCCCTCCACGAACTTCCGGTAGTAACCGGCAAGTCCCAAGAAACTGCGTACATCGGTGGCTATCCTCAGCTGCGGCCAATCGCGAACTGCCCGAATATTTGCTGGATCTACTGCTAACCCAGCTCCGCTGATGATGTGGCCTAGGAAGGCCACCTCCTTCAACCAGAACTGACACTTGCTGAATTTTGCATAAATGCGATGCTCCCGCAACCTCTCCAAGGTCAGTGCCAGATACCGAGTGTGCTCCTCCTCCGTCCTAGAGTAGATCAGGATGTCGTCTATGAATACTATGACGAACACATCCAAGTAGGCCTCGAAAACCCGGTTCATGAGACTCATGAACGCCGACGGAGCATTCGTGAGCCCAAAGGGCATCACGGTGAACTCATACAGGCCATATCTGCTACTAAAGGCCATCTTCGGGATATCCTCCTCCTGGATCCGCAGCTGGTAGTATCCTGATCTCAAGTACCAGCTTCGAGAAATAATGGGCCCCCTCCAGCTGGTCGAATAATTCGTCTATCCGTGGGAGCGGATAGGTATTCCGGACGGTCAGCCTGTTTAGTGCTCGATAATCGATGCGCAGGCGGAGTGTCCCATCCTTCTTCTTCACAAATAGGACCGGTGCTCCCCATGGCGAGGAACTCGGTCTAACAAAACCTGCCTCAACTAATTCCTGCAACTGAGTCTGAAACTTTGCCAACTCCTTTGGGGCCATCCGATAAGGGGCCCTAGACGCCGGCTTGGCCCCCGGCACAAGCTGTATCTGAAAATCCTCGGTGTAGAGGTAGTCCTGGTAGTTTCTCTGGAAAGATGTCAGCGAAATCTCGCACCACCGGGATGTCTGTCACCGACTCCTTAACTTCCGCCATTTCAAAAAGAATCTGATAGACCTCCTCTCCCTGCAGATGGGCCTTAATGGCCTGTACCGAAGATAAGAGTATACGAGAGACAGGTCTTATACCTTCGATGGTAATGAAAGAGTCCCCGTGTCTCACGGTGATCCACTTTGCCTGGCAGTCAATTTGGGCATAGTTCCAGTGCAGCCATACCATGCCCAGGATCAGGTCGTAGTCCGTCAGCTTCAAAATCATCGCTGGAGCCTCGAACGCTTTTCCACCAATTTTTGCCTCCATATTGCAGTGATCCGTGGTAAGGAGCTCAGATCCATCTGGTAGTCGCACCCTCATCCTCGAGCCTGTGAACCGCTCCACACCCTCCAGTCCTTCTACGAACGTCTCCGACACAAAGGAGTGAGTAGCTCCAGTATCGAACAGCGTGCGGGCCGGCTTGCCGCTGATGAAGACTATACTTGGGGTGATTAAACATCTTAGGGTTCTATAAAGAATTTTCTTTCCTTGTTAACCTATCTAGTGCGGTTCTGAGTTTTAACAACTAAAAGGGAAATTCTATGAAAATAAAGAAGCATTGCTGCGTACCTGCTATGACCTGCTCCGGATTTCGAGGCTGCGCAAGGTCCAAAGCATATACCTACTCTCTTTCCTGTCTACGATCTCCCCACTGGTATCCACGACCACGGCCGCGTCCTCGGCCTCCGTAATGCTGAGCTGGTGGGCCGCCCTGATGTGCTGGAGGTGGTGCCCCCCTCATGGGGCAGTTCCTCCGAATGTGCCCAATCTGATGACAAAGAAAACACTCTGGTGGGGGATACGCCATTCCCCCGGGTCTCGGCATCTCCTGCATCCGAAGAGGGGGAGGGGCTAATACCACCTGTTCCCTCGGCTCCTGCCTCACGTCCTGATGAGGCTGGTCCTTCGTCCTCCTCCCCTCTGGTACAGCACCTCGCCGCTGGTCATTTCTACCTCTCCGTCCTTGATCCTGTGCTGGCCGTTTCCGGCCCCGGGTGGCGTGCCAATCTGCCTCAATCCTTTTGGCCATCTCCAAAATCCGGGAGATGGGCCCGTCAGATACAAACAACAGAGCCTCCCTCAAGTCCTCCCGCAGGCCCTTATAGAACCTCCTGATATACCCTGCCTCGTCCAGCTGGTAGGAATCTGCGTATCGAGCCAGATGGTCAAACTCTCGATGGTACTCCACCACGGTCCGAGTACCCTGCTTCAGCTGTAAGAACCGCTCCTCCAAATCATCCCTAGCCGACTGCGGAACGAAATGCTCCAGCAGTGCGGCCCTGAACTCCTCCCAAGTAACCTCCGTAACCTCCCTATCAGCAAATGTCGTGTCCAACAGCGTCTTCCACCACCTCTTTGCATGGGACTCCAGGCAGGAGACAACCAGAGCCACCCTCTCCTCCCATGGACACCGAATCCCGGTCAGCATCTCGTACATGATATCTAGCCACTCTTCCGTCCGAACAGCCGACTCTGTCCCCAAATAGGACGGGGGAGAAAGACCCCAGGAAGTTGCTGAGCCAGTTGGCCCCCGGATTTGGCTGCGGGGCCGGAACCTGCTGGGCCCTAAAGGCCTCCAGGATGGCAGTCAGGGTCTGTCCCATGTCTGACTGAAAGAAAGGAGTGGGGGCCGGTGGGGGTGGTGCAACATCCTGAGCCTGTTGAACTCCACCTTGTGGCGTAGTCCGTGCTGGAGGCTGCGTAACAAAAACACACGCTGAGAAAATGTTCAAATATTACATAAAGGTTGACAATTTATATGTGATCCCCATATGGGCACACCACTGCTTCCGCTGCTTAGTTTGTCCCCAAACTAAACTCGAGCGGGGGGTGACCCAGGGTTTGTGGACTGCTACTTCCTTCTGATCGATGTTTCCTCTGATACCCTTGTAAGACCCCTTTTTTTTCTTTTTCAAACCCGGGGTCTTATGCCCAAAACCGCCGCTTTGCGGTGACACCTTCGCACCCGGGAAGGTCGTCACTACAACGCGCCGATTCTGCCAGCCTTTTCGATCACAATAAGTAGCACAATAATTGAAGTAAGAACAATGCAGTCCACAATAAAAAATCACATGTAAATAAGATAAAATCTCCACGAAGGGAGTGTCCACAGAAAACATCAGAGTACTATAAATGCGGGCTTATGCCCGGTACGAAATGTCCTCACTACAAGTCTCTCATGCGGAAGCGAAAATAGAATCTACTCAGAGTCGAGACTCACGGTCCCGGCTGTATGAACTCCGGAGCTAGACTGCCCCATCTCTAGGCGCACCGATCTCTGGGGCTGCTCCTCCATGCTGCGCTCCACGATCCCCTAAATGATGCGGTTCGAAAACCGTTAGTCATAAAGACTAAGCCCTATCATCCCCCACCCCTTCCCCCATGGCTCCTAGGTACCGAGCGGGGAGGAAGAAAGGGAAGGACATGATGGTAGAGATAAATCAAGAAACAGGTGACTATGGACTTAATCTAGCAAGATGTATTCGGTGAGCAGTTAATATGATTGTTATAATAGGTCTAGCAGTAAGAAAAGCAATTATATGAATTTAAACCTTCACTTATGCGAGAACACATAAGCAAAAGGGATCTTTTGCAAGGCTCCCATCGTATAGAGTGTCCCATACCACTTATACGTTGGGGTGTCGGTTATCAAACAGCAATGATTGTTATATATTGAAATTAACCTTTGATTTATAAACTTGCCCACACAAGCTTATAGACCAAGGGGTCGTTTTGCAGGTCCTAATGTATAAGCGTCCCATACCACTTAAACTTTAGGTGTCAGGGTTAAATGAATCGATTATGCTATGACATGCTAGTGGGTTTGATGAAACATGCAAGTGCAACTCACACACCCGACTCTGTGCACACAGAACTTTAGTTCCCCCTTTCGGAGTCGTTACCTCCCAGGATACCTCCGTAGTGGCAGACGGAAGCGGTGGGTTGGGCCTCGCCAACCTCAAAACCAGTAAAAGCACCACTGGTCTGACCTATCGTAACGCCTCAACGCTTGGTGCACTAAGCAGACGCCTGCGTACTCTTGCCGGCTGGCGCACCGGACTTCTGCTGGCTAAGTGCTAACCACCTCGCCGAGTCAACGATATCGGTGTCGGTGCAATCGAACTCCCCGATATCGAAAGACCCACCACCTTAACTTTTCCTTTTTTATGCACATGCAAGTTTAATCGTAAACACACAAAAACCGAGCCGAAGCTCCCCGGACCAAAACGTCCGTCACTTAACCAACCGAGCCGAAGCTCCCCGGACTCAAACGTCCGTTTCCAAATCACCCGAGCCGAAGCTCTCATCAATCTTCCTGTGCCAACAGTGGTTGTGAAGAGTGCAACCCTAGTTACTAAGTTACTCTTGTCAGTTTGTTATTACAGTTTACGTTAGCCCAGGACTGCCCCCGGTATTCCCCGTGAAGGGCTCTCAAGAGGCACTAGGAACCAAGACGGCGGCATTACGGCCCGAAGTTCCCTTTCGCAAGGCACTTATTGTTATTGGTTGATCTCCCTTAACCCATTCCCTTCTTACATTACGATAGACTATCCTAGGGTGATTTTTAAACATTCCACTCTTCGGGAAAAGCGATCTTTCGCCGAACCCGAGCACCTCTTAACTCTAGCTATCACCACTTCTCGCTACTCTTTATATCTTCCTATTGTGTTTTCCTCCACATTTTCACCCAGATAAAATGTTTAACTCCCATGACTTCCTCAGATCATGTCCTATTGTATTTCACAAATTGCTATATGCAGACCGACCTAGGCTACATGTCGAACCGGTTATGCAATGATCCATTACTCATCCAAATGCCCTAAATTATTTACTGGAGACTTACCATGATATAAATGACCTAATTCCAGAAAATGGAAATTTTCCTAATTTATTTGGCATTTAATTAAATTCCTCGAAAATCCCAAGGGCTACCGGTTTGAACATGAACTACCCTAAGTTCTCATGCAAGATGTCCAGAAAATTTATGATAAATAGTAGGTGATCCCAAAAGGTTAAATCCTAAGTATTATAATTTTTCTACCATCAAAAGGGCATGAAAACTATTTTAAAAATAATCTCTAACTTCTGTTGTTTATGAATCAAGTACAAAAAATATTATTCCAAAAATTATAAATAATTTATGCCATGTAGGTAAAGGCCTAAAATTAGTACCGGCCAAGTCTGATAATTTTCCAGCAAGTATTTTATCCATAATTAATTTTTAAACATAAAAGCCCTTTCTATCATCTGTGAATAAAGTACTAGATTTACTCAACATAAAATTCTATGAAAATTCAGGCAACAATATTCTACTAGTCAAGATCTAAATCCAGAGTTTTAACTGATTATAATTAATTTAAAGCCTCCATATAATTGAAACAACAAATTGGGCAAATAATCCTTTAACACATGAAGTATAATATTTATCAATCATAAAATTCCAGAAAAATTATCATAAGTCTAAAACATCCTAAAATTCCTTCCTCCCGAGTTTCATAATTTTTGGATTAGATTTAGTGCTTAAAAAAACTAAAATACATATTAATCCTAAACCAAAATCTCAACTTCCGAGGTACCTAATTACCTCCAATACCTTCACTATATCAACCAGAGAGTTTTCATCATATCATCCCCCTCTCCTCCAAATTTCAAGGGCATACAAGAGCTTTTGCCCCTATGTCCTTCACAAACCTCAAACTCCCACCCATTGAATTTGAGCCAATTTCTTAGGGTAAAATCCACCCTAATCCACACCATGTTACCCAAGAGGGTAGACATAGACTCAAAAAATCAGTGGCCACAACTTCAGCCTCTTTTGAGGAGATTTGTCCACTCCATTTCCAATTGTACTTTTCCCCAAAGTACCCCTCACCAAGACCTATCTAGGACTTGATACTTCCCTATTCAAAACTCGACCAATTGAGTTGAAATTTTGTACAGATCTTAACATTGATGCCAGGGACCACCACCCAAAATTTGGGAGAGTTTGGACTTAGTTTCATCTCCTAATTAATTTTATAATGTTTATTAAAATTTTACAAAAACTTTAGGCAAAAGTTCTCCAAAAATTCTCATTTTTGTACAGCCTCTCGATATACATATTATAGATCTCCAGTCCAAATTTCAAGTCATTTGGACATGTTATGAACCGTGGGCAACCATTTCAATTTCTGGTTAGCCTAGGTCTTGATCCCACCAAAGCGAGTGTTGTGGTCAAACCACTCACCCAAATTGAATAAAATCAATTTTAAATTAAAGTAGACCCAGAGGGCTACAACTTTTGTGACTGGTCATTTTTCCTAATTCAGCCTCTAAGTGCCTCGTTTTGCAGCCTCAAAATACATTCAAATAACCTATTTTTCCATTATGTAATATATAATAATCTATGGATTATAATATTGATTCTACTGTTCATCTTCTTCATGAACCCAAAAACAGACAAGAAAAACCATTTTTTCCTGTAAGCATTCTGTGATCCGTCGCCGGCCGTTCGGTCACTTCCGTGGCCAGCCACCACCACCACCTCCGTTGAGGCGACGGCTATCGGTCGGCGGTGGTTTGGCCGCCGGAGGTGGCAGTTTCCGGGGGACTCAAAAATATCTTTTTCATGGTTTTCCATGAAAACAAGAGATGAGTCCGGCTCCGTTGAGCGCGAACTTCCTTTCTAAGAATCCTAAGATCTACCCATGAATGAGAAAGAGCAGAGGAGGACCTTGTTCGCGGTTTGAAGGCGAGAAGAACGACGGGGTGCCATGGCGCGGTGGTGGCGTTGCTGAACTTCTCCTACAACAAGAACAAGGATCTGATCCGATTACTTGAGCGTGTAACCTTCTCCTCTTGCCCCAAGTGGGCTTTTATAAGTCAGAAAGTGGGAAGATGAATGGGTAAAGCCTTAATGGCCATGAAGGCTCCTCCCCTTAACGCTTCGGTTACAGTGAAGGGATAGGAAACGGTGGAAACTGAATAGGTGTGTCCAGCTGGCGGCTTCCTATTGGACCATATCTTCCTCATTTATTATATAATTACAGAAGGAAAACGGCCTAAAATTACTCCTGGTGTAACTTCCCACACCAGCATTTATTACCACGCGTGTTAGAATAATTTCGGGCCTGAACCGTCATTTCGGCCAATGTCACGGGCGTGACACATAAGTCACGGGCATGACAGGCCCGAATAGCCAATTCTGGGTTCGACGATCGTCGAACTGAGATCGACGATCGTCGAAGGATGGTCACGGGCGTGACACTTGGGTCACGGGCGTGACAAGCCCGAACGGCAGATTTTGAGGTCGACGATCGTCGAATTGAGATCGACGATCGTCGAAGGCTGGTCACGCCCTAGGTCACGGGCGTGACACCTAGGTCACGGGCGTGACAGGCTCGAACGGCAAATTTCGAGGTCGACGATCGTCGAATTGAGATCGACGATCGTCGAAGGCTGGTCACGCCCTAGGTCACGGGCGTGACACTCATGTCACGGGCGTGACATGCCCAGGCTGCAAGATCGACGATCGTCTCACAGAGATCGACGATCGTCGAAGGAGTCACGCCCTTAGTCACGGGCGTGACACCTTTGTCACGGGCGTGACATGCCCAGGCAGCACGTTCGACGATCGTCTCGTGGAGATCGACGATCGTCGAAGTAGTCACGCCCAAGTCACGGGCGTGACGGGTCGGTCACGGGCGTGACCAACCCGTGACCCGAAATATTGATCGCTTTATTTCAATTTTATGTGCTTCCTGCGGTTCTGTCACGACCAACTGACTCCTAGGGGTCTAGCCGGAAATGGGATGTTACAAATCCCAATAAACAAAACAAAAATTTCGTCCCCGAAATTGAGGTTGAGCCTACGGGGATTTCTATCAGAATAAATCAAACTTGTAACATCCCATACGATCTTTCTATTGGGTTCAGGCGACTATCTGTTTGATAGACGAAGACAATCTCCCCAATAAACAAAAGATTAGCCCCTACCTTTTTGATTGAGTGCGCATGCCTAGGTCCTGGATTTTTCTTATCTAGTCCTAACTGTTCAAAACAAGAAGGCAATCTATAGAATACCGAGAGGTGGTGAGATATACCTGACTAAACAACTCCGGGTATCTTTGCCTCATTAGATCCTGCGGTTCCCAGGTGTGCTCCTCCTGACCGTGGTTTCTCCACAGAATCTTGACTAAGGGGATCTTCTTGCGGCACAAGATCCGTACTCCTTTGTCATCGATCCGAACCGGCTCCAAGTGAACAGATCGGTCTGAAGCTACCGGCCCTTCTGTGGTCAAAATCCGCTGTTCCGGGCGTAGTAGAGCCCTTCTCAGCGAAGAAATGTGGAAGACGTCGTGTAGAGCTGCCAGCTCTGGAGGCAACTCTAGCCTGTAGGCTAGGGGTCCGATCCGCTCCAGGATCCGGTAAAGGCCCATATACCTAGGGCTGAGTTTCTTCCTCCGACTGCGCACCCGTGAGACTCCGTGCATGGGCCGGATCTTCAAGAACACTCGATCCCCTACCCGAAACTCCACCTGACGATGCCGGGGGTCATAGTATTTAGCCTGTCTGCTCTGCGCCTCCAACATCCTATCTCTGATCAGTCTCACCTGAGCCTCGGTGTCTTCAACAAAATCCGATCCTAACACCTTCGGATCCTCGTCTTGAACCCAAGAAAGTGGGGTTCTACATTTTCTTCCATACAAGGCTTCATAAGGTGCCATCCTGATGCTGGACTGGTAGCTATTATTATAGGAGAACTCGACCAACGGTAACATCTTCTCCCACGGCTCCCCTCGGTCCAGTATACACAGCCGTAGTAAATCCTCCAAGGTCCGGTTGGTGCGCTCGGTCTGCCCGTCCGTCTGAGGGTGGAAGGCCGTGCTAAAAGTCAACCGGGTGCCCAAATATGCCTGCACTGACCGCTACTCCCTGGATGTAAACCGTCCATCGCGGTCCGACACTATCGTCCGGGGCACGCCATGATATCGGACATACTGCTCCACAAACTTCCGTACCAGCACTCCCACCGAGTCATCCTTCCTGATCGGTGCAAAGCGGGCCACCTTCGTCAACCGATCGACAATCACCCAAATCGAGTCGTTCCCTGTCCGAGACCGGGGAAGACCATGTATAAAATCCATCGCTATATCGTCAAACTTCCACTCCGGCACCGGGAGTGGTTGCAACAGTCCTGCGGGGTTCCTGCACTCCGCCTTCACCAACTGACACGCCTCGCAATGGGTCACGAAGTACGTAATGTCCTTCTTCATGCCCGGCCAAAACATCGTCCTCTTCAAATCAGCGGTCATCTTTGTGATCCCCGGGTGCACCGAGTACCGGTTGCAATGCGCCTCCATCATAATATCCTCTCGGATCTGGCCTCCTGCGGGTATATATACTCTGCCTCTGAAGTGGAGCAAACCATCTCTCAGGGAATAATCTCCTGTCGAACCTTCCTCCAAAGCTCAGAACATCGGCTCCGCCCACGCATCTGTCCTCTGTCCATCCCGAATGCGATCCCGAATATCGTCTATGGCCACCATCGATGCCAGATACTCCCTATACAGAACTGGGTCATCCTCGGACACTAGGGATATCTGCATATCTCTGAATGACCAGACTAGCTCCATGGACATAACCTGGGGCCCAGCTTCGGAAGTGGCAGCTCTCCGGCTCAACGCGTCGGACACCACGTTTGCCTTCCCTGGATGGTAGTGCATCTCATACTGATAATCTGCTAAGAACTCCACCCAACTCCTCTGCCTGATATTCAGCTCCTTCTACGTGTCCACGTATTTCAAGTTCTTGTGATCGGAGAAGATATCGCAGTGGACTCCATAAAGATAATGGCGCCAGACCTTCAGAGCAAAAACGACCGCTCCCATCTCGAGGTCGTGCACCGGGTAGTTCCTCTCATGGGTCTTCAGCTGGCGGGAGGCATATGCTATGACATGTCCGTTCTGCATCAGCACCGCTCCCATCCCTTTGTATGATGTGTCGGTATACACCTGGAATCCTTCCTTTCCGGATGGAAGGGCCAGAATAGGGGCTGAGATGAGTCGGTCCTTCAGCTCCTGGAAAGCCACCTGGCACTGCGGGGTCCAAATAAAAGGTGCCTCCTTCTTTGTCAAAGATGTGAGGGGGAGGGCAATCTGAGAGAACCCCTCCACGAACTTCCGGTAGTAACCGGCAAGTCCCAAGAAACTGCGTACATCGGTGGCTGTCCTCAGCTGCGGCCAATCGCGAACTGCCCAAATCTTTGCTGGATCTACTGCTAACCCGGCTCCGCTGATGATGTGGCCTAGGAAGGCCACCTCCTTCATCCAGAACTGACACTTGCTGAATTTTGCATAAAGGCGATGCTCCCGCAACCTCTCCAAGGTCAGTGCCAGATGCCGAGTGTGCTCCTCCTCCATCCTAGAGTAGATCAGGATGTCGTCTATGAATACTATGACGAACACATCCAAGTAGGCCTCGAAAACCCGGTTCATGAGACTCATGAATGCCGACGGAGCATTCGTGAGCCCAAAGGGCATCACGGTGAACTCATACAGGCCATATCTGCTACTAAAGGCCGTCTTCGGGATATCCTCCTCCTGGATACGCAGCTGGTAGTATCCTGATCTCAAGTCCAGCTTCGAGAAATAATGGGCCCCCTCCAGCTGGTCGAATAATTCGTCTATCCGTGGGAGTGGATAGGTATTCCGGACGGTCAGCCTGTTTAGTGCTCGATAATCGATGCACAGGCGGAGTGTCCCATCCTTCTTCTTCACAAAAAGGACCGGTGCTCCCCATGGCGAGGAACTCGGTCTAACAAAACCTGCCTCAACTAATTCCTGCAACTGAGTCCGAAACTCTGCCAACTCCTTTGGGGCCATCCGATAAGGGGCCCTAGACGCCGGCTTGGCCCCCGGCACAAGCTGTATCTGAAAATCCTGCTCTCGGTGTGGAGCTAGTCCTGGTAGTTTCTCTGGAAAGATGTCAGCGAAATCTCGCACCCCCGGGATGTCTGTCACCGACTCCTTAACTTCCGCCATTTCAAAAAGAATCTGATAGACCTCATCTCCCTGCAGATGGGCCTTAACGGCCTGTACCAAAGATAAGAGTATACGAGAGACAGGTCTTATACCTTCGATGGTAATGAAAGAGTCCCCGTTTCTCACGGTGATCCTCTTTGCCTGGCAGTCAATCTGGGCATAGTTCTAGTGCAGCCATACCATGCTCAGGATCAGGTCGTAGTCCGTCAGCATCAAAATCGTCGCTGGAGCCTCGAATGCTTTTCCACCAATTTCTGCCTCCATATTTCAGTGATCCGTGGTAAGGAGCTCAGATCCATCTGGTAGTCGCACCCTCATCCTCGAGCCTGTGAACTGCTCCACACCCTCCAGTCCTTCTACGAACGTCTCCGACACAAAGGAGTGAGTAGCTCCAGTATCGAACAGCGTGCGGGCCGGCTTGCCGCTGATGAAGACTATACCTGGGGTGATTAAACATCTTAGGGTTCTATAAAGAATTTTCTTTCCTTGTTAACCTATCTAGTGCGGTTCTGAGTTTTAACAACTAAAAGGGAAATTCTATGAAAATAAAGAAGCATTGCTGCGTACCTGCTATGACCTGCTCTGGATTTCGAGGCTGCGCAGGGTCCAAAGCATATACCTGCTCTCTTTCCTGTCTACGATCTCCCCACTGGTATCCACGACCACGGCCGCGTCCTCGGCCTCCGTAATGCTGAGCTTGTGGGCCGCCCTGATGTGCTGGAGGTGGTGCCCCCCTCATGGGGCAGTTCCTCCGAATGTGCCCAATCTGATGACAAAGAAAACACTCTGGTGGGGGATACGCCATTCCCCGGGTCTCGGCATCTCCTGCATCCGAAGAGGGGGAGGGGCTAATACCACCTGTTCCCTCGGCTCCTGCCTCACGTCCTGACGAGGCTGGTCCTCCGTCCTCCTCCCCTCTGGTACAGCACCTCACCGCTGGTCATTTCTACCTCTCCGTCCCTGATCCTCTGCTGGCCGTTTCCGGCCCCGGGTGGCGTGCCAATCTGCCTCAATCCTTTTGGCCATCTCCAAAATCTGGGAGATGGGCCCGTCAGATACAAACAACAGAGCCTCCCTCAAGTCCTCCCGCAGGCCCTTATAGAACCTCCTGATATACCCTGCCTCGTCCAGCTGGTAGGAATCTGCGTATCGAGCCAGATGGTCAAACTCTCGATGGTACTCCACCACGGTCCGAGTACCCTGCTTCAGCTGTAAGAACCGCTCCTCCAAATCATCCCTAGCCGACTGCGGAACGAAATGCTCCAGCAGTGCGGCCCTGAACTCCTCCCAAGTAACCTCCGCAACCTCCCAATCAGCAAATATCGTGTCCAACAGCGTCTTCCACCACCTCTTTGCATGGGACTCCAGGAAGGAGACAACTAGAGCCACCCTCTCCTCCCATGGACACCGAATCCCGGTCAGCATCTCGTACATGATATCTAGCCACTCTTCCGTCCGAACAGCCGACTCTGTCCCCAAATAGGACGGGGGAGAAAGACCCCGGAAGATGCTGAGCTAGTTGGCCCCCGGATTTGGCTGCGGGGCCGGAACCTGCTGGGCCCTGAAGGCCTCCAGCATGGCAGTCAGGGTCTGTCCCATGTCTGACTGAAGGAAAGGAGTGGGGGCCGGTGGGGGTGGTGCAACATCCTGAGCCTGTTGAACTCCACCTTGTGGCGTAGTCCGTGCTGGAGGCTGCGTGATGCGCGTAAAATACGGCAAGCGTACCGGTCGCACAAGTAATAAAGTTGGGAATGAATCCCCGGATGTCGGTCTCTTGAGGAATGCAATTGGAGTCGAACGATTTAGACTCTAAAACTATCGTTATGAGAGTTAATTGAAATAAACAGAAAAAGAAAGGGGCTTTGGTTGGTGGTCTTACGACCGATTACACTAATGTAAACTATGCGGCTCGCAATCACCGCTTCTCAAGGCGAGATGGATGTAGCGGCCGCGATGCCGTACTTCGATTGGCGAGTGGACGGAAGTCTAGCGAGTGAGGTGATTAGTGCGAAGCGAGCTTGAGTGAAACGAACGTGTGGAGTGGAGCGAGATGGAGCGAGGCGCATCAAAGAATAAATCTCTAAAGCAAGATGAAACACAACCAAACGAAATAACACTAGAAGTTGATGTTCATTACAAGCACAAACATTCCATACAACAAGAAAAGAGAGAAAATGCAAAACCACGAGATTGAAGATCCACCGCGGTTGTTGGCCGGAGGTGTGGGTTGTCAATCCGCTTCCAAGCGCAGTCCGAGGAGGGCTTCCGGTACCACCGAGCTGTCACCTCGAGGGCCTGTTACTCCGTTCTCTAGGTATGCTTTGTCTTCTTCCTTGGTGGAAAGCTCGGAGAAGAATGCTTCAATGGCCGGGAGGATCGCCGGAGGATGCAGATTGCTTCGGAATCACCGGAGAAGGTCCTCCCGTTGGTAGGAATGAAGGTGGAGGTGAATGGGACTGCTGGAGGGCGAAACGGCGGACTGGCGAAGGTTCCGTAACGATGCTCTCGCCCTAATTCGCGGAACAGCGTATTTATAGCTTGCAGAATAAATAGGGCGCACGACCACTGGCGCACGACCAGTGGTCGTGCACGACCAAGGTCAGCGCCCGTGCGTGAGCAACCTGTAGACCTGCATCAGAAAATCAGTGGTCGCGCACGATCAGCAGCGCACGATCAGTGATCGTGCGAGGCAATGCTGATGATCGTGCGGAAAGAGCCAGACAGTCTTTTGCAAAATGGGTATGACTGCGCACGATCGACGGCACACGATCAGTGGTCATGCGAGGTATGGCAAGTGATCGTGCGGAAGGTTCAAGACAGAGTTTTCACAAATGAGACCGGGCTGCGCACGATCAGTGATCGTGCGCTAGGAGGTCGATGGTCATGCGTGGGTAAAAACGCACGACCACTGACTCCTTTGCCAAAAATAGTGAAACGCCTATCCCGAATGCCCTCACGATCCCCAAACCTGCAGGAAAACTGCACGGGACATCGATCGTGGCAGCCACAGCAAACAGTGATAAACATAGCAAGAAAGTAAATGCACACAAGCACAGAAAATGGGCTAAAAAGGTGCACAGGGCGTGGAAAACCGTAGCGAACCAAAAGGAGTGCAAATGACGCTAAACGGTGTGCAAAGACAAGAAAATGAGCCCAGATGAGTCCGCAAACAGGTATAAAATATGGACTCATCACACCCCCAGACTTAACTGTTTGCGCGCCCCGAGCAAACAAAACCTAAGCAGACGGGGAAAATGAACTAGCTAAGAAAGAAATTACAGAACGGAGTACCATGCGAAGTCGCATGCTCGCGTGCATAAAAATAAAGTAGAGGAAATTCTTGAGTATACAAAATATTTTATATTTTTCACAATGCGTAACAAAAATTTATTATTACCCCAAAGTAGAATCACGGTGAATCATCCGGTCTTACGCAGGGAGAAAGTAGACAGGCCACTAAGGTGAGCATTGCCGAAGACCGGGGCTCAAGATTACCCCCAAAGGAATCCACCAATGTCGGAAACCATAAGCTTGCCCGTTCGCACTCTCTCCACGGCACTAGTCAACTCAAGCGCAAGTCCGTAGGACTTCGGGTAATAATGGGGCTTGGGTTACGGTGAGATAAACAATGATAAAAAGAAAGGCTATGCACCTAACCCAAATGAGCTAGCCTAAAATAATCCCTCGGCAAACCACAATATAACCAGGTGCACCACACCCCCAGACTTGATTTGTACAACATGGGTGTGTGCACCGCCTACTCCAAATCCAAATCTTCTCAAATAAATATTTTCAATCAAACTCTTTTTTTTTCTTTTTTCTTTTTCTTTTCTCTTTTTCTCTTTTAAATATTTTCTTTTTCTTTTTACAAAATCAGCACATTTTTTTCTTTTGGGCACAACCACATATCACAAATACGAATCACCACATCACAACCCAACATAAAATGTAAACTACTAAAGCTCGAATTGGGTGTGCGACTAGGATAGGCTATAAGGCTTTGGTGAAATACTAGTGGAGCTGAATCAAAAGAAGGGTAGGCACAACGGGGCTAGCAAGGGCGAAGTTAGGAATGGGTACAAAGCTCAACCGGGCCAAAAGGTGGCCTACATCACTCTCACGCTAGACTAAACCGTGTACCAATGCTTCAAGAATAGCTTGGGGCAAGTTCTTAGCAGCCGAGAAAGATAATCCTTCCTCCCGACTCAAGCAATACGAGTCTAGTGGCGGCTACACACATTCCTACGCTACCGTTTGATTCACACCGGATTCACCAACTTTTGAGTAGAATAAAAGAATTTACGCAGATAGAAAAATATAAACTATAAGCATACAAAAAAATTAAATCTACTCAAATTTCTACACAAAACGAGAGCAGTTGACGAGAAAAACAGCAAGGCCAACATTTTACTCCGTCGCACAATCCTCAACTAGCACAAAAATTTTCCAAATCGAACAAAGATACAGGTTCAACTCATGACACGCAAACCGCTAAGCTCGCGCTCAAGTGGGTGCAGTGGTGTGCAACAGGAGTCTAACACAATGAAGCAAAAAGGAAAACTACTGGCATGCGAAATTAAATGTGCTCGTGGAGTGCACAAGCGGCTCTTCCCCCCAGACTTGAATGAAAACATAAGCAAGAAAAATAGACATTCGACCAAGGAATGAAATCTGAAGCGAGAGAGAGTACCAATGCTCCAAAGAGGGGAGCATGCCAGAAGATTGCGTGATGATTCGCGGGAGTTCCTGCTTCGCACAAAAGATAAGCTGAACCTGCGAATTAGGCCGAACAAAAGAAAATACAAAAAAAAAGATAGAAAACATAAAATAAAATAAAACATAAACAAGGGGACCAAAAGGTCCAAGCTTGGGTTGTCTCCCGAATAGCCCTTTTGTTTACCGTCCTTAAGGTGGACCAAATACCTGTATTAGCAGTTGTATATAATGTTTATGCAGCAAAATAGATAAATAACGACCAAAAATAAAATAAAATAAATCGGACAAACAAGAAACACAGATTCTGAAGACACAAATGCAGAAGTAGCTGTGGGGTGGAGGAATTGCACTCATTCCTCGTCGCTGCTGTCGATCTCAACGGGCGGCGGGCGGGGAGCGGGAGCGGAACGAACTGGCGGCGGAGGGATGCTCAGGCCACCACGCAACGCGTGCTGATATACCAAGTTTTGCACCCACAACTGGGAGGCCTCGATGTCCGCAAGGCGCTCATTCAGAAATGGAATGTTCTGACCCGGCAACAGCGCCAAAAAATTGATGCGCGTAAAATACGGCAAGCGTACCGGTCGCACAAGTAATAAAGTTGGGAATGAATCCCCGGATGTCGGTCTCTTGAGGAATGCAATTGGCGTCGAACGATTTAGACTCTAAAACTATCGTTATGAGAGTTAATTGAAATAAACAGAAAAAGAAAGGGGCTTTGGTTGGTGGTCTTACGACCGATTACACTAATGTAAACTATGCGGCTCGCAATCACCGCTTCTCAAGGCGAGATGGATGTAGCGGCCGCGATGTCGTACTTCGATTGGCGAGTGGACGGAAGTCTAGCGAGTGAGGTGATTAGTGCGAAGCGAGCTTGAGTGAAACGAACGTGTGGAGTGGAGCGAGATGGAGCGAGGCGCATCAAAGAATAAATCTCTAAAGCAAGATGAAACACAACCAAACGAAATAACACTAGAAGTTGATGTTCATTACAAGCACAAACATTCCATACAACAAGAAAAGAGAGAAAATGCAAAACCACGAGATTGAAGATCCACCGCGGTTGTTGGCCGGAGGTGCGGGTTGTCAATCCGCTTCCAAGCGCAGTCCGAGGAGGGCTTCCGGTACCACCGAGCTGTCACCTCGAGGGCCTGTTACTCCGTTCTCTAGGTATGCTTCGTCTTCTTCCTTGGTGGAAAGCTCGGAGAAGAATGCTTCAATGGCCGGGAGGATCGCCGGAGGATGCGGAATGCTTCGGAATCACCGGAGAAGGTCCTCCCATTGGTAGGAATGAAGGTGGAGGTGAATGGGACTGCTGGAGGGCGAAACGGCGGACTGGCGAAGGTTCCGTAACGATGCTCTCGCCCTAATTCGCGGAACAGCGTATTTATAGCTTGCAGAATAAATAGGGCGCACGACCACTGGCGCACGACCAGTGGTCGTGCACGACCAAGGTCAACGCCCGTGCGTGAGCAACCTGTAGACCTGCATCAAAAAATCAGTGGTCGCGCACGATCAGCAGCGCACGATCAGTGATCGTGCGAGGCAATGCTGATGATCGTGCGAAAATAGCCAGACAGTCTTTTGCAAAATGTGTATGACTGCGCACGATCGACGGCGCACGATCAGTGGTCGTGCGAGGTATGGCAAGTGATCGTGCGGAAGGTGCAAGACAGAGTTTTCACAAATGAGACCGGGCTGCGCACGATCAGTGATCGTGCGCCAGGAGGTCGATGGTCGTGCGTGGGTAAAAACGCACGACCAGTGACTCCTTTGCCAAAAATAGTGAAACGCCTATCCCGAATGCCCTCACGATCCCCAAACCTGCAGGAAAACTGCACGGGACATCGATCGTGGCAGCCACAGCAAACAGTGATAAACATAGCAAGAAAGTAAATGCACACAAGCACAGAAAATGGGCTAAAAAGGTGCACAGGGCGTGGAAAACCGTAGCGAACCAAAAGGAGTGCAAATGACGCTAAACGGTGTGCAAAGACAAGAAAATGAGCCCAGATGAGTCCGCAAACAATTTTTGTACCAAGAACGCTCGGATTTTGCGCGATACTTAAAAATTACAGGCAGCCAATTTTTGTACCAAGATCGCTCGGATAACGCTGAGGGTGCGCTAGGGGGATACAGAAATGAGGCAAAGCTACCGCAAGCATTTTTAGACTAAAAGGCAAGAATATATAAGATGAGATGAGAAAAGTGGAAGAAAATTGCCCAAAAATTCTAAAAGAAAAGAAAAGAATACGCTACCTAGATAACTATTGGGTTTTCTGTCTCCCAACAGGACTTATTCAAATTCTCGACTTTGCTTAACTGATTGGCGTATGGAAATGGAAATGCCCAGGCAATTGTTCTTGCTCGCGTGTTGGTAGCGGGTACCGGTATGGAGACAGAACAAATGCCCCACTACCTGTATAAGTACACCTGCCGAGAGTGTCAGGCATGGGCAAGACATAACTTGTGAAGTTCTTCATCTCCAACTCCACCTGCATCTGGTTGCTAGCAGACATAGGCCGCATTACAAGCCCGTGCACTGGTTGAACCGGTTCTAAGATGGAATCCTGCAGTGAAGTGGAAACAAGAACGGGGTCAAGAAATAAATCAGAAGAATAACATAAACAATCCTTAATCTTGGAAATGATCCCGGAATCATCTCCCGTTGGTGGAATTGCAGAAATCTGAACACCACTGTCCAGGATGGTGCAAGAAGTTCCTAGCGCAGCATCCATTTCGTCCGCGCATTGGACATCCTCACATGGGGTGAAGGTAGCAACCTCAACCACGGAAATGTCCTCCTCGACCGGATCTAATAGAAAGCTGAGAGTGCTAGTTTCCACCTGCGAATCAGCCTCAACAGAAACATCAGAAAAAGAATGAATACTATGCAAAGCGGAAGGCGGAGGTACAGAACTCAACGGGGAGTCAAGAACTGTCTCTTCGCAACCGGACTCGATGCTAGGTGATGCATGTTCATCAGAAGTATACGTATCCATGCCGGGATGGGGATCGACACAAGCATCGGGGCATGTACCGGAAGTGCTTTCTCCAAAACATGGAGATGGCATCGATGCATATCCCGAGGCTGAAGGGGTGCTGCCCACGGTGGAAGTGGGAATAATCCGGAAGTCCGGCTCAGTATCCACTTCCAATTCAGCTAAATAAGCAGTGCAGTCCTTCAATGCATGATCCCAGCTTCGACAAAAGATGCACTGCTTAGCCGGCTTCCGCGGTGAAGCGTTTGCTGAAGCCGAGAAAAAGTAGTGCGGTAATGGCTCCGCTGGTCGGTGGATGACCGGCTTATGTCTACGAAATGTAGAGTCATGAATTTCCTGGGAACTATACTTCTAGGGACATCGATCACTTGCATGCGAGATATCTCCACAATGAGGGCAACGAATATTGAAATTGGCCCACATTGCGGAAATATCAAAGTCAAACGGAAGCAACTACTTTACAAAGATTCATCGCGCAAAACTTACAATTCCAACAATGAACTACAGCAGAAGAGAAAAGAAATGAAACAGAGCAAAACAAATTAACTCGAATACCAATATTTTCAGAAATCATGATCGTTCAACAGTTGCATTCCCCGGCAACGGCGCCAAAAACTTGATGCGCGTAAAATACGGCAAGCGTACCGGTCGCACAAGTAATAAAGTTGGGAATGAATCCCCGGATGTCGGTCTCTTGAGGAATGCAATTGGCGTCGAACGATTTAGACTCTAAAACTATCGTTATGAGAGTTAATTGAAATAAACAGAAAAAGAAAGGGGCTTTGGTTGGTGGTCTTACGACCGATTACACTAATGTAAACTATGCGGGTCGCAATCACCGCTTCTCAAGGCGAGATGGATGTAGCGGCCGCGATGCCGTACTTCGATTGGCGAGTGGACGGAAGTCTAGCGAGTGAGGTGATTAGTGCGAAGCGAGGTTGAGTGAAACGAACGTGTGGAGTGGAGCGAGATGGAGCGAGGCGCATCAAAGAATAAATCTCTAAAGCAAGATGAAACACAACCAAACGAAATAACACTAGAAGTTGATGTTCATTACAAGCACAAACATTCCATACAACAAGAAAAGAGAGAAAATGCAAAACCACGAGATTGAAGATCCACCGCGGTTGTTGGCTGGAGGTGCGGGTTGTCAATCCGCTTCCAAGCGCAGTCCGAGGAGGGCTTCCGGTACCACCGAGCTGTCACCTCGAGGGCCTGTTACTCCGTTCTCTAGGTATGCTTCGTCTTCTTCCTTGGTGGAAAGCTCGGAGAAGAATGCTTCAATGGCCGGGAGGATCGCCAGAGGATGCGGAATGCTTCAGAATCACCGGAGAAGGTCCTCCCATTGGTAGGAATGAAGGTGGAGGTGAATGGGACTGCTGGAGGGCGAAACGGCGGACTGGAGAAGGTTCCGTAACGATGCTCTTGCCCTAATTCGCGGAACAGCGTATTTATAGCTTGCAGAATAAATAGGGCGCACGACCACTGGCGCACGACCAGTGGTCGTGCGCGACCAAGGTCAGCGCCCGTGCGTGAGCAACCTGTAGACCTGCATCAGAAAATCAGTTGTCACGCACGATCAGCAGTGCACGATCAGTGATCGTGCGAGGCAATGCTGATGATCGTGCGGAAATAGCCAGACAGTCTTTTGCAAAATGGGTATGACTGCGCACGATCGACGGCGCACGATCAGTGGTCGTGCGAGGTATGGCAAGTGATCGTGCGGAAGGTTCAAGACAGAGTTTTCACAAATGAGACCGGGCTGCGCACGATCAGTGATCGTGCGCCAGGAGGTCGATGGTCGTGCGTGGGTAAAAACGCACGACCACTGACTCCTTTGCCAAAAATAGTGAAACGCCTATCCCGAATGCCCTCACGATCCCCAAACCTGCAGGAAAACTGCACGGGAAATCGATCGTGGCAGCCACAGCAAACAGTGATAAACATAGCAAGAAAGTAAATGCACACAAGCACAGAAAATGGGCTAAAAAGGTGCACAGGGCGTGGAAAACCGTAGCGAACCAAAAGGAGTGCAAATGACGCTAAACGGTGTGCAAAGACAAGAAAATGAGCCCAGATGAGTCCGCAAACAGGTATCAAATATGGACTCATCACTGCGTAACAAAAACACAGGCTGAGAAAACGTTCAAATATTACATAAAGGTGGACAATTTATATGTGATCCTCATATGGGCACACCACTGCTTCCGCTGCTTAGTTTGTCCCCAAACTAAACTCGAGCGGGGGGTGACCCAGGGTTTGTGGACTGCTACTTCCTTCTGATCGATGTTTCCTCTGATACCCTTGTAAGACCCCTTTTTTTTCTTTTTCAAACCCGGGGTCTTATGCCCAGAACCGCCGCTTTGCGGTGACACCTTCGCATCCGGGAAGGTCGTCACTACAACGCGCCGATTCTGCCGGCCTTTTCGATCACAATAAGTAGCACAATAATTGAAGTAAGAACAATGCAGTCCACAATAATAAATCACATGTAAATAAGATAAAATCTCCACGAAGGGAGTGTCCACAAAAAACATCAGAGTACTATAAATGCGGGCTTATGCCCGGTACAAAATGTCCTCACTACAAGTCTCTCATGCAGAAGCGAAAACAGAATTTACTCAGAGTCGAGACTCACGGTCCCGGCTGTATGAACTCCGGAGCTAGACTGCCCCATCTCTAGGCACACCGATCTCTAGGGCTGCTCCTCTATGCTGCGCTCCACAATCCCCTAAATGATGCGGTTCGAAAACCGTTAGTCATAAAGACTAAGCCCTATCATCCCCCACCCCTTCCCCCATGGCTCCTAGGTACCGAGCGGGGAGGAAGAAAGGGAAGGACATGATGGTAGAGATAAATCAAGAAACAAATGACTATGGACTTAATCTAGCAAGATGTATTCGGTGAGCAGTTAATATGATTGTTATAATAGGTCTAGCAGTAAGAAAAGCAATTATATGAATTTAAACCTTCACTTATGCGAGAACACATAAGCAAAAGGGATCTTTTGCAAGGCTCCCATCATATAGAGTGTCCCATACCACTTATACGTTGGGGTGTCGGTTATCAAACAGCAATGGTTATTATATATTGAAATTAACCTTTGATTTATAAACTTGCCCACACAAGCTTATAGACCAAGGGGTCGTTTTGCAGGTCCTAATGTATAAGCATCTCCATACCACTTATACTTTAGGTGTCAGGGTTAAATGAATCGATTATGCTATGACATGCTAGTGGGTTTGATGAAACATGCAAGTGCAACTCACACACCCGACTCTGTGCACACAGACCTTTAGTTCCCCCTTTCGGAGCCGTTACCTCCCAGGATACCTCCGTAGTGGCAGACGGAAGCGGTGGGTTGGGCCTCGCCCACCTCAAAACCAGTAAAAGCACCACTGGTCTGACCTATCGTACGCCTCAACGCTTGGTGCACTAAGCGAACGCCTGCGTACTCTTGCCGGCTGGCGCACCGGACTTCTGCTGGCTAAGTGCTAACCACCTCGCCGAGTCAACGATATCGGTGTCGGTGCAATCGAACTCCCCGATATCGAAAGACCCACCACCTTAACTTTTCCTATTTTATGCACATGCAAGTTTAATCGTAAACACACAAAAACCGAGCCGAAGCTCCCCGGACCAAAACGTCCGTCACTTAACCAACCGAGCCGAAGCTCCCCGGACTCAAACGTCCGTTTCCAAATCACCCGAGCCGAAGCTCTCATCAATCTTCCTGTGCCAACAGTGTTTGTGAAGAGTGCAACCCTAGTTACTAAGTTACTCTTGTCGGTTTGTTATTACAGTTTACGTTAGCCCAGGACTGCCCCCGGTATTCCCCGTGAAGGGCTCTCAAGGGGCACTAGGAACCAAGACGGCGGCATTACGGCCCGAAGTTCCCTTTCGCAAGGCACTTATTGTTATTGGTTGATCTCCCTTAACCCATTCCCTTCTTACATTACGATAGACTATCCTAGGGTGATTTTTAAACATTCCACTCTTCGGGAAAAGCGATCTTTCGCCGAACCCGAGCAACTCTTAACTCTAGCTATCACCACTTCTCGCTACTCTTTATATCTTCCTATTGTGTTTTCCTCCACATTTTCACCCAGACAAAATGTTTAACTCCCATGACTTCCTCAGATCATGTCCTATTGTATTTCACAAATTGCTATATGCAGACCGACCTAGGCTACATGTCGAACCGGTTATGCAATGATCCATTACTCATCCAAATGCCCTAAATTATTTACTGGAGACATACCATGATATAAATGACCTAAGTCCAGAAAATGGAAATTTTCCTAATTTATTTGGCATTTAATTAAATTCCTCGAAAATCCCAAGGGCTACTGGTTTGAACATGAACTACCCTAAGTTCTCATGCAAGATGTCCAGAAAATTTATGATAAATAGTAGGTGATCCCAAAAGGTTAAATCCTAAGTATCATAATTTTTCTACCATCAAAAGGGCATGAAAACTATTTTAGAAATAATCTCTAACTTCTGTTGTTTATGAATCAAGTACCGAAAATATTATTCCAAAAATTATAAATAATTTATGCCATGCAGATAAAGGCCTAAAATTAGTACTGGCCAAGTCTGATAATTTTCCAGCAAGTATTTTATCCATAATTAATTTTTAAACATAAAAGCCCTTTCTATCATCTGTGAATAAAGTACTAGATTTACTCAACATAAAATTCTATGAAAATTCAGGCATCAATATTCTACTAGTCAAGATCTAAATCCAGAGTTTTAACTGATTATAATTAATTTAAAGCCTCCATATAATTGAAACAACAAATCGGGCAAATAATCCTTTAACACATGAAGTATAATATTTATCAATCATAAAATTCCAGAAAAATTATCATAAGTCTAAAACATCCAAAACTCCCTCCTCCCGAGTTTCATAATTTTTGGATTAGATTTAGTGCTTAAAAAAACTAAAATACATATTAATCCTAAACCAAAATCTCAACTTCCGAGGTACCTAATTGCCTCCAATTCCTTCACTATATCAACCAGAGGGTTTTCATCATATCATCCCCCTCTCCTCCAAATTTCAAGGGCATACAAGAGCTTTTGCCCCTATGTCCTTCACAAATCTCAAACTCCCACCCATTGGATTTGAGCCAATCTCGCGTCAAGTCCAAAATATCGCGTCTGGGCGAAAAATTCGCGTCTGGGCAAAAATATCGCGTCCGGGTGAAAAAACCGCGTGCGGGCAAAAAAATCGCGTTTGGGCGAAAAAATCGCGCCCGGGCGAAAAATCGCGCCGGGCGAAAAAATCGTGTCCGGCGAAAAAAACGTGTCCGGCGGAAAAAAACGCGTTTGGGCGAAAAAAACCTTGTTTGGCCGAATAATTCATGTTCGGCGAAAAAAATTGTGTCTGAGCGAAAAAATTACGTCTAGATGAATAATTCGGCCCAGGCGACCAAAAATTGAATCGTAGCGAAAAATTTCCGTACGGGCAAAAAAAACACATTCGGGCAAAAAATTGCGTTATAGAGAAAAAAACCGTGTTCGTGCAGAAATATCGCATTCGGGAGAAAAAAGCCTGCCTGGGTAAAAAAATGCTTCAAGACAAAAATTACGTCTGGCCGAAAAAATCGTACACAGACGAAAAAAACACGTCCGTGCAAAAAAATTGCGTCCCGATAAAAAATTGTGTTCGGCCGAGAAAAATCACGTTCAGGCTAAAAAATGGTCTAATTTTGGAAAACCGGACTGAATATCCGCCACTAGAGATAGATATTGAATCTATGAGTTTTTAGATTACGGTGAATATCGACGACTTTCCATCAGAAAGCCAATTCCAATTTAAAATTTTTGATACGAACAAGAGAAATGACATTCATATTCTCAAACCAATACTTCAATATCAATGTCTGTGAAACGAACGGACCCTTAGGGTAAAATCCACCCTAATCCACACCATGTTACCCAAGAGGGTAGACATAGACTCAACAAATCAGTGGCCACAACTTCAGCCTCTTTTGAGGAGATTTGTCCACTCCATTTCCAATTGTACTTTTCCCCAAAGTACCCCTCACCAAGACCTATCTAGGACTTGATACTTCCCTATTCAAAACTCGACCAATTGAGTTGAAATTTTGTACAGATCTTAACATTGATGTCAGGGACCACCACCCAAAATTTGGGAGAGTTTGGACTTAGTTTCATCTCCTAATTAATTTTATAATGTTTATTAAAATTTTACAAAAACTTTAGGCAAAAGTTCTCCAAAAATTCTCATTTTTGGACAGCCTCTCGATATACATATTATAGATCTCCAGTCCAAATTTCAAGTCATTTGGACATGTTATGAACCGTGGACAACCATTTCAATTTTTGGTTAGCCTAGGTCTTGATCCCACCAAAGCGAGTGCTGTGGTCAAACCACTCACCCAAATTGAATAAAATCAATTTTAAATTAAAGTAGACCCAGAGGGCTACAACTTTTGTGACTGGTCATTTTTCCTAATTCGGCCTCTAAGTGCCTCGTTTTGCAGCCTCAAAATACATTCAAATAACCTATTTTTCCATTATGTAATATATAATAATCTATGGATTATAATATTGATTCTACTGTTCATCTTCTTCATGAACCCGAAAACAGACAAGAAAAACAATTTTTTCCTGTAAGCATTCTGTGATCCGTCGCCGGCCGTTCGGTCACTTCCCTGGCCAGCCACCACCACCACCACCTCCGTTGAGGCGACGGCTATCGGTCGGCGGTGGTTTGGCCGCCGGAGGTGGCGGTTTCCGGCGAACTCAAAAATATCTTTTTCGTGGTTTTCCATAAAAACGAGAGATGAGTCCGGCTCCGTTGAGCGCGAACTTCCTTTCTAAGAATCCTAAGATCTACCCATGAAAGAGAAAGAGCAGAGGAGGACCTTGTTCGCGGTTTGAAGGCGAGAAGAACGACGGGGTGCCATGGCGCGGTGGTGGCGTTGCTGAACTTCTCCTACAGCAAGAACAAGGATCTGATCCGATTACTTGAGCGTGTAACCTTCTCCTCTTGCCCCAAGTGGGCTTTTATAAGTCAGAAAGTGGGAAGATGAATGTGTAAAGCCTTAATGGCCATGAAGGCTCCTCCCCTTAACGCTTCGGTTACAGTGAAGGGATAAGAAACGGTGGAAACTGAACAGGTGTGTCCAGCTGGCGGCTTCCTATTGGACCATATCTTCCTCATTTATTATATAATTACAGAAGGAAAACGACCTGAAATTACTCCTGGTGTAACTTCCCACACCAGCATTTATTACCACGCGTGTTAGAATAATTTCGGGCCTGAACCGTCGTTTCGGCCAATGTCACGGGCGTGACACATAGGTCACGGGCGTGATAGGCCCGAATAGCCAATTCTGGGTTTGACGATCGTCGAACTAAGATCGACGATCGTCGAAGGATGGTCACGGGCGTGACACTTGGGTCACGGGCGTGACAGGCCCGAATGGCAGATTTTGAGGTCGACGATCGTCGAATTGAGATCGACGATCGTCGAAGGCTAGTAACGCCCTAGGTCACGGGCGTGACACCTAGGTCACGGGCGTGACAGGCTCGAACGGCAAATTTCGAGGTCGACGATCGTCGAATTGAGATCGACGATCGTCGAAGGCTGGTCACGCCCTAGGTCACGGGCGTGACACTCATGTCACGGGCGTGACATGCCCGGGCTGCAAGGTCGACGATCGTCTCACGGAGATCGACGATCGTCGAAGGAGTCACGCCCTTAGTCACGGGCGTGACACCTTTGTCACGGGCGTGACATGCCCAGGCAGCACGTTCGACGATCGTCTCGTGGAGATCGACGATCGTCGAAGTAGTCACGCCCAAGTCACGGGCGTGACCAACCCGTGACCCGAAATATTGATCGCTTTATTTCAATTTTATGTGCTTCCTGGGGTTCTGTCACGACCAACTGACTCCTAGGGGTCTAGCCGAAAATGGGATGTTACACCTCCAGACTGCCCGGTCTCAGCCGACAGACCACTCAATCTCAACACTCCCCCTCAAGCTGGAGCATAGATATCAATCATGCCCAGCTTGTCGCAAATATGAAACAAAGAAGCGGACACCGGATTGGTGAAGACATCTGCCAACTCGTTGTTAGAAGTGACGAACGGAGTACAAATCTATTTCTTCATAATCTCTTCTCGAATAAAGTGGCAGTCGGCCTCTATGTGTTTTGTTCTCTCATGAAAGACCGGATTTTTCGAAAAGTATATCGCAGGCTTGTTGTCGCAGAACATAGGAAGAGGATAGTTATAGACCTCTCCTAGGTCAAGCATGAGAGCCCGTAACCATTTTAACTCACATGTGGTTGATGCCAAACTACGATATTCCGCTTCTACACTAGAACTGGAGACCACAGACTGTTTCTTGCTCTTCCAGCTCACAAGATTTCCTCCAACAAATGTACACAAACCCGATGTTGACTTGCGGTCTCCTTTATCATCATCATAGCTTGAATTTGAGAACGCTTCAACCCTCAAATGACCATTCTTCTAAAAAAATAGTCCTTTCCCTGGAGCTGCTTTAACATACTCCAATATCCTCAGGGCAGACTGTAGATGACACTCTCTAGGAGCTTGCATGAATTGGCTAACCTTTCCTACACCATAGGAGATATCAGGTCTGGTCACTGTGAGATAAATGAGTTTGCCCACTAGACGCCGGTACCTCGAAGAATCAGATAGAGGAGGCGAGACATTTGTCCACGTTTTGTCTTCCCCAATAGCCATGGGACATCTGGCAGGTTTAGCACCAGTCAACCCTGCCTCTTTTAGCAAATCAAGAGCATACTTCCGTTGGGAGAGAACTAAAGAGTTGGGTTTCCGAGAAATCTCAATCCCCAAAAAGTATTTGAGAGAGCCTATATCCTTAGTGAAAGTATCTAGTGTCAACTAAGTCCACCTATGGGAGGGGGAATAGGTCTCGGGCAGTATTTTGTGGAATTTAAAAAACCTGCACAAATAACAAACACAACACAGAAAAACACACAAACAATTATATTGTTTCCCCGATTTGGGTACGTCAACTCTCCCCCTTCGACGTATCTCCCACCAAGGGACGACTCGGTCACTTCTCCAATCGGATTGAAATCCAATCCTCACACTACGGAAGGTGATAGTTTAACTTTCAAGACAGCCTAAACACCTAGAGGGGGGGTGAATAGGTTCTGCTTATTTATAAAAACTTCTAGGCAGAATTCAATTCAATGACTAACAAAAGAATCACGGCAATCACAGAAAATAAAACATCACAGATTGCACAATGTTTTATAGTGGTTCCCCAAGGTCTGGGTACATCCACTTTCCCCCTTCACCTATCTAGCAGTATGCTAGATTCGGCCAAACTTCCACTAATCTCAGATCAACAGATCCTACAACTCAGAACCCAACTGGTTCCTACAACTCAGGCACAACAGCCCTACCTCAGCCTTGCCCCAAGGCCTACAACTCAGAGAAGATTCTTCTCCTACACTCAGGCAAATAGCCCTACCACTCAGAGTTCAACACTCCTACACTCAGCCTTTATAACACAGGCTTACAACTCAGATCTGTGAAAACAGATCCTACAGAAATATAGAAAAGATTATTTAACTGTCTTGCCTAAATTGAGAGAGAAATAGCCAAGACAATTCTTGATCAGCTGATGCAATCAACTGTATCTGAGCCTTCTTCAAAGCTTCTTGAATATGAACTTAGCTGAGTTGATTCCAAACAGCTTCTTGAGAATCCACTGGTGGTTTCTTTCTTCTTCTTCTTCAAATTCTGGCTTGATCTCTCTCTATCCAGCACTTTGAATGATTCTTCTGAATTCTGATTAGAACTCTTCTTTGATCTATCCTTAGATAGTCTTCTTTGATCTTCCGGAGAAGATCTTCTTAAGTGCCTAGCACTTTCTTGAAATGAATTGGATTGTAATCCTTCTCAACTTTTTGATTCTTATCAATGTTTTCAAAAGTTACTTTCTCCTTCCGAATCTGTCTATTTATAGACTTTCTTCATGGTAACCGGCTGATCCGGTTTCTAACCGTTTTCTGACAAGTCTGACAGCTTCAGTTAACCGGTGGCAACCCACAGCTGTCAAGTCTTCAAACAAGTCCTGTGCCTTAGTCTTGAACCACAAGTTGTCGAGACAGTCTGTCAGAAAGTGTCGAGACCATCTGTCTATCTGTGTCGACATAATTGACTTTGGTGTCGACACAGTCTTCAGTGATGTCGACTAAGTTGCCTTTGAGTCGACATAGCTTCTTCTGAAAATAACTTGGTCTTGACTCTTCAGTGTGTCGACACAAGTCCTGTGTGTCGACACAGTTGTTGTAGAATCATAACTTAGTAAGTGTCGACTTAGCCTTCAGGTGTCGACACAGTCTTCTTCTAACACTGCTATAATGTGTCGACTTAATCACAATGTGTCGACACATTCTGCTGGTGTAGACAAACTTGAGGTCGAACTATATTCTTCTGTGTCGACACATTGTCCCAATGTTGAGGTCGACGCTTTTCTTCCGTGTCGACACAAATTCCCAGTGTTGTGTCGACTTACTTCTTCTGTGTCGACACAAATTCCCAGTGTTGTGTCGACTTACTTCTTCTGTGTCGACACTTTTTCCCAGTGTAGTTGTAGACTAACTGCTATGTGTCGACACTGCTTCCTCTGTGTCGACACTTTTTCCCAGTGTTGTGTCGACTATTTTCTTCTATGTGTCGACACTGCTTCCTCTGTGTCGACACTTGGACTTAGAATTTTTCTGCATACTTTATCAATTCTTCACCTGCACATGTCAACTCAAAAACAACATCAAATACACCTTGATGTATATCATTGAGCTAGGTTGGGCTTCTTCAAATCAGGTACACATTTTCCAATGTACCCAACAATCTCCCCCTATTTGGAGAAGTCATAACCCTTATAGCCAATGATATACACCATTTATAAACAGTACTAAATTGTTGATATATGACATAACAGGAATACTTAATATAAACAAAACATAAAAACAATCCATCACAGAATGCACATTATAATATGCCAAACAACATTTTGTTTATAACTTGGTAATGTTTGATTACATTGTTTTACATTTAATGATTACATCACAACATTACAAAACACTATGAAGGAACTTAAAACATAATCAGGATTGATCAGGCTCTCTAATTATAATCCCTTTGCCAGATTGAATTGTAGCTATCACAGGAGCTTCTGATTCTTCAGCTATCTTCTTTCCTTTTAGATCAGCTTTCTTCTGAGCTTCTTCCTTGATCCTTTGCCTTTCAAAATAGTGAAAAGGCTTTGGGAAGTACTTGCTTGGCTCCTTAGCATCTGATGGCAGTCTTCCCAGCTTAGCTTTCCTTCTGAATTGTACTATTGCTTCCTGTCTTGCCTCATACTTCTGCCATTCTATCTCATTGTACCACTTCCCTCTCTCATGAACTTTGTCTTGTACAGCTTTCCATGCAGTGAGTATTATGTTCCTTGAAGTAGGACTCCACTGCTCATAATCTGGCTTGAGTGCAGCCTGCTCTCTGAATCTCTTCTTTGCTAATAGAGCATCTTGCTGTTCTTTCAGAGTAGCCTCAGGCTTATCAACCTTCCCAATGACAATATTAGTAACCTCCTTTGGAGGACTATACATGCCTTGAACCTGCTGATCAATCATGTCAAAATCTGGAGGGAGGTAAATGACTTGGGCAACCTCAGGTTGATTGCCTTCAAGTAGATTTGTTTGTATTCCTGACTCAGCCACCATAGCATCATCACACAATGGGGGATATCCCAATGTGGCTCGGATACTATTGGTCACCCATTTGGAGTGCTCTGAGCCTGCATGAATTAGCATCCTCTCCCCCTTTATGGCTTCTCTAGAGACATGATCTCTTAGATCTTCCTTTTGAAATCTGATTTGGCCATCCAAATAATTCACACCCTCTTTAAAAAATGGTTTTAACTTTTGAAGCTTTTCAGATATTTCTTTTTGAGAGGTTGTGATGGCAGTCTTAACAGAAGCAATGGCAGCTTGAAAATTCTTATCAAATTCTTCCCTTTCTTTGGCTCTATCTGCAGGCAGACCTGGAACAATCTTATTTACCTCCTTAATGATCTCATTATGAGATTCAGTTAAATTCTCATTCATTCTTATCTGATTTTCCAAAACATAGCTTTGCTTCAAAGCAATGTCATCCACCTTTGTAGTAATAGCCTCCTATTGTTGAGCTAGATAAACCACAGCATTACCACCCTTGTGGAAGTAGTCTGTCATTTCCTTTTTATGCATGTTGACTTAAAACTGGATGGACTTTATATCCTGAGCTAAGTCAAACTGAAGTGACTTGCTATTTTCATCAACATACTTTTCCAGAGCCATTCTTTGTTCATCCAATTTTACCTGTAGATCTACCATAAACTTGTTATAATCAAAGGCTGGAGATACCTGTAGAGGTGTTGTCTGTAAAGCCTGCTTATAATTCTTGCTTCTTCTTTTAAATACAACAAGTTTTCTTTTCTTTGCCATCCTGGCATCTTCAGTTTCAGTTTCAGATGAAGTATCTAAATGAATTCTCTCTTGAGGAGGATTAATTGTATCTGTCCCAGTGACCTGTTGCTCAGCCTCAACATTCACTGGCTCCCCCTCAACCTGTGGCTCAACTTCAGCTTCCTGATCAATTTCCATACCTATGGACTTCTCAATTTCTTGTCCTCCTCCTTCTTTATCTGTAGTAGTATCAGCATCAGGGAATAACTCCTCCAGAGTAAATTCCAGTTGAGCTGTAACTTCAGCAGCAGTTAAATCTTGAGATAAGCCTAACTGTGCTTCCTCTTGTACTTGTACTGACAACAGCTCCCCCTGAACCTGTGCAGTAATAAGAATATGAGCAATGTCTTTTATAGTAAAATACATTAGCTCCCCCTACACTTGTACCTGATCAGGAGTAGATACATTTTGAGCTGGAGAGTGAACTGGCTCCCCCTGTATCTGTGCAGGTGTTGACACTTGTTGTAGTGTAGTTGAGTCAGGCTGTTCTTCAACCTGTGTCCTGAGTGGGTCTTCTTGTTGTTGTTCAGTTTCTTGAGGTTGAGAAGGGGATTTCACAGGGGTGTCTGGCCTGCTCTCTTCAGGCACATCCTTGGACAGCACCCTATCCCACCTAGAGAACAGTCTCATATCCATCCTTCTCATATGATTGATCTTAGTCCCTGGCAGTTGCTGCATCACTTCAGGGATCACTCCAATGAGATATAAGCTCATGATCCTGGCCATGTTAGGCTTCTTGATTCCTTCTTTGATCTTGTCAAAGATCACTCCTGACCAATCAGTAGGGATTGTAAAAACAATCCTGGTCATAAGGCTGAACATATAGGCAGAAATCCTATCATGTCCACCTGTCTTGCAGAGGATCACTTTCCCAACTATTTCAGACAAGAACTTCCCTTGCTGATTCATACCCTTCCTGTTGAATGCAGCTCCAATCTTCAAGCCTGAGTCCAGTCCACACCATTGAAGGGCTTCCCTTGTCTTAGAACTAGGAACTTCCTCTTCATTCTCAACTACTTGTAATTGAAAGATCTTTCTTAAACTTCTTTGAGTAATCTTCACCTTAGTCCCTTGTACATTGGACTTAATCTTGAGGCCAGTTGAGTGGACTGATGCAGAGATAAAGAACTCGTGCACCTCCTTCTTCCAGATTTTAGTTGGTTCTGAGATTAGAAATTCTAACCCTGACTCAGAGAGGAGGGTGATAACCCCTTGAACATCTGGCGGCGCCTCTGCAAAGGCCTGGCGCACCAACTCATACCCTTCATTAATGTTGTCTTCAATCCTTGGCGCCATCGATTCGTCGAGAAAGCTTGAGAGAAGAGAGAAAGATAGACTGTCGACACAGGGTTTTAGTCTCGAAAACCTTGGAAGCGTGTCGACAGAAAGAGTTTTTGACCTATTTATAGCTTCAGTTGAAAGAAGTTCAAAAGGCGCCAAAAACAGTCTAAATGTGTCGACACAGACGGAATGTGTCGACACAAACTTCTATTGACTCGACATTACTTCAGCCTACTATGTGTCGACACCAATTTGTGGTTATGTCGACACCTTGGATACATAATAGAAAGACAGAAATTCTGTGTCGACTCTAAGGATAAGTGTCGACACATATTCTGTAAGTGTCGACACCATTATCCTGGTTGAGTCGACATTACATTTCTGGTTAAGTCGACAATATAACTCTTAAGTGTCGACACATATTCTCTGTGTCGACACAATATTTCTGACTTGTCGACATTATTTCTCTGAGTCGACACATTATTACTGAATGTGTCGACACATTCTTACTTAGCCAATTTCTATTGTTATTACTTAACTTACTTAAATCCCACTTTAATTGCATTGTTAATGATTTTGTTAATACATTAATCAATGGTTAACATACCTAATTCAATTTTGAATTTATTGAATTTGGTTTCATCTAAAGGCTTAGTAAATACATCTGCTATTTGATAATCTGTTTTTACAAATTCCAATGAGATGTCTCCTTTTTCTACATGTTCTCTAAGAAAATGGTATTTGATTTCTATATGCTTAGTTCTACTATGAGAAACTGGATTATTAGCAATAGAAATAGCACTCTTAGAATCACATAAAAGGGGTGTTCTACTTACCTGAATACCATAATCCTTAAGCTGATGCTGCATCCATAATAGCTGTGCACAGCAGCTTCCAGCAGCAACATACTCTGACTCAGCTGTGGAAATTGCCACACTAGTCTGCTTCTTACTACTCCAAGATATTAGTCTTCCTCCCAGGAATTGACAAGTACCTGTAGTACTCTTTCTATCCTCTCTACATCCTGCAAAATCTGCATCTGAATAGCCTGTTAGTAGAAAATCTCTATTCCTAGGGTACCAAAGACCTAGAGTAGGAGTGCCCTTTAGATATCTCAGAATCCTTTTGACTGCAGTATAATGAGATTCTTTAGGGCAGGCTTGGTAACTAGCACAGACACATGTTGCATACATAATGTCAGGTCTACTAGCAGTGAGATATAGTAGAGACCCAACTATTCCTCTATACAATGATTCATCAACAGGTTTACCTGTCTCATCTTTGCATATAGGCATACTTGTTCCCATAGGAGTTCTCATGGTGGAGGATGACTCCATACCATATTTCTTAATTAATTCTTTGGTGAACTTAGACTGGGATATGGACAATCCATCATCAGTCTGTCTTACTTGGAGTCCCAAGAAGAACTTAAGTTCTCCCATACTGCTCATCTCAAACTTCCCTTGCATAAGTTTGGCAAACTTTTTACAAAGGTTGTTTTCAGTAGATCCAAAGATTATGTCATCAACATAGATCTGGACTAAGATGATCTTTCCTTTGGATTCCCTAAGGAATAGAGTTTTGTCTATCTTTCCTCTTGAGAATTTATTCTCAATGAGGAAGGTAGACAGGGTCTCATACCAAGCCCTTGGAGCTTGTTTTAACCCATACAAAGCTTTCCTAAGCTTATACACAGAATCAGGTTTAAGAGGATCTACAAAACCTGATGGCTGCTCTACATATACTTCTTCTTTAAGATCACCATTCAGAAATGCTGACTTCACATCCATCTGGTATACTTTGAAGTCTTGGTAGGCTGCATAGGCAAGGAACATTCTGATTGCCTCCAGCCTTGCTACTGGAGCAAAGGTTTGATCAAAGTCAATCCCTTCTTCCTGCCTGTATCCTTTTGCAACTAACCTTGCTTTATTCTTCACTATTATCCCACTTTCATCTAGCTTGTTCCTATAGATCCACTTAGTGCCAATTATGTTGTGGCCTCTTGGTTTAGGAACAAGCTCCCAGACTTTGCACCTTCTGAATTGATTCAGCTCCTCTTGCATTGCATCAATCCAGTGCTGGTCTTGGATAGCTTCTTCAAACTTCTTAGGTTCCATTTGGGACAAGAAACTTGAATGCAAAACTGTGCTTTGATTTCTGCTTCTAGTTTGCACTCCTTGTCTTGGATCACCAATTATCTGATCAGTAGGATGATCTCTTAGATATCTTATAGCTGGAGGAAGATTCCCTTCAGGTTGAGCATCTCCAGCTTCTTCATTCTGCTGAACCTCTTGGTTTTCATCAGCTTCCATTATCTCTTGTACTCCCCCTGGACAGCAGCCTTCATTTTCCAATGCTCCATCTTTCTTTAAAGCTTCAGCAATGGAGAGCTTGTCCATCCTCTTGCTTATACCTGTTGAGTCATTTGATCTACAAGACAAATCACAATTGATTAATCTTGTTTCATCAAATACAACATGCACAGATTCCTCAACAACTTGAGTAGTTAAGTTGAAGACTCTATAGGCCTTACTATTTGTGCTGTACCCAACAAATATCCCATCCTGGGATTTGGCAGCAAACTTAGTCAAATATGACTTGCCATTGTTAAGTATATAGCACTTGCAACCAAAGATCCTAAAATAGGATAGATTTGGTTTTCTGCCTTTCACAATCTCATAGGGAGTCTTTCTGTGGCTTTTGGTGATAGAAGCCCTATTGATGACATGACAAGCAGTGTTAACTGCCTCAGCCCAAAAATATTCTGGGAGAGAGGTGTCACTCAATAGAGTTCTACCAGCTTCAATTAATGTTCTATTCTTTCTTTCAGCAATTCCATTTTGCTGAGGTGTTCTAGGTGAGGAGAATTCTTGGAAAATCCCAAAGTCTTTACACAAGTTTGTTATGCTTTCAGATTGAAACTCAGTACCATGGTCACTTCTGATTTTGACCACTGTACTATTCAGTTCATTCTGAATTTGCTTTACAAAATTAAGTAATACACTTGGGGTTTCAGATTTTTGTCTCAGAAAGAACACCCATGTAAATCTAGAATAGTCATCTACAACCACAAAAGTGTAGACCTTCCTACCTAGACTATGAACTGGCATAGGACCAAAAAGATCCATATGCAAGAGGTATAAGCACCTCACAGAATCCTTGTTTTCAAGGCTTTGAAATGAGGATTTTGTCTGCTTGCCCTTTTGACAAGCTGAGCATACCCCTTCCTTTATACACTTAACTTGAGGCCCATTCCTCACTAGTTCTTTACTAATGAGTTGGCCAATTGTCTTGTAGTTTAGATGAGCCAATCTCTTGTGCCACTTAACACAATGGGAAGCATTGTCATCAGCTACAAGACAAATGGGGAAAGCCTTATTTTCACATTCAAAATTAAGGCAATATACATTTCTCTTCCTATACCCAGTCAATTTGATCTCTTGATCACTTGACCTTTTGATATGACATCCATCCTTACCAAATGAAATGTCATATCCTAGATCACTCAGCTGGCTTATGCTTATTAGATTATGTTTCAAACCTTTTACATAGGCCACTTGGGTGATAGTAATTAGGTTAGAAGAAATGTTACCAAACCCTTTGATGACCCCCTTCTCAGATCCACCAAAGATCACTTTAGGTCCATCTTTGACAGATGAATACTCCTTCAGCAGCCCCTTTGTTCCAGTCATGTGCCTGGAACAACCATTATCCAAGTACCATATAGGGGCATGGTTACTTGGATTCACCTGCAATACAGAATTACTTACCCTTAGAACCCAAGTAAGTCTTGGGTCCTTGGTTCAGGTTAGCATTAATAAAGTTATCATAGCCTCTTCTAACAGGTAGACTCTTACTCTTTATAACACTTGTGTTATACCAGCAGTCTAATGCAAAATGTCCTCTCTTGCCACAGCACCAACATTCAAACTTATTGTATCTAGATCTAGATACATCCTTGTCAGAAGAATTTCTGTTCATTGCTGGTGCTGTTGCAACTTCACCTACTGATTTCTTAAAACCATTGGGTTTATGACCATAGGTAGGCCTGCTTGCATTTACACCCTTGTTCTTCAGAACATTAGTCTTAATATGACCTTGAATGTCTTCATGATCATATATGTTAGAAGGCACTTTCACCTTACTAAACTTTATGGGGACTGAAAGGTTTAGTGGCTGAATAGGGGCTTTGCCTTTCCTCTTGAATCTGCCAGCCCTGGAGTTACCTTTAAATCCTAATCCAGCCTTACCCTTCTGAGTGACAAATTCATCTATCAAGGGTAAGACAGATTTTGGCTTACAGTAACTAGCCACTAAATCCCTTTCAATTCTAAGTCTGGCCTCTAGACTCTTCACTTGATCATTAGTATAATTAATTGTGCCCATCTGAATAATAGTTATATTCTTCAGCTTGGCAATTTCATTTAATTTTTGATCAAGGACTTTTTCTAACTCAGTTGTTGCTACCCTTAGTTCAGCAATTTCCTGAGCCTGAGTTTTAACCAGGTTCATTCTTTTCTTAAGGGCCTGCAACAAGTCCCCATACTTGTCTATCAATTGATAGACATCTCCTTCAGATCCAGATGCATCTTCATCACTTGATGCAGATGTAGCTGATTCTTCACTTGTACTACAAACAGATGTACTGGAAGGACATTTTACCTCATTAGGACCAGACTGATTCTGGCATATGTCCTCTTCTGATCTTGTCATCAACCCCATGCATTGATGTTCATTGATGGAGTCTAGCAACTGCATAAACTCCTCTTCCTCAGATGCAGCATATAGTCCAATATATGCTTCAGCTTCAGATCCTGATTCTGAAGTTGACTGGTCTGACAGACTTTTATCTTTCTTTGGTACAAAGGATTTCTCCTTCTTGCCTTTCTGATAAGTCTTCTTCTTTTCTGAAGATTCCTTCCTCTTGTCAGGACAATCAGCCACTACATGTCCAGGCCTATTGCAACAATAGCAGACAATCTTTGAAGTAGTGGCTTTGCTGGGCTTTGATCTGCTTTTCTCTTTCCTTGATGACCTTCTCTTCTGATAATAGTCATCAACTTGCTGTGATGTGGAAGGCCTAGACTTCCATTGCTTCTTTTTCAAGAACCTTTGGAATTGCCTTGTGAATGCAGCAAAGTCTGCATCTGAATCACAGCTTTCTGAACCCTTATCTGAATTTTCAGAACTATCTTCTTCAACTTCTTTAGGAGGAGATGGTGATTTCCTCCTATTCTTTCTAGTGGCTTCAGCATTAAATGCCACAGTCTTTTCTCTGTGATCTCCTCTTGAGTTTCTTTCCTCCTCCTTCCTCACCATAAGTTGCATTTCATAGGATAGCAACTTCCAAACAGGGTTGGAGGAGATATCTCTGCCAATTTAGCCACTTCTCTTATGGCACAGATCTTTGTATCCCAATCCTTTGATAAGGATCTTAAGAATTTGTCATTCAGTTCATAGGTACTGAAGACTCTTCCATAGGATATTAGCTCATTCACAATTCTATAGAATTTCTTATAGCACTCAGTTATGCTATCAGATTTTCCTTGTCTAAAGCTTTCATACTCCTGATTTAGCATAGACTTCCTGTCCAGCCTTACTTCTTCAGAACCCTCCATGTAGACAATCAATGTGTCCCACATCTCCTTGGAGGTCTTGCAGTGAATCAGATTCTGAAATGTTGAATCATCTATGGCACTAACAATGATGTTCTGTGCCCTTTTGTCCATGGTTGCCAAGATGATTTCATCCTTGGTCATTTCTGAATAACTCTTTGGAGTTTGGATATTTGCATCAAGAACTGATACCTTCATTGGAATGAAGGGGCCTTCCTGTACTGTGATGTAAATTCTTGGGTCAGATGCTTCCATAAACAGTCTGACTCTTTCTTTCCAAATTCCAAAAATTTCTTTCTTGCATATGGGTAATTTCATAGACCCTAGCTCCTTATGATTCTCTCCAGAACCCATCTTCTTGAATCTTGAATCTGCCTTTCAGATCTACCTCAGACTGTTAAGTCCTTTTTGAGGAACCTCGCCTCTGATACCACTTGATAGTTTAACTTTCAAGACAGCCTAAACACCTAGAGGGGGGGTGAATAGGTTCTGCTTATTTATAAAAACTTCTAGGCAGAATTCAATTCAATGACTAACAAAAGAATCACAGCAATCACAGAAAATAAAACATCACAGATTGCACAATGTTTTATAGTGGTTCCCCAAGGTCTGGGTACATCCACTTTCCCCCTTCACCTATCTAGCAGTATGCTAGATTCGGCCAAACTTCCACTAATCTCAGATCAACAGATCCTACAACTCAGAACCCAACTGGTTCCTACAACTCAGGCACAACAGCCCTACCTCAGCCTTGCCCCAAGGCCTACAACTCAGAGAAGATTCTTCTCCTACACTCAGGCAAACAGCCCTACCACTCAGAGTTCAACACTCCTACACTCAGCCTTTATAACACAGGCTTACAACTCAGATCTGTGAAAACAGATCCTACAGAAATATAGAAAAGATTATTTAACTGTCTTGCCTAAATTGAGAGAGAAAAGGCCAAGACAATTCTTGATCAGCTGATGCAATCAACTGTATCTGAGCCTTCTTCAAAGCTTCTTGAATATGAACTTAGCTGAGTTGATTCCAAACAGCTTCTTGAGAATCCACTGGTGGTTTCTTTCTTCTTCTTCTTCAAATTCTGGCTTGATCTCTCTCTATCCAGCACTTTGAATGATTCTTCTGAATTCTGATTAGAACTCTTCTTTGATCTATCCTTAGATAGTCTTCTTTGATCTTCCGGAGAAGATCTTCTTAAGTGCCTAGCACTTTCTTGAAATGAATTGGATTGTAATCCTTCTCAACTTTTTGATTCTTATCAATGTTTTCAAAAGTTACTTTCTCCTTCTGAATCTGTCTATTTATAGACTTTCTTCATGGTAACCGGCTGATCCGGTTTCTAACCGTTTTCTGACAAGTCTGACAGCTTCAGTTAACCGGTGGCAACCCACAGCTGTCAAGTCTTCAAATAAGTCCTGTGCCTTAGTCTTGAACCACAAGTTGTCGAGACAGTCTGTCAGAAAGTGTCGAGACCATCTGTCTATCTGTGTCGACATAATTGACTTTGGTGTCGACACAGTCTCAGTGATGTCGACTAAGTTGCCTTTGAGTCGACACAGCTTCTTCTGAAAATAACTTGGTCTTGACTCTTCAGTGTGTCGACACAAGTCCTGTGTGTCGACACAGTTGTTGTAGAATCATAACTTAGTAAGTGTCGACTTAGCCTTCAGGTGTCGACACAGTCTTCTTCTAACACTGCTATAATGTGTCGACTCAATCACAATGTGTCGACACATTCTGCTGGTGTAGACAAACTTGAGGTCGACTATATTCTTCTGTGTCGACACATTGTCCCAATGTTGAGGTCGACGCTTTTCTTCTGTGTCGACACAAATTCCCAGTGTTGTGTCGACTTACTTCTTCTGTGTCGACACAAATTCCCAGTGTTGTGTCGACTTACTTCTTCTGTGTCGACACTTTTTCCCAGTGTAGTTGTAGACTAACTGCTATGTGTCGACACTGCTTCCTCTGTGTCGACACTTTTTCCCAGTGTTGTGTCGACTATTTTCTTCTATGTGTCGACACTGCTTCCTCTGTGTCGACACTTGGACTTAGAATTTTTCTGCATACTTTATCAATTCTTCACCTGCACATGTCAACTCAAAAACAACATCAAATACACCTTGATGTATATCATTGAGCTAGGTTGGGCTTCTTCAAATCAGGTACACATTTTCCAATGTACCCAACAGAAGGCACCCTTCCAACCGAAGGAGTCACTACTCCTCCACCACGGGTTTTACCCAACCCTTACAACTAGGAATAAAATTCCTTTATAAGAAAACAAAAATAGAATGTACAAGAAATACAAACTACACTTGTTGAGAACCCGATGTCCCTCTTCGTTCGATGAAGCGTTCTTGATGAAGACGAAGAATTCATGACCGGATCACTCTCTTGGGTAGGATCTTCCCAAGATCGGCGGCGGCAAGCGATTGCGGCGGTGATGGTTTGTAGATCCAAACTTCTTGACAAAGCAAGCAAGGTCTACCAACGATCTCAATCGGATCAGTCGTCTCAATCAATTCGTAATGAAGAGCTATCCTCGTTCCACAAATCGATAGATAATAGATATCGAAAGAGATGCGTGAGATGCTAGGCTTTCCTCGGTCCTATCGCCGGAAGATCAAAGAGGGCCTCTAAGATCAGCGGCGGCGACTATCTTGCGAGCAGCGACGGCAACGGAAGGATTTCCGCGATCGGCTAGGTTACGCTCGACGGCTTTGATTTCTCATTAAAGATTGTTGTAGATGTTCGAAATAAGCGAGTATATATACTGTAGAACAACCCTAAATGACCATTGTGGGGCCCACAAGAAGAAACCCTAGGCCCGGTCAAAATAGCGTAACCCGTCACGGTTCGGTCCAGCGAGTAGAGAAAATTTTGTCTAAGGCAAATTCGGCGAGAATCATTGATGATTCTCGACGAAGTCGGCGGGAATCACTCATGATTCCCGTCGAATTTTCCTTGGCAGAATTCCAGTTGAAATACTTGTCATCCGGTGGAAATCGGCGAGAGTCAAGATCTTTCTCGACGAATCGGCGGGAATCAAGATCATTCTCGACGAATCGGCGAGAATCAGACGTCGATTCTGCCTTAGTAGAATTCTTCAAGGAGGACAGTCAGCCAGATAAAGTCGGCGGGAATCGGTGAGTGATTCTCGACGATTCGGCGAGAATCACTAGTGATTCCCGTCGAATCGGAGAGAATCACTTAGTGATTCCTGTCGATTTTGACTTAGAAGATTTCTTCTTCCTTCCTCTGAACTTGGTCTTTGACCATCTTTGCTCCTCTTCTGCTCTGTATCTATCTCGACCCTGTACTTGAAAATAAGTACACTCCAATAGAGAGAGCACACATGAGTAAACACACTGATCTACTAAACGAGGGATTACGTTGCGCAGACCCGTGTATATTGACCCACTACACCCTGACATTGGTGTGTACTTAGCATAGAATAGCTGCAAGCACAACTTGATAGAAAGTCATCAAATACATTATCTATTCCACTTAGCTTGTTCAGGGGCTTCTTCAAATCAGGTACATTGTGGATTCAATACCCAACAATCTCCCCCTATTTGAAGAAGCCTAAACCCTACAAGCTAAGGTGAATAGAACATATGGGAATGAAAATCATAAACTAAGAATTCAGTTGAGAGTGAAATTCATTACCATTTTCCTGAGAGAATACTTAACGTTGGAAGCCACCTTAGCCTTAGCCGAGAGGGTAATCTCCCCCTTTTCGGCTACTACAAATCTGGGACTTCACTTGGAGCCACATGTTTCCCCTCAGATCTTACAACCGTGCTCGAGCTTGAGTTCCTTTCTGATGCTCCCCCTTGATCCAAGAGCATTGAGCCTTACCGTCTTAACTCTTCATAGTTCAGCATGCCGAGTTTAGTTTTGAAGAGACTGAACTTGGCCTCGTCTAGGGGCTTCGTGAAGATATCTGCAACCTGCTTATCCGTGGGGACATAGTAGAGAGATATATCTTTGTTCTCCACATGCTCCCGAATGAAGTGATAGCGCACTTTAATATGCATTGTTCTGCTGTGCGACACAGGATTGTTCACAATTGCTATTGCGCTCGAGGAGTCACAATACATCGGAACTTCGCTGAACTACAAGTCATAATCTTTGAGCTGACTTCTGATCCATAGAAGTTGTGCGTAACAGCTGTCTGCAGAGATGTACTCAGATTCAGCCGTGGATGTTGCAACAAAATTCTGCTTCTTACTGTTCCAAGAAATAAGCCTTCTTCCGAGGAATTGGCATGGCCCGGAAGTGCTTTTCCTATCATCCCTGCTTCCTGCAAAATCAGCATCCGAAAAGCATATCAGCTCGACATCATTGTTTCTTGGGTACCACAAGCCAAGATTTGGTGTACCTTTAAGGTATCTAAGAATTCGCTTTGCAGCGACATAATGAGATTCCTTTTTATTCACCTGATATCGGGAACAAATGCATGTGGGAAACATAATATCCAGTCTACTAGCAGTAAGGTAGAGCAGGGATCCAATTACGCTTCTGTATTTGGTTTTATCAAAAGGTTTCCCTTTCTCATCCTTATCTAGAGACACAGTGGATCCCATTGGAGTCCTCATAGAGGTTGCTTTCTCCATTCCGAATTTCTTGAGGAGTTCATTTGTGAACTTCGTCTTAGAGATAAAAATTCCATCCTCAGACTGTTTCACTTGAAGACCCAAGAAATACTTTAGCTCTCCCATACTGCTCATTTCAAACTTTCCTTGCATAAGTTTAAAAAACTTTTTGCAAAGATTGTTGTCCGTTGAGCCGAATATTATGTCATCGACATAGATTTGCACCAGCAAGATATTATCATTGACTTCCCTAAGAAACAATGTCTTATCTATTTTTCCTCTCGAGAACTTGTTCTCAAGAAGAAAACTAGACAGAGTCTCATACCAAGCTCGAGGAGCTTGTTTTAAGCCATATAATGCTTTATTAAGAAAATAAACATGATTAGGGAATGTAGGATTAACAAAACCTGGGGGTTGCGAGACATATACTTCCTCTTTCAAATTTCCATTCAGGAACGCAGATTTCACGTCCTTCTGATAGACAGTGAATCCTTTGTGAGAAGCATACGCCGGGAACAATCTGATCGCCTCGAGCCTTGCAACTAGTGCAAATTTTTTGTCGAAGTCAATCCCCTCCTCCTGTCTATAACCTTGAGCCACCAGCCTGGCCTTGTTCTCTATGATGACACCGTGTTCATCCAATTTTTTCTGAAGATCCACTTGGTTCCTATCATATTCTAGTTCTTTGGTCTAGGAATGAGCGTCCAGACGTTGCATTATTCGAATTGATGCAGTTCATCTTGCATGGCCAATATCCATGACGCATCTTTGTTCGCTTCGTCGAACTTCTTTGGCTCAACCTGTGACACAAAACTAAGGTGCAAAATCTCGTTAATTATACCTCTCCGAGTTCTTACACCGTCACGAGGATCTCCTATGATCTGATCTCTGGGATGATCCCTCACGTGTCGGAGCTCTAGGAGTCTGGCATCTGGTGCTCTGACAGCTTCTCGAGCTTCTCCTTCTTTTGGGAGAGTTTCTCCATCCTGATCATCAACTTCTCTAGCTGGCGTCGAGGTGGAAACCTTGACGTACTTGGGAGTTGCACCTTTTGCAGTCTCATCGAGACTTAGCTGTTCAAGCCTTGCACCTGCATCTTCAAGAATGCCACTGGAAGAATTGCTATGAAGCAAGCTTCCTTCATCAAAAACAACATTAATGGACTCCTCTACCACTAGGGTTTTCTTATTGAAGACCCTATAAGCCCGACTATGGCAACTATAGCCCATGAAGATGCCTTCGAAGCATTTTTCTCTGAATTTAGTACGTGGGTACTTCCCATTATTAAGTACATAGCATCTGCATCCAAAAATCCTTTAATAGGACATGGTCGGTTTCCTGCCATTCAATAGCTCATAAGGCATCTTATGATGATTCTTGTTGATAAATTCTCGGTTCTACACATAACTCGCCGTGTTGACAGCCTCTGCCCAGAAGTACTCTGGAAGAGAGGCGTCATTCAGCATTGTCATACAGGCTTCAATGAGCGTTCTATTTCTCCTCTCCGCAACTCCATTTTGCTGAGGATTATGCGGGGAGGAAAACTCATGAAAGATACCATATTCTTAACAGAATTCTGTCATAGCACTAGACTCGAATTCTGTTCCATGGTCACTTCTTATTTTGACCACGGAGCAGTTAAGTTCGTTCTGGATCTGCTTGACAAAATTAGTGAAGATGTCAAACGTATCTGACTTTCGTTTCAAAAAGAACACCCACGTAAACCGAGAGTGATCATAAACAATCACTAGCGTATACGATTTGCCTCCTAAGCTATGAACTTGCACTAGATCGAACAAGTCCATATGCAGAAGATAGAGACATCTGGAGGAGTCTTTGTCTGCAATGCCCTTAAAGGTAGCCCGAGTCATTTTGCCCTTCTGGCATGCAGGACAAGGGCTATCTTTGATACACTTAATAGTAGGGGCATCCCTTACTAAGTTCTTAGAAAACAACATGTTAATTGTCTTTAAATTAATATGTGCTAATCTCTTGTGTCATTATTCACAAAGAGATGCTATGCTTTTAGCTACTAGGCACACGGGGGTAGAAGAATCTAAGCTAAGAAAATCTAAACAAAAGATATTTCAGCTCCTAATGCCAGTTAATACCGTCTCTGAAGAGGCACACGATATTATCAAGCACTTATCCTTGCAGAACATAACGTTGTATCCTTTATTACACAACTGGCTTATACTAATCAGGTTATGGTTTAACACTTCAACATAGGCAACGTTAGTGATAGAGAATACACCGTTGGAAATCATACCATAACCTCTGGTGACTCCTCGATCAGATCCTCAAAAGATGACCTTGGGTCCATTTTCGACTGGGGAGTAATCATGGAACAGGCATCTTGTCCCGGTCAAATGTCGGGAACATCCACTGTCCAAGTACAAGATAGGCGTTTTGGTGGCCTTTGGACATACTTGCAAAACAGAATAGGTTTCCCTTAGGAACCCAATCGAACTTGGGTCCTAGATTCCTTGTTAGCATACACCCCCTCGGGTAGTTAACTCTACCAGTGGTCAGCCTCACATAGTTAACATGAGGAGTCTCGTTGAATGTTGGATTAAACCAGCAATCCACGGTAATGTGACCAACTTTGCCACAGCACCAACCGTCAAACCTATTGTACCGCTTCCTAGGCTCCATCTTCACCCTGGGAACGGTGGGTCCAGCTTGGGACTTGGATCTGGAGGTGGAGGCATCATGATGATAGCATTCACATGATTTCTTCACTTCCTGTTCCTTAAGTATAACAGGCTTGGCTTTTGGTGTCTGCTACCTATTATGGCCGCTAGAGAAGTGGACATAATTTTCCACTTGGATTTCCTCATAAGGTGCCTTGAAGACACTCTCACCGTAGTTTCGGGGGAAGGTCTAACCATCACACCGACTCTTGGGCTTTTCAACCAAGGGCCGGAAGGAGTGGCCATAGGTTGACTCAAAGTCCTACTCATTGCAAAGAAAGCTAGGCTTTCTGAATACAACAGGATCGAGTGGAGCCTTTCCCTTTTCCGTAGCAGAGGCCTTCTTAGCAGCCTTATTTTTCCTCTGCTTTCTGTTTCTCCTGGATAATTTTCCAGGCACACCGACATGCCCTAAGCCAGCCCCCGTAGCCTGAGCAGAGAATTCATCAACCAGAGGAAGAACGGTCTTGGGCATGGAGAAGCTTTTGACAATCTTCCTTTCTGCCGCAAGCTGTTCTTCCAACTTGTTGATTTCTTCTTGTTTTAGTTCAAGGAGCCTTAGTGACTCTGAGTGCTCAGAAGTCAGGCCCATGTGTTCCTGTCGGAGAGAGATCAAGCTAGTGATCACTTCTCTTAGGGACACACCCTCAGCCTTAAGGAATTTGACTTCCTTTTTCTTAGCACTCAACCTCTTGTGGCATTCCTCAAAGTTATTGAGCAGAAGCTCATACTTTTCGAGGAGCTCAGCTTCACGGGCAGATGGGCTGTCCTCGAGACCATCATCAGAAGACTTAGAGCCAAGGTTAGAGATGGGGGTACGATCTTTTACCTTCCTAGTAAATGGGGGGGGAAGTCTTCTTCTGAGTCAGAGCGACCCACTAGCCCGATGTAGGCTTCCTCATCATAACTGGAGTCTGAGGAATCAGACTCACTCAGTGTCTTTGGCTTTTTGACTATATAGCTCCTATCCTTCTTCTTCTCTCTAGAGGACCTGTGCTCCTCTCCCTTCCCCTTATCTCTCTTGCTTTGGTGGAAGTCAGCAACAACATGACCTGGCTTATTACAACCAAAGCAAATAATGTCATCAGAGCGATGTTTGTTCGGTTTGGATTCATACCTGTCAGAAGAATAATTCTTCTTCTGATGTTTGGAGGAGGAGCCGTCTCTCTTTCTTTGATTCCTCAACTTGAGGAACTTCTTGAACACCCGAGTGATGAGGGAGAAGTCTTCTTCAGATAACTCTGAGCCGGAAGAGCATGGCTCAGAGTCTTCTTCCTCATCCTTTTTCCGACAGCGGGACGAGGCTGCACCCTTGCCTTTCCTTGAGTGGTTGGATTTTAGGGCCACAGTCTTCTCTCTGGCTGTGGCTTTATCGGCTTCTTCTTCAGCCTTTCTGGTGTTCAGCTGAAGCTTATAGGACAGAAGTTTCCTAAATAGAATTTGGGGATCAGTTTCTTCCAGCCTGCCAAATTCTCTGATGGCGCAGATCTTGGTGTCCCATTCCTTAGTAAGGGATCTAAGGAATTTGTCATTCAGTTCACCATCGGTGAACATTCTGCCATAGCCCTTCAGGGCATTGACGATCTTCATGAAGTTCTCGAATGTCACTCTGATTTCTTCCTTGGGACCTTGCCTGAAGGCCTCGTACTTCTGGTTCAGAAGGGATCTTCGATCATCCCATACTTCATCAGTGCCTTCCATCAGGATGATCAGGCAGTGCCATATGTCCTTGGCAGTCCTGCATTTGCAGAAAACCTGCATCATGGAATCATCGACGGCGCTTACCAGAATATTCTGAGCTTTCTTGTCAAGTCCGACAAGCACCATCTCATCCTTATCCATTTCGGAAAGTTTCTTGGGAACTTTCTTGGTTGGATAAATGGTGGAGGCCTTACTAGGGATATAAGGTCCCTCCTCCAATATCATGAAGAGTCGGGGGGTCGACTGCTTCCATGTAGTACCTGATCCGTTCCTTCTAGATAGGAATGTTTGGCTTGGTGCACACTGGGATCTTCCCTAAATACTTGAGTCCTTCCATTTCAGAGATCTTCTTTCTTCTTGACATAAGATGCAGGATCTTACTCAAGGTTTTAACCTTATTGATGAGTAACCTCGCTCTGATACCACTTGAAAGTATCTAGTGTCAACTAATTCCACCTATGGGGGGGGGGGGAATAGGTCTCGTGTAGTCTTTTGTGGAATTTAAATAACCTGCACAAATAACAAACACAGCACAGAAAAACACACAAGCAATTATAGTGGTTCCCCGATTTGGGTACATCCACTCTCCCCCTTCGACCTATCTCCCACCAAGGGACGACTCGGTCACTTCACCAAATGGATTAAAATCCAATCCTCACACTACGGAAGGCACCCTTCCAACCGAAGGAGTCACTACTCCTCCACCACGGGTTGCACCCAACCCGTACAACTAGGAATAAATTCATTTACAAGAAAAAAAAATAGAATGTACAAGAAATACAAACTACACTTATGGAGAACCCGATGTCCCTCTTCGTTCGATGAAGCGTTCTTGATGAAGACGAAGAGTCCACGATCGGAGCACTCTCTTGGAGAGGATCTTCCAAAGATCGGTGGTGCCAAGCGATTGCGGCGGCGATGCTTTGTAGATCCAAACTTCTTGACAAAGCAAGCAAAGTCTACCAACGATCTCAATCGGATCAGTCGTCTCAATCGATTCCGAATGAAGAGTGATCCTCGTTCAACAAATTAAGAGACAATAGATCTCGAAAGAGATGCGTGAGATGCTAGTCTTGCCTCGGTCCTATCGCCGGAAGATCAAAGAGGACCTCTAAGATCAGCGGCGGCGACTATCTTGCGAGCGGCGACGGCGACAGAAGGATTTCCGCGATCGGCTAGGTTACGCTCGGCAGCTTTGATTTCTCGTTAAATATTACTGTAGATGTTCATAATAAGCGAGTATATATACTGTAGAACAACCCTAAATGACCGTTGTGGGGCCCACAAGAAGAAACCCTAGGCCCGGTCAAAACAGTGTAACCCGTCACGGTTCGGTCCAGCGAGCAGAGCAAATTTTGTCTAAGGCAAATTCGGCGAGAATAATTGATGATTCTCAACGAAGTCGGCAGGAATCACTCATGATTCCCGTCGAATTTTCCTTGGCAGAATTCCAGTTGAAATACTTATCATCCGGAGGAAATCGGCGAGAGTCAAGAACATTCTTGACGAATCGGCGGGAATCAAGATCATTCTCGACGAATCGGCAAGAATCAGTCGTCGATTCTTCCTTAGCAGAATTCTTCAAGGAAGACAGACAGCCAGATGAAGTCGGCGAGAATCGGCAAGTGATTCTCGACGATTCGGCGAGAATCACTAGTGATTCCCGTCGAATCGGCGAGAATCACTTAGTGATTCCCGTCGATTTTGACTTAGAAGATTTCTTCTTCCTTCCTCTGAACTTGGTCTTTGACCCATTTTTGCTCCTCTTCTGCTCTTGATCTATCTCGACCCTGTACTTGAAAATAAGTACACTCCAATAGAGAGAGCACACATGAGTCAACACACTAATCTGCTCAACGAGGGATTACGTTGCGCAGACCCGTGTATATTGACCCATTGCACCCTGACATTGGTATGTACTTAGCATAGAATAGCTGCAAGCACAACTTGATAGAAAATTATCAAATACATTATCTATTAACCTTAGCTTGTTCAGGGTCTTCTTCAAATCAGGTACATTGTGGATACAATACCCAACACTTAGTGACCAGGTGTTGCCGGAGGTGTTTCTTCGTCAAAGCAACCCCAGCCTACTCGTCACCAGTCAGAAGAATATAATCCACATATACAGCAAGAACCACCATACCAGAGGAGGTTTTGCGAATGAATAAGGAGTGATCGGCTGAACTTCGTGCAAAACTAATGGCTGCAACAATACCGCTGAACTTATCAAACCAAGCCCGAGGGCTTTGCTTTAGGCCATAGATTGCCTTCTTCAGATGACATACTCGTGTCTCCCCCTGAGAAACATACTCAGGAGGTTGCTCCATGTAAACCACTTCTTGAAGGTCACCATATAGAAAGGCATTCTTGACATCCAGCTGAGAAATTGGCCAATCCCTGTTGACAGGCACAGAGAGAAGAACCCGAATGGTGCTGAGGCAAGAAACTGGAGAGAATGTGTCAAAGTAATCAACCCCATAAGTCTGAGTGAAGCCTTTGGCAACTAAGCAGGCCTTGTATCGATCCATAATGCTGTCCGAACGAAATGTCACAACGAATACCCATCGACAACCAACCACATCAGTGCCCAAAGGGGGTGGAACAAGAGTCCAGGTACCCCGCTCAGTTAGGGTCTCCATTTTCTCATCCATGGCAATCTTCCAATGAGGAATAGCAAGGGCCTCCTGGTAGGAGCGAGGTGTGGCAGTGGAAGAGATAGCCAGTGCAAAGGCCCTGCGAGAAGGAGTAAGACGATCATATGAAACAACAGCAGCAAGGGGGTGTAGGGTACACGTCTGCACCCCTTTGCAAATAGCTATAGGAAGATCAAGGTCTGCAGGTCCCTCGCCATCCGGAGCATCCGTAGCAAAGAGAGCTGGCCCGGGAGTAGAGAGCAACGATGACAGAGATGAGGGAGACGGTGGCAGAGAAGAGGGAGAGAGAGGCGGAGACGGTGTAGGGGTGAAGATCGTAGTAGGAGACGAGGGAACGAAGGGAACAGCAGGAGAATCAGAAGTTGAGGGAAGAGGAGTGGAGTCATCCGAGAAGTAGGAGGTATTCTCGAATAAGGTGACGTCAGCAGAGACGAACTGCTTACGAAGAACGGGATCAAAGCAACAATATCCTTTCTGAGTGGTGGAGTACCCCAGAAAGACACATTTGGTGGAGCGAGGGGAGAGCTTATCACAAGTGGTAGGTGGAGCATGCACAAAGGCAGTGCACCCAAAGATTTGGAGAGGGAGAGGAAAAGGGTCCTTGCCCGGATACAGAATGGAGAATGGGATTTGTCCATGGAGAACCGTGGAGGGAATGCGATTGATAAGGTAGCAGGCAAGGAGAACAACATAGCCCCAATAGTAGCGAGGAACGTGCATCTGGGTCATCAAGGAGCGAGCGACATAGAGGAGGTGACGGTTTTTTCGTTCTGCCACACCATTTTTTTGGGAAGTATAGACACAACTAGTTTGATGAATAATCTCATTTTGCATGCAGAAGGTAGAAAAGTCATGACTGAGATATTCTTTGGCATTATCAGATCGAAAAACTTTAATAGAAACATTAAACTGAGTTTTGATCAAGAGATAGAAGGACGTCCATACAGAGAATAATTTAGAGCGATCTTTTAACATATACACCCACGTACAGCGAGAGAAATCATGAATAAACATGACAAAATATGAACTACCCCGACCAATAGTAAGGGTAGGAGAAGGACCCCAAACATCGGAGTGGATGAGATCAAACGGACGGGTAGATCCACGAACACGCTTTCGAGGGAAGGAGGAGCGGTGATGCTTGCCGAGCTGACAGGCCTCACAGTTGAGGGGAGGACTTTGTGGAGGAAGTTGGGGTAGAAGTTAACGAAGAAGACGTGGAGGAGCATTACCAAGGCAGAGATGCCATTGTAGAAGATCTGTGGAGGTGGAGGAGAATGTGGAAAAAGTGGAAACGTTGTCAAGGAAGTATAGATCGCCACTCTACGTCCCAGTAGCAATCATCCGTTAGGAGTCCGGATCCTAAAAGGAATAAGAAGTAGAAGTAAATGTGACGGAACACTATAATTGCCTGCATAGAGAGGTAACAGATAATAAGTTGCACAGGAACTTGGGCACGTAGAGAGTATTCGCCAAGCGAAGAGACGGAGTTACATGAACCATTCCCGTCCCATTGACCGATGATGAAGAGCCATCAGTGAGAATAACCGGGGGTAATCGATCATGTGATTCTAGGAGAAAAAAACACTAGAGATTGCCGGTCATATGATTGGTAGCACCGGTGTCGATCAGCCATTTTCCTTGAGTAACAACATGGGCACTACCAGAAGACGTGACCACCGAGACGAACGGCTGTGAGGAGGATGTGAAAGCCACGAAGGGAGAAAAATTGCATCGGTCACGGTGACAGCACACCAACGGCAAGAAGGGCCACGACCAAGGTTCAGAGCAATGCAAAGGGAAAGAAGAGAGAAGAACAAGCTGCGCGATTAAATAGGAGGTCGCGGCGACTAATCAAGCAGAAGGGGTTAAAGGAGACATCGCAGGTCGCGATGACAAGGGCCAAGAGCAACGAGAGAGGAATCTGAGCAAAGGAGCACAGGTCGCGACGACATAGAGACAGAGAGTGGCAAAGGAAGAAGGGCAAAGAGGCCGCCAATATAAGGAAGAAACCGCCCGAAAAGAGAGAAATCACAGTGGTTAGGATAAAGAGATCTGCAGCGGTCACGATGATAGACACCAGTGGCCAGAAAAGCCACGACCAAGCCGCAGAACAAAGCAGAGGGAAAGAAGTCGAGCGATTAGAAAACAGTCCGCGCGAACAGAGGAAAGAGAAGACTACGCGAATAGAGAAAAGTCTGTCGGGAGGAAAACAAGGCAAACAAGGCAAACAGGTCGCGACAACAGGCCGAGGTGACTAAAGAGGAGCAGCCAGGAAAGAGGGCGCAGCGACTAAAAACCCGTCGCGGCGAGAAGAATGGAGAAACAAGGAGGTCGTGCACACAAAGTGCAGTGACAAAGAGAGAAAGAAGTCCCGCGAACAGGGATCAAGAAGCAGAAGAAACAAGTCATGAAGACAGGTGGCGAGAAGATAAAGTAAGCTGCGCGGATAGGTCGCTCGGTCAGAGAGGGCGCATAGAATCAAGAGGAGAAAATTGAGTCCTCTGATACTATGTGAAAGTAGCAAACAAACGACTAGAAAACAAACCAAGACTTTGAATAATTGAAAGTTTTATTATAAAAAAAGATAACTATTATAAAGGTATGACCTCCCTTTTATAGAATGGAGGAGAGAAGAGAGATTACAAATAAGCAATGTGGGACTAATAATTACAAGAACATGAAACTATACAAGTCGCACAAGCCGCACGGTTAGACTAACCGCACGGCCACTATAAAGAGGAAGACAGCCGGCCAATATCCCCAAGCTGCCAGACAGCTCAGACTGCCAGACAAATTGCCAGACCGCCCGGTCTCCAACCCGGCTACCAAACTGCTGGGACAAGCCGCCAGACCCCCAGACCTCCAAGCCGCCCGGTCTCAGCCGACAGACCGCTCAGTCTCAACAGACATAGAAGGATTCTCCGTTTGTTTGGTCCCCACTGTGTGAGGCGGCCTTCCAGGAGTTGAAGGGTCATCTTACGTCGGCCCCTATCCTCGCTCTTCCATTCGGGAAGTATGGCTTCTAGGTGTATACTTATTTATCATTTTAGGGGATGAGAGCTGTACTGATACAACATGGGCATGTGATATAATATGCTTTCCACCATTTGAAGAAGCAAGAGCAGAACTACCCTGTGCATGACTTGGAGATGGGAGAAGTGGTGTTCGCTCTAAAGATTTGGCGGCATAATCTTTATGGTGTGTACTACGAAATATTTTCGTATCAAAAGAATCTGAAATATGTCGACACACAAAAGGAATTGAATATCCTCTAGAGATGATGGGTGGAGTTTCTATCTAACTATGAGTGCACGATACACTATCACCCAGTGAAGGAGAATGTGGTGGCAGACGCATTGTAAGACCCCCTTTTTTTCCTTTAAAACACCGGGGTCTTAGGCACAGATCGCTGATTTACGGTGACACCTTCACATCCTGAAGGGTCATCACCACAAGGTGCCGATTCTGCTGGCCAGATCGATCATAGAAAGATAGCACAATAAATGAAAAGCAAGTCCACAGAATAATATAAAAGGTACTGAAAGTAAGGGCTTATGCCCGGTACATCATAATCCTCACTACAGGTCACCCATGCAGAAGCAAACTAAAGCATCTACTATAAGTCGGGACTCACAGTCCCAGATGTCTGAACTCCTGAGCTCGACTGCCCTATCTCCAAGCGCGCCGACCTCCGGGGCTGCTCCTCCATGCTGGGCTCCACGATCCCCTAAATGATGTGGTCCTAAAACAGTTAGTCATAAAGACTAAGCCCTATCATCCCCTACCCCTTCCCCCTTGGCTCCTAAGTACCGAGCGGAGAGGAAGAAAGGGAAGGACATGAAGGTGGATAATAAATCAAAAGCAGGTGACAGCGGACCTATGCTAGCAATTCTATAGTAAATATGACAGAAACAGAAAGTAGGAAATGTAACCTTAACTTATGTGCGGAAGCACCTAAGCCAAGGGATCTTCTATAAGACTCCCATCGTATAAAGTGTCCCATACCACTTATATGTTTGGGTGTCGGTTATCAAACAACAGCATATATATATAGAATTTAACCTTAATTTATAAACTTGCCCACACAAGCTTATAGACCAAGGGGTCGTTTTGCAAGGCCTATTGTATAAGCGTCCCATTCCACTTATATATTAGGTGTCAGGGGTTAAATGAATCGATTATACCATGACATGCTAGTGGGTATGATGAATCATGCAAGTGCAACTCACACACCCGACTCTGTGTACACAGACCTTTAGTTCGCCCTTTCGGAGCCGTTACCTCCCAGGATACCTCCGTAGTGGCAGACAGAAGCGGTGGGTTGGGCCTCGCCCACCTCTAAACCAGTAAAGCACTACCGGTCAGACATATCGTACGCTTCAATGCTTGGTACACAAAGAGGACTTCTGCGTACTCTTGCCGGCTGGCGCACCGGACTTCTATTGGCGAAGTGCTAACCACACTTGCCGAGTAAGCGTATTGGCGTCGGTGCATCGACCCTCCAATACCGAAGACCCACCACCTTATTTTTCTTTCCTGACTATGCACATGTAATATTTATCGTATCAAACCAATCGAGTCGAAGCTCCCTGTATCATCCTGTCCTTCTCTTAACCAACTGAGCCGAAGCTACCCAGACCATTCTGTCCGTCTCTTAGCCAACCGAGTTGAAGCTCCCCAGACCATTCTGTCCATCTCTTACCCAACTGAGCCGAAGCTCCCAACTATCTTCCTGTGCTAATGGTGTTTGTGAAACGTTCAAACCTAATTACTAAGTTACTCTTATCAGTTTGTTAATACAGTTTACGTTAGCCCAGGACTGCCCTTGGTATTCCCTATAAAGGGCTCTCAGAGGGCACTTGGAACTGAGCAGAAGCCCATCGCTCCCTTTCGCAAGGAACATATTGTTATTGGTTGGTTCCCTTAACCCATTCCCTTCTCATATTACAGTGGGCTAATCCTAGGGTGATTTTGACTCTTCCTCTCCTCAGGGAGGATGATCTTTCGTCGAACCCGAACACCTCTAGACTCTAGCCAAACCACTTCTCACTACTCTTCCTATCCCTCTATAGTGAAATCATCCACATCAGTCCACCCAGCTAAAATGACTAACTCCAACAACTATCCCAGATCAAGTCCTATTGCAATTTAACATTTTGCTATATGCAGAACAACCTAGGCTATATGTCGAACCGAACAGGAGATAATCTAGATAATCATCCAAATGCCCTAAATTATTTACTGGAGACTTATCATGACACAAATAGACTAAATCTAGAAAATTGTAATTTTCCTAATTTATCTAACATTTAATTAATTTTCTTTAAAGCTTCTAAGGGCTACCAATTGAACATGAAGTGCACTTTTTATGTATGTATAAAGCTTCATGAAATCATGGTAAATTTTAAACAACAATTTAACAGTAAAGCCAAGATATAACAATTTTTTCCAGTATTTGAGGGACTCTAATTTAATTTTGATAATAAATCCTATCTCCTTTCAATAATGAAGTAAGTGCAATAGATAATCATCCAAAAATTCTTAGTTAATCATCTTGAGCAGATACTGTCCTAAAAACATCATTGGCCAAATTTCATAATTCTTCAATGGGGATTGAGCTCTAGAATAAATAATTACCAAAATCCCAAAAAGCTATATTTGTGAAGCAAGTATTGTAAATATTCTTCTAAAAATCATAAATAAAATTATACAACTAGGTATTGATCTGAAAACATCATTGGCCAGGTTTCATAATTTTACAGTAGGTAATTTGCTCTAAATGATTTATTGACTATAATTGCCCTTTTTGGAACTTGTGAAGTAAGTACTAGATATAATCAACTAAAATTTGTAACAAAATTCAGGGATATTCATTTAGGCCTAAAGCATCTGCTGACCAAGTTCCAACAGATTCAAATGAACAGAGTAATCAAAATAATTAAAAAAACCAGTTTGAGCAAATTTATACCTAACAAATAAAGTACTTGAAATATAATCCATAAAATCCTAATAAAATTACTAAGGGTTCCTCCTAGTCTAAAACATACTCCACCAAAGTTTCACGACTTTTAACTAAGGTTTAGTGGCTGTGCTTTCATAATTGAGCTTCTACCCTAAAATTAGGGTTAGGGTTTTGAGGTCTCTACCTACCTCCAAATCCTCTAAGATTTCTACCAGAGAACTTAGAATTTATTACCTTCAACTCTACTGAGTTTCAAGGTCACACAAGGGCATTTACCCCTATGCCCTTCACAACACTCAAAAACCCTTCCTTAGGGTTTGAGTATGAACCTTAAGGTAAATCAACCCTAAATCACACCATTTTCCTTAAGAGAGTGACATTAGCCATTCCAAGTTAGTGCCTAAAATTTCAGCCTCTGTTGAGGTGATTATGATACGTAAATAATTTATACATGGTTTATTAAATTTTTCCAAAAACTATAGAAAAATATTCTCCAAAAATTCCCATTTTTGGACAGGCCCTAAATATAGCTAAGGTAGACCCCATGACAAAATTTCAGCTCATTTGGACAAGGGATGAAAAGTGGGTATCCATTTGAACCTCAGGATAGCCCTAGGTATAAGTCCCACCAAAATGGGTGCTGTGGTCAAACCACTTACCCAATCGAGTTGAAAGAAATTTTAGAATAATCTAGACTCAAAGGGCTACAACTTCTGTGACTGGCCATTTTCCTAAAACAGCCTCTAAGTGCCTCATTAAATAGCATCAAAAAGAACTTGACAAATCACTACATATTATATATAAATATAATAATTTAGTATTATAAGTTACTGTTCATCTTCTCAAAAAGCCCGAACCAGCAACCTAAAAACGCTTAAAACCTATAGCTTTGCAAGTGGATTTCCCATCCACCCAGCCATCTCCCTGGCCGACCACCACCACCACCACCTCTGTTGAGGTGAGGGCTACCATTAGGGGGCGGCCCGGACGCCGGAGAGGCGGTTTCCGGCGAACCCGACCACCATAAATTTCGGAAAAACCTTGGAAACGCTCACCCGATCCAGCTCTTTTGAGCCCGATTTCTCTCCTATTTGATTTCTAAGATCTATCCATAGAAGAAAGAGTAGACGAGGACCTTATTCGCTGTTTGGAGTCGAGCCGATCGTCGGGATGCCATTTGCGCGGTGGTGGCGTCGCCGGAATTCCTCTACCTCAAGGTAATAAGCTCTTGCTTGGTCGGGAAAGGGTGAAAACTTCCTCTCTAAGACTAGGGAGTCTTTTAAAGGAGAAACAAGGCTGTGGGTGGGGGTATAAGTTATCCAGCCATTAATGCCTCCTAAAAATCATGCTTCGGCCATGGTGGAGGGGAGGTGAAACGGCTCCAAAAAAGCTAAGAGAAGGATGGAAACTCCTCTCCCTGAGAGGAGTTGAATCCAGCCATTTCAAGGGGGAGAGGATGGAGTCGTGCCTTAAAAGCCATTAATGGCCATGCAAACCGTCGCTCGGCCATGGCTGAAAGGAAGAGGAATGGCTGCCACATGGCATTGACTGGTCAAAATCATAAAATAAGACTTAATTAAGTCTTAATAAGAGAAAAAGCCCAATAACGCATTCTGGCCCACTATCTAGACCGCCCCGATTCAGCTGACCATCAACACGGCTTAAAAAAAGTTTCTAAGTAAAATGGCGTTGAGTGAGCTCAGCTCACTCAATGCCATCTAAGCTACGACGTTGAGTGAGCTCTGCTCACTCAACGCCATCCATGCTGCAGCGTTGAGTGAGCTATGCTCACTTAACGCCATCCAGGATACGGCGTTGAGTGAGCTCTGCTCACTCAATGCCATCCAAAATACAGCCCATCCAGACTATGGCATTGAGTGAGCTCAGCTCACTCAACGCCATCCAGATTATGGCGTTGAGTGAGCTCTGCTCACTCAATGCCATCCAGCCTACTCACGGTGGCGTTGAGTGCAGTATGTGCACTCAATGCCGTCTAGCTTATGGCGTTGAGTGAGCTCTACTCACTCATCGCCATCCAGCCTACTTAAGATGGCATTGAGTGCAGTCTGTGCACTCAACGCCGTCTACTTTATGGCATTGAGTGAGCTCTGCTCACTCAACGCAATCCAGCCTACTTAAGATGGCGTTGAGTGCAGTATGTGCACTCAACGCCGTCTAGCTTATGGCGTTGAGTGAGCTCTGTTCACTCAACGCCATCCAGCCTACTTAAGATGGCGTTGAGTTCAGTGTGTGCACGCAACGTCATCTAGCTTATGGCATTGAGTGAGATCTGCTCACTCAACGCCATCCAGCCTACTTAAGATGGCGTTGAGTGCAGTCTGTGCACTCAACGCCGTCTAGCTTACGCCGTTGAGTGAGCTAAGCTCACTCAACGCCATCTAGACTACGGCGTTGAGTGAGCTCAGCTCACTCAACGCCATTCCAAGGTTACGGGCGTGATAGGTCGGTCACGGGCATGCCAGGCCCATATTGAAATTTCTGAGCTCGTCGATCGTCTTTCTGAGGTCGACGATCGTCGAAGGGGTCACGCCCTAGTTCACGTGCGTAACAGGTCGGTCACGGGCGTGACCAAACCGTGACTCTAAATCTTGGTCGATAGACTTCAATTCTTGTGATTCCTAGGGTTCTGTTATGACAAAACCACTTCTAGGGGTCTAGTTGGAAATGGGATGTTACAAATCCCAATAAACAAAACAAAGATTTTGTCCCCGAAATCAAGGTTAAGCCTACGGGGGCTCCTATCGGGGAGAAAGAAACTTATAACATCCCATGAGAGTTGAAAGATTTACATCTCGACGCCATGTTTGTTATGTGAGGTTTGAAGGTGATAGTCAAATCTAAGACCAATTCGCCCAATTGACAAGGTCTATACCCCAATAAACAAAAGATTAGCCCCTATTCTTGAAATTTCAGTCCTACTAGTTTAAAATAGGAAAGTAAATTGAACGTCCTGAGAGATTGTGAGGTATACCTGACTGAACAGCTCCGGATACTTTTGTTGCATCAGGTCCTGCGGTTCCCAGGTATTCTCCTCCTCACCGTGGTTCCTCTACATAACTTTGACTAAAGGAACCTTCTTGCAACGTAAGGTCCGTACTCCTCTGTAATCGATCCGAACCAACTCCAAGTGAACTGACTGGTCTAAAGCTACCAGCCCATCTGTGGTCAAAATCTGCTGCTCCGAGCGCAGTAGAGCCCTCCTAAGTGAAGAAATATGGAAAAGGTCGTGTAGACCTACCAGTTCTGGGGGAAACTCCAGCCTGTAAGCTAGGGGCCTGACCCGCTCCAGGATCCTGTAAGGGCCCATCTACCTAGGGCTGAGCTTCTTCTTACAACCACGCACCCGTGAAACTCCATGCATGGGCCGGATCTTCAAAAACACTTGGTCCCCCACTTGAAATTCCATCTGTCGGTGTCGGGCATCATAGTACTTAGCCTGTCTGCTCTGTGCCTCTAACATCCTGTCCCTGATTTGCCTCACCTGAGCCTCGGTGTCTTCGATAAAATCTGATCCCAACACCTTCGGATCCTCATCCTGAATCCATGAAAGCAGAGTCCTACATCTACTTCCATACAAAGCTTCATAAGGATCCATCATTATGATGGACTGGTAGCTGTTGTTATAGGGGAACTCGACCAGTGGTAAGAGCTTCTCCCAAGGTTCCCCACGGTCCAATATGCTTAGACTCAGGAGGTCCTCCAACGTCCGATTGGTGCGTTCCGTCTGCCCATCTGTCTGGGGATGGAATGCGGTGCTGAAGTTCAATCGCGTTCCTAAGTAAGCCTGCACGGATCTCCACTCCCTGGAAGTGAACCGGCCATCCCGATCTGACACGATCGTCCTAGGCACCACATGGTATCAAACAAATTGCTCCACAAATCTCCGCACTAGTACTCCCACAGTGTCATCCTTCCTGATCGGAATGAATCTGGCCACCTTCGTTTACCGATCGATGATGACCCAAATCGAGTCGTTTCCCGTCCGTGATCAGGGAAGCCCTTGAATAAAGTCCATCGCGATGTATTCAAAGTTCCACTCCGGTACCGGGAGTTGTTTTAGCAATCTTGCGGGGTTCCTGCACTCCACCTTCACCAGTTGGCATGCCTCGCAATGTGTCACGAAGTATGTAATGTCCTTCTTCATCCCTTGCCAAAACATCATCTTCTTCAAGTCTGTCGTCATCTTGGTGATCCCCGGGTGTATAGAATATCTGCTACAATGCGCCTCTGCCATGATGTCCTCTCGAATCTGGCCTCCTGCGGGTATATAGACCCTGCTTCTAAAATATAGCAATCTGTCTCTCAGGGAATAATCCCATATAAAACACTCCTCCAAGGCTCGGAATATCGTCTTTGCCCATACATCTGTCTTTTGTCCATCCCGGATGCGGTCCCGAATGTCATCTATTGCAACCATCGATGCTATATATTCCATATACAGCTCTGGATCATTCTTGGACACTAGGGATATCTGCATATCTATGAAGGACAGGACTAGCTCCATGGACATCAGTTGTGGTCCCTTCCCTGAGGTATCTCCTCTCCAGCTCAAAGCATCTGCCACCATGTTCGCCTTCCCAGGGTGGTAGTGCAAGGTGTACTTGTAATCCGACAGGAACTCCACCCAATGCCTCTGTCTGATGTTGAGTTCCTTTTGTGTGTCCACATATTCAAGTTCCTGTGATCTAAGAAGATGTCACAGTGAAAACTGTAGAGATAGTGTCGCCAAATCTTCAGATCAAAGATCACTGCACCCATCTCCAGATCATGCACTTGATAGTTGTTCTCATGAATCTTCAGCTGTCAGGAGGCGTAGGCTATTACGTGCCTGTTCTGCATTAGAACGGCACCCATCCCCTGATAGGAGGCGTCCGTATATACCTGGAATCCCTCCCTTCCTGACGGAAGAGCGAGAATGGGAGCCGAGGTAAGCTGACCTTTCAGCTCCACAAAGGCCGCCTCGCACTGTGGCGTCCAAATGAAAGGGGATTCCTTTTCCGTCAGGGAAGTAAGTGGGAGCGCAATTCAGGAGAATCCTTCGACGAACTTATGTTAATATTCGGCAAGTCCCAGGAAGCTCCATAAATCCGTGGCTGTCTTCAACGGTGGCCAGTCCCGCACTGCCTGAATCTTGGCCGAATCTACTTCAATCCCCGCTCCGCTGATAATATGACCTAAGAAGGCCACCTCCTTTAGCCAAAACTGGCATTTGCTGAACTTTGCAAACAGCTGGTGCTCCCGTAGCCTCTCTAAGGTTAATGTCAAGTGTCGTGCATGATCCTCCTTCGTCCTTGAGTTGACGAGGATGTCGTCAATAAATACTATGACGAAAACATCCAAATACTCTTCGAATACCCGGTTCATGAGGCTCGTAAATGCGGAAGGCGCATTTGTGAGCCCGAAGGGCATCACTGTAAACTCATACAGTCCGTACCTACTGCTGAAAGTGGTCTTTGGAATGTCCTCCTCTTGAATACGTAGCTGGTAGTACCCTAACCTTAAGTCGAGTTTCAAGAAGAAATGTGCTCCTTCCAGTTGATCGAACAACTCGTCAATCCGTGGCAGTGGGTATGTATTCTGGACCGTCAGTCTGTTCAGCGCTCGATAATCAATACACAAGCGAAGACTTCCGTCCTTTTTCTTGACAAATAACACCGGGGCTCCCCAAGGTGAAGAGCTTTGCCGGACAAACCCTACTTCTACTAATTCCTGCAACTGACTTGGGAAATTTATCAACTCTTTCGGGGCCATCTGGTAAGGGGCCCTAGATGCTGGCTTGGCACCCGGCACAAGCTGTATCTTGAAATCCTGCTCCCGGTGCGGAGGTAGACTTGGCAGCTTCTCTGGAAAAACATTGGCAAAATCTCGTACTACTGGAATGTCCGTCATAGATTCCTTAACCTTCGCCATCTCAAATAGAACCTGATAAACTTCCTCCCCCTGTAGATGGGCCTTAACGGTCTGAACTGATGATAAGAGAATACGGGAGGCAAGTCTTATACCTTCGATAATAGTAAAAGAGTCCCTGTGTCTCACGGTGATCCTCTTTGCTTGGAAATCAATCTGGGCATGGTTCTAGTGCAGCCATACCATGCCAAGGATCAAGTCGTAGTCCATTAACTTCAAAAGCGTTGCCGGAGCCTCAAACGCCTTTCCACCGATTTCTACCTCCATGTTGCAGTGGTCTGAGGTGAGGAGTTCAGATCCATCGGGTAGTCGCACCATCATCAACGAGCCCGTGAATCGCTCCACGCCTTCCAATCCTTCTACGAACGTCACCGACATGAAGGAGTTAGAAGCTCCGGTATCAAAAAGCGTGCAGGCAGGCTTGCCGCTGATGAAGACTATACCTGGGGTGATTAAATGTCTTAGGATTCTATAACGAGTTTTTCTTTTCTATTTATTCTATCTAGTGCAGTTTTATAATTTAACAACAAAGTGGGGAATTCTATGAAATTAACGAAATATTACAGCGTACCTACTATGACCTGCTCTGGATTCTGAGGCTGTGCCAGGTCCAAAGCATATACCTGCTCTCTTCCTTGTCTACGATCCCCTCCCTGGTATCCTCGTCCTCGGACATTACTTTGGCCTCCAAAATACTGCGCTGGCTGGGCAATCTGTGGTGCTGGTGGGGGTTCCCCCCTCATAGGGCAATTTCTGCGGATGTGACCAACCTGATGGCAGTGGAAGCACTCTGGCGGGGGATATACCATTCCCCCGGGTCTCTGTCCCTCTCGTGCTTGAAGAGGTGTTAGAGCCACCACCACTGGATCCCTTATCTCCTGTCTTGCCTCCTGATGAGGCTGTTCCTCGACCCTCCTCCCGTCCGTGATACGGGCTCATCTCAGATCGTTCCTTGCTCCTCGACCCTGATCCTCCACTTGCTGTTTCCGGCCCCGAGTAGCTTGCAAATAAGCCTCTATCTTTTTGGCCATCTCTAGTATCAGTGATATGGTCCCATCAGATATAAACAACAGTGCATCCCTCAGCTCCTCTCGGAGGCCTTTGTAGAATCTCTTGATATATCCAGCCTCGTCTAACTGATACGAGTCCGCAAACAGGGCTAGGTGGTTAAACTTTCGGTTTTACTCCACCACCATCCTGGTGCACTGCTTTAGCTATAAAAACCTGTCCTCCATCTCTTCCTTAGCCGACTGTTGAACAAAATGCTCTAGTAATATGGCCCTGAACTCCCCCCAAGTAATCTGTGAAATCTCCATATCTGCAAAGGTCGTGTCCAGTGATGTCTTCCACCATCTCTTGGCGTGAGACTCCAAGCAAGAGACCACTAATGGCACTCTCTCCTACAAGGGGCACCGTATCCCTGTCAACATTTCGTACATAATGTCCAGCCATTCTTTTATCCGGACAGCTAACTCTATCCCTAAGTAGGATGGGGGAGAGAGTCCTCAAAAGATGCTCAGCCAGTTGGCTCCCGGGTTTTGCTGCGGAGCCGGAACCTGCTGAGCCCTAAAAGCCTCCAGAATGGCTGTCAGTGTCTGCCCCATCTCCGACTGTAGGAATGGAGTGGGGATCGGGGGAGGTGGTGCATCATTCGGACTCTGCTGGACTCCTCCCTGTAGTGTAGGCTGTGATGTAGGCTGCACATCAAAAACTGTTTGTAAGCAATTGACTCAAGCCTAATTAACACTGGACATTTACATGTGACCCCCACCTTGGCACACCACGCTTCCGCTGCTTAGTTTGTCCCCAAACTAAATTCGAGCGGGGGTGTCCCAAGGTTAGTGGACTGCTACTCTTCTGATCGAGGTTTCCTCTGATACCACTTGTAAGACCCTCTTTTTTTCCTTAAAAACACCGGGGTCTTAGGCCCAGGATCGCCGCTTTGTGGTGACACCTTCACGTCCTGAAGGGTAATCACAACACAACACCGATTCTACCGGCAAGATCGATCACAGGAAGATAGCACAATAAATGAAAAACAAGTCCACAAAATAATATAAAAGGTACTAAAAGTATGGGCTTATGCCCGGTACATCATAATCCTCACTACAGGTCACTCATGCGGAAGCAAACTAAAGCATCTACTATAAGTCGGGACTAACAGTCCCAGCTGTCTGAACTCCTGAGCTAGACTGCCCTATCTCCAAGCGGGCTGACCTCCTGGGCTGCTCCTCCATGCTGGGCTCCACGATCCCCTAAATGATGTGGTCCGAAAATCGTTAGTCATAAAGACTAAGACCTATCATCCCCTACCCCTTCCCCCATGGCTCCTAAGTACCGAGCGGAGAGGATGAAAGGGAAGGACATGAAGGTGGAGAATAAATCAAAAGCAAGTGACAGCGGACCTATGCTAGCAATTCAATAGTAAATATGACATAAAAGGAAAGTAGGAAATATAACCTTAACTTATGTGCGGAAGCACCTAAGCCAAGGGATCTTCTACAAGGCTCCCATCGTATAAAGTGTCCAATACAACTTATAAGTTGGGGTGTCGGTTATCAAACAACAACATATATATATATAATTTAACCTTAATTTATAAACTTGCCCACACAAGCTTATAGACCAAGGGGTCGTTTTACAATGCCTATTATATAAGCGTCCCATTCCACTTATACATAAGGTGTTAGGGGTTAAATGAATCGATTATGCCATGACATTCTAGTGGGTTTGATGAATCATGCAAGTGCAACTCACACACCCGAGTCTGTGTACACAGACCTTTAGTTCCCCCTTTCAGAGCCGTTACCTCCCAGGATACCTCCGTAGTGGCAGACAGAAGCGGTGGGTTGGGCCTCGCCCACCTCTAAACCAGTAAAGCACTACCGGTCAGACCTATCGTATGCCTCAACGCTTGGTGCACAAAGCGGACTCCTGCGTACTCTTGCCGGCTGGCGCACCGGACTTCTGTTGGCGAAGTGCTAACCACACTTGCCGAGTAAGCGTATTGGCGTCGGTGCATCGACCCTCCAATATCGAAGACCCACCACCTTAATTTTCTTTCCTGACTATGCACATGCAATATTTATCGTATCAAACCAATCGAGTTGAAGATCCCCGGACCATCCTGTCCGTCTCTTAACCAATTGAGCTGAAACTCCCCGGACCATTCTGTCCGTCTCTTAGCCAACCGAGCCGAAGCTCCCCGAACAATTGTGTCCGTCTCTTAACTAACCGAGTCGAAGCTCCCAACTATCTTCCTGTGTTAACGGTGTTTGTGAAACGTGCAACCTTAATTACTAAGTTACTCTTATCAGTTTGTTAATACAGTTTATGTTAGCCTAGGACTGCCCCCGGTATTCCCTTTGAAGGGCTCTCAGAGGGCACTAGGAACTATGATGGTAGCTGAAGCCCATCATTCCCTTTCGCAAGGCACCTATTATTATTGGTTGGTTCCCTTAACACATTCCCTTCTCATATTACAGTGGGCTAATCCTAGGGTGATTTTGACTCTTCCTCTCCTCGGGGAGGACGATCTTTCGTCGAACTCGAACACCATTAGACTCTAGCCAAACCACTTCTCACTACTCCTCCTATCCCTCTATAGTGAAATCATCCACATCAGTCCACCCAGCTAAAATAACTAACTCCAACAACTATCCTAGATCATGTCTTATTGCAATTTAACATTTTGTTATATGCAGACCAACCTAGGCTATATGTTGAACCGAATAGGAGATAATCTAGATAATCATCCAAATGCCCTAAATTATTTACTGGAGACTTATTATGACACAAGTAGACTAAATCCAGAAAATGGTAATTTTCCTAATTTATCTAGCATTTAATTAATTTTCTTTAAAGCATCTAAGGGCTACCAATTGAACATGAAGTGCACTTTTCAGGTATGTATAAAGCTTTATGAAATCATGGTAAATTCTAAACAACAATTTAATAGTAAAGCCATGATATAACAATTTTTTTCAGTATTTTAGGGACTCTAATTTTATTTTGAGAATAAATCCTATCTCTTTTCAATAATGAAGTAAGTGCAATAGATAATCTTCCAAAAATTCTTAGTTAATCTTTTAGAGCAGATACTGTCCTAAAAACATAAGTGGCCAAATTTCATAATTCTTCAATAGGGATTGAGCTCTAGAATAAATAATTACAAAAATCCCAAAAAACTATATTTGTGAAGCAAGTATTGTAAATATTCTTCTAAAAATCATGAATAAAATTATACAACTAGGTATTGATCTAAAAACATCATTGACCAGGTTTTATAATTTTACAGTAGGTAATTTGCTCTAAATGATTTATTGACAATAATTTCCCTTTTTGGAACTTATGAAGAAAGTACTAGATATAATCAACTAAAATTTGAAACCAAATTCAGGGATATTCATTTAGACCTAAAGAATCTGCTGACCAAGTTCCATCAGATTCAAATGAACAGAGTAATCAAAATAATTAAAAGACAAGTTTGAGCAAATTGATACCTAACAAATAAAGTACTTGAAATATAATCCATAAAATCCTAATAAAATTACTAAGGGTTCTTTCTAGTCTAAAACTTACTCCACCCAAGTTTCATAACTTTTAACTAAGGTTTAGTGGATGTGCTTTCATAATTGAGCTTCTACCCTAAAACTAGGGTTAGGGTTTTGAGGTGTCTACCTACCTCCATATCCTCTAAGATTTCTTCTAGAGAACTTAAGATTTTTTACCTTTCAACTCTACTGAGTTACAAGGTCACACAAGGGCATTTACCCCTATGCCCTTCACAACACTCAAAAACCCTTCCTTAGGGTTTGAGTATGAACCCTAGGGTAAATCAACCCTAAATCACACCATTTTCCTTAAGAGAGTGGTATTAGCCATGCCAAGTCAGTGTCCAAAATTTCAGCCTCTGTTTTTGTGATTATGATACGTAAATAATTTATACATGGTTTATTAAATTTTTCCAAAAACTATAGAAAAATATTCTCCAAAAATTCCCATTTTTGGACAGGCCCTAGATATAGCTAAGGTAGACCCCATGACCAAATTTCAGCTTATTTGGACAAGGGATGAAAAGTGGGTATCCATTTGAACCTCAAGATAGCCCTTGGTATAAGTCCCACTAAAATGGGTGCTGTGGTCAAACCACTAACCCAATCGAGTTGAAATAAATTTTAGAATAATCTAGACTCGAAGGGCTACAACTTCTGTGACTGGCCATGTTTCCTAAAACAGCCTCTAAGTTCCTCTTTAAATAGCATCAAAAAGAACTTGATAAATCACTACATATTATATATAAAGATAATAATTTAGTATTATAAGTTACTGTTCATCTTCTCAAAAAGCCCGAACCAGCAACCTAAAACACTTAAAACCTGTAGCTTTGCAAGTGGATTTCCCGCCCACCCAGCCATATCCCTGGCCGGCAACCACCACCACCACCTCCATTGAGGTGAGGGCTACAATAAATTTCGGAAAAACCATGGAAACGCTCACTCGATCCAGCTCTTTTGAGCCCGATTTCTCTCCTATTCGATTTCTAAGATCTATTCATAGAAGAAAGAGTATAGGAGGACCTTATTCGCGGTTTGGAGTCGAGCCGATCATCGGGATGCCATTTGCGCGGTGGTGGCGTCGCCGGAATTCCTCTACAGCAAGGTAATAAGCTCTTGCTTGGTCGGGAAAGGGTGAAAACTTCCTCTCTAAGACTAGGGAGTCTTTTAAAAGAGAAACAAGGCTGCGGGTGGGGGTATAAGTTATCCAGCCATTAATGTCTCCTTAAAAGCATGCTTCGACCATGGTGGAGGGAGGTGAAACGGCTCTAAAATAGCTAAGAGAAGGCTGAAAACTCCTCCTCTCCCTGAGAGGAGTTGAATCACGCCGTTTTAAGGGGGAGAAGATGGAGCCGAGCCTTAAAAGCCATTAATGGCCATGCAAACCGTCGCTCGGCCATGGATGAAAGGAAGAGGAACGGCTGCCATGTGGCATTGACCGGTCAAAATCAAAAAATAAGACTTAATTAAGTCTTAATAAGAGAAAACAGCCCAATAACGCATTCTGGCCCACTATCTAGACCGGCCCGGTTCAGCTGACCATCAGCCAAGCTTAAAAAAGTTTCTACGTAAAATGGCGTTAAGTGAGCTCAGCTCACTCAATGCCATCCAAGCTACGGCGTTGAGTGAGCTCTGCTTACTCAACGCCATCCATGTTGCGGCGTTGAGTGAGATCTGCTCACTCAACGCCATCCAGGATACGGCATTGAGTGAGATCTGCTCACTCAACTCCATCCAAAATACAGCCCTTCAAGACTATTGCATTGAGTGAGCTCATCTCACTCAACGCCATCCAGATTATGGCGTTGAGTGAGCTCTGCTCACTCAATGCCATCAAGCCTACTCACGGTGGTGTTGAGTGCAGTCTGTGCACTCAACGCCGTCTAGCTTATGGCATTGAGTGAGCTCTGCTCACTCAATGCCATCCAGCCTACTTAAGATGGCGTTGAGTGCAGTCTGTGCACTCAACGTCATCTAGTTTATGGCGTTGAGTGAGCTCTACTCACACAACGCCATCCAGCCTTCTTAAGATGGCGTTGAGTGCAGTCTGTGCACTCAACGCCGTCTAGCTTATGGCGTTGAGTGAGCTCTGCTCACTCAACGCCATCCAGCCTACTTAAGATGGCGTTGAGTGCAGTCTGTGCACTCAATGCCGTCTAGCTTATGGCGTTGAGTGAGCTTTGCTCACTCAACGCCATCCAGCCTACTTAAGATGGCGTTGATTGCAGTCTGTGCACTCAACGCCGTCTAGCTTACGGCGTTGAGTGAGCTAAGCTCACTCAACACCATCCAAACTACGGCATTGAGTGAGCTCAGCTCACTCAATGCCATTCCAAGGTCACGGGCGTGACGGGTCGGTCACGGGCATGCCAGGCCCATGTTGAAATTTCTGAGCTCGCCGATCGTCTTTTTGAGGTTGTCGATTGTCGAAGGGGTCACGCCCTAGGTCACGGGCGTGATGGGTCATTTACGGGTGTGACCAACCCGTGACTCGAAATCTTGGTCGATAGACTTCAATTATTGGGTTTCCTAGGGTTCTGTTATGACAAAACCACTTCTAGGGGTCTAGTTGGAAATGGGATGTTACACGCATTGAGCCGGAGGACTGCCACTTCAGAAGCAGTGTCCTAGTTGATGACAATGGAGCTGATATGGATGATGGAGGATATACAGATTACTTTGGTTTCCTTAAATTACTCAGAGCTTTATGAGGAGTATCTGGCCGCGATGAGCACTACCAATGATATTAGAGATAGTATAAGGGCTGGGCAGAGGAGAGATGACAAGCTTGAGCTAGTATTCAGGACCATGGAGGCAGATATAGCCGTGGAGTATACTGAGAGGGATGGGTTGTTATGTTTTAGAGGACAGGTGTACATAACGGCAGGGGGCAAGATTCGGGAGGACATTATGACCGAGGCTCACTTCAGGTACTCGGTGCACCCAGGCATTACTAAGATGACAGCTATAAGACCCCCTTTTTTACTTTTTCAACCACCGGGGTCTTAGCCCAGAATTTCCGCTTTGCGTGGCACCGACTTACGGGAAGGCCGCCACTACAAAACGCCAATTTTTCCGGCCCTTTTCGATCACAAAGAGAAGAAGTAAGTATTACCCTTATTATAAACTGACATATTTAGAATTCTCCTGATTAGTCACCTATCTAGGTTGGGAAAGTTGGCCGAGTCATGAAAAACTAAAGTGACAACACTACTCCTCCTAAATCTGGATGCTGGGCTCAAGGAGAGGGGTTTCTATTTATAGAATTTTTTTCGGCCGAGTCACGCCCTCTGTCACGCCCGTGTCGGGGGCGTGTCGGGTTAGGTACGAAAGCGAAGCAAAAACTCTGGCAGGAAACAGCTGCTGGCAGCTTATTTTTCTCGGAACTTGGGGTGACACGCCCTTCATCACGCCCGTATCTGGGGCGTGTCGCCTGTGTCTTCTGGTAGAAAAGTCAAAGTTGCTGCTGGAGCAAAAACTGTGAAATTTGTAGGTCACGCCCTCGGTACACGCCCGTGACTAGAAAGACACACCCGTGACTTGTTGGTGAAGGATGGAAATGCGCTTGCGGCGGAGAATTTTGCGGAAATGCGGGTCACGCCCTATGTACACGCCCGTGTTGAATTTGACACGCCCGTGACGGGGGCGTGTTGGATGGAAATCTTTGTCTTCTGTCTTTGGACCGTTTTCTTCATTCCACTGGGTTACACGCCCTAGGTTCACGCCCTAGGAGGGCGTGACCATGGGGCGTTTAACAACAAAACTTTGTAAAAACCTGCAAAAAGAAGGAAAAATGTTAGTGACAATAATATATACAAAAAGGGATCAAAATATAAGCATACAAGACATGATTTGTAAATTGAAAGCTAGAAAATACCATAATAGTTTAGGCTACAAAACAAACTATCATAAACATGTCCACAAAATCATAAACGAATAGAAATCACAACAAGTCTATCAATATATAATAATAGGAAGTACTTCAAAAGAACAGTTCAGATAAAATAAAGAAACGGGCTCGAGCCCGGTACATCAGAGTCCTCACTACAAATCACTCATCGCGGAAGCTATAAAAATGCTAAACACTCATGGAGCTAGTCACAGGTGCTCCGGTGCTAGACTGGCCCACCTCCATGCGCACCGTACTCCGCTGGTGCTGGTCCCTGGGCTGCTGGTCCCTATCTCCCATTCAGAGCTCCTTTAATGTTGTTGTTCGAAAACCATTAGTCATAAAGACTAAGCCCTATCATACCCTACCCCCCCCCCCACGGATCCTAAGCACCGAGCGGAGAGGAGGAAAGGGAAGCTACAAAGGTGGAGAATAATCAAACGGATGATGGTGGAACTAGTCTGATAATTGTTCATAGTGTATAAACAACTAATTAAAATAGAGTACATCTAACAGTTCTACGGTAGTGAGTAATAAAGTAGACATGTGGTAAGTAGTATAATCATAAGAAGACAAATAGAAAACAATTAAGTAAGTAAGTAACCTTAACTTATATGAATGCCCATACAAACTTATAAGTTAAGGGGTCTTTTGCAAGGCTCCCATCGTATAAAAAGTCCCATACCGATTTATGCGTTGGGGTGTCGGTGGTATGCAAATATGAGTGTAGTGATATGCTATTCCATGATTCATACAAGTGCAACTCACGCACAGGACTCTATGCGCATAGACCTTTAGCTCCCCCTATTCGTGCAGCTAGCTTCACTCTAAGGAACCTCCGTAGTGGCAAACGGAGACAGTGGGTCGTTCCCCCCACTCCTAGGAGGGTATCCACACTACCGGGCCAAGCACTTTTGTACGCCCCTAGAAGAACACAACCTAGAGTATCCTCGTACTAGTGTTGGCTATATCCACAAGACTCTCTTTGGCTAAGTGTCCCATACCGCCGAGTCAACGTACTGATGTCGGTGTGAACGACAATCAAATACCGAAGACCCACCACCTTATTCTGTATTCAAACCCTCGAGCCCTCAGCTCCCCGGACTGTCCCGTCCGTGCATCTACCTTCAGAGCTACTGTATGAATGGCAACCAAACCAACTTATTCTACCTCCCTAACTACCAGGGTGTGTGAATGTGCAGCACTAGTTATACTAGTTGCTCTTTTGGTTTATCATTCCTACGGTTTGCGTTAGCCCAGGACTGCCCCCGGTATACCCCGTGAAGGGTTCTCAAAGGGCACTAGGAACTACGATGGGCTGAAGCCCAAAGCTCCCTTTCGCAAGGCACTTAGTATTATTGATTTCTACCCATTGCCCGATCCCTTTCAAATTACTTTGGTTCTAACCTAGTGTATTGAGACTCTTCCTCTCTAACCGGGGTGGACGATTTTTTGTCGGTCCCGAACACCACTTAACACTAGCCAATCTCACACTCTACTCATCCCGACTTCCAATAATGAATTTAATTTAACTTACCCTATCCAAACCAACAACCTTCCAAAATTCCATCTCCCCAAGTTCATTACCCACTCTAGTTCAGTTTCTGCGGTTTTAACTATATGTTGAACATCCTAAGCTATATGAGGTATACAATGGGAGGTACTCTAAATTGTCTTCCAAATCCCCAATAAAATTTACTGGAGGTCTATCATGACATAATTAGCCTAAATCCAGAAATATTTAATTTTCCTAATTAATTTTATATTTATTTAATTTTCCGAAAGATTGGCCATGGTTAATTTTATACATGAACTATATGATTCTCTCACATAATGGCCACCCAAAAATTATGATCACTAAATAAAAGCAAGGTATCATCAAATACTAATTTTCATGATTTTACAGAAACTATTTAGCCTCTAATTTATTTATCCATTATAATCCCATTAATCCTATGTAAAAAAGGAAGTACGAAAATTACTCATCATAAATAATAGAAAAATGACTTAATATTAATATGATACAGAAAAAGTCAATGTGCAAAGATCATAATTTTACAAGCTTGCTAGACACAAAAATAGATTTAATTACTTTTCATGTGAAAGAACACTTAATGAAGCAAGCCTTAGAATTAAACTTCTCAAAATCGTATAAAAATTCACAGAGCTTTAAAATCATAATTAAAGTTCTCTGCCTAAATTTCATAGAATTTCCAGGAAGTATTTTCTCCATAATAAATTTCTAAGCAAATAACACAACCTACCAACCTGTTAATGAAGTATCCAAACAAATGATCCTAAATTCATAATAAAATCTCCAGAGCTTGTACTAACCTTAAAAACTACTCTACCCAAATCTCATCACTGTTCAGTGAGTTTTGAAGACATTTTCTATCTCTACACGTTTTGTGCCCTAAACTAGGGTTAGGGTTTTGAGGGACTTATTTACTTTAAAATTAATTTAGATTTCTACAAGAGGATTCTAGCAACCCTAGAATTCTTTCCACCAAGTTTCAAATCATAACCAGGTCATTTGACTACTTGCCCTTCACAACCCACCAAGAACCATCCTTAGGGTTTGGCCTTGGGTCCTAGGGCAAATTTACCCCAATGCACCTCAAACTCCATGAGGGGGTGCTAGAGAGCATTCCTAGTCAGTGGTCAAAGTCTCAGCCTCTGTTGAGGTGATTTGACCACTCAAATCTAAAAGTGCACTTTTGACCTAAAAACCCCTTAATAGGGCAAAGCTTAGGTTTGTCCATTTCCAATCTAAAACATCTCCAAATGATATGAAAAATTATACAAAGCCTCATGATGAACACAAGGACCACTCACCAAAATTTGGGAGGGTTTGGAAGTCATCAAGCCATCTAATTAATTTACCCTAAGATTATTAAATTTTTCTAAAAACTATAGAAAAATATTCTCCAAAAATTCCCATTTTTGGACAGGCTTTTGGTATAGCTAGGGTAGACTCCCTGCCCAAATTTCAGATCAATTTGTGAAGGGATGAATGGTGGGCACACCTTTTAGTCTCTGTCTAGCTCTAGGTATAGATCCCACCAAAAGAGGTGCCCTGGTAAACCAGTTGACCAAATTGACCCAAATAAATTTTAAAATGAAGTAGACCCATAGGGATACAAATTATTTGTTTACCATTTCTTCATATAAAGCCTTTAAGTATTTTTCATAAATTTTCTAAAGTGACTAATATTTTAGTACAGAAAATTCATATAGAAGAAAAAGACTAATTAAACAGCACAAATCTTAAAGCAGATCCAATAGTGCTTGGTCTTCTTCTTCATCCAGCCAAGGGCCGAGATTAGCCCAACCTAGAGTGCATTCCAGACACTGCCGTCGGCCATCCAGCCTCCTCCCTGGCCGGCCACCGCCACCACCACCTTCGTTCAGGTGGTGGCCATCGTCGGGCGGCGGCGCGGCCTCCCGAGAGGCGGAATCCGGCGAACTCGAGCACTAAACTTTAGCAGGAAAAATGGGAAGAGGAGCTCTTTCGATCGGGATCTGTTGATACCGATTCTTAATCCTAAAGAAGGCTAAGATCTACCCATAGAGAGAGAGGAGGGGAGGACCTTGTTCGGGGGTTGGAGGCATGCTGATCGACGGAAGGCCATTTCCGATGGTGGCACCGCTTAGCTTCTACAATAACACAGTGGGAGGGATCGAAAGCTTCAGGTAAAGGCTGGGAAACTTTCCTCTTGGGACTCTGATGGTGTTTAAAAGCTCGGTTAAGGAGGGGAAGGGCCAAAACTTTTATGGCCATTAATGGTCCATTAAGGCTTGGCTCGGCCATGGACGTGGGGGTTGAACCTGGCTCAATCCAGCCAAGTAACGGTTATAAACTCTGAAAGTGAAGGGATAGATACTACTCTAGAGGGGGGGGGGTGAATAGAGTTATCAAATTTTGCACTAGACAAAACTTAATGGTCTACCCAATTCCGTTGGAGTAAATTGCAGAATTAAAAGATTATAGATATAGAATTAACCCTATAGCCTAACACAAGTGTTGTGCACAAACTCAAGCTAACTGTAATTACAGTTAAGGCTTGGAAAACCTAATCAGCAACTAGCAACCTAGTTATATCTATTCACAGCCATAATGCAGTAATTAAACAAGGCAATCCAGACGACACAAGGAATTTATAGTGGTTCCCCAAACAACTTGGGTACGTCCACTCTTCTACCAACACGGTAGGAATCCACTCAGGTTTTTGATCAGGTGCCCTGCCACCAACATAATCTACTTCAGGTAGATCCAGAAACCCTTTAGACCTTTGATCAGGTGTCTAAAAACCAAGCACAGGTTTTTGATCAGGTGCCCTGCCACCAAGGGATACTTTTGAAGGGAGTAATAACCCTGTACAGGAGGGGGAGGAAGGTTAAGATGTCTTCTCTATTTCACAAAAGATTAGAGACGCACAAGAACTTGCACTGAGCTAGAAAGCTCTAAAGAATCAAGGCTCCCCCTGGCTCAAAGATTTCCAGGTGAAGTCTTGCTTCAGTGCAGAATACTCTTCAGAAAGCTCTGAAGGAAAAACTACAAGAAGATAATAAATAATAAAATTAAAGATCTTCAAGCAGCTATCTTCTTCTTCTTCTTCTTCAAAAGAACTCTGAGTTTGAACTTCCTGAAAGAAGGAGAACTCAGGTTGAAGAAGAGTAGAAGATCTTAACACTTCTCAGATGGATGAGTATTGCTGAGAGCAGAAGACTTGATCTTGATGAAGGCTTGAAAGCAGATGAACTGGGTAACTAGTTAGCTAGCTTGAATCCTTCTTCAAAGGGTCCTTTTTATAACAGCAGCAAGCAACGACTCTCTTCAATTTGAATTACTTGTCTTCTACTGAAACTTGAGACCTGGGCTGTAAATATCAAGAAGACAAAACAATCTCTGCAGCAGAAACATTCTATAAAAGGTATAAACCTCTTTCTAGGAAGCTGCAAGAAGCAATCTGATAATAAAGTACTAAATAAAGTCATATCAGAAACAAACTCTTTACAGCAGAAGAAAGACTTTTCAGTCTAACGGCTATATAGGACTGACAGCAGATAAAGTAAAATACAAAGTCAGCTAATAAGACAAACAACTTTATCTGAAAAGATTTTACACAGGCATAAGGGATGGAGCAAGTATTGCCTGGAAATATTATCATAAAACAACTGAAAAGATATGCCAGATAATGTATTAATTAATTAAATATAATAAATAAATACAAAATATAAAGGCAGAAAGAAAACGTCGAACGACCCTCGGAGATCGTCGACCGACGCACGGAGATCGTCGAACTATCAGACAGATAGTCGAACGATCCAGATAGTCGAACTATCACAGGAAATAGTCGAACTATCACAGCAGATAGTCGAACTATCAGAAGATTGTCGAACTATCAGATAGTCGACCTATCAACAGATAGTCGAGCTATCAAAGCGAAACAGATAGTCGAGCTATCAAAGCGAAACAGATAGTCGAACTATCAACAGATAGTCGAGCTATCAGATAGTCGACCTATCAACAGATAGTCGAACTATCAAGGCAAAACAGATAGTCGAACTATCAACAGATAGTCGAGCTATCAGAAACAAACAGATAGTCGACCTATCAACAGATAGTCGAACTATCAGATAGTCGAACTATCAAAGCAGATAGTCGAACTACCAAGCGAGAACAGATAATCGACCTATCAATAGATAGTCGAACTATCAACGCAGAACAGATAGTCGAACTATCAACAGATAGTCGAGCTATCAGATAGTCGACCTATCCAAGCAGATAGTCGAACTATCAAAGCACACAGATAGTCGAACTATCAACCGATAGTCAAACTATCCTCGCAGACTGAAAGTCGAACAACTGATAGACGATCGTCGAACAGTTAGTCGACGATAGTCGAGCGGCGTTCGACGATAGTCGAACGAACAAACTACTTAACCAAATTCTTCATCTGGAAAAGTGAGGACTCTACAGCTAGACTACTAAACATTGACCATAGATATTTCTTGGGTCAAGGGACTAAAAAGACAAGACTAAACTCAAATCAAACTAGGGTACCAACAATCTCCCCCTATTTGAGTTAAGTCTCTTAAAAACTAAAACACAGAGCTAGCTATAGAACACTATAATCAATGCAGAAAATAGATAGCAATTAACTAGCAATTATCAAACAGATAGATATAAAATAGCAGTCAATCAAAAAAAATTAAGAGTCTACAGAATCTGGCATAGGGTCAGAAGAACTTGGAACAAAAGAAATTTTCCTCAGGGGATCAATAGCCTCTTTCTTTGACATCTTCAAGTCCTGCACACCAATGATCTTTAATTCTGCAGCCCTTGGAACAACTGCTTCCGGGTGCTTTTCCATATATTTTGAGGGGTCAAAGACCTCAGGATTAACCTAGAACTTTTCAAACTCCTTCTTTCTGAATGAAGACATAGTGGTTAGTCCAGTGGTGTCCTTCCCTTCAGCTTTTGCTTTTCTGATTTGAGCTGCTCCAACAAATTCGTGAAAACGAGCCATCCTAAAGTTAGGATCAAGCTCAGGACTTTCATAAGCAGTCTCAGAAGGAGCAACCTCTTTATCTTGATTAACTAGATAAGACATGGGAGCAGACTTAGCAAAGTTCTTGCTAGAATACTTAAACAAAATAGACTACTTACCTTTTGAAACAATTTTTTCAGACTGCACTGGTATTGGAGAAGAAACTCTTTTCTTTGGAGAAGAAGGAGGGGAAAAGGTTGGTCTTTGATATACAACCTCCTTCACTTGTTCTCTTACTTCAGTAACATGTCTTTGAGAACCAGAATAAGATCTGCCTTGGGAACTTTGAGAGCTTTTCCTTGACTGAGGCTGAGAAGGTGCAGATTTTCCAGAAGAGGCAGATGGATTAGCAGAAAGGTTCCCAGAGGCTCCTGCACTGGGAGGTGGAGGAGGAGGACCTCTGGGAGTCCATCTTGAGACAGGACTATCATACCTCTTAGATCTTTTTCTCTCTTTCTGCTGGTTCTTGGAGAACCACATCCAATGTTGAAATTCTTTTGATTTGGGGTCAATTCCTTTAAGAATATAGTATGGAGTATCATTATCACGGCTGGGAGGAGGAGGAGCAATTGCTTTCCTTTTCTTCTGAGCAGCTTTCTTTTTCTTCGAATTTTCAGATAAATCAGAATCCTCTTCATCTTCAGAGTGAGATGAAGGAGGATTGTCATAAGGATCATAGGCTTCAGAAACAGCCTTTTCTTTTAAAGCAGCTTTCTCTTTTTCCTCTTCAATGGCATCTTGAGCCAGAAGGAAATCCAAATCCAACCCTGGTGAATCATCCCAAATAGTTGACTTTTCAACTTGCAAATATTTTTCCTTTTCCTCTAACAAAGATTGAATTCTTTGATTCCAAGCAACTCTTGATTTCTCTTCTTGATTTTCAGATACATCTTCCATGTCATCTAAAAATGAATCCAATTCTGGATCTTCTTGAACATTAGAAACATCTGGGGCAGCTTCAGAAACAACTGCTATAACCTGAGCAGCTAAATCTTTTTTAATATAATCTGTAGATTTATGAATACAAATCTGCTAAATAAGCTAAAATCATTCCTTCTAGGTATTCACAAGCTATCAAATTAATTTACTCGTCAATAAAGCGAATGAGTGAATTACCTTCATATTTTACCAACTCCCAAGACTCATCTAGGTAGGATGTAATAATCCCTTCTAGGAAATGGGCAACCACGGGAGTGGTGAGATCTTCTAAGCAAACTTTCACCGCAAATTCAGATAACATAATAGCATCAGATATTTCTTTTTCCGATAACACAGAAACTGATTTATCTTGAACTTGAACTGCATCAGTCTCTTCTTGAACTGCTGGAAGGGAGGCTGGAGGCTCTGAGGCATCTTCACAGAACATCTCCCCCTGCCTGATTTCAGTGGAAACTGAAACCAGGCCCCTTGAAGAAGAGGGCTCAGCAGATTTGGAAAATGATTGAATGGAAGCAGTCAAGGTGGCAATGGAGGAGGCAAGTGGAGCAATTGCCTCTTCAATCATAATTTTGATTGAAGGAGTAATTAACTCCAAAATACTAGAAATGAAGGCTGGGGTGATCTCAAAAGATAATGGAATTGCAGTGGATGGAGATGCAGCAGAGATGGTTGTAGTGATTGGATGAGAAGTGGTGTGGACTGGAGATCGAATTGGAGATGGAGCTGGAGAGTTAACAGGAGTGTTAATTGGAGAATGAATAGGAGACTGAGGAGGTGTTGGAATCCTCTCAGATCCTAACAAATCAAAACTAGGAGCAGATATCCTAGCCAGATGAGAAGGAAGAGGAGATGCTGGAGGGGATGGAAGAACAACCGTGGTTGTTTCTTGAACAGGAGACGGGGAAAGTCGTACTTCAGCTGAAGTTGATGGAACTTCAACTGAAGCAGACTGCATAGCAGAAGAAGATGAGGGAAGTGAAAGAGCTGAGCCAGCTTCTACCGGGTGAGGAGCGACCGAATCAGTCCTGGTGCTCTCTGATGTCGCTGGAGCAACCCCTGTGAGAGCGGGTTTAACAAAAGTCCTCTTCACTTGGAGAACAGATTTGGGTCCATCTTCTTGCTTGCATTTATGGTTGTTGCAGTTGAACTCAGCAGCTGGGGATACTTTTCCTTCAGGAAAATTCCAATAACCCTTCTTAGGGTGACCTCTTTCTTACTATTCTTTTTCCTTATCAAATCAAACATTACTCCTGCCCAATCAATCTTTTTCTGATTAACAATTGCACACATCAGTGCAAATTGTTGCCTTGTTATATTGTCATGAGCAGAGTGCTTTCCAAGGAGCACTTTTCCAACTAACTCAGCGAGAAATTTAATCTTAAAGGGAAAATTGACCTTGAGCAGCTTGGTGGGAATGCCCTCCGCATGTCCCAGCTCAGTCAGCATCCTTCCAAATTCTTGAGCATCTTGCTTATAATCTTCTTCACCATTTATCAAACCAAAAACATCAGTCAGAACGGCCAGAGTTAAAATTACCTCTTCTCCGCCGATGGTGCCAGTCATCAAATCGTCGGTGGATGACGAAGTGAAAGCCCATTCCTTGATCTCGGAAATATTTAACTTAATCCTTGTCGACATTAATCTTTCAAGACCTTGATCCCGGCACAACTGAAGAACTTCCACGATCCCTGCTTCACAGCAACTGAACGGGTCAAAATCGACGCTGAAGCCTGCATCGAACTTAACAACGGCTAACACTGCGGGAGAAATCGCCATTGAATTGCTGGAGAGAGCGCGAGAAGGACGGCGAAGACAAAGGAGACGAAGCGGCAGAAAATCGCAAGCGGGAAGACAGAATGCGAAAAGTCACGTTCCGTCGACGATAAAACAAAAGATCTTTTAACCTAGGTCGACTATCGGCTTTATATTAGACCGGAGATAGTCGATCTATTAAAAAGATACTAGACCCGATAGTCGAACGACCGTTCGACGATCGGCCCAGAAGCAGAGTAGTCGATCAATCGTTCGACTATTCTGGCTTCTCAAACAACAAGCTGTCGTCGTCCAGAGATCGACGATAAGCTCGACCTGTTCGACGATCTTCGAACGCCGGTCGACGATCTTCAAACAGATAAACTATCATTAACCAGAGGTCGACGATAGGCTTAAACTGTTCGACGATCTTCGATCATCGTTGGACGATCTTCAAGCAGGTTTCAACATAGGCAGATATAGTCACACTTAGTCTCGTCCATTTATCATGCCTAGTTGAACTAAAAAGAACAGATGCTTCTGTTCATCTAAAGGCTTGGTGAATATATCACCTCTATGAAACTCAGTGGATATGAACTCAAGACAAATCTTGTTCTTTTCCACACAATCTCTCAGGAAATGGTGCCGAATCTCAATGTGCTTCGTTCTAGAGTGGTGCACTGGATTTTGTGCAATTGAGATAGCACTGGTACTATCACACATGATTTTGGTATTCTTGTGTGAGTAACCATAATCCACAAGCTGGTTTTGAATCCACAGGATCTGTGAACAACAACTAGCAGCTGCTATATATTCAGCCTCTGCAGTTGAAGTTGAGACAGAAGCCTGCTTCTTACAGAACCAAGAGACCAATCTCTCTCCCAGAAACTGACAAGTTCCTGAGGTTCTCTTCCTGTCAACTCTGCAACCAGCATAATCAGAATCAGAATATCCAATTAATTCAAATTCTGACTCAGCTGGGTACCAAAGTCCTAGATCTGGACATCCCTTCAGGTATCTCAGGATTCTCTTTAGAAGAATCAGATGAGATTCCTTGGGGTTGACCTGGAATCTAGCACAAAGGCATGTAGCAAACATTATATCAGGCCTACTTGCAGTTAGATATAATAGGGAACCAACAATGGCCCTATAAGTCTTTTGATCAACTGGCTTGCCGTGATCATCACAATCAATAACTACATTAGTAGCCATAGGTGTAGGCATTGCTGAAGCATCAGCCATCCCAAATTTCTTTACCAATTCCTTGGCATATTTGGATTGGGAGATGAAGATACCATCAGCATCTTGCTTAACTTGGAGACCAAGAAAGTAAGACAGCACACCCATACTACTCATCTCAAACTTAGAGTGCATCAGGTCAGAGAACCTTTTGCAAAGTTTGGGATCAGTGGAGCCAAATATAATATCATCTACATACACCTGAACTAACAGGATTGTGTCCTTATGATGCTTGACGAAATGGGTTCTATCAACTACTCCCCTAGTGAACTTGTGCTCTAAAAGAAAACTAGCTAGAGTCTCATACCAGGCTCTGGGAGCTTGCTTTAGTCCATAAAGAGCTTTCTGCAACTTAAACACATGTGAGGGCTGAGTTGAAGAAACAAACCCTGGTGGTTGTTCAACAAACACCTCTTCCTTAAGCTCACCATTCAGGAATGCACTTTTGACATCCATTTGGAACACCTTAAACTTCATATAGGCTGCATAGGCCAAGAAGATCCTTATTGCTTCTAGCCTTGCAACAGGAGCAAAGGTTTGGTCATAATTTGTACCTTCCTCCTGTCTGTAGCCCTGAGCTACAAGCCTTGCTTTATTCCTTACAATAATTCCATTTGCATCCAACTTGTTTCTGTACACCCACTTGGTGCCTATGATCAGTTGGCCTTTAGGTCTTGGAACCAAAGTCCAAACTTTACATCTCTCAAACTGATTGAGTTCCTCTTGCATAGCAATGATCCAGTGGGGATCTAGCTCTGCATCTTTAAAGGTGAGGGGCTCAACCTGTGAGAGGAAACAAGCATGCATCACATCCTGTCTTAATTGGTGTCTTGTTTGCACACCAGCTGATATGTCTCCAATCACTTGAGATGTGGGGTGATCTCTAAGTGTGACAATATCAACAGGTGGGATGTGATCTTCAGCAACAGTTGGGATTAATTCCTCAGGAGGAATTTGATCTACTGTTGGTGGTACAACCACAGCTTCTGCAATGTCTTCATCACTGTCTGATTCAGTGATCTGAAGAGTTGATAGTTGAAGAATTTCTTGAGGGGCATCAGGTACCTGCAATGAACTAGAGGAAGGAGAGTTTTCCTTCTCCTTGTAAAACATCTGAGACTCATCAAAAGATACATGCACAGATTCTTCAATTTTACAGGTTGATTTGTTATAAACCCTATAAGCTTTGCTTACTTGGGAATATCCAAGCATGATTCCCATTGAAGCTTTTGCTTCAAATTTTCTAAGGTATTCTTTATTGTTATTATGAATATAAACAATACAACCAAATACTCTAAAATAATTAATTTTAGGTTTCTTTCCTTTAAGCAACTCATAAGGAGTTTTACACTTAAGCTTGTGTATCAAACTTCTATTCAAGACATAATTGGCTGTACTAACAGCTTCTGCCCAATAGGAGAGAGGCATGTTAGCATCTGCCAACAATGTACTAGCAGCTTCAATGAGTGTTCTATTCTTCCTTTCAACTACCCCATTTTGTTGGGGAGTTCTAGGAGCTGAGAAACTATGTTTGATACCTTCTCTCTCACAGAATTCTTGCATGAGAAGAGAGTCAAACTCAGTACCATGATCACTTCTGATCAAGGCCACATGAGTAGAGTACTCAGTCTGCACACATAGTAGAAAGTCTGTAAGGGCTTTGAAGTTATCAGCCTTAGTTCTCAAAAAGAAAACCCAACTGAACCTAGAGAAGTCATCTACAATTACTAAGGTGTAATACTTCCCTCCTAAACTCTGTACATTTATTGGGCCAAATAGGTCCAAATGTAATAGGTACAGGATTCTAGGAGAATCACTCTTATTTACTGATTTAAAAGAATTCTTGGTTTGCTTGCCTAGCTGACAAGCCTTGCATAGGCTCTCCTTCTTGTAGGGGTAAGAAGGTAAACCTCTAACAAGGTTGTATTTAGATAACCTAGATATATTTTTAAGGTTAACATGACTAAGCCTCTTATGCCACAAAGAATTATTATTAAATGTTACTTCATTAAACAAACAGATTTCAGAGTGAGATGAATTGAAATCTACTAAATAAATATTACCTATTCTAATGCCTACTAAAACAACAATATTATTTAAAGTAATATTGCAAGAAGAGTTAGAAAATGAAACCTGGTAGCCAGCATCACATAGCTGGCTGACTGAGATCAAATTGTGCTTCAGTCCTGTCACATATGCAACTCTCTTGAAAGTAACATCTCCAATTGTGATCCTGCCATAGCCTTCTGTCTGACCACAGCTGGAATCTCCAAAGATAACCTTTGGGCCGAGCTTAGCTTTGAATTTTGACAGATGATCTTTATTTCCTGTCATATGCTTGGAACATCCACTATCCAAATACCACTTATTTTGAGTGATTGGATAGGCCTTCACCTGCAAGACATTTATTTAGATAGAGTGGACCCAGGTAACCTTGGGTCCCTTGTTTTTCACATAAGAAAAACTGGAAATAAATGAAAATGTAGGCTGAGGGTGATAACCTAATGGGTGAGATCTCCTAGGTGGGATTCTCCATGCAGATGATGGGTCAACAAACCTAGGGTTTCTATTTTCATTTAGGTTTCTATGGTACTGATGATGATTTTGAAAATCATGTTGAAAACGTCGATCGACGTTCGACGATGGGCGCTCAGATCGTCGAGCTTCGTTCAACCATTGAGCTTCCGATCGTCGAGCGGCGTTCGATGCTCTTTGCATTTCTTTAAAAAATTTCTTTCTCTTTTCTCTCTTAGCTTTATTTAAAGTTTTATTAACTAGGTTTACTTGCTCAGTGTTCTTCATTCCACTAGCTGAAATGAAGTTCACTGGAGTTGAAAGATTATTTTTAAGAATAACTGGGGGTTCACTTGGAGAAGCTCCTAAGCCTAGTTTGTCATTACCTGACCTAGTGTTAGTCATGCTGGTAATCTCTAACAGCTTAAGGCTTCTACCATTAAGATATTCCTCTAACCTCTTAGACTTAGCTAACTCAATTTTAAGAAATTTAATTTCTTCACTACAAGTAGTGAGATCTTCCTTTAACCTAATATTTTCTGTAGCAATTAATTCTGAGTCAGCTAACTTATTTCTAAGTTCTTTTATCTCCTTTTCTGAGCTAATCAAATCTAAGCATAAAGATTTAAAATCTAATTTAAATTCTTCAGAAGTGAAGTCATAAGAAGATAATACCTCATCTTCTGTAGGCATCTCTTCATCTGAATCTGAACTCTCTGCAGCTGAGTGGTTGCTGCAGGCATCTATTGCCATGAGGCAAACTTCTTTTGCCTTCTTCTCTTCCTCATCCTCACTGGAGCTTGAGGAGGAGGATTCTTCATTAGAATCACTCCAGGTTTCAGCAATGAAACCTCTCTCCTTTTTCTTGTTCTTGTAGGAGGATGGCTTGGAGTGCTTCCTGTGCTGTTCCTTTTCTTTCCTCTTGTCTTTGTTCTTCTCCTCTGGACACTCTGGTAAGATGTGTCCAGGCTTCCTGCAACCATAACATATAATTTCTTTAGCAGGTGAACGATCATACCTTGGTTTGTCTTCATATCGTGAAGACTTCTTTCTGAATTCCTTTCTCCCCATCTTGAGAAACCTCTTGACAAATAATGCCATTAGCTCCTCATTTGATTGGCTGCCTTCAGAAGCATCAACAGCCTTAAGAGCTAGAGATTGCTCTTTCCTTGTTGGAGTAGGGGTCTTTGCTTCTGCTTCTGCTTCCCTTGTCTTCAGCACTTGCTCAAAAGACTTGAGCTTGCCGAGAAGGGCTTCAGTGGAGATCTCATTTGTACTTCTGGCTTCCTTGATGGGCCAGATCCTTAGATCCCATGTGCTAGGGAAGCACATAAGAATCTTATCATTGACCTCTGTCAATGATATGTCCTTGTCAAGGGTCCTCAGCTCATTGATGATTGAGCTGAGCCTGGTGTACATGGCTTCAACTGATTCAGCATCAGTTTTCTTGAAGTTCTCATATTGTGAGATAAGGTTGGACCTTCTGTCCTTCCTTTCATCAGCTGAACCAGCTACAATCTGGTTCAGTGTATCCCACATGGCTTTTGCTGAAGAGCAGTCAGCTACCTTCTGGAATACCTCATCAGACTTTGTCTGAGCCAATATATTCATTGCCTTGGCATCTGCTATCTTGGCCTTCTTGTACTCATCGTTGTAATCTGGAGGAGGCACTGCACTCATATCAGTTGATGACGAGGCAGTGGCAGCAGCAGGTGCTCTTGGGGGTCCTGACAAAATAGAAGCAAAGATGCTTTCATCAATAGAATTCATATATAATTTTATCCTTGCCTTCCAGATGCCAAACTTAGCTAAGTTGCATGCTGGAGGTCTGGTGCTAGAATAATCCTTGGACTAGGCCATGATAGTGAATATCTATAAGCTTTGGTATCTATCAGGATCTTGTGACTTAGGTGTTAGCCTATTCAGTCACTCAACCTCCCTCTGATACCAATTGAAAGTGAAGGGATAGATACTACTCTAGAGGGGGGGGTGAATAGAGTTATCAAATTTTGCACTAGACAAAACTTAATGGTCTACCCAACTCCCTTGGAGTAAATTGCGGAATTAAAAGATTATAGATATAGAATTAACCCTATAGCCTAACACAAGTGTTGTGCACAAACTCAAGCTAACTGTAATTACAGTTAAGGCTTTGAAAACCTAATCAGCAACTAGCAACCTAGTTATATCTATTCACAGCCACAATGCAGTAATTAAACAAGGCAATCCAGACGACACAAGGAATTTATAGTGGTTCCCCAAACAACTTGGGTACGTCCACTCTTCTACCAACACGGTAGGAATCCACTCAGGTTTTTGATCAGGTGCCCTGCCACCAACAGGATCTGCTTCAGGTAGATCCAGAAACCCTTTAGACTTTTGATCAGGTGTCTAAAAACCAAGCACAGGTTTTTGATCAGGTGCCCTGCCACCAAGGGATACTTTTGAAGGGAGTAATAACCCTGTACAGGAGGGGGAGGAAGGTTAAGATGTCTTCTCTATTTCACAAAAGATTAGAGAAGCACAAGAACTTGCACTGAGCTAGAAAGCTCTAAAGAATCAAGGCTCCCCCTGGCTCAAAGATGTCCAGGTGAAGTCTTGCTTCAGTGCAGAAAACTCTTCAAAAAGCTCTGAAGGAAAAACTACAAGAAGATAATAAATAATAAAATTAAAGATCTTCAAGCAGCTATCTTCTTCTTCTTCTTCTTCAAAAGAACTCTGAGTTTGAACTTCCTGGAAGCAGGAGAACTCAGGTTGAAGAAGAGTAGAAGATCTTAACACTTCTCAGATGGATGAGTATTGCTGAGAGCAGAAGACTTGATCTTGATGAAGGCTTGAAAGCAGATGAACTGGGTAACTAGTTAGCTAGCTTGAATCCTTCTTCAAAGGGTCCTTTTTATAACAGCAGCAAGCAACGACTCTCTTCAATTTGAATTACTTGTCTTCTACTGAAACTTGAGACCTGGGCTGTAAATATCAAGAAGACAAAACAATCTCTGCAGCAGAAACATTCTATAAAAGGTATAAACCTCTTTCTAGGAAGCTGCAAGAAGCAATCTGATAATAAAGTACTAAATAAAGTCATATCAGAAACAAACTCTTTACAGCAGAAGAAAGACTTTTCAGTCTAACGGCTATATAGGACTGACAACAGATAAAGTAAAATACAAAGTCAGCTAATAAGACAAACAACTTTATCTGAAAAGATTTTACACAGGCATAAGGGATGGAGCAAGTATTGCCTGGAAATATTATCATAAAACAACTGAAAAGATATGCCAGATAATGTATTAATTAATTAAATATAATAAATAAATACAAAATATAATGGCAGACAGAAAACGTCGAACGACCCTCGGAGATCGTCGACCGACGCACGGAGATCGTCGAACTATCGGACAGATAGTCGAACGATCCAAATAGTCGAACTATCACAGGAGATAGTCGAACTATCACAGCAGATAGTCGAACTATCAGAAGATAGTCGAACTATCAGATAGTCAACCTATCAACAGATAGTCGAGCTATCAAAGCGAAACAGATAGTCGAACTATCAACAGATAGTCGAGCTATCAGATAGTCGACCTATCAACAGATAGTCGAACTATCAAGGCAAAACAGATAGTCGAACTATCAACAGATAGTCGAGCTATCAGAAATAAACAGATAGTCGACCTATCAACAGATAGTCGAACTATCAGATAGTCGAACTATCAAAGCAGATAGTCGAACTACCAAGCGAGAACAGATAGTCGACCTATCAACAGATAGTCGAACTATCAACGCAGAACAGATAGTCGAACTATCAACAGATAGTTGAGCTATCAGATAGTCGACCTATCCAAGCAGATAGTCGAACTATCAAAGCACACAGATAGTCGAACTATCAACCGATAGTCGAACTATCCTCGCAGACTGAAAGTCGAACAACTGATAGACGATCGTCGAACAGTTAGTCGACGATAGTCGAGCGGCGTTCGATGATAGTCGAACGAACAAACTACTTAACCAAATTCTTCATCTGGAAAAGTGAGGACTCTACAGCTAGACTACTAAACATTGACCATAGATATTTCTTGGGTCAAGGGACTAAAAAGACAAGACTAAACTCAAATCAAACTAGGGTACCAACAAACTCGTCCTCTTCCCTAGAGGAGTTGATCCAGCCATTAGAGAGGAGGGGGAAAGGCCACGACATCAAGTGCCATTGATGGCCATGAGAGCAGGTTCTCGGCCATGGACGAAACTGCCCTTCTTTGCAAAACCGTCGGTCCATGTGTCATACTTGACCGTTCAACATTTAAATTAAGGCTTAACTAAGTCTTAATAAGAGAAAATGGGTCACTTCATAGACCGGCCAAGTTCAGCTGAACAGGCACCCAGCCAAAAAACCTACCAAAAAATTCTAAGTAAAATGGCGTTGAGTGAGCTCAGCTCACTCAACGCCATCCAAGCTACGACATTGAGTGAGCTCTGATATGCATGATCGTCTATTGATTGGCGAAGGTGGCCAAATTTCTACCGATCAGGAAGGACGGTCCCGTGGGTGACATTGTGCGGAGGTTTGTAGAGCAGTTCGTCTGATACCATGGAGTGACGAGGATGATAGTGTCCGATCGTGATGGACGATTTATGTCTAAGGAATAGAGGTCGGTCCAGGCTTATTTGGTGACCTAGTTGACATTTAGTACTGCTTTTAACCCTCAGACGGATGGACAGACAGAGCGCACCAATCACACACTATAGGATTTGTTGCGTATTTGCATACTAGACCACGGAGAGCCATGGGAGAGGCAACTACTATTGATCGAATTCTCATAGAACAACAGCCACCAGACCAGTATCGGCATGGCCCCATATGAGGCTTTATATGGGTGGAGATACAGGACTCCTTTGTCTTAGATCAAGGAGGAGGATTCGAAGGCACTTGGCTCAGTGTTCGTCGAGGATACGGATGCTCAGGTGCGGTTGATTCGAGAAAAGATGTTGGAGGCCCAAAGTAGACATACCAAGTATTATGATGCCCGACATCGTCAGGTAGAGTTTCAGGTAGGAGACCGAGTGTTTTTGAAGATACGACCGATGCATGGAGTCTCGCGGGTGCGTGGTCGGAAGAAGCTCAAACATTGGGCCTTACAGGATCCAAGAATGGATCGGTCCCTTGGCTTATAAACTAGAGCGTCCACAAGCGCTAGCGGGTTTTCATGACATCTTCCATGTGACAACCCGCACATTCTAGATGAATAAATCGTATCAGAGCAAGATAAAATACGTGATGTGATGCCACGTAGTGCAAGGGATAACTGCACACGTTCAGGCAAAACTCAAGACTTTTGATTTTTATAAAAAACCATAGCTTATGATTAAAGAAAGCTAGTTTTATTGAAAGGCTGTATCCCTCGACACAGTGGATCAGCTAGTCCACGATAAAAAATATATATATTCGCAGTGGAAAATACTTTAATTTAGTTGTTTTGACATGCTAAAGGAGCCTAAGTGTCCCCAAGGGACGACTCATGGTATGCACGACTCTAAGGTTGGTGTAGTATACATAAAAAGATAGTCTTTACGCTTAAGGAAAAACAGTGCTTTTGTTTTGTAAACATGATGTGCATGAGATACATGTAGTAATTTGTTAGGGTTTTAAAAATATGTAACATGCAACCTAGTATAAAACCTTCCCAGAAACAAGTGAACAACCTCAAATAGGCAAAAGTAGTTGTTCTAGTTCATACCCAGCAACATAAGTAATCCACCAGTTGGCGTCAACAACCTGACACAAACCCACAGGTTAGTATGCATATCTATACAGAAAGGAAGAAAAACTACCTCACCAGATGAGGAACAACAACCTCAGCTACCCAGGAGGCCCCAAGCAAGCTCCACAAGAGCACTAGCCGTCTAACTTGCAACAACCTGAACCTGAGGCATTCAAAAACAAAGAACACATCAGCAAGTAAAAGAAAATCAAAGGAAATGGAGCATTAGATTCATGAGAAATAAAAGAAGGGGTTTACCAGCCCTGCAACAAAATGTTATCAGTAGAGAAAAGGCATGACAGTAAAAAGAAACACTGTCCAAAGAGCAGTAAAAGAACACCAAGTGTGAACATAAATAGCAACATGCTCTGCTAAGCACCTACAACAGCACCAAGGCATACCTATGCCAAAAGAAATAGCCACTAAAAAGGAAATGAACTAACAGTCCTAATCTTTGTGAATTATTGGCCTTGGTGAAAACCTTGGGTCAGAGTGGGTAGCACAGCCCTCACCAACAACCAGACCCAAAAACACTCCAGGGTGAAAACAACCGGTGGCAGCTATAGGGTCCACACACCCAACCATACCAGCCCAACACGGCCTAGGTGGTGGTGGCCATTACTCAGCACACACGATTTGTAACACCCCGAAACTCAAAAGAGAGACGGGTGGCATTTTTAAGCCAAGACGGGATTTTGGAGCAGGTGTCACGGGCGTGACACGGGCGTGTCACGGGCGTGACACGGGCGTATCACGGGCGTGACATAGGCGTGTTCGGCCACGGGTCATGTGGTCGACGTTTTGACGGTCGGAGATCGTCGAGTTGAGGCACACGTCTTGGAACACGGGTGTGTCCCAGGGCGTGTCACTTTGGGCTATTTTCTGAGGAAGGCACACGGGCCATGACACGGGCCCTGAACACGGGCGTGTCAAATTTGACACGGGCGTGTCAAATTCGACACGGGCGTGTCGGGTGCCGTGTCGCAGGCCGTGTCCCTCTCGGGTTGGGAAAGCTGGCCGATTGCACATGGGGGGGAGTGACACGGGTCTCGACACGGGCGTGTCACATGTGACACGGGCGTGTCGGAGGCCGTGTCAAAGGCCGTGTGCTGGTTTTTCGAATCGGTCGAGACGGCGAATGGGTGACACGTCCAGGCACACGGCCGTGTTGCATCCCGTGTTCGGCCCAGATTTTATGATTTCAGATCTAATCTCGGCCGTTCGTTTCCTTGACTTTGGATCCGACGGTGGGGGGCTACTCCTGGGTGGTTTTAGCCGAGATTTAGTGTTGGGAATCCTCATTTCCTTTAGCCATTCTCTCTCTAAGAGTTTAGAGAGAAGGGAGAGCAAGGAGGAAGGAGGAGTCCAAGATCCGGCCGCCGGAGGAGCTTCAGAGCTCCGAATCGCGATCCGAGCCCAGTTCCGCGGAGGTGACGCCGTTGCGGTGCTTTCCAACCGCATAGTTTTCGATGGTGCCTCGGAAAAACGCAAGGGTAATGATTTCTCATCCTTGGGCATGTGAAGCCCTTTTTCCCTTTGCATAGGAAGCCCTCTCTCGCGAGTGAGCGAAGAGTTGGAGCGTTCCTTGGGGTAGATATGTAAAGTCCCACTTGTATAGAGTCCGTATGCGAAAACGGACATAGGCATTGTGTGTGAAGCCTATCTGGACAAGTAGAGCCGGATCGGTGATGTTGCATTGCATATGAACCGGGGAAGACTCCGGGTGTTTGGGCATTTTTCGGGTTTTCTTCGTGGTAGATTGCAACAGGGAGCCTTGGAGATTAACTCCAAGGTGCACCTGGAAAACTGGGCTAAAGTGAGTTTTGCCAACACGATGGTCGGGGAGCCAACGTGAACATAACCGGGTTATGTGATTATTGTGGCGGAAATGGGACTCGGTGAGTCTTGACCTGCGCATATGGCCTAAATTACCGTTGCGATATGAGCACGGGTCAGGCGGAACCGTACCCGATATATGTCGTTCGGTGGGACCGTTGGCATGGATGAGAGTCTTCGGCGGTCTATGGCTTAAATTGTCGTGACCAAGGCCAAGAAGACAAGATGCTCATATGGTTGGCCGTCCAAGAGGCGGTGGTGGAACGGGAACGTCTATGGCTTGAATTGACGTGACGTTGGCCGGTTTGCCGTGAATGTGCCCTGAGTGCATGGGGTGTGTGGCCGTGCGAGCCTACGCCTGTGATGAAGTGTGTTTACACTATTGTTGTTGCCTACTAATAAAGTGCAGGGAAAGAGCATCGCCGCCCCGATTTTGGCGGCGGGATCGTTATAATTTGGTCAGCATAGCTGACCATTATTTTGTTTACCACCGGGCGGTGGATTGTGGCTTGCAGGTGCTGCGGAGCCGAGCGGGAAATAGCGGGCTAAAGCCCTTGAAGCTGTACCGGCCCTCGAAGGCCTAAATGTTTATGTTTTTCCCGTTTATCATGTATGGCCGGCCTGCGTTCCGAGGTTTGGAAACACTTTATTTAAAGCAAACTGTTGTAAGGACTTAAGGCCCGTACTCGTGTATTGTACATTCCTATTTGGTTTGTGTAGTGGACATTCATGCGTGTGGCTGGGTTCTTTCCTTTCTTGCAACTTAATAATTGCTTCCGCTAGGTGTTGTGTAGGATGTTATGATTGGTTGATTGGTTTCAACGCGTAACCAACCGGTCTGTCCGTAGTATATGACGTCGGGCCCCGACCGGACCTACTGCTATATGCTATCCGACGGATAGGGGTGTTATAAATTGGTATCAGACTACTGGTTTCGGTCAAACTTAAATGAATTCGTGGACGAATTCACTTTAAGGGGTGGTGAGCACATGTGTGCGTCATCGTTATAACATGAAAAGAACCCATGAATGTCCACTTAGGAATGAAAATACACATGTTTGAGGAACCTGCGTGTTCCTATAATTGATGTTTGCAATAGTATTTGGTCTCTTATCGGTATTTTGCACGTTTATAGGTGACCAGAAGTGGTGCTGGGCCGTCAGAACGGCCAGGTTCTGAGGCAAGCAGTGCGCCAAGTAAAGCGCCTGCAACACCTCCGTCTTCCGAGACCATTAGATTGGTGGCAGAAGCTGTCTTTGCTATGATTAATGCGCAACCTGCAAGACAGGTGCAGCAGCCTGCTCCTGCGGGGGAGCAAGTGCCGCTCCAAGCAGCGGAGCCTAGAAGGGTTGAGCAGGTGGCGGTGGAGCCGGAGTTACCTCGGAGAGCAACTGAAAGACAGTTGAAGCATGTGATGGGCTTCCACCCACCGGTGTTCTCGGGAACGGGAACCCCGACCCAGGCTGAAGATTGGCTCTCAAGAGTCAATAGGGTGATGACAGCTACCGAAACGGAAGAGTGTCAGAAGACCACGATAGCGATGTTCCTTTTGGATGGGGACGCAAGGTTATGGTGGGAAGGCCTTGAGCTACACCAGTTGAGGGAAGGCCGTTGGTCGAAGTTCCTATGGCGGAGTTTTCGAGACTGTTCATGGCTCGATACCTCCCCTCAGCGCAGAGGATCGCATTGGAGAACGAGTTCCAAAAGTTGTTGCAAGGAGATAGCACTGTAGACGAGTACCTCCACGAGTTTTTTCGGTTGGGGAGATATGCTAGCGCTATCTTTGCCGATGAGGAGCGAAAGACTAACCGCTTCTATGAAGGGTTAAGAGACGAGCTGAGGTTGCTACTGTCGGGGCCCATGGCGCAGGGTTTCCTAACCTTGGTCAACTCGGCCCGGTCCTTGGAGAAGGACATGAGAAATGTGCAAGCTAAGAAGGAATCTGGCGGAAAGAAATCGGAGTTCAAAGCGCCGACTACGTCGAAGTCGGGCTATCAAAAATTCTTTAAGAAGGCTAGGACGTCAGGTCCAGCTTCTTCTACAGGTGCCTCGGGGGCAACTACTAATCGAACCCCTGGTGCTTGTTTCACGTGTGGAAAGACGGGGCACTTTGCCCACGATTGCTAGAGCGGACGACCAAAGTCCGAGAGAAAGCAAGGAGCTACTTACGAAGAGAAGGGCAAGGCGCTGGAGTCAACCGCGTCTCACTATGCTCCGACTCAGCCTAGAGTCTACAACTTGGGGCAGCAAGAGGCCATTAAACAAGCGGATGTGGTGACAGGTACGAGTTAATTTATAGCAAGTTAACTTAGATACTGTTGTTTATTGATTGTTAGCCTAATATGGTTTGCATAGGCTTTGTTTTGATTAGCGATAGTCCGGCACGGGCACTGTTCGATACGGGAGCTTCACACTCCATCTTGTCCGAAAATTTTATATCGTGCATCAGAATCCCTTCTTCGATGGCGAAGGGCAAGTTGGATGTGCTGCTACCGAATGGGTGCTCGATGCGTGCGTACAGAGTGTGCGCCATAAAGGTTCACATTGGGAGCCAAGAGTTCGACTTGCTAGCGTCATTGCTGCCGCTAGTGGAGTTCGACGTTATCTTTGGGATGGATTGGCTTTCGGAGCAGAAGGCTTGGATTAACTGTGACCGGAAGGAGGTCAAGCTGGGTGTTGGGCTGGGGACAACATTCGAGGGACTCAAGGGGTCGAGCAAGACGCTGATGTCTGCTCTTCAGGTGGTAAAGGCAGTTCGTGCTGGTGCAGAGCTGTTCATCGCAATAGTGGGGGCTGTGGAGCCAAAGTACATGTTGGATATCATCCCCATGGTTTGTGAATACCCCGATGTGTTCCCGGATAGTCTTCCCGGGGCCCCACCGCGGCGAGAGATTGATTTCACCATCGAGCTCGTACCGGGAGCCAAACCGGTGTCACGTGCTCCATATAGGTTGGCTTCCTAAGGAGATGGCAGAGTTGATGGTTCAGCTAGAGGAGCTGATGGAGCAAGGTTATGTGCGTCCAAGCTCGTCGTCTGGGAGCGCACTGGTCCTCTTCATTAAGAAGAAGGATGGTAGTATGCGGTTGTGTATCGACTACAGAGAGTTGAACAAGCTGACGAAAAAGAACAAGTACCCGATCCCGAGGATTGATGATCTCTTTGATCAGTTAGTCGGATCGTCGGTATATTCTAAGTTGGACTTGAAGTCGGGGTACTATCAGTTGAGGATAAGGGAATGTGATATCCCGAAGACGGCATTCAGCACAAGGTATGGGCATTTCGAGTTCACGGTCATGCCGTTTGGACTGACGAATGCGCCATCAGTGTTTATGGACTTGATGAACAGGATGTTCCGAGATTTCCTGGACCGATTTGTGATCGTCTTTATTGACGATATATTGGTTTACTCGCAGTGCGAAGAAGATCACTTCAAGCACTTGCATCTGGTGTTGGAGACTTTGAGGAGGAATGAGCTTTATGCGAAATTATCCAAGTGCGAGTTCGGGCTACCCTCAGTAGTGTTGCTTGGTCACATTATTAGTGGGAAGGTATAGCGGTGGATCCGGCGAAGATCGTTCCGATACGGGAGTGGCCTGCGCTGTCTTCTATCGCGGAAGTCCGTAGTTTTCTCGGGCTTACCGGATATTACAGGCGCTTCGTAGAAAACTTCTCGCGGATAGCTCTACCTCTCACGAAGTTGACAAGGAAAGATAAGAGATTCTTGTGGACGCAGGAGTGCGTGCAAGCGTTTGAGGAGCTGAAGAGACGGTTGACCACAGCGCCAGTGCTTAGTTCGCCGAGTGGGACCGAGGGCTTCGAGGTGTATAGTGACGCCTCGGGTAGTGGTTTGTGCTGCGTGTTGTTGCAGCATGGGAGCGTGATAGCTTATGGATCGCATCAGCTGAAAGCGCATGAAAGGAACTATCCGGTCCACGACTTGGAGTTGGCGGCCGTGATATTTGCACTTAAGTTGTGGAGGCACTACCTATACGGCATATGGGTCGATATATATATCGATCACAAGAGCCTGAAGTACCTGTTGGATAAGAAGGATCTTAATATGAGGCAGAGGAGGTGGATGGAGTTCCTGGGGGACTATACCTTCAAGATTCATTATGTACCCGAGAAGGGCAATGCGGTTGCTGATGTGTTGAGTCCCAGGGCTCCCGCCCAAGCCAACTGGTTGTCCGTGCATGATGAGCGGCTGATACGGGAGTTGGAGGAGCTTGAGATCTATTGCGTTGACAAGTAGACGAGCGCCAAAGCAATGTTGAACTGGACAGAGGTCCAGTATGACCTGGCTGATCGGGTTCGGCAGGCATTGGAGTTAGATGACTCCATGAAGGAGCTTATGGAGGCAGCGTTGGATGGGTCAAATTCCCAATTTTCAGTGGAAGATGGGTTGCTAAGGAAGGATCATCGGTTGTGCGTCCCAAGCGGGAGTAACCTACGGGCGGAGTTGATGTACGAGGCTCATCATACCAAGTACTCGATCCACCCCGGGAGCACAAAGATGTACCGTGACCTCAAGAAGCTGTTTTGGTGGCCGGGGCTTAAGAAAGACGTAGCGTTGTTTGTGGCTAAGTGCCAAATGTGGGCCTTGTTGAAGGCGGAGTGCCAAAAGCCGGGAGGATTTTTGAAGTCTTTGACTATACCAGAGTGGAAGTTCGACGACATATCTATGGACTTTGTGCATGGGATGCCAAGGTCGCAGAAGGGGAACGACGCCATCTGGGTGATCGTAGATCGGCTAACGAAAGTGTCGCATATCATTCCGCACAGGAAGGACGACTCGGTGGAGAAGTTGGCGAAGCTATATGTGGACAATATAGTTAGACTGCATGGTGTGCCTTGCAGCATTGTGAGTGATCGCGATGGGCGTTTCACGTCCAATGATTGGAGGTTGGTGCAGCAGATGCTGGGGACAAAGTTGAAGTTCAGCACAGCCTTCCATCCGCAGACGGATGGGCAGACGGAGAGAGTCAATAGAATGATGGAGGACATGCTCCGCATGTGTGTTCTAGACTTCGGGAAGCTTTCGGAGCACCACCTGTTTTTGGTGGAGTTCGCGTACAACAACAGCTACCATGCAAGTATCCAAATGGCGCCCTTCGAGGCCCTGTATGGTAGAAAGTGTCGCACGCCGTTATCGTGGCTTGAAACGGGTGAGGCAAGGTTGTACAAGAAGCAGGAGGTGGAAAATTCTACTTCTTTGGTGCGGATCATTCGAGAGCGTTTGCTGATCCCTCAGGATAGGCAAGCTAAGTACTACAATGCCAAGCATCGGAATGTGGAGTTCGCGGTGGGCGATTGGGTGTACTTGAAAGTAAAGTCGTTCAAGGGTGTTTCGCGGGTGAGATGCTTGAAGAAGCTGAGCCCAAGATACCTTGGACCCTTTGAGATTCTGGAGCGGGTCGGCGAAGCGACTTATCGTTTGAAGTTATCGGTAGAGTTGAGTGGTGTAACATCTCATTTCTGGCTAGACCCCTAGGAGTCGGTTGGTCGTGACAGAACCCTAGGAAGCCCAAAAATTGAAATAAATCGACCGAGATTTTGGGTCACGGGTTGGTCACGCCCGTGACCGACCCGTCACGCCCGTGACCTAGGGCGTGACTCCTTCGACGATCGTCGATCTCCGTGAGACGATCGTCGAACTTGCAGCCCGGGCATATCACGCCCGTGACCAATGGTGTCACGCCCGTGACGTAGGGCGTGACTTATTCGACGATCGTCGATCTCCGTTAGACGATCGTCAAACTTACAGCCCGGGCATGTCACGCCCGTGATCAAGGTGTCACGCCCGTGACCTAGGGCGTGACCACCATTCGACGACCGTCGATCTCAATTCGACGATCGTCGACCCAGAATTAACCTCCCAGGCCTGTCACGCCCGTGACCCATGTGTCACGCCCGTGACCACCCTTCGACGATCGTCGATCTCAGTTCGATGATCGTCGAACCCAGAATTGGCTATCCAGCCTGTCACGCCCGTGACCTATGTGTCACGCCCGTGACCAAGGCCGAAACGTCAGCCAGACTGGAAATTTCGGTAACCGACATTGTAATCAATTCTGATTATGGGAAGTTACACCAGGAGTATTTATGGGCTCGTTTCCTTCTTTAATTATTTAAATAAATAAGAAAATGTTGGTCCAATAGGAAATCACCACCTGGCGAACACCTCTTCGTTTTCCAGCGTTTCAACTGCCCTGCATCATAACCGAAATGTTAGGGGAGAACATTCATGACCATTAAGGATTTACCCTTTCATCTCCCCACTTGCTGACTTATAAAAGCCCACTTGGAGCAAGAGGAGAAGTTTACACGCTCAATCAAATTGATCAGATCTTTGTTCTTGCTGTAGGAGAAGTTCGGCTACGCCACCACTGCGCCATGGCACCCCGTCGTTCATCTCGCCTCCAAACCGCGAACAAGGTCCTCCTCTGCTTCTTCTCTTTCATGGGTAGATCTTAGGATTCTTAGAAAGGAAGTTTGGGCTCAACGGAGCCGGACCTATCTCTCGTTTTCATGGAAAACCATGAAAAATGTATTCTTGAGTTCGCCGGAAACCGCCACCTCCGGCGGCCAAACCACCGCCGACCGATAGCCATCGCCTCAACGGAGGTGGTGGTAGTGGTGGCTGGCCAGGGAAGTGACCGGACGACCGGTGACGGAGCGCGAAAGAGCTACAGGAAATATGAGTTTTTGTGTCTGGTTTTCGGGTTCTGTAGAAGATGAACAGAAAAAACTGTTTATAATATATAAAATATGTAAATAATTTTATAAGGAAAATATATTTAGATGGGCACATTTTGATGCTGCAAAACAAGGCACTTAGAGGCCGTTTTAGGAAAAGTAACCAGACACAAAAGTCGTAGCCCTTCGAGTCTAGATTAATCTAAAATTGGTTTCAACTCTTTTGGGTAAGCTGTTCGGCCGCAGCACCCGTTTTAGTGGGGGCTGTACCTAGAGTTGGGCAGAAATTAAAATGGATGCCCACTCTTCGAACCTTGTCCAAATGACCTGAAATTTGGGCATGGGGTTAACCTTAGCTATACTTAACGGAAGACAAAAAATGGGAATTTTTGGAGATACTTTGCCTAAAGTTTTTGTTTTAATTTAATAAACTTAGAGGAATTTATTTAAGTGGTCAAATGACCTCCAAACCCTCCCAAATTTTGGTGAGTGGTCCCTGACTATTGAACCTAGATCTATACAATATTTCAACTCAATTGGTCGAGTTTTGAATAAGGAAGTATCAAGTCCTAGATAGGTCTTGGAGAGGGATACTTTGGGGGAAAAGTACGATTGGAAATGGAGTGGACAAATCTCCTCAAAAGAGGCTGATGTTGTGGCCTCTGATTTGTTGAGTCTATGTCTACCCTCTTGGGTAACATGGTGTGGATTAGGGGGGATTTTACCCTAAGAGATTGACTCAAATCCAGTGGGTGGGAGTTTGAGATTTGTGAAGGACATAGGAGCCAAAGCTCTTGTATGCCCTTGAAATTTGGAGGAGAGGGGGATGATATGATGAAAACCCTCTGGTTGAAATAGTGAAGGAATTGGAGGTAATTAGGTACCTCGAAAGTTGAGATTTTGGATTAGGATAAAAATGTCATTTAGTTATTTTAAGCACTAAATCTAATCCAAAAATTATGAAACTCGGGCGGAGGGAGTTTTAGGATGTTTTAGACTTATGGTAATTTTCCTGGAATTTTATGATTAATAAATATTATACTTCATGTGTTAAATGATTATTAGCCCGATTTGTTGTTTCAATTATTTGGAAGTTTTAAATTAATTATAATCAGTTAAAATTCTGGATTTAGATCTTGACTAGTAGAACATTGATCCCTGAATTTTTTATAGAATTTTATGTTGAGAAATTTTAGAGGTTCATTCACAATGTTTTAATATGGGCTTTTGAGCATAAAAATAAATTAGGGCTTGTACAATTGCTGGAAAATTATGATAGATGGAACTTAAGTTGTTTAGGCCCTTTTATATCTCTGGGAATTATTTGGGAATTTTTAGAGTTACTGTTATAGCACTTCATTCACAAAGCATGCTAGATTGTAATTTAGTATTTGATTTATTATGATTTAATTACCAACAAGAAAATTATGGGATTCTGTCAAAGTTATTTTCATGATGAAACCAGCACCCTGTATTTTATTTGAATTATTTGGAGGACAAATTAAGGTAGTTTTTTCATTAAGCTTGAAATAACTGAAATAATGATTAAATAAGTTTAGGCCCTTGAAAATCATTGTAAAACTATCAAACTTTGGAAACTTGATATTTAGGCCTACTATTATTTACCTTAATTTTGTGATAGCTGGAATCAACTAGAATGTTATACCTCATGTTCAAAATGATGATATTAGACCCTTAAGAATAAATAAATAAGTTATCGGATTTATTAGGAAAATTCCAATATTTTGGATTTAGGCAAATCTTGTTAGGATAGACCCTGTAAAAGGAGAGAGAAAACGACTAGAAAACAAGCCGGAACTTTGAATAATGAAAATTTTATTATCCAAAAAGATATCATTTACAAAGGTATGGCCTCCCTTTTATAGAATGGAGGAGATAGAGGAGAGTACAAACTAACAATGTGGGACTAAATAAATGTACAAAGACTGGGCGGTTTGATATGTACAGACCGCACAGTCCGCGCGGTTAGATAACAGGCTAACCGCCCGGACAGACCAGAGGGAGATGCAGAAGGAGACGGGCAGACTGCCAGACCGCCAGACCGCCAAATATCCAAGTCGTTGTAGACAAACCGCTAGACCGCCGAACCATAGCAGCAACAACCTGGATATGCAACTGCTGGAGAGAAGCCGCTAGACCGCACGGTCAACAACTCGCCAGATCCAAACCGCTAGACCGCACAGTCAACAATCCGCCAGGTCCAAACCGCAGACCGCCCGGTCTCATGCTTCAACACTCCCCCTCAAGCTGGAGCATAGATATCAATCATGCCCAGCTTGTCACAGATGTGGAAGAATGAAGTAGAAACCGGCTTGGTAAAGATATCCGCCAGCTCTTTATCAGAGGTGACGAACGGAGTGCAAATCTGTCCCTTCAAGACTTCTTCCCGGATGAAATGGCAGTCAACTTCTATATGCTTCGTTCTCTCATGGAGACCGGATTTGAGATATGTATATAGCGGCCTTGTTATCACAGAACATAGGAAGAGGATAGTCGTAGACCTCTCCTAGGTCAAACATGAGAGCCCTCATCCATTTTAGTTCACACGTGGTTGACGCCATACTCCGATATTCAGCTTCTGCACTCGACCTTGAGACAACAGACTGCTTCTTGCTCTTCCAACTCACAAGATTACCTCCAATAAAGGTGCAAAACCCAGATGTAGACTTCTGATCACCTTTATCATCCGCATAGCTTGAGTCTGAATAGGCTTCAACTCTCAGATGACCATGCTTCTGAAAGAGTAACCCTTTTCCTGGTGCTGCTTTGACATACTCTAATATCTTTAAGGCAGATTGAAGATGACATTCCCTGGGAGCCTGCATGAACTGACTAACCTTGCCTACAACATATGAGATGTCGGGTCTGGTCATTGTGAGATAAATGAGTTTGCCTACCAGACGTCTATACCTCGTGACATCAGATACAAGAGGTGAGTCATCTGTCCATGTCTTGTCTTCTCCAGTAGCCATGGGATACCGAGCTGGTTTGGCACCGGTCAGTCCTGCATCTTGTAGAAGATCAAGAGCATACTTCCGTTGAGAGAGGACCAGCGAGTCAGGCTTCCGAGAGATTTCTATCCCCAAAAAGTACTTTGGGGAGCCCATGTCCTTCATAACAAGGTGTTGACGGAGGTGTTTTCTTTGTTAAGTCCACCCCAGCTTGGTCATCGCCGGTCAGAAGAATATCGTCTACATAAACTGCCAAACCACAAGGCCCGATGCGGTTTTGCGAATAAACAGAGAGTGATCAGCTGAACTTCTCGCAAAGCCAATAACAGCCACAATGCTACTGAACTTGTCGAACCATGCCCGAGGGCTCTGTTTTAGTCCATAGATGGCCTCTTCAACTGACATACACGTGTCTCCCCCTGAGCAACATACCCCGGAGGTTGCTCCATGTAAACATCCTCGTGAAGATCCCCATATAGAAAAGCATTTTTGACATCAAGCTGAGAAATAGGCCAATCCCGGTTGACGGCCACAGAGAGAAGAACACGGATGGTGCTGAGGCGAGCAATTGGGGAAAACGTATCAAAGTAGTCAACCCCATAAGTCTGAGTATAGCCTTTGGCCACCAGTCGGGCCTTGTAGCGTTCCACAGAGCCATCGGGGCGAAATTTCACAACAAACACCCAGCGACAGCCAACCACATCAGTGCCCACTGGTGGAGAAACAAGGGTCCAGGTACCGCGTTCAGTAAGAGTGGCGATTTCCTCATCCATGGCAGATTTCCAGTGAGGAATAGCAAGAGCCTCCTGGTAGGTGCGAGGAGTAGTAGTAGCCGAGATTGCCAAAGCAAAATGCCTGCGAGAAGGAGTAAGCTGATCATAGGAAACAACAGCCGCAAGCGGATGTTGGGTGCACGCCCGCACCCCTTTGCGAAGAGCAACAGGGAGATCGAGGTCATCTGGAGCCTCAGGAACCGGAGCGTCCGTGGCGGAGAAAGCTGGCCCGGGACTTGAGAGAGACGGCGGTGGAGAAATGGGAGAAGGGGAAAGGGGTATAACAGGTAGAGGAGGCGGAGCAGACATGGGAGGGGAGACGTCGATATGCGTGGAAGGAACACAAGGTAATGGTGGAGAGGAAGAGAGGTCAGGAGGAGATGGAGATGAGAAGTAGGAAGCATTTTCAAAGAAGGTGACGTCCGCGGAAACAAACTGTTTTCGCAGAATGGGGTCAAAGCAACAATAGCCTTTTTGAGTGGTGGAGTAACCCAAAAAGACACATTTGGTGGAGCGGGGGGAAAGTTTATCCCGGTAGCGGACGGAGCATGCACAAATGCCGTACACCCAAAGATACGAAGGGGGAGAGGAAAGGGTTCTTTGCCGGGGTAGAGAATGGAGAAGGGAGTCTTGCCATGAAGGACAGTAGAGGGAATACGATTGATGAGATAGCAGGCAAGAACAACAGCATAGCCCCAATAGGAGCGAGGCACATGCATCTGCGTCATAATAGTGCGAGAGACGTCGAGGAGATGACGGTTTTTACGCTCCGCCACCCCATTTTGTTGGGAGGTGTAAACACAGCTGGTCTGATGGAGAAGACCATGTTGCATACAAAAGGAGGAAAACTCATGACTAAGGTATTCTTTAGCATTGTCAGAGCGAAGAAATTTAATAGAAACCTCAAATTGAGTTTTAATCATATTATAAAAAGTTTGCCATACAGAAAAGAGTTCAGAGCGATCTTTTAACAGATACACCCAAGTACATCGAGAGAAATCATCAATAAAAGTTACAAAATAAGAGCTACCCCGACCAACGGTGAGAGTAGGAGCAGGTCCCCAGACATCAGAATGAATGAGATCAAAGGGGCGAGAGGAACCACGGCCTTGCTTTGGTGGGAAGGGGGAACGATGATGTTTGCCCAACTGACATGCGTCACAGTCGAGCGGAGGACCCGTGGAAGGTAAGTGGGGAAGAAGCTGACGAAGAATCCGAGCTGGAGGATGGCCAAGGCGAAGATGCCATTGAAGTAGGTCGGTGGACGAGGAAGAGAAGGCGGACAGAGCAGAGACATTGTCGAGGAAGTAGAGGCCGCCGCTCTCAGTCCCAGTAGCAATCGTCCGCTGGGTCCTCGGGTCCTGAAAACAACAAGAAGAAGGAGTGAATAAGACGGAGCACTGAAGTTGCTTGCATAAGGTAGTAAACGAGAGTAAGTTGCAGGGAAATTTCGGGACATAGAGAGTGTCCATTAAACAAAGCGACGGGGTAACGTGCACCATGCCCGTCCCATGAACTGGGGACGGAGAACCATCCGCAACAAGAACTGGGGGTAACCGATCATGTGTTTCAAGAAGAGAGAAACATTGAGGATTGCCGGTCATGTGATTTGTAGCACCAGAGTCAATCAGCCATTTACCTTGGGTAACGACGTGAGCACTACCTGAGGTCGTGGCCACAGAGGCAGAGAGCCGAGAGGAAGAATCAGCAGAGGGGCGAAGGTGAGGGTGTTTTTGCCAGCAGTGGTCAACAGTGTGGCCGGTACGACCACAATGAGAACAAAGAAACCTGGACAGTCCGCGCGGCCCGGTGTGACTACGGCCACTAGTGCCGCCCCGCTGAGTTTGGAGAGCATGGGTCTCTGGTGGAGGAGGGGAGGCCAACAGAGGGCGCTGGAGAAGCGAAGTAACGGCGGCGATGCGAGCCGCGGTGGCATCCAAGGTGGGAGAGTCGGCTTCACCCAAGATCTGCTGGCGGATCATATCAAAGGACTCGGGAAGCCGCAGAAGATAACAAACAACCAGAGTTCCTGGAAGTGTTTGTGTTGGGTGGCCACGTCCGCGGAGAAGGGCCGATTTTGAAGAATCTCGGCGCCAAGAGCCTGAACTTGCTGATAGGCTGCTGCAGGAGTCATGGAAGGACGGGCGAAGAGGTCGGCATAAAGGGTGTAGATCCGGGACGTCTGGGTCCCCTTAGAGTAAAGAGCGGCAAGGTGAAGCCAAGCGGCCTTGACCGTCTCATCATGGCGGATGACGGGAAGGCATTCATCAGAGAGGCTGTTAGCCAGCCAAGTGCGGACAAGAGCATCACTCGCATCCCATTCGTCAAATTGAGCAGAATCTGGAGGGGGAGGGTCATCGGTAAGGTGATGACGTTTGCGCTGAGAGCGAAGGAGAAAGGTGAAAGAAACGCTCCAATCCGGATAATTGGAGCCAACAAGTTTAGAAACAGTGCCAAGATTTCCGGAAAGAGTAGGAGGAGGGGGGGAGCCGGATTGGCAACAGGAGTGGTGGCAGTAGAAGTCTCAGAGTGAGCCATAGAGGAAAACAAAGAGAAGCCGCGCGGTTAAGAAACAAGCCGCGGGAAGAAGAGAATGCAGCGGTCAAGATGTCAGACACCAGCGGCCAGAGAGGCCACGACCAAGCCGCAGAACAAGCAGAGGGAGAGAGGTCGGGCGGTAAGAGAGCAGACCGCGCGAACAGACGGGAAAGGCGATAAGGCAGGTCGCGGCGACTAAAGAAGAGAAGAAGAGCAGAGCGACTAGAACAGGTCGCGGCAAAGGACAGGCCGCGGGCAGACAGAACAAGCCGCGCGGAAAGAGCGGACAGAATCAGGAGCCAGAAATCGAAGGCTCTGATACCATGTAAAAGGAGAGAGAAAACGACTAGAAAACAAGCCGGAACTTTGAATAATGAAAAATTTTATTATCCAAAAAGATATCATTTACAAAGGTATGGCCTCCCTTTTATAGAATGGAGGAGATAGAGGAGAGTACAAACTAACAATGTGGGACTAAATAAATGTACAAAGACTGGGCGGTTTGATATGTACAGACCGCACAGTCCGCGCAGTTAGATAACAGGCTAACCGCCCGGACAGACCAGAGGGAGATGCAGAAGGAGACGGGCAGACTGCCAGACCGCCAGACCGCCAAATATCCAAGTCGTTGTAGACAAACCGCTAGACCACCGAACCATAGCAGCAACAACCTGGATATGCAACTGCTGGAGAGAAGCCGCTAGACCGCACGGTCAACAACTCGCCAGATCCAAACCGCTAGACCGCACAGTCAACAATCCGCCAGGTCCAAACCGCAGACCGCCCGGTCTCATGCTTCAACAGACCCCCGATAAATAAATGGTGGCATTTGGATGAAAAAGTAAATTACGTGTAATCTTGATTAATCTCCACCTTCATGTCCTTCCCTTTCTTCCTCCCCCGCTCGGTACCTAGGAGCCATGGGGGAAGGGGTAGGGGATGATAGGGCTTAGTCTTTATGACTAACGGTTTTCGAACCGCATCATTTAGGGATCGTGGAGCCCAGCATGGAGGAGCAGCCCCAGAGATCGGTGCGCTTGGAGATGGGGCAGTCTAGCTCCGGAGTTCATACAGCCGGGACCGTGAGTCTCGACCCTGATTAGTTTCTAGTGTTTGCTTCCGCATTGAGTGATATTGTAGTGAGGACATGATGTAATGGGCATAAGCCCGCATTTTTAGTACTCTGATTATTGTTATTCTGTGGACACTCCCTTCGTGGAGTTTTTATTCTATATATGTGATTTACTTTCAGTGGACTTACTCTTACTTCAATTACTGTGCTATATTTCTGTGATCGAATTGGCGGGCAGAATCGCACCTTGTGGTGATGACCCTTCAGGACGTGAAGGTGTCACCGCAAAGCGGCGATTCTGGGCCTAAGACCCCGGCAGTTTAAAAAGAAAAAAAGGGGGGTCTTACAAGTGGTATCAGAGGCAAACATCGATCTGAAAAGGTAGCAGTCCACTAACCCTGGGTCACCCCCGCTCGAGTTTAGTTTGGGGACAAACTAAGCAGCGGAAGCAGTGGTGTGCCCATATGGGGATCACATATAAATTGTCCACCTTTATGTAATATTTGAACATTTTCTCAGCATGTGTTTTTGTTACGCAGCCTCCAGCACGGCCTACGCCACAAGGTGGAGTTCAACAGGCTCAGGATGTTGCACCACCCCCACCGGTCCCCACTCCTTTCCTTCAGTCAGACATGGGATAGACTCTGACTGCCATCCTAGAGGCTTTCAGGGCCCAGCAGGTTCCGGCCCCGTAGCCAAACCCAGGGGCCAACTGGCTGAGCATCTTCCGGGGTCTTTCTCCCCCGTCCTATTTGGGGACTGAGTCGGCGGTTCGGACGGAAGAGTGGCTAGATATCATGTACGAGATGCTGACCGGGATACGGTGTCCCTGGGAGGAGAGGGTGGCTCTGGTTGTCTCTTGCCTGGAGTCCCATACAAAGAGGTGGTGGAAGACGCTGTTGGACACAACATTTACCGATAGGGAGGTTGCGGAGGTTACTTGGGAGGAGTTCAGGGCCGCACTGCTGGAGCATTTCGTTCCGTAGTCGGCTAGGGATGATTTGGAGGAGCGGTTCTTACAGCTGAAGCAGGGCACCCGGACCGTGGTGGAGTACCATCGAGAGTTCGACCATCTGGCTCGATACGCAAATTCCTACCAGATGGACGAGGCAGGGTATATCAGGAGGTTCAATAAGGGCCTGCGAGAGGACTTGAGGGAGGCTCTGTTGTTTGTATCTGACGGGCCCATCTCCCGGATTTTGGAGATGGCAAAAAGGATTGAGGCAGATTGGCACGCCACCCGGGGCCGGAAACGGCCAGCAGAGGATCAGGGACGGAGAGGTAGAAATGACCAACGGCGAGGTGCTGTACCAGAGGGGAGGAGGACAGAGGACCAGCCTCGTCAGGACGTGAGGCAGGAGCCGAGGGAGCAGGTGATATTGGCCCCTCCACCTCTTCGGATGCAGAAGATGCCGAGACCCGGGGGAATGGCGTATCCCCCACCAGAGTGCTTCCTTTATCATCAGATTGGGCACATTCAGAGGAATTGCCCCATGAGGGGGGCACCACCTCCAGCACAACAGGGTGGCCCACCAGCTCAGCATTACGGAGGCAAGGACGCGGCCGCGGTCGTGGATACCAGGAGGGAGATCGTAGACAAGGAAGAGAGTTGGTATATGCTTTGGACCTTGCGCAGCCTCGGAATCCGGAGCAGGTCATCGCAGGTACGCCGCAATGCTTCTTTATTTTCATAGAATTTCCCTTTAAGTTGTTAAAACTCAGAACCGCACTAGATAGATTAACAAGGAAAGAAAATTCTTTATAGAACCCTAAGATATTTAATCACCCCAGGTATAGTCTTCATCAGCGGCAAGCCTGCCCACACGCTTTTTGATACTGGAGCTACTCACTCCTTTGTGTCAGAGACGTTCGTAGAAGGACTGAAAGGTGTGGAGCGATTCACGGGCTCGAGGATGAGGGTGCGACTACCGGATGGATCTGAGCTCCTTACCACAGATCACTGTAATATGGAGGCAGAAATTGGTGGAAAAGCGTTCGAGGCTTCAACGACGATTTTGAAGCTGACGGACTACGACCTGATCCTGGGCATGGTATGGCTGCACTGGAACCATGCCCAGATTGACTGCCAGGCGAAGAGGATCACCGTGAGACACGGGGACTCTTTCATTATCATCGAAGGTATAAGACCTATCTCTCGTATACTCTTATCTTCGGTACAGGCCGTTAAGGCCCATCTGTAGGGTGAGGAGGTCTATTAGATTCTATTTGAGATGGCGGAAGTTAAGGAGTCGGTGACAGACATCCCGGTGGTGCGAGATTTCGCTGACATCTTTCCAGAGAAACTTCCAGGACTACCTCCACACCGAGAGCAGGATTTTCAGATACAGCTTATGCCGGGGGCCAAGCCGGCATCTAGGGCCCCTTATCGGATGGCCCCGAAGGAGTTGGCAGAGTTTCAGACTCAGTTGCAGGAATTGGTTGAGGCAGGATTTGTTAGACCGAGTTCCTCGCCATGGGGAGCACCGGTCCTATTCGTGAAGAAGAAGGATGGGACACTCCGCCTGTGCATCGATTATCGAGCACTAAACAGGCTGACCGTCCGGAATACCTATCCGCTCCCACGGATAGATGAATTGTTCGACCAGCTGGAGGGGGCCCATTATTTCTCGAAGATGGACTTGAGGTCAGGATACTACCAGCTGCGGATCCAGGAGGAGGATGTAACGACCCCATCCGTTAAATGACGTATAGTAGAAGGTCCGGCCGGGGCCCTACACTATATGCCACAAACAAACGGTGAGGTCACAGGATAATACCAAACCATACACGAATCCTAACTCAGAGCATTCTAGCGGAAGGTTTAAGTTGTAATTTGAACTCTAACCAGGAATGTCCAATATATAAACCACCTTTATATATATAGCCACGGAATGTACAACAAATACATAGAGTTTGGCCTTAAGGCCTTACAGTTCCTCTTTCCACACCGTATGGTTTACAAACCTCGGCGCGCAGGCCGGCCATACATGAGTAAAAGAAAACAAGCAAAAACATTCGCTTAGCCTTCAAGGGCTAGCCGCAGCAGCAGCAGCAACAGCAGTTGGGCTTCAGCCCTTCATTTCCCACTTGGCTCTCCAGCACCTGCATAGGGACAATCCACTTAACCGGTGGCAAACAATGCAACGGTCGGCATTCAGCTGACCCAATTATAACAATCCTACCCCTTTCTCGGGGCATTAGCATTCTTTCCCTGCATAGCATGGCATCATCATATAGCAATTATGTGCGCGCAGGCACATTCAAGCCATCACAACTATCGCCACACGACCTGACAGTCCGTGCACTCAGGGCACATTCTTGGTGTACCGGAATACCAGGGTCAACACCACCGTCTACACGGTATTTGAGCATTCTAGTCTTTCCGGCGCGCGGGCCTAAGACTCTCATTAGGCGCTCCAACAAAACCTATAACCAGGCTTCCAAGTCGGACGGACCTAACGCAGGTACGGATCAGCCACCCCCCTTTGCTCAAGTCACCGTGCCACCTCGAATACGGAAGTATCCATGGCTATTTATAGGCGCGGGTCGGTTTCACCTTTCCTGTTCGGCAATCTGCCTTTTCATCGAGTTGCATCCCAACAGCTCAACCGCTCATAAAGTGGCAACGCACGGCCACAAGAGTTGCATCCAACCCTCTTCATTTCCTGGACATCATCCAGTACTTCCTGCTGCACCAAGCAACAGGTAGGCATAAGGCAACACAAGCCATAATCACGGAGCCTTCTCCGATATGCAAACAAGCATCACCAATCCAGACCATGTCCAGATGGGCTTCACACAGCATGCCTAGAGCCGTACTCCAATTCCGGCCTCTAACAAGGGGGACTTCACATATCTACCCCAAGGGACACCACAACCCACCGCACACTCGCGGGGAAGGGTTTTCCCTATGCAATGCAGAAAAGAAGGACTTCACATGTCCAAGAAGGGAGATCGTTACCCTTGTCGATCTCTTGGGAGCCATCGCAAACTAGCCGGTGAGAAAGAACCGCAGCAGCTTTGCCTTCACAACGCCGGCTTCGGATCACGAATCAGACCACAGGAACTCCGCCGGTGGCTTGATCTCCTCCTCCTTCTTCTTCCTCCTCTCTCTTTCTCTCTTCCTTAATCTAATGAAGAATGAATTCTTCCTCAGTCTCTACTGATTAAATCCAGCCAGGAATCACCTGAGCCCTTGGATCCAAAGAGAGAAATCTGAACGGCCACGATTTGCCCAAAAACTCACTTTTTTGGCTGACACGGCCTGTGACACGCCCGTGTCACAGGCCGTGTACCCTTAAGCGGCACACGCGGTATTCGTACCGACTGAACTTTACCAGAACACGGGCATCGACACGCCCGTGTCGAACCTGACACGCCCGTGGCATTCCTGAGACACGCCCGTGTCACCCCTGCCTCATCGAGCTGCAAGCAGTACACGGGTAGACACACGGCATCGGACACGCCCGTGTCCAACCTGACACGCCCGTGTTCAAGGCTTGGTTCTAGGCCGTGTAACCTTCTGACTCAGAACGCATTTTATTTGCGTGACACGCCCTGGGACACGCCCGTGTCCCAGGCCGTGTACCCCCGACACGCCCTGGGACACGCCCGTGTCCCAGGCCGTGTAAAATGACCTGCACCTCAAAACCATTTTTGATTCTTTTTGGGGTGTTAAAATCCTCCCCCCCCTTAACAAACTTTCGCCCCGAAATTTGCACGGTAAGGAAACAAGAACCAACAATGCTATAACTTGATAACTCTGTTATAACAAAAGGTACACGGTCTACAGTTTATACAAACAGTTCGGGAAAATCGGCTCGCATGGTCTGCTCTCGCTCCCATGTTAGCTCTTCACGGCCACAATTGTCCCATCAGACCTTGACCATCCCGATCACTTTGTTCCGCAAATGTTTCTCGGCTCGATCCTCGATCCGAATGGGTCTAACCCTCGTCGTTAGACCATACTCGACCGGTACCCGATCATTCTCCACTACTTGAGCTGGATCCTTCACCGCCTTACGAAGCACTGAGATGTGAAATACATCATATAATCCACCCAAGTCTGCTGAAAGTGCTAGTCGATAAGCAGCTTCCCCAACTTGCTCCACCACCTCAAATGGACCAAGATACATCGGACTTAGCTTTTTCAAACGCCGAATCCTGGACACGCCTTTGAAGGGTTTGATCTTCAAATATACCCAATCACCCGCTGCGAACTCCACGTTCCAGTGTTTGGCATTGTAGTACTTTGCTTGACGATCTTGGGCTATCAATAGCCTCTCCCGAATAGAGCATATGAGCGAGGTAGCTTCTTCGACTTCCTTTTTCCCACTCAGCTTAGATTCGCCTGGTTCTGCCAAAGCTAACGGTGTACGACATTTACGACCATATAAAGCTTCAAATGGTGCTATACCGATGCTCGCTTGGTAGCTATTATTATAGGCAAATTCGACAAGAAATATATAATCTTTCCATCTCTTACCAAAGTCTAGGGCGCACATGCGGAGCATGTCCTCCATCGTCCTATTGGTTCGTTCAGTCTGGCCATCCGTTTGGGGATGAAAGGCCGTACTAAACGCTAACTCTGTGCCCAACATTTGATGAACGAGCCGCCAATCATTCGATGTGAACTGCCCATCACGGTCACTAATGATGCTCCGAGGAACACCGTGCAGTCGAACAACCTGCTCCACATAAAGCTTGGCCATGGTTTCCACTGAATCGTCTCTTCTGTTTGGAAGGAAGTGCGCCACTTTTGTCAACCGGTCCACAATCACCCAGATTGAATCATGACCGCGTTGAGATCTCGGCAACCCGTGCATGAAATCCATCGAAATGTCATCGAACTTCCACTCCGGAATAGGTAACGACTTCAGGAAACCGCCAGGCTTCTGGCATTCTGCTTTCACCAACGCACAGGTATTGCATTCCGCCACATAACGTGCGACATCTTTCTTTAGTCCGGGCCACCAGAACAGCTTTTTCAGATCTCTGTACATCTTTGTGCTCCCTGGGTGAACTGAGTACTTTGCAAAGTGAGCTTCGTACATCAACTCTTCCCTCAATTTACCCACACTCGGGACGCACACTCGACCATTTCTTCGTAACAACCCGTTATCCCAAGAGAATTGGTCATCCGGCCCATCTTTTGCATAGCGCTGGAGGCTTTCATCAAGCTCCGTTGCTCGCCGAACTCTGTCCGTAAGGTCATATTGCACCTCCGTCCAGTTCAAGCATGCATCGGTCGACGAACCCTTGTCAACACAAGATATCTCCAATGCTTCCAATTCCTGGATTAAACGCTGATCATGCCTCTACAACCAGCTTGCCTGTACCGGATTCTTCCGACTCAAAGCATCAGCGACCACATTTCCCTTCCCGGGAGTATAGTGAATCTCGAAGGTGTAGTCCCCAAGGAACTCCATCCATCTTCGTTGTCGCATATTCAGATCTTTCTGATCCAACAAATACTTTAGGCTTTTGTGATCTGTATAGATGTCCACTTTAATGGCATAAAGGTAGTGCCGCCACAACTTGAGCGCAAAGATTACCGCCGCCAACTCCAAATCATGGACGGGGTAATTCCGCTCATGCACTTTCAACTGGCGCGAGCCATAAGCAATCACTTTACCAAACTGCAGAAGAACGCAGCCTAAGCCGCTCCCGGAAGCATCACTATAGATCTCATACCCATCTGTACCACATGGCGATGTCAACACAGGCGTCGTGGTCAAACGACTCTTCAAGTCTTCAAAAGCTCGCGCGCACTCCGGCGTCCAAATGAACTTTTGATCTTTTCTCGTCAGCGTGGTCAGAGGTAAAGCAATCCGTGAGAAGTTTTCCACAAACCGTCTATAGTAGCCCGCAAGTCCAAGGAAGCTCCAGACCTCGGCCACTGAAGACATCACTGGACAATCACGAATGGCACTTATCTTCAACGGATCCACCGCGATACCTTCTCCACTTACCACATGGCCTAAAAAGGCTACTGAAGAGAGCCAGAACTCACACTTTGAGAACTTGGCATAAAGCTTATTCCTCCGCAGGGTATGCAAGACCAACCGCAAATGGTTTGCATGATCTTCTTCCGACTGAGAGTATACTAAGATGTCATCGATAAACACAATAACGAACAAATCCAAGTACTCTCGGAACGTTCGATGCATTAGGTCCATAAATACCGAAGGCGCATTATATAGGCCAAACGGCATTACCGTGAACTCATAATGACCGTAGCGTGTTCCAAACGCCGTCTTGGGAATGTCACCTTCCCGAATTCTCAGCTGATAATATCCTTGATTTCAAATCCAATTTGGAATAGACCGTTGATCCTGCCAGCTGATCAAATAGGTCATCAATCCGTGGATCGATCGGATATTTGTTTTTCTCCGTCAGCTTATTCAATTCACGGTAGTCAATACATAACCGTAAACTACCGTCTTTCTTTTTCACAAATAGAACAGGCGCGCTCCAAGGTGACATACTTGGGCATATGTATCCCTGCTCCAACAACTCTTGCAATTTGACTTTCAACTCAGCCATCTCTTTTGGCGCGACGCGATATGGAGAGCGGGCCACAGGTTTCGCACCTGGCACCAACTCAATAGAGAAGTCAATCTCCCGCTGGGGTGGTAACCCAGGAAGATCTTTAGGAAACACATCGGCAAACTCTGACACAACCAGTAGTTCACCGACACTGGCCTTTGGCTCAACAGCCTGAATTAGCGTGAAGAATAACTCCGCGCCCTTCCGAACAGCATTGACGACTTGGAGTGCAGACAACAGGGTCCCGCCAACTCCTCGCATACCAGCGAACTTCGTCACAAGTCCGGTATTCTGGCCCAGTGTAATCTCCTTGGAGTTGCAATCAATAAAGGCACGCTGCTCCGAGAGCCAGTCCATACCAAAGATCACATCAAACTCCGACAACGGTAGCACAGCTGCACTCAAACCGAAATCCCGACTTCCTATTTGAACATCCACATCGCAAGCCCTATCCGCAAGCATCACACAGCCATTCGGCAATAGCACCCTTATACTATCCACCGTCATATGACTTGGTACCCCAATGCGAGATACGAAATCCTCAGACAGAAAAGAATGCGAAGCACCCATATCAAACAGGGTTCTCGCCAAATTATTCCGAATCAGGACAAAGCCTGCAGCACACACATCATGCACAAGCTATACATAACCAAAAACAATAGCACGCAAGCAAGTAAGCTAAATCAACTCGTACCTGTGATGACGTCACTTTGCTTAATCGCTTCCTGTTGGCCAAGCTGATAGATTCGGGGCTGTGCCTGGGACGCAAATGAATCAACCACCGCTTTGCCCTTCTCAGCATAAGACGCACCCGTCTTCTTTTCCCCTTTGGGCTGAACAACCCGACAGTCACGAGCTATATGCCCCACCCGGCCACAGTTATAGCATGTACGAGAATCCGGCCTTGATGTCGCTCCCGACACAACGGTCGTAGTCACTTGCCCAGACGGCTTGGACCTCTTGCCCCCTTTCTTCTGGTAAAACGATTTGCTCGGGCGAGGTGCTTGAACCTCTGGCTTTGACACAACTAAGCCCTTGTTCCCTTGCACCCGCCGCATGTCCTTCTCCAACGCACACGCAGTATCAACCAACGCCTGAAACCCTTGGTTCACTGAACTCGAAAGCAGGAACCTCATCTCATCCCGCAATCCTTCATAGAACCGATTCGTTTTCCTTTGGTCATCCGCGAAGATTGTTCCCACATACCGTCCCAACCTGGTAAACTCATGCAAGTAGATATCCACGCTATCTTCCCCTTGCTTTAACCGTTGGAACTCATTTTCCATAGCAATGCGTTGCGCCGCTGGGACATGCTTTGCCAGAAATATCCAAGAGAACTCCTCAATCGATACTTGCGTTAATTTCCTGCCCGCCAAATGGTGTACCTCAACCTCATCCCACCACATCCGCGCCTCTCCTTCAAGCATGAAGGTGGCCAAGGTGACCTTTAGAGTTTCCTCCGCCCTGATCGCTGTCATTATCCGCTTGACACGCGATAACCAATCTTCTGCCTGCGTTGGGGATCCCATTCCCGTAAACGTAGGCGGACTGAAGCTCATGAATTGCTTCAACTGTCGGTCAGCTGCTCGTGGATCTACAGCCTCAACCGGCTCGGGTCGTACGACAACACGAACTGGTTCTACTGCCGGCTGCGCTTGCCCGGTCGGCTGAATCATGGCAAATAGAGCATCAGCAGCTAAGCGAACAGTTTCCGCAGATGGAGGAGGTGTTGGCACCTCAGCTGGTGCCGCACTCTCATCAGAGCGCTGGGGCTCAGACTGCCCAGCACCACTACGCGTCACCTATAGGTGGACAAGACACACATTAGCGAACGTATGCAAGCAAAACAACACAAAAAGGAACGCGCAGATTCCTCAAAAAAGAGTTTGTACATTCCTTAGTGGACATTCCAGAGTTCATTAGCATTACAGCAGGGCGCATAAACACGCGCTCGCCACCCCATAAAAGAATTCGTCCACGAATTCGAGAGAGAAAGACCGAACGAAGCTGATACCAAAATGTAACGACCCCATCCGTTAAATGACGTATAGTAGAAGGTCCGGCCGGGGCCCCACACTATATGCCACAAACAGACGGTGAGGTCACAGGATAATACCAAACCATACACGAATCCTAACTCAGAGCATTCTAGCGGAAGCTTTAAGTTGTAATTTGAACTCTAACCAGGAATGTCCAATATATAAACCACCTTTATATATATAGTCACGGAATGTACAACAAATACATAGAGTTTGGCCTTAAGGCCTTATAGTTCCTCTTTCCACACCGTATGGTTTACAAACCTCGGCGCGCAGGCCGGCCATACATGAGTAAAAGAAAACAAGCAAAAACATTCGGTTAGCCTTCAAGGGCTAGCCGCAGCAGCAGCAACAGCAGTAGGGCTTCAGCCCTTCATTTCCCACTTGGTTCTCCAGCACCTGCATAGGGACAATCCACCCAACCGGTGGCAAACAATGCAACGGTCAGCATTCAGCTGACCCAATTATAACAATCCTACCCCTTTCTCGGGGCATTAGCATTCTTTCCCTGCATAGCATGGCATCATCATATAGCAATTATGTGCGCGCAGGCACATTCAAGCCATCACAACTATCGGCCACACGGCCCGACAGTCCGTGCACTCAGGGCACATTCTTGGTGTACCGGAATAACCAGGGTCAACACCACCGTCTACACGGTATTTGAGCATTCTAGTCTTTCCGGCGCGCGGGCCTAAGACTCTCATTAGGCACTCCAACAAAACCTATAACCAGGCTTCCACGTCGGGCGGACCTAACGCAGGTACGGATCAGCCACCCCCCGTTGCTCAAGTCGCCGTGCCACCTCGAATACGGAAGTATCCATGGCTATTTATAGGCGCGGGTCGGTTTCACCTTTCCTGTTCGGCAATCTGCCTTTTCATCGAGTTGCAGCCCAACGGCTCAACCGCTCATAAAGTGGCAACGCACGGCCACAAGAGTTGCATCCAACCCTATTCATTTCCTGGACATCATCCAGTACTTCCTGCTGCACCAAGCAACAGGTAGGCACAAGGCAACACAAGCCATAATCACGGAGCCTTTACCGATATGCAAACAAGCATCACCAATCCAGACCATGTCCAGATGGGCTTCACACAGCATGCCTAGAGCCGTACTCCAATTCCGGCCTCTAACAAGGGGGACTTCATATATCTACCCCAAGGGACACCACAAACCCACCGCACACTCGCGGGGAAGGGTTTTCCCTATGCAATGCAGAAAAGAAGGACTTCACATGTCCAAGAAGGGAGATCGTTACCCTTGTCGATCTCTTAGGAGCCATCGCAAACTAGCCGGTGAGAAAGAACCGCATCAGCTTTGCCTTCACAACGCCGGCTTCGGATCACGAATCGGACCATGGGAACTCCGTCGGTGGCTTGATCTCCTCCTCCTTCTTCTTCCACCTCTCTCTTTCTCTCTTCCTTAATCAAATGAAGAATGAATTCTTCCTCAGCCTCTATTGATTAAATCCAGCCAGGAATCACCTGAGCCCTTGGATCCAAAGAGAGAAATCTGAACGACCACGATTTGCCCAAAAACTCACTTTTTTTGGCTGACACGGCCTGTGACACGCCCGTGTCACAGGCCGTGTACCCTTAAGCGGCACACGCGGTATTCGTACCGACTGAACTTTACCAGAACACGGGCATCGACACGCCCGTGTCGAACATGACATGCCCGTGTCATTCCTGAGACACGCCCGTGTCACCCCTGCCTCATCGAGCTGCAAGCAGTACACGGGTAGGCACACGACATCGGACACGCCCGTGTCCAACCTGACACGCCCGTGTTCAAGGCTTGGTTCTAGGTCGTGTAACCTTCTGACTCAGAACGCATTTTATTTGCGTGACACGCCCTGGGACACGCCCGTGTCCCAGGCCGTGTACCCCCGACATGCCCTGGGACACGCCCGTGTCCCAGGCCGTGTAAAATGACCTGCACCTCATAACCATTTTTGAGTCTTTTTGGGGTGTTACAGAGGATATCCCAAAGACGGCCTTCAGTAGCAGATATGGCCTGTATGAGTTCACCGTGATGCCCTTCGGGCTCACGAATGCACCGTCGGCGTTCATGAGCCTCACGAACCGTGTTTTCGAGGCCTACTTGGATGTGTTCGTCATAGTATTCATAGACGACATCCTGATCTACTCTAGGACGAAGGAGGAGCACACTCGGCATCTAGCACTCACTTTGGAGAGGTTGCGGGAGCATCGCCTTTATGCAAAATTCAGCAAGTGTCAGTTTTGATTGAAGGAGGTGGCCTTCCTAGGCCATATTATCAACGGAGCCGGGTTGGCAGTGGATCCGGTAAAGATTCGGGCAGTTCGCGATTGGCCGCAGTTGAAGATAGCCACCGATGTACGCAGTTTCTTGGGACTTGCCGGTTACTACCGGAAGTTCGTGGAGGGGTTCTCTCAGATTGCCCTCCCCCTCACATCTTTGACGAAGAAGGAGGCACCTTTCGTTTGGACCCCGCAGTGCCAGACGGCTTTCCAGGAACTGAAGGACCGACTCATCTCAGCACCTATTCTGGCCCTTCCATCTGGAAAGGAAGGATTCTAGGTGTATACCGACGCATCATACCAGGGGATGGGAGCAGTGCTGATGCAGAACAGACACGTCATAGCATATGCCTCCCGCTAGCTGAAGACCCATGAGAAGAACTACCCAGTGCACGACCTTGAGATGGGAGCGGTCGTTTTTGCTTTGAAGGTCTGGCGCCATTATCTTTATGGAGTCCACTGCGACATCTACTCCGACCACAAGAACCTGAAATACGTGGACACGCAGAAGGAGCTGAATATCAGGCAGAGGCGCTGGGTGGAGTTCTTAGCAGATTATCAGTATGAGATGCACTACCATCCAGGGAAGGCAAACGTGGTGGCCGACGCGTTGTGTCGGAGAGCTGCCACTTCCGAAGCTGGCCCCAAGTTATGTCCATGGAGCTAGTCCAGTCATTCAGAGATATGCAGATATCCCTAGTGTCCGAGGATTATCCAGAGCTGTATAGGGAGTATCTGACATCGATGGTGGCCATAGACGATATTCGGGATCGCATTCGGGATGGACAGAGGACAGATGCGTGGGCAGAGCCGATGTTTCGAGCCTTGGAGGAGGGTTCGACAGGAGATTATTCCCTGAGAGATGGTCTGCTACATTTCAGAGGCAGAGTATATATACCCGCAGGAGGCCAGATCCGAGAGGATATTATGACGGAGGCGCATTGCAGCCGGTACTCTGTGCACCCGGGGATCACAAAGATGTCCGTTGATCTGAAGAAGATGATGTTTTGGCCGGGCATGAAGAAGGACATTACGTACTTCGTGACCCATTGTGAGGCGTGTTAGTTGGTGAAGGCGGAGTGCAGGAACCCCGCAGGATTGTTGCAGCCACTCCCGGTGCCGGAGTGGAAGTTCGACGATATAGCTATGGATTTTATACATGGTCTTCCCCGGTCTCGGACGGGGAACGACTCGATCTGGGTGATTGTTGATCGGTTGACGAAGGTGGCCCGCTTTATACAGATCAGGAAGGATGACTCGGTAGGAGTGCTGGTACGGAAGTCCGTGGAGCAGTATATCCGATATCATGGCGTGCCCCGGACGATAGTGTCGGACCGCGATGGACGGTTTACATCCAGGGAGTGGCGGTCAGTGCAGGCATATTTGGGCACCCGGTTGACTTTTAGCACGGCCTTCCACCCTCAGACGGACGAGAAGACAGAGCGCACCAACCGGACCTTGGAGGATTTACTACGACTGTGTATACTGGACCGAGGGGAGCCGTGGGAGAAGATGTTACCGTTGGTCGAGTTCTCCTATAACAATAGCTACCAGTCCCGCATCAGGATGGCGCCTTATGAAGCCTTGTATGGAAGAAAATGTAGGACCCCACTTTCTTGGGTTCAAGACGAGGATCCGAAGGTGTTGGGATCGGATTTTGTTGAAGACACTGAGGCTCAGGTGAGACTGATCAGAGATAGGTTGTTGGAGGCGCAGAGCAGACAGGATAAATACTATGACTCCTGGCATCGTCAGGTGGAGTTTCGGGTAGGGGATCGAGTGTTCTTGAAGATCCGTCCCATGCAAGGAGTCTCACGGGTGCGCGGTCGGAGGAAGAAGCTCAGCCCTAGGTATATGGGCCCTTACCGGATCCTGGAGCGGATCGGACCCCTAGCCAACAGGCTAGAGTTGCCACCAGAGCTGGCAGCTATACACGACGTCTTCCACATTTCTTCGCTGAGAAGGGCTCCTACTACGCCTGGTGCAGCAGATTTTGACCACCGAAGGGCCGGTAGCTTCAGACCGATCTGTTCACTTGGAGCCGGTCCGGATCGACGACAAAGGAGTACGGATCTTGCGCCTCAAGAAGATCCCCTTAGTCAAGGTTCTATGGAGAAACCACGGTCAGGAGGAGCACACCTGGGAACCGCAGGACCTGTTGAGGCAAAGATACCCGGAGTTGTTCAGTCAGGTATGTCTCACCACCTCTCGGTATACTATAGGATGCCTTCTTGTTTTGGACAGTTAAGACTAGATAAGGAAAATTCAGGACCTAGGCATGCGCACTAAATCAGAAAGGTAGGGGCTAATCTTTTGTTTATTGGGGAGATTGTCTTAGTTTATCAAACGAATAGTCGCCTAAACCTAATAGAAAGATCGTATGGGATGTTACAAGTTTGATTTATTCTGATAGAAATCCCCGTAGGCTCAACCTCAATTTCGGGGACGAAATTTTTGTTTTGTTTATTGGGATTTGTAACATCCCATTTCCGGCTAGACCCCTAGGAGTCGGTTGGTCGTGACAGAACCCTAGGAAGCCCAAAAATTGAAATAAATCGACCGAGATTTCGGGTCACGGGTTGGTCACGCCCGTGACCGACCCGTCACGCCCGTGACCTAGGGCGTGACTCCTTCGACGATCGTCGATCTCCATGAGACGATCGTCGAACTTGCAGCCCGGGCATGTCACGCCCGTGACCAATGGTGTCACGCCCGTGACGTAGGGCGTGACTCCTTCGACGATCGTCAATCTCCGTTAGACGATCGTCGAACTTGTAGCCCGGGCATGTCACGCCCGTGATCAAGGTGTCAGGCCCGTGACCTAGGGCGTGACCACCATTCGACGACCGTCGATCTCAATTCGACGATCGTTGACCCAGAATTAACCACCCGGGCCTGTCACGCCCGTGACCTAGGTGTCACGCCCGTGACCACCCTTCGACGATCGTCGATCTCAGTTCGACGATCGTCGAACCCAGAATTGGCTATCCGGGCCTGTCACGCCCGTGACCTATGTGTCACGCCCGTGACCAAGGCCGAAACGTCAGCCAGACTGGAAATTTCGGTAACCGACATTGTAATCAATTCTGATTATGGGAAGTTACACCAGGAGTATTTATGGGCCGTTTCCTTCTTTAATTATTTGAATAAATAAGGAAATGTTGGTCCAATAGGAAATCACCACCTGGCGAACACCTCTTCATTTTCCAACGTTTCAACTGCCCTGCATCATAACCGAAACGTTAGGGGAGAACATTCATGACCATTAAGGATTTACCCTTTCATCTCCCCACTTGCTGACTTATAAAAGCCCACTTGGAGCAAGAGGAGAAGTTTACACGCTCAATCAAACGGATCAGATCTTTGTTCTTGCTGTAGGAGAAGTTCGGCTACGCCACCACTGCGCCATGGCACCCCATCGTTCATCTCGCCTCCAAACCGCGAACAAGGTCCCCTCTGCTTCTTCTCTTTCATGGGTAGATCTTAGAATTCTTAGAAAGGAAGTTCGCGCTCAACGGAGCCAGACCCATCTCTCGTTTTCATGGAAAACCATGAAAAATGTATTCTTGAGTTCGCCGGAAACCGCCACCTCCGGCGGCCAAACCACCGCCGACCGATAGCCATCGCCTCAACGGAGGTGGTGGTGGTGGTGGCTGGCCAGGGAAGTGACCGGACGACCGGTGACGGAGCGCGAAAGAGCTACAGGAAATATGAGTTTCTGTGTCTGGTTTTCGGGTTCTGTAGAAGATGAACAGTAAAAACTGTTTATAATATATAAAATATGTAAATAATTTTATAAGGAAAATATATTTAGATGGGAACATTTTGATGCTGCAAAACAAGGCACTTAGAGGCCGTTTTAGGAAAAGTGACCAGACACAAAAGTCGTAGCCCTTTGAGTCTAGATTAATCTAAAATTGGTTTCAACTCTTTTGGGTAAGTTGTTCGGGCCGCAGCACCCGTTTTAGTGGGGGTTGTACCTAGAGTTGGGCAGAAATTAAAATGGATGCCCACTCTTCGAACCTTGTCCAAATGACCTGAAATTTGGGCATGGGGTTAACCTTAGCTATACTTAACGGCAGACCAAAAATGGGAATTTTTGGAGATACTTTGCCTAAAGTTTTTGTTTTAATTTAATAAACTTAGAGGAATTTATTTAAGTGGTCAAATGACCTCTAAACCCTCCCAAATTTTGGTGAGTGGTCCCTGGCTATTGAACCTAGATCTGTACAAAATTTCAACTCAATTGGTCGAGTTTTGAATAAGGAAGTATCAAGTCCTAGATAGGTCTTGGTGAGGGATACTTTAGGGGAAAAGTACGATTGGAAATGGAGTGGACAAATCTCCTCAAAAGATGCTGATGTTGTGGCCTCTGATTTGTTGAGTCTATGTCTACCCTCTTGGGTAACATGGTGTGGATTAGGGTGGATTTTACCCTAAGAGATTGGCTCAAATCCAGTGGGTGGGAGTTTGAGATTTTTGAAGGACATAGGAGCAAAAGCTCTTGTATGCCCTTGAAATTTGGAGGAGAGGGGGATGATATGATGAAAACCCTCTGGTTGAAATAGTGAAGGAATTGGAGGTAATTAGGTACCTCGAAAGTTGAGATTTTGGATTAGGATAAAAATGTCATTTAGTTATTTTAGCACTAAATCTAATCGAAAAAGTTATGAAACTCGGGAGGAGGGAGTTTTAGGATGTTTCTAGACTTATGGTAATTTTCCTGGAATTTTATGATTAATAAATATTATACTTCATGTGTTAAATGATTATAGGCCCGATTTGTTGTTTCTATTATTTGAAAGTTTTAAATTAATTATAATCAGTTAAAATTCTGGATTTAGATCTTGACTAGTAGAACATTGATCCATGAATTTTTTATAGAATTTTATGTTGAGAAATTTTAGAGGTTCATTCACAATGTTTTAATATGGGCTTTTGAGCATAAAAATAAATTAGGGCTTGTACTATTGCTGGAAAATTATGATAGTTGGAACTTAAGTTGTTTAGGCCCATTTTATATCACTGGAAATTATTTGGGAATTTTTAGAGTTACTGTTATAGCACTTCATTCACAAAACATGTTAGATTGTAATTTAGTATTTGATTTATTAGGATTTAATTACCAGCAAGAAAATTATGGGATTCTGTCAAAGTTATTTTCATGATGAAACCAGCACCCTATATTTTATTTGAATTATTTGGAGGACAAATTAAGGTAGTTTATTCATTAAGCTTGAAATAACTGAAATAATAATTAAATAAGTTTAGGCCCTTGAAAATTATTGTAAAACTATCAAACTTTGGAAACTTGATATTTAGGCCTACTATTATTTACCTTAATTTTGTGATAGCTGGAATCAACTAGAATGTTATACCTCATGTTCAAAATGATGATATTAGACCCTTAAGAATAAATAAATAAGTTATCGGATTTATTAGGAAAATTCCAATATTTTGGATTTAGGCAAATCTTGTTAGGATAGACCCCTGATAAATAAATGGTGGCATTTGGATGAAAAAGTAAATTACGTGTACTCTTGATTAATCTCCACCTTCATGTCCTTCCCTTTCTTCCTCCCCGCTCGGTACCTAGGAGCCATGGGGGAAGGGGTAGGGGATGATAGGGCTTAGTCTTTATGACTAACGTTTTCGAACCGCATCATTTAGGGGATCGTGGAGCCCAGCATGGAGGAGCAGCACCAGAGATCGGTGCGCCTGAAGATGGGGCAGTCTAGCTCCGAAGTTCATACAGCCGGGACCGTGAGTCTCGACCCTGAGTAGTTTCTAGTGTTTGCTTCCGCATTGAGTGATATTGTAGTGAGGACATGATGTAATGGGCATAAGCCCGCATTTATAGTACTCTGATTATTGTTATTCTGTGGACACTCCCTTCGTGGAGTTTTTATTCTATATATGTGATTTACTTTCAGTGGACTTACTCTTACTTCAATTACTGTGCTACATTTCTGTGATCGAATTGGCCTGCAGAATCGGCGCCTTGTGGTGATGACCCTTCAGCACGTGAAGGTGTCACCGCAAAGCGGCGATTCTGGGCCTAAGACCCCGGTAGTTTAAAAAGAAAAAAAAGGGGGGGGGTCTTACAAGTGGACTACACTATGTATTCCACATCTCTGTATTGCGTAAGGCGGTGCAAGAGCCTTCGCAGGTGATCGCAGTTGATCAAGTGCCGGTGGACGAAGGGTTGATGACAAGGTTCAATCCCGTTCGTATTGAATACTCTGAAGTTAAGCGACTTCGTAACAAGGAGATCCGAATGGTCAAGGTCTGTTGGGACAATTGCGGTCGTGAGGAGCTCTCTTGGGAACGGGAGCAGACCATGCTGGACGAGTACCCAGAGTTATTTCGCTCAGGTACCGCTCTTGGTTTTATGTTTACTTTCCTTTAGTAATTTCGTGGGCAAAATTCTTTTAAGGGGGAGAGAGTTGTAACACCCCGAAACTCAAAAGAGAGACGGGTGGCATTTTTAAGCCAAGACGGGATTTTGGAGAAGGTGTCACGGGCGTGTCACGGGCGTGTCACGGGCGTGTCACGGGCGTGTCACGGGCGTGTCACGGGCGTGTCACGGGCGTGTCACGGGCGTGTCACGGGCGTGTCACGGGCGTGTCACGGCATGTCACGGGCGTGTCACGGGCGTGTCACGGCGTGACACAGTCGTGTTCGGCCACGGGTCATGTGGTCGATGTTTTGACGGTCGGAGATCGTCTAGTTGAGGCACATGGCCTGGGACACGGGCGTGTCCAGGGCGTGTCACTTTGGGCTATTTTCTGAGGAAGGCACACGGGCCATGACACGGGCCCTAACACGGGCGTGTCAAATTCGACACGGGCGTGTCGGGTGCCGGTCGCAGGCCGTGTCCCTCTCGGGTTGGGAAAGCTGGCCGATTGCACACGGGGGGGGGGGGGGAGGGGAGTGATACGGGTCTCGACACGGGCGTGTCACATGTGACACGGGCGTGTCGGAGGCCGTGTCAAAGGTCGTGTGCTGGTTTTTCGAATCGGTCGAGACGGCGAATGGGTGATAAGGCCAGGCACACGGCCGTGTTGCAACCCGTGTTCGGCCCAGATTTTATGATTTCAGATCTAATCTTGGCCGTTCGTTTCCTTGACTTTGGATCCGACGGTGGTGGGCTGCACCTGGGTGGTTTTAGCTAGGATTTAGGGTTGGGAATCCTCATTTCCTTTAGTCATTCTCTCTCTAAGAGTTTAGAGAGAAGGGAGAGCAAGGAGGAAGGAGGAGTCCAAGATCCGGCCGTCGGAGGAGCTTCGGAGCTCCGAATCGTGATCTGAGTCCAGTTCCGCGGAGGTGACGCCGTTTTCGGTGCTTTCCAACGCATAGTTTTCGATGGCGCCGCCGAAAAATGCAAGGTAACGATTTCTCATCCTTGGGAATGTGAAGCCCTTTTTTCCCTTTGCATAGGAAGCCCTCTCTCGCGAGTGAGCGAAGAGTTGGAGCGTTCCTTGGGGTAGATATGTAAAGTCCCCCCTTGTGTAGAGTCCGTATGCGAAAACAGACATAGGCATTGTGTGTGAAGCCTATCCGGACAAGTAGAGCCGGATCGGTGATGTTGCATTGCATATGAACTGGGGAAGACTCCGGGTGTTTGGGCGTTTTTCGGGTTTTCTACGTGGTAGATTGCAATAGGGAGTCTTGGAGATTAACTCCAAGGTGCACCCGGAAAACTGGGCAAAAGCGAGTTTTGCCAACACGATGGCCGGAGAGCCAACGTGAACATAACCGGGTTATGTGATTGTTGTGGCGGAAACGGGACTCGGTGAGTCTTGACCTGCGCATATGGCTTAAATTGCCGTTGCGATATGAGCACGGGTCAGGCGGAACCGTACCCGATCTATGTCGTTCGGTGGGACCGTTTGCATGGATGAGAGTCTTTGGCGGTCTATGGCTTAAATTGTCGTGACCAAGGCCAAGAAGACAAGATGCTCATATGGTTGGCCGTCCAAGAGGCGGTGGTGGAATGGGAACGTCTATGGCTTGAATTGACGTGACGTTGGCCGGCTCGCCGTGAATGTGCCCTGAGTGCATGAGGTGTGTAGCCGTGCGAGCCTACGCCTGTGATGAAGTGTGTTTACACTATTGTTGTTGCCTACTAATAAAGGGCAGGGAAAGAGCATCGCTGCCCCGATTTTGGGGGCGGGATCGTTATAATTTGGTCAGCATAGATGACCGTTATTTTGTTTACCACCGGGCGGTGGATTGTGGCTTGCAGGTGCTGCGGAGCCGAGCGGGAAATAGCAGGCTAAAGCCCTTGAAGCTGTGCCGGCCCTCGAAGGCCTAAATGTTTATGTTTTTCCCGTTTATCATGTATGCCGGCCTGCGTGCCGAGGTTTGGAAAACACTTTATTTAAAGCAAACTGTTTGTAAGGCCTTAAGGCCCGTACTCGTGTATTGTACATTCCTATTTGGTTTGTGTAGTGGACATTCATGTGTGTGGCTGGGTTCTTTCCTTTCTTGCAACTTAATAATTGCTTCCGCTAGGTGTTGTGTAGGACGTTATGATTGGTTGATTGGTTTCAACGCGTAACCAACCGGTCTGTCCGTAGTATATGGCGTCGGGCCCCGACCGGACCTACTGCTTTATGCTATCCGACGGATAGGGGTGTTACACGATTGACCCCTTACAGAGCCCAAAAAACCACACCACCTTCTATAATCCACGAGTCGGCATGCAAAAACTAGCCGAACACCCACACCCCCCCTAAGGAAGAAGACATACTAACAGTCCTAAAGGAAAACACCCCCAAGGCAAAAGCGTCGTGTTCACTCGACGTGGTGCTCAGTGGGTTACTTAACACCATGCACTAACCACGATATTGAGTGGGGTCACCCGCTCAACGCAAGGTACATAACCGCAAAAATCCTAGCCATGACGTTGAGTGGGTTCACCACACTCAATGCCAAACAGCTTCGACGTTGAGTGAGGTCCACCCACTCAACCCCAAGTAACATAACCGCAGCAACAAGCTTTGGCGTTGAGTGAGCCTACCACACTCAACGCAAAAATAGCCACGACATTGAGTGTGGTCGACTCACTCAATGCCAAATAACTTAACCGCAAAAATAGGCTTTGGCGTTGAGTGAGTCCACCACACTGAATGCCAAAACAACCACGGCATTGAGTGAGGTCGACTCACTCAATACTAAATGACTTAGCCAAAAAAATAGGCTTTTGTGTTGTGTGAGTCCACCACACTAAATGCCAAAACAGCCACGACATTGAGTGAGGTCGACTCACTCTACGCCAAATTACTTAGCCGTAAAACAGGCTTTGGCATTTAGTGAGTCCACCACACTCAATGCCAAAACAGCCACGACGTTGAGTGAGGTCGGTTCACTCAACGCCAAATGACTTAGCCACAAAAACCACCATGTCATATAATGAGTGCGCCACACTCAACGCCAAAAGCCTAACAGTCTAGGCGTTGAGTGAGGTACACTCACTCAACGCTTTTGACTTAGCCGCAAAAACAACAATGGCGTTGAGTGAGTGCACCACACTAAACGTCAGAAGCCTAACAGTCTAGGCGTTGAGTGAGGTACACTCACTCAATGCTTTTGACTTAGCCTAAAATTTACAAAACCTGTAGCTATCCTAACCCCAGCCCACTCAATGCTTACTAACCAGAGAGTTGGAAAATTAATTCAAACCACTTCCTTCGTCCTACTGCCCAGCCATAGCTACCAAAAACAAGCTGGGCTAACTTAGCAACCTAAAATTGCTGCTTCCAGCCTCTACCAGGACCCAAAATAGTGAACAGAAAGAAAAAGGAAAGAAGAAAAATCAATTTAAAACTAGGCAGCTTAGGTAAAACCTAGCTGGAATGAAACTGCAGCTACCCTAGCTTCTAGGAAGAGATAATTAAGCTACAACAACAAGAATATAAGAGTAAGATTATGTTTGGGAAGGGCAAAGGGCACCACTTGCCTCTACCTCCAGGAAAACAGCAGCTATCTCCAAAGATTGGCACCGGCGGCCAGATTGGCCACCTAGAAGACCAAAATTTAAGCTTTGAGGAAGAAGAAGAGAAAACCCAAAAAACCCTAGCTCTTAAAGAAAACCCTAGAACAAGAGATACTTACCTAGGAAGGAAGATCTAGGCAGAGAGCAGTCTAACTCCGCCCTTAACCAAGAAAAACGGGCTTTACATCGCTAGAATTCGCCGGCCGAAGCCCCTAGTTCTTCCGTCGCTCTATTCCTTCCGCAGGAAGCTTGCCGCCAGCTTGGGTGTAACATCCCATTTTCGGCTAGACCCTTAGGAGTTGGTCTGCCATGATAGAACCCTAGGAAACCCACTAATTGAAGTCAATCGGCCAAGATTTTGAGTCACGGGTTAGTCATGCCCGTGTCTGACCTATCACGCCCGTGACATAGGGCATGACCCCCTTTGACGATCGTCGACCTCAGGAAGATGATCGACGAGCTATAAATTTTAAGTCACGTGTTGGTCAAGCCTGTGTCCGACCCGTCATTCCCGTGGCATAGGGCGAGACCCCCTTCGACGATCGTCGACCTTAGGAAGACAATCGGCGAGCGTTGTATTTTCAACCCGGGTCTGTCACGCCCGTGACCGACCCGTCACGCCCGTGACCTAGGGCGTGATGCCCCCACTAACCGTCGGGACCTAGGAGCCATGGGGAAGGGGTACGGGATGATAGGGTATAGTCTTTATGACTAACGGTTTTCGAACCCCATCATTTTAGGGGATCGTAGAGCCCAGCACGGGGGAGCAACCCCAGAGACCGGTGCGCTTGGAGATGGGGCAGTCTAGCTCTGGAGTTCATACTGTCGGGACCTTGAGTCTCAACCTTGAGCAGATGTTTTGTTTTTGCTTCCGCATGAGTGACCTATAGTGAGGATTATGATGTACTGGGCATAAGCCCGTATTTGAGTACTCTCATATATTATTATGTGGACACTCCCTTCATAGAGATTTTACTTTCATATATGTGATTTTCCTGTGGACTTGCTTTTTACTTCATTGTGCTACCTTTCTGTGATGGAATTGGCCGGCAGAATCGGCGCTTTGTGGTGATGACCCCTTCAGGGCGTGAAGGTGTCACCGCAAAGGGGCGGTTCTGGGCCTAAGACCCCGGTGTTTTAAAAAGAAAAAAGGGGTCTTACAAGTGGTATCAGAGCGAACATCGATCTTAAAAAGGTAGCAGTCCACTAACCCTGGGTTACCCCCGCTCGAGTTTAGTTTGGGGACAAACTAAGCAGCGGAAGCAGTGGTGTGCCCATATGGGGATCACATATAAATTGTCCACTTTTAGTAAAGATTGAACGTTTTCTCAGAATGTGTTTTCTTACGCAGCCTCCAACACAGCCTATGCCACAAGGTGGAGTTCAACAGGCTCAGGATGTTGCACCACCTCCACCGGTCCCCACTCCTTTCCTTCAGTCAGACATGGGACAGACTCTGACAGCCATTCTGGAGGCTTTCAGGGCCCAGCAGGTTCCGGTCCCGCATCCAAACCCGGGGGCCAACTAGTTGAGCATCTTCCGACGACTTTCTCACCCGTCCTACTTAGGGACAGAGTCGGCGGTTCCTATGGAAGAGTGGCTGGATATTATGTACGGGATGCTGACCGGGATACTGTTCCCCTGGGAGGAGAGGGTGGCTCTGCTTGTCTCTTGCCTGGAGTCCCATGACAAGAGGTGGTGGAAGATGCTGCTGGACAAGACGTTTGCTGATAGGGAGGTTGGGGAAGTTACCTGGGAAGAGTTTAGGTCCGCACTGCTGGAGCATTTTGTTCCGCAGTCGGCCAGGGATGAGTTGGAGGAGCAGTTCTTTCAGCTGAAGCAGGGCACCCGGACGGTGGTGGAGTACCATCGGGAGTTCGACCATTTGGCTCGATATGCAGATTCTTACCAGCTGGACGAAGCAGGGTACATCAAGAGGTTCTATAAGGGCATGCGGGAGGACTTGAGGCAAGCTTTGTTGTTTGTATCCGACGGGCCTATCTCCCGGATTTTTGAGATGGCCAAGAGGATTGAGGCTGATTTGCACACCACTCGAGGCTGGAAGCGGCAAGCGCAGGATCAGGGCCGGAGAGCCAGAAATGATCAGCGGCGAGAAACTATACCATATGGGAGAAGGACAGAGGACCAGCCTCTTCAGGAAGTGAGGCAGGAGTCGAGGGAGCAGGTGATATTGGCCCATCAACCGCTTCGGATGCATGAGATGTCGAGACCCGGGGGAATGGCGTATCCCCCGCCAGAGTGCTTCCATTGTCATTAGATTGGGCACCTCCAGAGGAACTGCCCCATGAGGGGGGCACAGCCTTGAGCACCATAGGGTGGCCCACCTACGCAGCATTTCGGAGGCCGAGGATGCGGCCGAGGACGTGGATACAAGGGGGAGATCGTAGACAAGAAAGGGAGCAGGTGTATGCTTTAGACCTTGCGCAGCCTCGGAATCTAGAGTAGGTCACAGCAGGTACGCTGCAATGTTTCGTTATTTTCATAGAATTTCCCTCTCAGTTGTTAAATCTTAGAACCGCACTAGATAGATTAACAAGGAAAGAAAACTCGTTATAGAACCCTAAGACATCTAATCACCCCAGGTGTAGTCTTCATCAGCGGCAAGCCTGCCCGCACCCTTTTCAATACTGGAGCTACTCACACCTTTATGTCGGAGACATTCGTAGAAGGACTGGAAGGCATGGAGCAATTCATGGGCTCGAAGATGAGAATGCGACTACCTGATGGATCTGAACTCCTTACCTCGGACCACTGCAACATGGAGGTAGAAATCGGTGGAAAGGTGTTTGAGGCTCTAGTGACCCTTTTGAAGTTGACGGACTACGACTTGATCCTGGGCATGGTATGGCTGCACATGAACCATGCCCAGATTGATTGCCAAGCGAAGAGGATCACCGTGAGGCACAGGGACTCTTTCATTGTAATCGAAGGTATAAGACCTGCTTCTCGTATACTCTTATCTTCGGTACAGGCCGTTAAGGCCCATCTGTAGGGAGAGGAGGTTTATCAAATTCTATTTGAGATGGCAGAAGTCAAGGAGTCTGTGACAGACATCCCGGTGATGCGAGATTTCACTGACATCTTTCCAAATTAACTGCCAGGACTACCTCCGCACCGATAGCAGGACTTCCAGATACAGCTTGTGCCGGGGGCCAAGTCGGCATCTAGGGCCCCTTACCGGAAGGCCCTGAAAGAGTTGACAGAGTTCCGAAGAAAGTTGCAGGAACTAGTAGAGACAGGGTTTGTCCGGCCAAGCTCTTCACCGTGGGGGGCCCCGGTGCTATTCGTCAAGAAGAAGGACGGAAGTATCCGCTTATGTATTAATTATCGAGCACTGAAAAGACTGATGGTCTGGAATACATACCCGCTACAACAGATTGACGAGTTGTTTGATCAACTGGGGGAGCGCACTTCTTCTTTAAACTTTACTTGAGGTCAGGTTATTACCAGCTACGGAATCGGGAGGAGGACATTCTGAAGACCGCCTTCAGTAGTAGATACGGACTGTTTGAGTTTACAGTGATGCCCTTCGGGCTCACAAATACGCCGTCAGCATTTACAAGCCTCGTGAACAAAGTATTCGAGGAGTACTTGGATGTATTCGTCATCGTATTTATTGACGACATCCTCATCTACTCAAGGCTGGGGAAGGAGAATACACGATGTTAACCCCAGAATCCGCAACATCTCCAGCTAGGCATCTTACCCTTCCCTCGCTGAACTTAAGTACTCAGTTCGCCCAGCTCGCCAGTGGGCATGGTCCGTCACCTAGGCGGACTCCAGAAATCCGTCCGCTCAGATCGCCCTCAGTTCACAGCCCTGCTAGATCGGCGAGTCAGGATCAGACCGGCAGGTTCCGAGTCAGGCCGCCCAGGCCGCTCAGGTCGCGGCTAGTCTAAAGGTCACGCGCTCAGTGCGACCAAGGGGGGTCTCCAGCTCGCTGGCCCAGTCCGCCTGTCCCGCGTGGGCTGCTTGTTCCTTCTCCTTTTTTGTTTCCCGTCACCGCTGCCCGGCTCTTTTGTACCCCGGGCAGCCGGTTATTTTAGCCCTGCCCGCTTGGGCAGGCCCCCAGCCTATAAATAGGGGGAAGTGGTGCGCTCAAAGCACGCTGACTCGAGCCCAGAAGCCCACTTGTTAAAGGCTGCGGACTTGAATCTCTTGCTTTGCGACCTCCGACTTGCTTCCCCCATTACTTTCTTTTCCTTTTCTTGTAACCGCAACTTGATAATAAAAAGTAAGCCCGTCGCAGGAGTGGTATTTAGGCCGCGACGGGTGAAGTCTGGTGTTGCCGTGCTCTACGGCTCTGTTGCCCTTCCGTTCCTTTTCTAGTCCGCCAAGTAGATTGCTGCTCGCAGTTTGTTTTTCCCTTCTTTTCCCCAAGTGCTCGAACGGTTAGCTGGTGGTGCCCGAGTCCGTCGCTTTTCGAGCATCAACAGTTAACACGCGACCTTCAGATTCGAGCAGTTTCTTGAAACCGCGGATAGAAATGTCAGACCGCCGAGGTCGCCGCTCCGACCGCTCCATCTCGCCCGATGACTCGCTGTGGGAGGCGTTGGAGCAGTCCCGCTGGGAAGCCGAAGTATCTCGAAGAGAGACTGACCAGCGGCTCGATACGATCAGCCAAGCCCTGTTAGCGTTGACTCAGCGACTTGCTCCCCAGGTTGCTGAAGAAGTTGCTGAGACTCCAGTCCGCCGGACCCGGCTCGTCGCACCCTCTTCAGCAGTCGCCTGCGACTGCGCCTCCGCCTCTCCATCAAGCTCAGTCCGCAGCTCCCCCGCGACCTCAGGCGGCTCAGTTCGCCCCTCTGATGGATTTCTTCAGGGAGGGAGCAGCCCGAGGGACCCCTGCACGCCGACTAGACTTTGTCGATCGGCAGTCCGCGCAGAACTCGCAGAGTTTCATCCTCCAGTCCCTTCTACTGATTCAGAAACTCCCTCTCCCTTCATCGATCGAATCCGATGGGAGTCAGCGCCAAGCAATTTCAGAGAGCCTCGTCTCCCTTTTTATTCAGGGGAGACTGATCCGATCTCCCACCTGCAGGCATTCGAAGGGGCAGTAGCATTGAGAAGCCTCTCCGATGCCCTGAAATGTAAACTTCTGGTAACCACTCTTGATGGTCAAGCGAGAGAATGGTTTTATGAGTTGCCTCCAGGTACCATTTCCTCCTTCGCTGAGCTTCGCAGCGAGCTGCTCCTGAGGTTCGCAACCTCTAAGAAGAGAAAGGATGGGCCGGCAGCCCTTTTTGATATTAGGCAAAGAGACAATGAATCTGTGGCAAGATTCGTTGATCGGTTCCAGAAAGAAATTCAAGGGGTAAGGAACGTGAACCCCGATTATTATAAAGTTGCCCTGATTCACGGCCTCCGGGAGGGCCCGTTGAAATTCAAAGTGACAACAAAGGCACCGTCAACCTACCAGGAGCTCATCGCGATAGCCAATCGCTTTATTGAGGGGGAAAATGCCAATCCTACCTATATCTCATCCCTGACAGCTAAAGCTGGAGGAAGGGATGACCCTCACTCCTTTTCCAACAATCAGTACCACAGTAAGCCTCCCCGACCTGATTTCCACCCTCCACCTCAGAGGGGGCGCAACCTCCGCCATAAGAAACCTTTCCTCAGCCATCAACAGTTTCATGATCAGAGACTGCCGTTGGCCGCCGCTCCCGCCGTTCCCCTTCAAGCGCTCCCCATTCTTCAGAGAACCCAGCCAGCTCCAAATCCTCACGGGAGCAGCCCTTTGAAAGAGCTTGCAGATCTAGGCATCGATTTTGAAGAGGTTGCCCAAGTAATCCAGAAGAAAGTTGAAGAAAAGAGACAAGGGCCTCAGAGAGATTGGAAGCCCAGAGACAACTCTCAGTTCTGTAATTTTCACAAGGAGAAAGGTCATCTGACTAAAGACTGCAAGGCTCTTCAGAAGCTAGTTGAGAGGTTGCTCACCGAGGGCAAGCTCGAGGACCTGGGCAGGAAGAATGATTCTTCAAGGCCTTCCACCTCCAAGGGCAAGGAGGTGGCTGAAGTTCACCAGGAATGCATAGAGATAAGGGATGAAGGCCATCTGGGGCTCATTGACATCCAAAATGAGTGTATTGATGTTGTGGACGAGGGGGCCTTGGGAAGACTCTTTTTCATCCATGGCGGAGCAGGGGCTGAATCTACCCGGAAGTCCTCTTTGTCAAGGCTTTCGCGAACTGAGGTTGCTTCTACTTCTTCTGCCCCACCTTCTGAAGTCGTCACCTTTGGCTCTGCGGACCTTCCTGCAACCGCCAACCCCTTCGATGATGCCATCGTGGTCCAGGCAGCCATCGGAAACTTCACGGTCGATAGAATCCTCATCGACACCGGCAGCTCCGTGAATCTCCTCTTTAAGTCCACTTTCGAAGCCCTGAGGACTGGAAAGACTCTGCTTTCCACCGAGGGGCCGCTCTATGGCTTCTCAGGAGAAAGGAAGGAGGTTGAAGGAAGTGTCACACTCACGGTGACGCTCGGAGGGGTGACCAAAGAAATCCAGTTCATAGTGGTAGATGCTCCGAGCAGCTATCATGCCATCTTTGGAAGACCATTGTTAAACAAATATCGCGCCATCATTTCAACATACCATCTAGCCATCAAGTTCTGCAAGGATGGCCGCCAGTGTAGGGTCAGGAGCGACCCGAGGCAGGCTCGAGAGTGTTACCTCCGAACGGTCAGCATGACTGAGGTTTCCCCCCAGCTTTTCCAGCAGCAGCAGAAGCCACTCCTTCAAAAGATGCTGAGATTAGAGAAGGCGCTCACCTGGAACCTGCCCAGGTGACACAAGAAGTCCCCATCGCAGAAGGAGAAGGAAGAAAGCTCTCTATCAACTCCGAATTGCCAGAGGATCAAAAGGCGGAGTTGATATCTTGCCTATTGGAGAATCTGGATGTCTTCGCTTGGTCAGCGGAGGACATGCCAGGGGTGGATCCCGACGTGGCTTGCCACCATCTCAATGTCGATCCAGCCGCCAAGCCCGTCCAGCAGAAAAAGAGGGATGTAGCTGTCAAGCTAGCAGAGCCCATCAGAGAGGAGGTTGCTAAACTCCTCAAAGCGCGCTTCATTCAAGAGATTCAGTATCCCGAGTGGGTCTCTAATGTTGTAATGGTTAAGAAACCTGGGGGAAAGTGGCGTATGTGTGTAGATTTCACTCGTTTGAATAAAGCATGCCCGAAAGATTTCTACCCCTTGCCTCGGATAGATTTATTAGTTGATTCTGCGGTAGGGTATCCGTTTATGAGTTTTTTAGACGCATTCTCTGGTTATCACCAAATAAGAATGCATAAACCTGATATCCCTTGCACATCATTCATCACTAATGACGGTTGCTATTGTTATCTTGTGATGCCCTTTGGGCTTAAAAATGCTGGCGCAACCTATCAGCGCATGATGGACCAAGTGTTTAAAGAACAAAAAAGTAGAAACCTCGAGGTGTATGTGGATGACCTTCTGATTAAGAGTAGGTCTCTTCCGCAGCACCTGGTAGATCTTGTAGAGACCTTTTCTACTCTACGAAGGCGCAAAATAAAGCTTAACCCGTTAAAATGCGTCTTTGGGGCAAGTAAAGGGAAATTCCTCGGCCATCTCCTTACTCCCGAGGGTCTAGCCCCCAATCCTGATAAGGTTAAAGCCATCCTTGGTATGACCCCTCCCCGTTCACCCAAAGAGGTTCAGCAGTTAGGGGGGAGGTTGGCAGGACTCGGGAGGTTCATCTCTCGAGTTGGAGATAAAAGTGCACCATTCTTTAAGACTCTTCGGGGAGCGTCCAAGTTTCAATGGACAGAAGAGTGTTCCTTGGCTTTTGAGCAATTAAAAAAGCAACTAACCTCAACTCCTTTACTCCAAAGCCCTCGAGCAGGGGAGGCGTTATTCCTATATCTAGGGGTTGGTCCCGAGGCAGTTAGTTCAGTTCTGGTTCGCGAAGAAAGCAGGAGGCAGTTCCCTGTTTACTATGTCAGTCACATCCTGAAGGATGCAGAGGCAAGGTATCCCATCCTAGAGAAGCTAGCTTTAGCATTAGTTATGTCTGCCCGCAGACTCCGTCCGTATTTCCAGGCTCATTCAATTCAGGTAGTTACTGATCAACCGTTGAAGAATGTGTTAGAAAAACCAGAGCATTCAGGCAGGCTAGCTAAATGGGCAATCGAGCTGAGCGAGTTTGAAATTTCCTATGTGCCCAGAACAGCTATCAAGGCGCAGGTGCTTGCAGATTTCATGATTGATACAACAGAATCCAGCTCGGACCAAGCAGCAAGGTCCCCTTTATCTTGGGCCATTTATGTGGATGGAGCTTCTGGTAGAAAATCCTCGGGTGCAGGAGTAGTTCTGATAAACCCGAACGGTGTCAAACTTGAGCAGGCCATCAAGTTCTATTTTCCAGTAACTAACAATCAGGCGGAATATGAAGCTTTATTAGCCGGCTTGAGGCTTGCACGAGAGCTTGGAATTGATCACGTCCATATCAAGACTGATTCGTTGGTAATGGCTTCACAAGTTCTTGGCAACTTCGAGACCAGGGAGCCAGTGTTGAAAAGGTATCTGATGTTGGTAAAGATTGAGGTTGGCAGATTCAAAAGTTTTACTATTGAGCACATTCCAAGAACAGAGAATGAGGAGGCCGACGTTCTCGCAAAATACGGGCTCTCGTCAGGAGGGACAACTTCTGAACTTTTCCGCCCAGCAGTGGAGGAAGAAGGGCTAATGCAAATCGATCAGTGTCCCTCTTGGATGGATCCACTCATTCTCTACCTGTCAACCGGGAATCTACATCAGTCAGTCAAGGATAAGAAGAAATTCAGGTTGAAGGCAGCACACTATTACTTGATATCCGACATTCTCTACAGAAAAACCTTTTATCCACAATGGCAAGATGTGTTTCAGAAAGGGAGGTTCCCACCATTCTCCGGGAAGTGCATTCTGGCGAGTGCGGAAGTCATTCGGGAGCAAAAACATTAGAAAGAAGGATCCTGCGGCAAGGTTACTTCTGGCCTACAATGAAGAAGGACTCTGAGACCTATGCGAGAAAATGTGTACAATGCCAGAAATTCGCCCCTCTTCAGTATCAAGCAGCTCAATCTCTCAGGTCGATTATAACCCCTTGGCCCTTTGCTGTCTGGGGAATGGATCTCATTGCCCTTTTCCCATGGCAAGTGGGCAGCGGCGTTTTATTATAGTCATGATCGACTACTTCAGTAAGTGGATTGAGGCTAAAGCATTGTCAAAGACAACAACCCAGGTCGTGAGAAATTTTATTTGGGGAGAGATAGTCTGCCGACATGGAATCCCTATGGCAATAATCACCGATAATGGACCACAGTTCAATAATGCGGAAATGATAGACTTTTGCAGACGGATCGGAACAGAGCTGCGCTTCGCATCGGTGCATCACCCAGAAGCAATGGTCAAGTAGAAGCAGCTAATAAGCAAATCCTCAACCTGCTTAGGAAAAAGGTTCAAAATCTCAAAGGCAGTTGGGCTGATCAACTTCCATCAGTCCTTTGGACCCTGAGAACAACACCTTCATCTGCAACAGGAGAAACCCCGTTCAAACTTTCTCACGGGTCCGAGGCATTGATTCCTGTTGAGTTTGAAGTTCTGTCGCCTAGGGTACTGCTCGCCAGGCAAGGCATGGAGGATTGGCTTGAGTTGAACAGCGAGGAGATGAGGTTCAGTCTGGAACATATCGAAGAGGTCAGAGACAAGGCTGCTATCAGGCAGGAGGAAGTAAAAAGAAGAATGGCCCGTTACTTCGACAAGAACGTAAGGATCAAACACTTTCAAGTGGGAGATCTGGTTCTTAAAAAGGTCGATGCTGCTGCAAGAGCCAGCTCAGTCGGGAAGCTTAATCCTAGCTGGGCAGGACCATTCATTATCAAGGAAGCACTTCAAAATGGGGCTACCGGTTACAAACGTTTGAAGGTGAAGACATGCCGCACACATGGAGCGGAGATGACCTAAAGCGGTTCTTTTCCTGAACTTCTTTTCCTTTCTTCCGGTGTAAACTCTTTAAGAGGTTCACTATTAATAAAAATTCCTTGCCAACACTTTTATCAAGTATCTTTGTGTTTCAAGCATTGACAGTTAAATATATGGAGCAAGGATAACTCTAAACGATTCTCTCTGAACTCTCTATTTTATGGTTATACGAATCTCTCAAAATTGATACTCGCCTAAATACTCATACTAACATTTCTTCGAATGCCTCTTCTTTCTTACCTCCTCGAGCAACTCCCGGCAGTTGCTTGATGCCAGGAGATATCGCCGTGCCCAGCAAAAACCTCCCCTAGAACCGTTGGTGTCAGCATAACACCACGACGACCACGTGATGCGGGGAGATTTCGCACCGTGTAGTGGGAGCCTACCAACTCTAGTGCGGTAGGATACTGGATTTCGGATCCCGGCTAGTACCTAACCCCACTTCTGCATTATGGAGGAGCAAAGTGGAGGTCAGCTCTACCACGCCACTTAAGGGATATTGTTACAACCCAGATGATCGCACGGGGAAAGCAATGACGCTCCGGCCGCACCTACCCCCAGATCATCTTGGGGTTGTGATTCTCGAACACTCCTTGGTACCCTCAAGCAGTGCCTGCAGGAGACCCACAGTCTTGTCGATCTCAAAGGAAAGCAATGCCGCTCCGGCCGTACCTGCCCGAGAGATCGACTTAGACTGTACTCCAGGCAAGAGGGCAGTGAATTGAGTCTGCAGATCCCGAGGCCCGGTGAGGAAAGCAATGCCGCTCCGGCCGCACCTACCCGCTTGGCCTCCGGACTGCGTCTTTCTTCTTCGCAGGGGTTAGTTCATTAATGAAGTGCGGACTCCAGATGTCTTGTCCGCTCAGTCCGCTGTCCCATGGGTTGATTCTGTAATTCATAGCCTTGTGAGGAAAGCAATGCCGCTCAGGCCGCACCTACCCGCTTGGTTGTGAACTACGGGTCATTTCTGATTTTATTGTTCATTAATAAAGTGCGGACTCCAGATGTCTTGTCCGCTCAGTCCGCGGTCCCATGGGTTGATTCTGTAATTCATAGCTTTGTGAGGAAAGCAATGCCGCTCCGGCCGCACCTACCCGCTCGGTTGTGAACTACAGGTCATTTCTGATGTTATTCATTAATGGAGTGCGGACTTCAGTTGTATTATCCGCTCAGTCCGCCGTCCCTTGATTAGGTCATTTCCGATGTTGCTGGCTGAGGCAGTGCGGGTTTCGGTTTTCTAATTCGCCTAGTCCGCAGAATTCATTCGATGCATACAATGTACTTAGAAGAAATTCAAGCGTACATACCTGCGGACGGTAACCCTGGTCCGTCCAGTTCGCTTATTCATGATATTTGGTTAGCAGATTATAGTTCCTTCGTTATCTTAGTTCTCGCAAAAACTGGCAAAAGTTCTGAGAAATGCGGGTTGAGAACTGAACTCATCCAAGCCCGCATCAATCGTCTCTTTCCCAAGGAACACATTCTGTTCATATTGTAACAAGATTATGGTAGTAAAATTTCAGCTAGCGATGATATGAGTGCGACCTCTAAAGTATCAGCAAGAAACAAGCAGAAAATCTCAGAAGATATCAAAAGTATCCTTTTTTATATATATCCATTCAAAAATTACATGTCCTGGCGGACTCGCGTAAAGTCCGCCCCTCCCCCCTTACATTAAAGAAAACCAAAAAATTACAATGTATATATCCCTATTCTATCCTCTGCTTCTTGTCCGCAGGCTTCTCAGGGCTTGACCCATCCACATCCACAATAGGCGAGTAGCCGCCTGAGTCACTGTTGCTGCTGTCGTCAGAGCGAGAAGCGGCTGAAGGTTCTGTTCGCGAGCTACTCTCACCAGAGCTGGAGTTAGCGGACTGATCCGATTGACCTCCTTGCTGTTGGCTTGAGGCCACTTCCTCGTCAGCAGACTCCTCCTCGTCATCCTCGGCAACTGCTTTTCCCTTATCAGCTTGCTCGAACTCGGCAACTTTATCCTTTAGCTCCGGGAAGAGCTTCAGGAAGGGAATAGAGTCTACCCCGGCTTTCACGTACCCATCGCTGATAACGCGCTCAAGCGCGACCTCGACGCTTTCTCTAACAAAAGGAAACATGGCCTTTTGAAAGTCGGGTTGGTTACCTCATAAGCGGTCTGCAAAAGATTTCGAAACATCAGTCCGCGGAAGATAAGCAAGATTAATGGCGGTTAACTAAGCACTTACGGCCTTGTCTTCTTTATATTGGTTAACTTTTGCACCAAGCCGCTTATTCCTCTCTTTCAGCGAATCGCTTTCCTTCCTGTGTCGCGCATTGTCCCTAAGCAGCTCGCGCGTGAGCCTGCCTAAGAAATGATTGGTGACGGCAGCGTTCGCACTGGCCTGCGCAGCGAGAAGAGGGAGGTCATCAGGGGCCACACCTTGCAGATCGCGAAGGTTCTGCTTCCCATACAAAGCGGACAGGGCGACGTGGGCATGGCGAGACGGGCGCGGGCTCCTCCAAGAGGGAAGAGCCGTTGATAGGCGGACATACTTTTTCTTTTCATGCCAGTGGATCATGGGGTTGCCCCTCAGATCCTTCTGCTTCTCGCCGAAGCCCGCAATGTCGAAGCTGCCATCAGAAGAATAACCCGCGGCGGGGTCTCCGTCTTCCCTCCTCTTTTTTGCGATTTCTTTTCTCCTTTCCCCTTGCGTAGGAGTCCGTCCGGCAGGCGCAACGGGCAGATTTGCGGGCACCGCCAAGGTCGCTGCAAGAGAGAAAGTTAGCTAAAATTCCTAAGTGGTTGCGGGTACAAACAAAGGTCGCAAGACTTACTCTCTTGGCGGCTAACAGTATATAGCCCAGGCAGCAGCGGGATGTAATAGTCAACATCCAGCCTCGCTCCGTCAAGAAACTTGACGATGGCGGTCTCGGCATCGTTCAGCCGCACGCTCTTGAAGTCAGCGTCTACGCGCAGCTGCGGACTGGTATGGAGGAACCCCAGGTCGCCTTCGAAGATGAGATACCTAGAGGTCCAGTTGTGGATTTTATTCGGCAAGCCCACAACTTTCATTCCCCTGCAGTAGAAGTAGATGATGCCTTTGTATTCAGGGTGTCCCGTCGGGGTAATAGAGCGAACAGAGAAAATCTTCCTAAAAACCTTCAGGGAAAATTCAATCTTCTCAGCCCGCAGATAGGCGATGAAACTGCAGATCGCAACCATACTGTTCGGGGCAAGCTGGCCCGGAACCACCCCGTAGTGCTCGAAGATCTCCGCGATCTCCCAGAGTAGGGGAAATTTGAACCCACAGTCAAAATGGTCTATTGGAATTGCGAGCTGGGTAGCGGTTGAAAAATTCAGACGTTCGTGGTGATCAGGGAGCCGCGCGAGCACGGGCGAGTCCGCCATGTGAACTCCTAAGAACGCTTCCAGATCAGCTTCGGTTAGTCTACTCCTTTTATGATCAGCAGCATGGAAGGCGGCTGCGGCTTCAGTGCGTGCGGATACCATGTTTTCAGGCCGCAAGTCTTCAGCTCCCACCGTTTTCTACACAAACGAAGAGTGACAACCCTATTTATATAAAAATCGTCTGACATGACAGCCGTCTATCCGCTCAGATCGCTAAGCCAATCCGCTCAGCTCGCCTCTTCCCTGTTTTCCCTTTAAAATCAGATATTTCTCAAGGCTTTGCGGATTCAAAGCCAATCCGCTCAGCTCGCCTCTTCCCTGTTTTCCCTGCAAAATCAGATATTTCTCAAGGCTTTGCGGATTCAAAGCCAATCCGCCCAGCTCGCCTTTCCCTGTTCTCCCTGCAAATAATTGCGAACTCACAGGAAGCCCACAGGGATTGCAATTTTCTAGTAAACAAGATAAGCAAGCATAAAACGACAGCCCACATAATTTACATTCCACAACGGGATTATCCAAAAATAATAGTATGCGACAAGCAAAGTATCACAGCACAGATACAAACATACAAAAAAGAGTTTCAGCAACAACATTATACAACAACTTAAAGAATAATGGAAAATAAATGTTTGGGCCTTAACGCCTTCCGCGGTCTCTCTGAGCAGGTCGCACCTCCTCCTCCATTCCAACATGTGCAGCCAGGTCACTTCCTCGCAGGATCTCGCAGTAGAGTTGGGAAACCAGATGGTGCATGTTATTAAAGGTGCGGTGCATATGAGCCATGTCTTTGGCTACCCGCGGAAATGGAATCATTTGAACTGCCAGGGCTGGATCTGCGACCGCCGCGGGCTGTCCGCTTGCCGCAGGGGCCGATCCCTCCCCTACAGCAGGCTGAGGCGCTTGCGATCTCACCCCAGCGGCTTCGCTTACTTGCTTCTTTCCTTCCCTCGCCAAGGCCAAATATTTGCCCCTATAATGGCGGACATCTCCGCTCAGACGATTTTTCTCCTTGTTCGCACTTTCCAATGCGGCTGAAAGGCTGGCGACTCGCTTTCCAGGATTTTTTCCCGCGCTCTGCTTTTCTTTAGAGCAGTCCGAAGCTCGCATAACTCTTCCTCACTATTCTTCGCTAACAATACACTGTCTTCTTTAGCAGGCAGCTCCTCCTGTGCGAATCCATCAGCAGTCCGCGTCGCGGCCTCCGACACATTTGGCGGCGTAGGCACGATCTCGCCAACCTCGATAGAATCGGGCGTGGATTTCTGAACTGCAACAAAGAAAGTGAAGACACCTCAGTATCCAGGCCGCAATGGCTCCAGAAGAAAAAAGAGAAAAGGGAAAAGGTTTTTTATCCACTTTTGGTTATCTTCGCGGCGATCTGACGACTATCAAGGATAGGTCGCCTCACCCGCTCCGGATCAAAAGCCTCTAGGCGACGCCTCCATTCACGGCGGACTAGTGCTCTTGTCTCGGCCAGCGATCTGCTCGAAGTAACTATGTCATCAGTTTCTGTAAGGATCTTGACTGGCCGCGACTTTCGAGGAGGGGATTTGTACAACCAAGAGCTCTGAAACCGCTTGGTCGCCGGCTGCAACTTACCAGATCGCATCATCTCGGCAGCAATCTGAAGATCCTCAGTCCGCTTATCCACCACGAGCTTCTCCGAGGCCGCTTCAACCTTCGCCTTCATTATTGCGAGTTGATCCTCGTTTTTCTTCCTCTCTTCAGCTGGAAAAAAAGAAGAAGGGTCGTCAAGATTTTTCCTCCAGTTGCGGTATCGGGCTGCAGCACCTCCAGTAGAGAGCGATTTATACTCGCAAGCTGATCATTATCTATAGAGTCGAGTATCTCAGTGGTTGATAGGCTGAGCGTGGAAGGGGGATCACCTTCTGCGAGCAGAGGATCGGGAGTGACGAGATCGTCTTGGACTTCTTTTTCTCGCGGCCTATGCTGCAAGCTCGCAGCTCCAGTCCGCTTGGAGATATTTTTCTCTTTCCTAACCTTCAACTTCTTCTCTACCCGCTCGGCGGCATTACCATCTCTTTTCCTCTTCTTCTTCTCCTCAGGAGTCTTCTCTAAATCGATGACAACCGGCTTGGGTTCGGGAGCTGAGTTTGGAGCGACAGCTTGCTTTTCGATGGAACTGTTGGTCGCGTTTTCAGCGGACTCCTTATCTCGTTCCTCGGCGACCTTCTCTCCCCGTTCCACTATCGTCTCACCAGCAGGAAGCTTCTCCTCGGTCCTTTGCTGCTGGACTTTCGGCGATGAAACTTCCTTTTCCGTTTCTATCCGCAACATGATGGTCCCCGAAGGAGAGCGATGCACCTCCATGCTGGAGGAGTTCGCAGGGTTTTGGTCAGAAACGGAGGGCGGATTCGGTTTCTCCCGTAGAGGACTTGGGGGAGCACTCGCAGTCTTCACAGTATCGCGGACTGGATCTTGCGTCGCCTGGTCTGAACTCTCCCCCTGGTGGCGGGCAGGCGCATCTTTTCGATGGCTCGATTTCTTAGGCCGAGAACTCGCTTTCGGCTTCTCATTTGGAGCAGCCATGCTGCCAAAGAACGACCCCAGCCTCGCCATGCCGGACTGGAAAGTCGAGACCGCAAGTGGTGAGTAGCGACCCGTCGCGCAGACAGTTCTGACAGAAGACAGCGCTTCCGGGAGTATTTATAGCACAAATAGCATTAATGATAGTTGCGGGCTCAGCGGTTAAGGAGACATTTTCGGAATTTTCTAAAACTCAAAAATGTGCGGGGATTATGTTAACCCCAGAATCCGCAACATCTCCAGCTAGGCATCTTACCCTTCCCTCGCTGAACTTAAGTACTCAGTTCGCCCAGCTCGCCAGTGGGCATGGTCCGTCACCTAGGCGGACTCCAGAAATCCGTCCGCTCAGATCGCCCTCAGTTCACAGCCCTGCTAGATCGGCGAGTCAGGATCAGACCGGCAGGTTCCGAGTCAGGCCGCCCAGGCCGCTCAGGTCGCGGCTAGTCTAAAGGTCACGCGCTCAGTGCGACCAAGGGGGGTCTCCAGCTCGCTGGCCCAGTCCGCCTGTCCCGCGTGGGCTGCTTGTTCCTTCTCCTTTTTGTTTCCCGTCACCGCTGCCCGGCTCTTTTGTACCCCGGGCAGCCGGTTATTTTAGCCCTGCCCGCTTGGGCAGGCCCCCAGCCTATAAATAGGGGGAAGTGGTGCGCTCAAAGCACGCTGACTCGAGCCCAGGAGCCCACTTGTTAAAGGCTGCGGACTTGAATCTCTTGCTTTGCGACCTCCGACTTGCTTCCCCCATTGCTTTCTTTTCCTTTTCTTGTAACCGCAACTTGATAATAAAAAGTAAGCCCGTCGCAGGAGTGGTATTTAGGCCGCGACGGGTGAAGTCTGGTGTTGCCGTGCTCTACGGCTCTGTTGCCCTTCCGTTCCTTTTCTAGTCCGCCAAGTAGATTGCTGCTCGCAGTTTGTTTTTCCCTTCTTTTCCCCAAGTGCTCGAACGGTTAGCTGGTGGTGCCCGAGTCCGTCGCTTTTCGAGCATCAACACACGACACCTGACATTGACTCTACAGAGGATTCAGGAGCATCAGCTGTACGCGAAGTTTAGCATATGCCAGTTTTGGCTAAAGGAGGTGGCCTTATTAGGTCATATTATAGGCAGAGCGGGGTTGACAGTAGATCTTACGAAGATTCAGGCAGTGCAGGACTGGCCACCGTTGAAGACAACCACAGATGTACGAAGCTTCCTGGGACTTGCTGGATATTACCGGAAGTTCATCGAAGGATTCTCACGGATTGCACTCCCTCTTACATCCCTGACGAAGAAAGAAACCCATTTCATTTGGACGCCACAGTGCGAGGCGGCCTTCGGGGAGTTGAAAGGTCAACTTACCTCGGCTCCCATTCTCCCTCTTTCGTCGGGAAGGGAGGGATTCCAGGTGTACACGGACGCCTCCTACCAGGGGATGGGTGCCGTTCTGATGTAGAACGGGCACGTGATAGCCATGCCTCCCGACAGCTGAAGATACATGAGAAGAACTATCTGATGCATGATCTAGAGATGGGTGCAGTGATCTTTAGTCTGAAGATTTGGCGACACTTCCTCTACGGGTTTCACTATGACATCTTCTCAGATCATAAGAATCTGAAATACGTGGACACACAGAAAGAATTCAACATCAGACAGATACGTTGGGTGGAGTTCCTATCGGATTACAAGTACACCATGCACTACCATCCCGGGAAGGCGAACGTGGTGGCAGATGCTTTGAATCAGAGTGGAGATACCTCAGGTAAGGGACCACATTTGATGTCCATGGAGCTAGTCTGGTCATTCAAAGATATGCATATATCACTAGTATCCGAGAATGATTCAGAGCTGTATAATGAGTATCTAGCATCGATGGTGGCCATAGATGATATTCGGGACCGCATCCGGGACGGGCATAGAACAGATGCATGGGCAGAGCCGATATTCCAAGACTTGTAGGAGGGTTCGACGAGAGATTATTCACTGATAGATTGATTGCTATGTTTTAGAGGCAGGATTAGGGAGGACATCATGGCGGAGGCACATTATAGATGATATTCTATACACCTTTGAATTACCAAGATGACGGCAGACTTGAAGAAGACGATGTTTTTGCCTGGGATGAAGAAGGACATTACATACTTCATGACTCATTGCGAGGCATGCCAGTTGGTGAAGGTGGAGTGCAGGAACCCCGTTGGATTGCTACAGCCACTCCCGGTGCCGGAGTGGAAATTTGAGGACATCGCGATGGATTTTATTCATGGACTCCCCCGATCACGGACGGAAATGATTCGATTTGGGTCATCATCGATCGGTTGATAAAGGTTGCCAGATTTATTCCGATCAGGAAGGATGACTCTGTGGGAGTACTAGTATGGAGATTTTTGGAGCAGTTCGTTCGATATCACGGGATGCCCAAGACGATCGTGTCGGATCGGGATGGCCGGTTCACTTCCAGGGAGTGGAGATCCGTGCAAGCTTACTTAGGCATGCGATTGACATTCCATACCGCAATCCATCCCCAGACGGATGGGAAGACGGAACGCACCAATCGGACGCTGGAAAATCTTTTGAGGCTATGCATTTTGGACCGCGGGGAAATATGGGAGAAGCTCTTACCCCTGGTCGAGTTCTCCTATAACAACATCTACTAGTCCATCATCAAGATGACGCCTTATGAAGCCTTATATGGAAGGAAATGCAGGACCCTGCTTTCCTGGGTTCAGGACGAGGATCCGAAGGCATTGGGATCAGATTTTGTTGAAGACACTGAGGCTTAGGTGAGACTGATCAGAGACAGGATGTTAGAGGCGCAGAGCAGACAGGCTAAGTACTATGATGCCTGACATTGTCAGGTGGAGTTTCAGGTGGGGGACCGAGTGTTTTTGAAGATTCGGCCCATGCATGGAGTTCCACGGGTGCGTGGTCGGAGAAAGAAGCTCAGCCCTTGGTAAATGGGCCCTTACAGGATCCTGGAGTGGATCGGGGCCTTAGCCTACAGGCTGGAGTTGCCACCAGAGCTAGCAGCTCTATACGACGTCTTCCACATTTCTTCGCTGAGAAGGGCTCTACTACGCCTGGAGCAGAAGATTTTGACCACCAAAGGGCCGGTAGCTTCAGACCGGTCTGTTCACTTGGAGCCAGTTCAGATCGATGACAAACGAGTACGTATCTTTCGCCGTAAGAAGATCCCCTTAGTCAAGGTTCTGTGGAGGAACCACGGTCATGAGGAGCACACCTGGGAACTGCAGGACCTGATGAGGCAAAAATACCCGGAGTTGTTCAGTCAGGTATACCTCACCACCTCTATGTATACAATAAATTACCTTCTTGTATTGAATCGTTAGGACTAGATAAGGGAAATTGAGAACCTAGGCATGCGCACTCAGTCAGGAAAGTAGGGGATAATCTTTTGTTTATTGGGGAATTGCCTTCAATTATTGAACAAGTAGTCGCTTCGACTAAATAGGAAAAACCATATGGGATGTTAGAAGTTTATTTTATTCCGGTAGAAATCCCCGTAGGCTTAACTTAAATTTCGGGGACGAAATTTTTATTTTGTTTATTTGGATTTGTAACATCCCATTTCTTGCTAGACCCCTAGGAGTTAGTCTACCATGACAGAACCCTTTGAAACCCAAGAATTGAAGTCCATCGGCCAAGATTTCGAGTCACGGGTTGGTCACGCCCGTGTCTGACCTGTCACGCCCGTGACTTAGGGCGTGACCCCCTTCGACGATCGTCGACCTCAGGAAGACGATCGACGTGCTCTGAATTTACTGTCACGTATTGGTCACGCCCGTGACCGACCCGTCACACCCATGACATAGGGCGTGACCCCCTTCGACGATCGTCAACCTCAGGAAGACGATCGGCGAGCGCTGAATTTTCAACCCGGGCCTGTCACACCCGTGACCGACCCGTCATGCCCGTGACCTAGGGCATAACGCCCCCACTGACTGTCGATCCCAGATCGACGAACATCGAATGAGGAACACATGTCACGCCCGTGAAGAACGTTTCATGCCTGTGACATGGGGGGTGACACGTGAACCGACGCAGAAAAATCGGTCGTCGACTTGAGAACGACGAATGGACTAGTGTAACGCCTGTGACCTACGTGTCACGCCCGTGACAAAGGACGAAACGTCAGCCAGGCTGGAAATTACTTTAACACATGCCAGAATTAACTCTTATTATGGGGAGTTACACCAGGAGTATTTATGGGCCGTTTCCATCTCTAATCACTTAATAAAATGAGGAAGAGGTTGTCCAATAGGAAATCGCCACTTGGACACATCATTTCATCTTCCACCTTTTCCTCTCCCTCCACCATAACCGAAATAATATTAAGAGGAGAGACTTCATGTCCATAAATGTTTACCCTTTTCCCTCCCCACTTGGTAATCAATAAAAGCCCCCTAAGAGCAAGATGAGAAGTTTACACTCTTGACCAAAAGGATTTGAGTTGTTGTTCTTGCTGTAGGAGAAGTTCGGGAACGCCACCACTGCGCCATGATAATCCGACGTTCATCTCGCCTCCAAACCGCGAACAAGGTCCTCCTCTACTTCTTCTTTTGTGGGTAGATCTTAGGATCTTAGAAAGGAAGTTCATGCTCAACGGAGCCGGACCTATCTAGCATTTTCATGGAAAAATCATGAAAAATATATATTTTTGGGTACACCGGAAACCGCCACCTCCGGCGGCCAAACGACCGCCGATCGATAGCCATCGCCTCGACGGAGGTGGTGGTGGTGGCTGGCTGGCCAGGGAAGTGACCGGACGGCCGGCGACGGATCGCGGAAGAGCTACAGGAAAAATAAGTTTGTCTGAGTTCGGTTCTCGGGTTCTGTAGAAGATGAACAGTAAAACATTTTTATAATATAAAATTATGTATATAGTATATAAGGTAAATATACATTAAATGGGCCATTTTGATGTTGCAAAACGAGGCACTTAGACGTCGATTTAGGATAAATAACCAGTCACGAAAGTTATTGCCCTTCGAGTCTAGATTAATTTAAAATTAATTTCAATTCGTTTTGGGTAAGTGGTTTGACCGCAACACACGTTTTGGTGGGGTTGTACCTAGAGTTGGGCAGGAACTAAATTGAATGCCCACTCTTCGTCCCATGTCCAAATGACCTAAAATTTGGGCAGGGGGTTACCCATAGCCATACCTAGAGGTTGTACAAAAATGGGAATTTTTGGAGACACTTTGCCTAATGTTTTTGTTTTAATTTAATAAAGTTAGAGTAATTTATCAAAGTGGTCAAATGGCCTCCAAACCCTTCCAAATTTTGGTGCGTGGTTCCTGGATATAAAACCTAGCTCTGTACAAAATTCCAACTCATTTAGATGAGCTTTGGGTAGGAAATCACATATCCTTAACTAGGCATTAATGAGGCGTTTTGAGTAAAAAGTGCACTCAGAGGTTGGAATGGTCGAATAACTTCAACAGAGGCTGACATTTTGACCACTGACTTATAAGGGTTATTACAACCCACTTGGAGAAAATGATGTGGTTTAGGGTTGATTTACTCTAGGATCTAAACTCAAACCCTAAAGGGAGGGTTGTGAGGGTTGTAAAGTACAAGGGGGCAAATGCCCTCATATTGTCTTGAAATTCAGTAGAGTCGACGTTAGCATGTTATAAATCATCTGGATGGAATCTTGGAGGATTTGGAGATAGGTAGATACCTCAAAACCCTATCCTTAGTTTTAGGGAAAAATCTCCAATAAGTAAAATCTGTCACTAAACATTATCTAAAAGATGTGAAACTCGGGTAGAGTAAGTTTTGGATTGGGAAAAAACCTATAGCAATTTTATTAGACTTATATGATGTTTATTTCTAGCACTTCATTTGTAAAGTTTGATATATCCCTAATTGCTGTTTTAATTATTTAGATCTTTCTATTTATTGAAACCCCATGAAATCTTGGAAGTGAATGTTTTAGGTCAGAATGGTTGCTCCTGAATTTTTGTATAATTTTTAGTTGACTATATCTAGTACTTCCTTCACAAGTTCCAAAAAGGGCAATTATGGTCAATAAATCATTTTGAGCAAATTACCTACTGTAAAATTATGAAACCTAGCCAATTATGTTTTAAGATCAATATCTAGTTGTGTAATTATATTCATGATTTTTAGAAGAATATCTACAATACTTGCTTCACAAATATAGCTTTTTGATATTTTGGTAATTATTTATTCTAGAACAAAATCCCAATTGAAGAATTATGAAATTTGGCCACTGATGTTTTTAGGACAGTATCTGCTCTCGAAGATTAAATAAGAATTTTTGGATGATTATCTAGTGCACTTACTTCATTAACGGAAGGAGATAAGATTTATTATCAAAATTAAATTAGAGTTCCTAAAATACTGGAAAAATTGTTATATCTTGGCTTTAATGTTAAATTATTGTTTAGAATTTATCATGATTTTATGAAGTTTTATACATACCCGAAAAGTGCACTTCATGTTCAATTGGTAGCCCTTAGAAGATTTAAAGAAAATTAATTAAATGCCAGATAAATTAGGAAAATTACCATTTTCTGGATTTAGTCTATTTGTGTCATGATAAGTCTTCGGTAAATAATTTAGGGCATTTGGATGATTATCTAGATTATCTCCTTTTCGGTTCGACATATAGTCTAGGTTGGTCTGCATATAGCAAATTGTTAAATTGTAATAGGACATGATCTGGGATAGTTGTTGGAGTTAGTTATTTTGTCTGGGTGGATAGATGTGGATGATATCGTAATAGAATGATATGAAGAGTAGGGAGAAGTGGTTTGGCTAGAGTTTAGAGGTGCTCGAGTTCGACAAAAGATCGTCTTCCCTGAAGAGAGGAAGGTTAAAAATCACACTAGGTTAGTCTATCGTAACATGAGAAGGGAATGGGTAAAGAGAATCAACCAAAAACAATAAGTGCCTTGCGAAAGGGAACGATGGGCTTCAGCTACCTTCATAGTTCCTAGTGCCCTTTGAGAGCACTTCATAGGGAATACCAGGGGCAGTCCTGGGTTAACGTAAACTATATTAACAAACTGATTAGAGTATCTTAGTAAATAGGGTTGCACGTTTCACAAACACCGTTAGCACAGGAAGATGGTTGGGAGCTTCGGCTCGGTTGGTTAAGAGACGGACAGAATGGTCCGGGGAGCTTCGGCTCGGTTGGTTAAGAGACGGACGGAATGGTCCGGGGAGCTTTGGCTCGATTGGTCTGATACGTTAAATTTGCATGTGCATAAAAGGAAAGAAAATTAAGGCGGTGGGTCTTCAGTATTGGAGGGTCGATGCACCGACGCCAATACGCTTACTCGGCAAGTGTGGTTAGCGCTTCGCCAGCATAAGACCGGTGCGCCAGCCGGCAAGAGTACGCAGGAGTCTGCTTTGTGCACCAAGCGTTGAGGCATACGATAGGTTTGACCAGTAGTGCTTTACTGTTTTAGAGGTGGGCGAGGCCCAACCCGCCGCTTCCATCTGCCACTACGGAGGTATCCTCGGAGGTAACGGCTCCGAAAGGGGGAACTAAAGGTCTGTGTACACAGAGTCGGGTGTGTGTGTTGCACTTGCATGATTCATCATACCCACTAGCATGTCATGGCTTAATCGATTCATTTAACCCCCGACACCTAATGTATAAGTGGAATGGGATGCTTATACAATATGCCTTACAAAACTACCCCTTGGTCTATAAGCTTGTGTTGGCATGTTTATAAATAAAGGTTAAATTCAATATATATATGCTGCTGTTTGATAACCGACACCCCAACGTATAAGTGGTATGAGACACTTTATACGATGGGAGCCTTGCAGAAGATCCCTTGGCTTAGGTGTTTCCACACATAAGTTAAGGTTACATTTCCTACTTTCTGTTATTGCCATTATTTATAATGAATTGCTAGCATAGGTCCGTTGTCACCTGCTTTTGATTTATTCTCCACCTTCATCTCCTTCCCTTTCTTCCACTCCGCTTGGTACCTAGGAGCCATGGGGGAAGGGGTATGGAATGATAAGACTTGGTCTTTATGACTAACGATTTTCGAATCGCATCATTTTAGGGGATCGTGGAGCCCAGCACAGGGGATCAGCCGCAGAGACCGTTGCGCTTGGAGATAGGGCAGTCTAGCTCCGGAGTTCATACAGCCGGGACCGTGAGTCTCGACCTTGAGTAGATGTTTTGTTTTTGCTTTCGCATGAGTGACCTGTAGTGAGGATTATGATGTACCGTGCATAAGCTCGTATTTTAGTACTCTGATATATTATTATGTGGACACTCCCTTCGTGGAGATTTTACTTCTATATATGTGATTTTCCTGTGGACTTGCTTTTACTTCATTGTGCTATCTTTCTGTGATTGAATTGGCCGGTAGAATCGGTGCTTTGTGGTGATGACCCCTTCAAGGCGTGAAGGTGTCACCGCAAAGGGGCGGTTCTGGGCCTAAGACCCCGGTGTTTTAAAAGGAAAAAAAAGGGGGTCTTATATTGGGATAGATGAAACCCGATAGCACTAAAGAAATGTTATATAAACTCACACTCCACTCAGCTAGCTATCTAATATGCATATATATATATATATATATATATATATAATAAATTCAACCACACAATATATGTACATATATATATATAAATATCCAGCTAGCCTGAACACTAAGCTCAACCACTTAGCCAAAAACAACAGCAGCCACCAATGCCTCTTATTATGATAGTCTTTATAATAATAGCTTAATGTACTCAACCATCTAGCAAACAAATAATTAACAGGATATAATCTAATATCAGTCAATTAAATAAAACGTCAAAACGACGCGAAAACAAATGACCTCGGAATTCGACGAAACTCGCACCGTAGCTAAACACCCATGCTACGAAACCAACTGCGAAGTCAAAAACAACACACGACGATCAAACAATCGGGCTATCACCACCTAAAGCCAAAACACAAGCATCCCCCGAGAGGCCTCACCGAGTCAGCAAAACAGACCCGGCTTGCTGGATCTTGCAAATAGGCTACTCAAGGAACCTAAAGAGCTAAGACCACGCTCTAACAACGAGAAAAGGCTAGAAATGTGTCATCGTAACGCCAGACAAAGATCAAACAAAACACAGAAAAACCGGGGGCGTTATAGCCACTCCCCTTAAAAGAAAGTTTCGCCTCGAAACTTTACACATAACACTTCTAACAAGAAGTAAAAAGAAATAGCTAAGCCAGAGCTATAAAAGAAAGCACCAAAACATATCAGGCATAAGTCAGGGAAACAGATGAGGGTAAACCTTCCTCATCGCCGACTCTAGCTCCCAAGTCGCGCTTTCCACATCCTGGTTCCTCCACAAAATCTTAACCATAAGAATGGTTTTCCTCCGCAACACGCGATCCTGAGCATCCAAAATACGGACAGGCATTTCCACATAAGAAAGATTCAGCTCCAACTGAGGCACATAATCCAAAACCTTCCTGCCACTCTGCACACACTGACGTGAAAGACATCATGCATGCCAGGAAAATTTGCGGGCAACTCCAACCTGTAAGTTGATACACCAACCCGCTCAACAATCATAAACGGCCCCACATACCTCGGGTCCAACTTCATGTTCTTGCTAAACCTCTTGACTCCAATCATCGGGAAAACCTTTAAGAATACCAAGTCCCCCACAATAAATTCCAAGCTAGATTAGCGCCGGTTGGCGTTCTTCTCATATCTCTCCTGGGCTATCCGTAGCTTCTCCTGAATAAGCTTCCCAGCAATTTCCATCTCTTCGAGCGCATCCAGACCCAATGTTACTTCTAGACCCCTTAACTTAGATTGGGTTAGGCATGGGGTGGGGTTAGGGTTATAAGCTAGGTTTGACCCTAGGTAGTGGATTGTAGCCATGTGGGGCCCACCATGGGGCCAAAGTCAAATTAGGTCAAACTAGCCTAAACAGGAACCCTAGCCACACCATGACCCCCACATGATGCCCTAACCCTAAATACAATCTAAGTGGACCCTAAGGTAGGCCATGGGGTCAACCAGTTGACCCATGATGGGTCAAGTCAACACCTATGACCTAAATAGTGAAAATGGTGCCCTAGCCCAATTCACTGGGTTGGGTCCACCCAAATCAACCCAAAATTCATCATGTGGGTCTAAAGTGACCTATAAACCCTAGGGGAGAGAAAAATAGGGGCAAGCAATAGTGAGTTTGGAAAATTATCTAGGAGAGAGAAGAGGAGGAATAGGAGAGAGAAAGTGCCTAGGAGTTATTTTGGGCCACTTGGGCTCATCCCACCAAACCCCATCATGGGTTGGCTGACCATGCATGGGTATTAGGAGGTGTAGGACCCCCACCATGCAGCCTTGGGTCAAGCCTAAACCCAACCCAAGCCCAATATAGCCTATTCCACTTGTAGAAACAATTCCTCTCTCTCCACTCACCTAACTCAGCCCTAGCCTTGGCAACCCGACCCATTAAGGTTTAGTCAACCCACTTGGACCAGTGGGCCCACTCCCAAGCAACCTAGCCGGCCAAACCTCCAACCGAGCCCTCCTTGGTGAATCCGCCCCCTACCTTGGTGAAATCGCCCTCCCCCTCTTAACTCAGCCCCCAAACCTATCCACACCCTCATTCCCATTCACTCCTACCCCAGAGACAGAGAGAGAAGGCCAGAGACCATCAGCTGCCATGGCTAATAGAGGAGATTCGCGGAGAGTGCATGCAATGGAGAGCCGCCGCACCCTCAACCACAGCCGCCATTAAGGGTCCGTATCCCTTCCCCTCTTACTGTACTAGCTTCCTAGATCAACTAGGTTAGAGGTCGAGCTCAAACGAGCTCGACAGCAGGCCTCTAAAGCTTGGAAAAAGCTTCAAAAATGGCGGTTTCATGACTTTTCGGCTTGGTTGCGCCGCCGCCGTCCGCCGCTCTCGCCGCCCAGCCGCCGGCCAGCTCAAGCCCCGACCACCGTGAGGCCGGGGGAATACTTGGCCGGAGGCCCCGCCGCCGGCGATGGCCGGAAATGGCCCCGCAAACCCGCCTGTGTCGGGTTGGCCTGCATGCAGTGCATGAGGAAGATGATACAGCCGCCGTTGGTTTCTTTAAGATTCGTGCAACAATTGTTTAGTAAATCTCTATATTATATCAAATGATAGTACACTATTCTGTCACACTTTTACTGTGACTTTCATGTTATTTATGAGGTACTTAGAGGCCCCACCTTAGGATGGACCCTGAATGAAATATTTAGGTAGATGAGTTAACTTTAAAATGCACAGAAATCATAGGTTTTGGACCAGTAGGCTACCCTGTAGGGCTGTTTTGCTAGGACTGCCCCCTAACTAGGGCAGAAACTAAAACTGATGCCTGCTCAAACCCTAATTCCAAATGGACTGAGATTTTGGTCATGTGGGCTTATCTAGTCCAATCTAGGTCTCCCCGAAAATCAGAATTTTTGGGGAAATTTTGCTATAGTTTTTACAAAAATACCCAAAAGTAAATAATGTGATTTTTGGAGTTCTCCCACTCCCAAATGAACCCAAATTTTGGTGCCACCCTCTCATGGGTATATTAGGACCCATGGTTAAAATTTGGGCTAAATTGACTCACTGATGATGAGGAATCTCACTTGCAAGTTTGTAAAAATAGGCTTAGGCTTGGGCTGCAAATAGTAATTTGGCAGGATTTTAAATGGCTGCCAAGCCAACCAGAAGCCCCCTTGACCTGAGATTTTGGTCAGAGGTATAATTAGGGCACATTTAGGCCCTGACCAAAAATGGGCTTGATTGGGAAATAAAATATGAGGAAATTACCAAAGTACCCCTAGGGCTTAACTAGGTGATTCTTGGAGTTAGCTAACTCCAAATGGCCCCAAATTCTGGTGGCTCATCCCTTAGGGGCATCATTGGTGCCTGGTAGAAATTTCAGAGCAATTGGACCCTGCATGATGGGTTAATCCATGTACATGTGTTGGCTAATTTAGCCTTGGTGTGCAATTAGCAAGAAATTGTATATGTGTATTTAGCCTAGCTGAGACACCCAAAAACCATACAATAAATTCCAGTGATTCATTAGGCATGTTTCACCCTAGAATTATTTTGGGACTTTTGGAATCAAAAATACACTTATTGGAATTTTTCAAATTATAGGCCTTTTTGGAAAATAAATGGGAAAAATAGAATTTGGCTATGGAAAACTTTCAAAATTCAGCCAAGTCAAAGTATGGTGTCTTATTTGACTTAGGAAAATTTTAGACCTCTGTTTGGAAATTATTGGAAACAAAACTTTGAAATTACTATTTTACCCCTTTTTGTATTTATTTATGAATTGATGGAATTACATGTGGGGAAATTGTAAAAAATATTTCTACAGATGTATAATAGCAATATTAGTGTTGCATATTTATTTCAGAATTTTTGTATACACTGATAATTATTAAGGTAGGAAAATGGCATTTTGGTAAATAATTAGGAATGAATTTTGGTAGACCATTACATAGTGGAAATAAATGAAACTCTGCCATTAGTCATAAAATAGTAATATGAATGCTTGGTAATTTTCCTGGAATTTTGGTGAATACATTTCTTGTACTTCATTTGCAAAATGACACTTGTGTAGGAATTTTATTAATTATGGGATAAATAGATATAATAAAAGGAAAATTATGAAATCTTGTAGACAGCAATATTTTTCTCATATGCAATTCAGGAAAATACCCATAAGTCAGAGGATTTTAATTGATGATACTTCATGTGTAAAATGACCTAGGGAATAATTCTAAAAGATTTAATTAAGGCCTTAATGACCTAGGAAAATTATGAAAATCAACACACTCATTTTATTAGTCCATACCACTAGGATAAATACTTGGGGTCAGCTGGATCAAGAGTTTGGAAGTTCGATTCAGGGTGGCAATAGGTCATGGGGTGCGCTTAGTAAAGAAGGTTGGACTATAGGCCGCCAGGGATGAATCAACAACTGAGTTAGGGTCTAAGTTTGGAAGTATAACCCTGGGTGGCAGATGCATTCTAGAGTCGAGAGTAACAGAGCGACATAAGACTTACCTAGAAAGAGTTGACGGAAGATCGCCACTCCTTAACCCATACCTTAAATCACTGGGTCACTCCATGTAATAGGAGAGAGAAAAAGGGGTTCGGGGTAGGCAACAACTAAACTAAATATCCTTGAGAAAGGGAGCTTTGGGATTCAGCCCATCGTAGCTCCTAGTGCCCTGAGAGCCCTTCACCGGGAATACCTTGGGCAGTCATGGGATTAACCTTAAGATTTTAAGTATGATAAACTGTAGACAAGAGTAGTCTATTAGGTTAGGTGAACTGGACATGTGCTCACTCGTGCCGGGTTGGAGGGACTTGGAGTCTTTGACTACTTGCTCACCCGTGCAGAGTTGGAGGATGAGATTGGTTTCATATATACTCACCCAGGCAGGGTTGGAGGTTTTGTAGCACATTCTCACCCGTGACGGTTGGAGAGTTTGGGACTGGATAGTCCTTGGAGCTGGAGGCTCGATTTATATATAATACTTGCATGTGCATATACTAGTGGCGGGCCATGCGGTACTGGGCCGTCGTCACACCGACGGCAGTACGGTGGACCAGGCGGGTGCGAGGGTTAGAAGGACCAGTAGGATGTTTATACTGGAGTCTGGAAGGCTTTTCCTAATAACGCGCACCCAGCCCAACAAGACTGACGGGTAGTCAGCAAAGTTGTACGCAGAGACTCTAGAGTGCACTGACGGTGTACAGAGGCGCACAAGAGAGGTCTAGGCCTGGTAGTGTGTATACCCGCCTAGAAGGCGGAGACGCCCGCTCCGCTGCTGCCGTAGCCACAACGGTGGTACCTGAGAGTGATGCTAGCTCTCGAAAAGTGGGAACTAAAGGTCTGTGATCACGGAGTCGTGTGTGTGTGTTGCACTGCATGTTCATATCATACCCACCATATAGTTGCATAACATTAACCTTCATAACAACTTAAGTCACCTAATGTATAAGTGGTATGGGACGCCTATACATTAGGACCTGCTATACGATACCCTTAGCCTATAAGCCTGAGTGGGCATGTTTATAGGTTAAGGTTATTTTTCTTTATATATATGCTTGCACTCTGACACCCCATTGTATAAATGGTATGGGACATTCTATACAATGGGTGCCTTGCAAAAGATCCCTTGCTTATGCGTACCCGCATAAGTGGAGGTTACATTTCATTATTCTCTTGATTATATATCCTGTTAGGTTCCTGTCACCTGCTCTCTTTGCCACCCCTTGTTGTCCTCCGCTTCGTCCTCCCGCACGGTGCCTAGGAGTTGCAGGAGGAGGTGCTGAGGATACGACTTAGTCTTTTTGACTAATGGTCGTTGACCTTACTATTTTAGGAGCTCGAGGAGGTGGACCAGCACGTCGAGGAGGCAGGACTTGAGGAGCAGGTACCGGCTACTACTACTGGAGCACATGTTCAGGTGCGATGATTTGAGATGATAGACTCCGCTGCTGTATGTGAGAGTGAGAGTGATCATGATGTACTGGGCATAAGCCCTATTTACTTATATTTTGTTGTACTCATTGCGGACTGATGTTTCATTCTCTTTTGGATATATATGTGTGCTATGGCTGTGGACTTTTACTGCGTTTACTCTGATATTATAATTTATTCTCATATTGTCCGACATGATATGATCGTACTAGCCGGCAGAATCGGCGTCTTGCGGTGACGACTAACCCGTGCGTTAGTGTCACCGTAAGGCGGCGGTTCTGGGCATAAGATCCGGGTTGCCTCGGATTTGAGGAACAGGATCTTACAATCCAGACCCAACAGCGGTCCCTTGCCAACCTCAGCCCAAAACAAAGGAGTCCTGCAGCGCCTCCCATACAATGCTTCAAAAGGAGCCATTTGCATGCTTTCTTGATAACCGTTGTTATATGCAAACTCCATAAGCCGCAAACGCTCATCCCACGCTCCTCCGTGGTCTAGAATATAGCATCGGATCATGTCCTCCACTATCTGATTGACTCGCTCTGTCTGGACATTAGTCTGCGAGTGATAAGCAGTAAAATATCTAAAAAATGTACCCAAACCCTCTTGCAGGCTTTTACAGAAGCGAGATGAAAACTGGGAGTCTCGGTCTTAAATAATGCTGACTGGCACACTGTGCAATCGGATGAATTCACTCAAATACAGATCAGCTAACTTCCTCATCGGATAGTCTATCTTAAACGGTACGAAGTGAGCACACTTTGTCAATCTGTCCACGATCACCCAAATGAATCATGCCCCCTATGAGATCTCGGTAAGCCTGCATTGAAATCCATCGAGATGCTCTCCCACTTCCAAGTCGGAATCTCCAAGGGAGACAGCTTGCCACCAGGCCTTCCATGATCGGCTTTCACACGCTTGCAAGTGTGGCACTAAGAAACAAATCTGGCTATGTCTCCCTTTATCCCATACCACAAGACAATCTACATTAAATCATGACACATCTTAGTAGATCCTGGATGGTAGGCAACACTAGATAAATGGGCTTCCCTGCACACCATCACCCGGATATCTCCCACGGCGGGGATGCAAAACCTGTCGCGGTACCGCAAGGTACCCGCATCATCAATAGAAAAATCTGGAAATTCACCTTTCTCAGCTCGAAGATACAAATGCAGAAGATCGGGATCATCCTTCTGATGTTGTCTCGTAAGAGCAATACATGAATGTTCTGCCACTGCCAAACTACTATGAAAATCGCCGCTTCCCACATAAATGCCCATCAAATGAAACTCCTCTACTAAAAGCTCGGCAGAGAGACAAAAAATCTTCCCTGTCTTCCGACTCAGGGCTTCGGCCACCACATTGGCCTTGCCCGGATGGTACTGGATCTCAACATCGTAGTCGGCCACATACTCCAACCATCGCCGTGGCGTATATTCAATTCCTTCTAGGTGAAGACGTACATTAAACTCTTGTGATCCGTAAAAATCTTACACTGCGCACCATAAAGCAGATGTCTCTAAAACTTCAGCGCATAAATCACGGCTGCAAACTCAAGGTCATGCGTAGGGTAGTTCCTCTCATGAGTCTTCAACTGTCTCGACCCGTACACAATTACTTTCTCGACTTGCATTAACACGCATCCAAGCCCAACATGCGATGTATCCACATAAACATAATAATCCAGGCCTTCTGTGGGCAGGGCCAAAACGGGAGCAGTGCATAATCTGTTCTTGAGTCAATCTAGTCAAAGGTGTTGCTAGGGTTGAGAAACCCTCCATAAATCTCCTGTAGTAGCCGGCCAACCCCACGAAGCTCCTAATCTCCTTTGAGTGCCAGACCTACTCCAATCCATCACACTAGCAATCTTTTCTGGTCAACTGAAATCCCACTCTTATTTACCACATGGCCCAGAAATGAAACCTGAGGCAACCAAAACTCGCACTTGCTCAACTTGGCGAATAGCTTGTGGTCCCTCAAGACAGATAAAAATAAACACAGATGCTGGTCGTTCTCCTCCGCATTGCGGGAATAAATCAGAACATCATCGATAAACATGACCACGAACTTATCCAGGAAATCCTTGAACACTCAGTTATTCAAAACCATAAAAGCTGAGGGTGCGTTGGTCAAACCAAACGACATGACTAAAAATTTAAAATGCCCATACCAGGATCGAAAAGCTGTCCGTGGAATGTCTCACTAACGGATCCTGAGCTGATGGTAGCTAGAACAAAGATCAATCTTGGAGAATACTGTGCTATCGCGCAACTGATCAAACAAATCGTTAATCCTTGGCAAATGTTACCTGTTCTTAATAGTTACCTTGTTCAGCTCTCTATAGTCGATGCAAAGCCTCATCGACCCGTCTTTATTTTTTACAAACAGAACAGGAGCACCCCAAGGCGACGAGCTTGGCCTGATATAACCCTTCGCTAACAGCTCATCCAGCTGGATACACAGCTCTTTCAGCTCTCGCGGGGCCATCTGGTACGGAGCCTTCGCAATAGGACGCGTACCCGGCTCCAAATCTACCATAAACACAACATCTCGATCAGGTGGAAGACCAGGAAGATCGTGAGGTAAAACATCCGGAAACTCGCACACAACAGGAATCTCCTCCAAACGCAGTACACTAACAATAGTCCCCATTACTGAGTCAAAATAGGCAAAGCAATTAGAATCAAGCAGCTTCTAAACACATACCGCAGAAATGACTGGGGAGTCCTGGCGCGGATCATCATAAACACTCCCAGGATGACCATTCTCCTTAACGAAGTCTAAGGGCTTACCCTTGCACTTGATAACTGCATCATAACTAGACAACCAGTCCATGCCTAAGATAACATCGAAGTCTTCCAGGTCGATCACCTTCAAATCTTCCTTTGCTAGAAGATCTCCCAACAAAATTGGACCATCCCGAATACCCTGATCTGAAATCACTGAATCATCGGAAGGAAACTTGATGCAAAAGACATCACTAACTCGCTTTAGACCCAAATGATAGCGCTACACAAAGACTCTAGCCACAAAGGAGTGGGTAGCGCCATAGTTAACAAGAACAAGCACCCAGCGGTTCCTCACCTTAAATCTTCCGATAATATGGCATACGCAACTAAGAAAAACAAATGCTAAAGCTATGTAACACCCCAAAACTTGGAAGGGAAATCGACGGCATCGCTTAGCTAATTTTGGGTTTTGGGGGTAGGCACACGGCTGTGTCACAAGCCGTGTTGCGCCTGGGTCGTCGAGCCGTGTTGCCCCTGGGTCGCCGAGCCGTGTTGGTCGACGATCGGCGAGAAGGCACACGACCTTGGACACGGGTGTTTCCCTGGCCGTGTCCTTCTCGGGCTGTTCGCAGAATTTATTCTGCTAGGCGTGACACGGGTCATGACACGGCCGTGTCGGGGCTGACATGGGCGTGTCAAGGGCCGTGTCTTTGGCCATGTCTTGGGCCGTGTCCTTCTCTGACTGAGAATGTTGGTCGGTGGGGGGAGTGACACGGGCCTCGACACGGGCATGTCAACGGCGACACGGCCGTGTCGAAAGCCGTGTCAAAGTCCCTGTCAAGGGCCGTGTGCTGGTTTTCGAATCGGTCGAGATGGCTAGTGGCTAACACGGCCATGCACACAGCCGTGTTGCAACTCGTGTTCGGCACAGATTTTCTATTTTTGGTTCCGATCGTGGCCTTTCATTCTTTTCTTTGGAAGATCCAACGGTGGGGAGCCTCCCTGGGTGGTTTAAGGCCGGGAATAGGGTTTCAAACCCTCATTTTCCATTTGGCTTTATCTCTCTTGATTCTAGAGAGAAGGGAGAGTAAGGTGGAGGAAGGAGGCCAAGATCCGGCCGCCGGCGAAGCTTCGGAGGTCCGTTTCGCGAGCGGAGTTTAGATTCGCGAAGGTGGGATCGTTGCGGTGGTGTTCAACCGAGCAAATCTTCTCCATGGCTAGGAAGAGGGGACGAAAGGTAACGACACTTATCCTCTAGGTTTTTAGGATTTAGGATGCATGAATAGCATCCCCTTCCTTTCGTATTTTGAGCGCCGAATCTCTCAAATGAGAGGGATTCGTGTAGCCTAGGTTCAAGAGGAACCTCCAGGTTGAGTATGTTCATCCCGGCATGCTTTGCATTAGAGATCCGCTCCGTTAGCGGATTAGGCATTGTGGGTGAAGCCATGGTCGCGACCGTTAGTCCGACCCGGTGATGTTGCATAGCGAGCTTCTGGGATTCGGTAGAAATCCGTTGCGGCAATACGCCGTTGTATGTATGTGTTTTCCCCCTTATATTTGAGTGAGTACTCGTGGTCGGAACCGACAAGGTTAGCTCCGTGTTGTGTGGTAGATGGTTTCCTTGGAGCACGGGAAAGACACAGTGCGAATGGTGATTGGGTGGGGAAACCTTTGTTTGTGCTGTGCAAAGGCGCGGCTATGTCTCCGTGGTCGGCTGGCTATCCCGTGACGCGCAAGTCATGTGGGGGAAGTGTCCCGGCGAGACTAGCCCCTTGTGTGGACTGACGAGAATGTCGAGCGGAGGACAAGCCCGGGCAATGTGTCCATGAGCGGGTGGGGTCCAGCAAGGCTTCTTAGAATCGGTCAGTGTGAGACAGAACCCTGACGTACGAAGTCAGAATGTGTGGGCAAGCCCCGGGAATATGGCCCTTGTGCGGGTGGGGCCTTTGCAAGGTTCCGTGTGACAGCGTGTGTGTGCGTTAGGGACATGGTGGTTCCCTTGTGTTTGCGGCTTTAAGCCAATGGGGAAACGGAAGTACCCAGTGTTTGATGTTGTGCTAGATACATACGAGCTAGGGTGCCTTGGGTGAACCCGGGTTGCATTCATGTTGCATAGTAGGCCCTTTCACTTTGTATAAACATAGAGAACATGTATGCTGTATGAGACATCCAAGCCTGTTTTACCGCTTTAATATATATGCTCTTTTGGTATACGAAGTGCTAACTTGCAGGTGGAGTGGTACCCCGGGGTCCGTTAGGGACGGCCGGGAGGAGATGTGTTAGTTATACAGTAGAGGTCAGCCTTTGCTGACCCACTTTACTTCAAATCCTTACAGGGCAAGGATCGCAAGCAGGAGCAACGCGCCGGGCGAAAAGCCCTAAGCCTCATGAAGTGTTGTTGTGCTTGGTTTCTCCTTTTGTGTTTGCTACTCTTGTTATGTTTATGTCCGGCTTGCATGCCGAGGTAGCCTAGGAGTGCTTGGCATTTATATTTTTGGACTATATTTGTGTAAGGCCTTAAGGCCATTTGATACTCTATCGTTAGTGGATAACTTCTGTCGGTTAATGTTCTGTTTCCGCTGTGTTTGTCTGGAGTTTTGAGATTGGGTAGTTTTCATATCATCTTTTAATACTAAAGCTGTGGCGTCCGTATGTTGTGGGGCCCCGGCCGGACCCATATTATATGGTCTTTACAGGGGAGGTGTTACAATTTGGTATCAGAGGGAGGTTTGCGTTCCAGTGAGAAGTTTCGCGGACGAAAGTATATGTCGAGTCGCGTATTAGAAGTTATCCACATAGGAGTATCGCAGGACCATGAATGTCCTTGTGTTCGAGTCTTGCAATTAGAGACTGATTTGCATTTTCTTGCTTGTGTTTAGAGTGCAAGCAACGAGGCTGGGACCTCGAGGCCAAGAGAAGAGCTCTCGGCAAGTAGTGCGACTGCGCAAGGTCCGCTAGGGATGGGGGTCACACCGGCCGACTTCTGTCGTATGCTTGCAGAAGCGATGGTGGCGGCCCAAGCTGCAGCGACAGCACAGGTAGCAGCTCCCGTTGCTCAAGTAGCAACTCCTGCTACCCCGGACACGGCAGCGACCGTGCCGGTTGAGGAAGTCAGGCGGGCAGAGCCGCATGCCGAGAGAGTGGTTGTCGTGCATGGGGACCGGCAAATGAAGTACTTTCTGAGCTTCCACCCTCCAACCTTCAAGGTAATCGGCACGCCCACAGATGCAGAGGATTGGCGGGCTAGAATTCAGGAGCTTCTGAGGGCGGCAGAGGCGCCCGAAGAGAAAAAGGCAGAGTTCGCAGCCTTTATGTTGGAGGGAGATGCCAAGTTATGGTGGGTGAGCCACAGTGGCGGCAATTTCTAGGACGCACACCGTCCATCGAGGAATTTGGGAATGCCTTCCTGAAGAAGTACATTCCCGCCTCAACGACGTTAGCCCTCCAGAGGCAGTTCCTACATCTGGTGCAGCGAGACAAGTCAATGGATGAGTATGTTCAGGAATTTACTCGCTTGGGTCGTTATGCAGGGACGACCATGGCAGACGATGAAGAGAGGTACAATCTCTTCTATCATGGACTGAGGGAGAATCTAAGACAACCCCTCATATCGATGAAACGTGCGGGTTTCAACGAATTGGTGGAGGCGGCCCGAATTTTGGAGAGTGACATGGAGCGATCCCAGCGTCGCACGGGTTTTCACACCCAAGCAGGGGGAGGAGAAGAAGCCTGCCAGTCCCATGGAAAGACGGAAGGGAGCCGGTGGAAGAAGAAGCCTTCCCCATATAAGTCGGGCGAGAATAGTAATTGGACGTCCGGAGGGTCACGCTCTAAGGGACCGCAGACGTGTTACAGTTGTGGCAAGCCAGGCCACATAGCAAGATTTTGTACCCAAGGGGGTGCTGAGCAAGAGCCAAGGCAGGAGCAAACCGTACGCTCCGGACCCAGTGCAGCAGAGAAGGGGAAAATGGCGGAGTCGAGTGCTTCTCAGTTTCAACCAGTGCAGCCAAGGGCCTACAACCTTGGAAACAAGAAGCAAGCAATCCGTCAACAACCTGATATGGTGACAGGTACGAGAGTTCAACCTGCACCTTAGATTCCTGTCTTCCAAACCTTTATGTTTGTTGCATGTGTATAGGCTTTGTAGTGGTATCTGGGTACCCCGCTAGAGTACTTTTTGATACGGGAGCGTCGCACTCCTTCCTTGCGGAAAGTTTCACCCGGAGGATTGGAGTTGAGTCCTTTGAAACAGACTCGGAGTTGAAAGTGCGCATGCCCAATGGGTCGTCTATGACAACCAGGACTAAAGGGCGGATTTGTTAGAGTCTTGAGGGAGTCGACTTCATATTAATAGCGGCGATCTTGCCGTTGTCTGAGTTCGATGTGATTTTGGGGATGGATTGGCTAGCGGAGCAGCGTGCCCGCATCGACTGTTTTTCCAAGGTGGTAACCCTGAGGAGCGTGGGGAAAGCAGAAGTCAAGTTTGAGGGCCTGCATGGAGTGGCCTGTTCCCTAGTTTCGGCACTTTATCTAGTGCGAGCTGTTAGCCAAGGGGCTGTAGCTCTAGTAGCTTTGTTGGAGGTTAGTCTTTCCAGGCTGTCTCTTGGAGAAGTGCCCGTGGTGGCGGAGTTTGGAGATGTTTTCCCTGAGGAGCTACCAGGAGCACCTCCTCGGCGGGAGATTGATTTCTCCATCGAATTAGTGCCCGAGGCTAGGCCGGTGTCATGACCACCCTTTAGGATGGCACCAAAGGAGTTGGCCGAGCTCAAGGTTCAGTTGTAGGAGCTTTTGGAGCAAGGGTATATCAAGCCCAGCTCTTCACCGTGGAGTGCGCCGGTGTTATTTGTAAAGAAGAAGGACGGTAGTACGCGTCTGTGCATAGACTACTGAGAGTTGAACAAATTGAATGTCAAGAATAAGTATCCGATTCCTCGGATAGACGATCTCTTCGACCAGTTGGTGGGATCGGTGGTGTACTCCAAGTTGGACTTGAAGTCCGGGTATTATCAGTTGCAGATTCGTGACGAAGACATACCCAAGACCGCGTTTGGTATGTGGTATGGTCATTTTGAGTTCTCGGTGATGCCGTTCGGGCTGACGAACGCGCCGTCCGTGTTCATGGACTTGATGAACCGAGTGTTTCGTGAATATTTGGACTGGTTCGTAGTCGTCTTTATCGATGACATATTGGTGTATTCCAAGTCGGAAGCGGAGCAAGAGTCGTAGTTGCGGACAGTGTTGCAAGTATTGAGAGAGAACCAGCTTTATGCGAAGTTCTCCAAGTGCAAGTTCTGGTTGGAGAAAGTGGCATTTCTAGGCCATGTGATTAGTGGGGATGGGGTGGCGGTAGATCCAACGAAAGTAGAAGCCATCAGAGAGTGGCCAGTTTTGAGGACCGTGGCGGAAGTCCGAAGTTTTCTTGGACTAGCCGGGTACTACCGAAGGTTTGTGGAAAACTTTTCACGGATAGCTCTACCCCTCACTTCACTAACTCGCAAGGATCAGAAGTTTGTATGGACTCAAGAGTGAAAACAGGCGTTTGAACCCTGAAGGAAAGGCTAATGACGGCGCCGATCCTAAGTCTACCAAAGGGGACCGAAGGGTTCCAGATTTTCAGCGACGCATCCGGATGCGGTTTAGGGTGCGTGTTGGTGCAACATGGTAGTGTGATAGCTTTTGGGTCGAGGCAGCTGAAGCCTCATGAGAGAAATTACCCCGTCCATGATTTGGAGTTGGCGGCGGTAATTTTTGCTTTGAAGTTGTGGAGGCACTACGTGTTTATGGTGCAAAGGTGGAGATCTTCACGGACCACAAGAGTCTGAAGTATCTCCTAGATCAGAAGGACCTAAATATACCGCAGCGCAGGTGGTTCGAGTTCCTTGGGACTACGAGGTGGCGATTCAGTACACGCCAGGGAAAGCCAATGTGGTGGCAGATGCTTTGAGTATGAAATACTCGGGGCAAGGAAATTGGATTGAAGCTCACGATGAGCGGTTAAGGCGGGACTGGGAGTCCCTTGGTTTGGAATGTGTGGCAAGAGGCGAGTCTAGCGTGGCTCGACTAAATTGGATTGAGATGCAGAGTGACTTATGTGATCGTATTCGGGAAGCGACCCGTGTAGATGCGGAGTTCCAACCTTTCGTGGAGGAAGCTCTAAAGGGCGAGGGAAGCGCCTGGGAGATGGTTGATGGGATTCTGAGGAAGGGCGAAGGATTTGTGTACCGCAGTTCGGCAAGCTCCGCGAGGAGTTGATGTTTGAGGCCCACTTCACTAAGTACTCCACTCACCCGGGCAGTACAAAGTTGTACTTGGATTTGAAGAAGTCCTATTGGTGGCCTGGGATGAAGCGGGACGTAGCTTTGTGTGTGAGTCGGTGCCAAACTTGTGCCTTGGTGAAGGCCGAGTGTCAGAAGCCGGGCGGGTTCTTGAAGCCTCTTCCAATCCCCGAATGGAAATTTGATGACATCTCCATGGATTTTGTGCATGGATTGCCTAGATCGCAGCAGGGTAATGATGCCATTTGGGTGATTGTGGACCGCTTGACCAAAGTGGCACATTTCATCCCAAACCGGAAGGAGGACGGTGTGGAAAAGTTGGTAGAGTTGTACGCCCGCAATATTGTACGACTTCATGGGATTCGAAGAGTATAGTCAGCGACCGGGATGGACGTTTCACGTCTAAGGATTGGCGGTTGGTGCAGAAGAGCTTGGGCACAAATCTCAAGTTCAGTACGGCCTTTCATCCTCAAACCGATGGGCAAACTGAGAGAACGAACCGTACTTTGGAAGATATGCTAAGGATGTGTACTCTCGACTTCGGCAAGAAGTGGGAGGATCACGTCTTCATGGTGGAGTTTGCGTACAATAATAGTTGCCAAGCTAGTATCAAGATGGCGCCATACGAAGCTCTGTATGGGAGGCGGTGTCGAACACCGATGTCTTGGACAGAGGCGGGAGACACCAAGATTTTGGGGAAAGAAGTGGTATCCGACGCTAGTGAGCTAGTGCGGACCATTTAAGAGCGCATGAAGGTAGCTCAAGATCGACAGTCGGAGTATTTCAATGCTCGCCACAGGCATGTGGAATTCGCTGTGGCGACTGGGTGTATCTTAAGATCAAGCCGTTCAAAGGCATTTCGCGAATTTGCCGACTCAAGAAGCTGAGTCCGAGATTTTTGGGACCATTCAAGGTCATCGAGCGAGTGGGAGAGGCAGCGTACCGGTTGGCGTTGTCCACAGAGCTAAGTGGATTGCATGACGTTTTTCACGTCTCCGTTTTGAGGAAAGCTTTGTTAGAAGCCAGCGTGGTGATTGAGCCGACGGCGGTGCCGGTAGAGGAAGACTTGAGGACGCGAGTTCGTCCAATCGGGATAAAAGATTCAGAGGTTCGGCAATTGCGGAACAAGGAAGTCAGACTCGTAAAGGTCCGTTGGGACAATTGTGGCTGCGAGGAACTCTCATGGGAGCGAGAGCAGGCCATGCGGGAGGAGTACCCCGATCTTTTCTCCTCAGGTACCGTTTAGAATTTGTGTACTTTCCATGTTTTAAATTTCGGGACGAAATTCTTTGAAGGGGGGAGAATTGTAACACCCCAAAACTTGGAAGGGCAATCGACGGCGTCGCTTAGCTAATTTTGGGTTTTAGGGGTAGGCACACGGCCTGTGACACGGCCGTGTCACAAGCCGTGTTGCGCCTGGGTCATCGATCCGTGTTGCCCCTGGGTCGCCGAGTCGTGTTGGTCGACGATCGGCGAGAAGGCACACGGCCTTGGACACGGGCGTGTCCCTGGCCGTGTCCTTCTCGGCTATTCGCAGAATTTATTCTGCTAGGCGTGACACGGGTCACGACACGGCTGTGTCGGGGCTGACACGGGCGTGTCGAGGGCCGTGTCTTTGGTCGTGTCCTTCTCTGACTGGGAATGTTGGTCGGTGGGGGGAGTGACACGGGCCTCGACACGGGCGTGTCAACGGCGACATGGCCGTGTCGAAAGCCATGTCAAAGGCCGTGTCAAGGGCCGTGTGCTGGTTTTCGAATCGGTCGAGACGGCGAGTGGCTAACAAGGCCATGCACACGGCCGTGTTGCAACCCGTGTTCGACCCAGATTTTCTATTTTGGGTTCCGATCGTGGCCGTTCGTTCTTTTCTTTGGAAGATCCAACGGTGGGGAGCCTCCCTGGGTGGTTTAAGGCCGGGAATAGGGTTTCAAACCCTCATTTTCCATTTGGCTTTATCTTTCTTGATTCTAGAGAGAAGGGAGAGCAAGGTGGAGGAAGGAGGCCAAGATCCGGCCGCCGGCGAAGCTTCGGAGTTCCGTTTAGCGAGCGGAGTTCAGATCCGCGAAGGTGGGAGCGTTGCGGTGGTGTTCAACCTAGAAAATCTTCTCCATGGCTAGTAAGAGGGGACGAAAGGTAACGAAACTTCTCCTCTCGGTTTTTAGGATTTAGGATGCATGAATAGCATCCCCTTCCTTTCGTATTTTGAGCGCAGAATCTCTCAAATGAGAGGGATTCGTGTAGCCTAGGTTCAAGAGGAACCTCCGGGTTGAGTATGTTCATCCCGGCACGCTTTGCATTAGAGATCCGCTCCGTTAGCGGATTAGGCATTGTGGGTGAAGCCGTGGTCACGACCGTTAGTCCGACCCGGTGATGTTGCATAACGAGTTTCGGGGATTCGGTAGAAATCCGTTGCGGCAATACGTCGTTGTATGTATGCGTTTTCCCCCTTATATTTGAGTGAGTACTCGTGGTCGGAACCAGACAAGGTTAGCTCCGTGTTGTGCGGTAGAAGGTTTCCTTGGAGCACGGGAAAGACACAGTGCGAATGGTGATTGGGGTGGGGAAACCTTTGTTTGTGCTGTGCAAAGGCGCGGCTATGTCTCCGTGGTCGGCTGGCTATCCCGTGACGCGCAAGTCATGTGGGGGAAGTGTCCCGGCGATACTAGCCCCTTGTGTGGACTGACGAGAATGTTGAGCGGAGGACAAGCCCGGGCAATGTGGCCATGAGCGAGTGGGGTCCAGCAAGGCTTCTTAGAATCGGTCAGTGTGAGACGGAACCCTGACGTGCGAAGTCAGAATGTGCGGGCAAGCCCCGGGTTATATGGCCCTTGTGCGGGTAGGGCCTTTGCAAGGTTCCGTGTGACGGCGTATGTGCCGTTAGGGACATGGTGGTTCCCTTGTGTTTGCGGCTTTAAGCCAATGGGGAAACGAAAGTACCCAGTATTTGATGTTGTGCTAGATGCATACGAGCTAGGGTGCCTTGGGTGAAACCCGGGTTGCATTCATGTTGCATAGTAGGCCCCTTTCACTTTGTACAAAACATAGAGAACATGTATGCTGTATGAGACATCCAAGCCTGTTTTACCGCTTTAATATATATGCTCTTTTGGTATACGAAGTGCTAACTTGCAGGTGGAGTGGTACCCTGGGGTCCGTTAGGGACGGCCGGGAGGAGATGTGTTTGTTACACAGTAGAGGTTAGCCTTTGCTGACCCACGTTACTTCAAATCCTTACAGGGCAAGGATCGCATGCAGGAGCTAGCGCGCCGGGCGAAAAGCCTTAAGCCTCATGAAGTGTTGCTGTGCTTGGTTTCTCCTTTTGTGTTTGCTACTCTTGTTATGTTTATGTCCGGCTTGCATGCCGAGGTAGCCTAGGAGTGCTTGGCACATTTATATTTTTAGACTATTATTGTGTAAGGCCTTAAGGCCATTTGATACTCTATCGTTAGTGGATAACTTCTGTCGGTTAATGTTCTGTTTCCGCTGTGTTTGTCTGGAGTTTTGAGATTGGGTAGTTTTCATATCATCTTTTAATACTAAAGCTGTGCCGTCCGTATGTTGTGGGGCCCCGGCCGGACCCATATTATATGGTCGTTACAGGGGAGGTGTTACAAGCTATACTAGAAACAAAACATTTAGGCTAGGGAGAAATCAAACTTGAAATGACCTGAGTCGAAGTCTGCGCTTCCTTTGAAGAAATTACATTCAACTTTCTCTTGCCTTTGTCCACCCGCTAAGGCGGTGGCAATGCCTGGATGGCACTAGATGGAACACTGGCTGGAGCTGGGGGCACTGAGCCATGATGTGCCCTTCTTGACCGCAAAGAAAACAACCTCTTACCTTACTCTTATCCTTTCCCCAGCAATGGGCAACATCATGCCCTGACTGCTTACACGCAGAATAGATTAAATTTTTCCCGGGATCACCTTGAATCGCATGCACCTGCTCCTTCTTCTGAGCTCCCAGCTTCTTAAAACATCTCTCAAAGGGGTGGCCTGACCGGCCATAGAAACTACAAACCCCCTTGCTCTTCTTTCTGCCAGCACTGGGTACCTGCGGGCTCTTTCCTTCAACCGATTTCCTCTTATCTTTTCTCATTTGCTGCCCTATTTTCTTCGCATTCTCAATTGCCTCAACTTTCAAAGCATATTCTACCACTCCCGCATAGCTCGTTTATCCGTAAGCACTTGCCAACTGCTGGACATCACTTCTCAGGCAACCAAGAAAATGCTTAACTCAATCTGCCTTGGAGCTTACCAACGCAGGGGCAAACCGACTCAGTTTGCTGAACTCGATCTCATACTCACTAACTGAGAGCTGCCTCTGCTTCAAGTGTAGGAAATCATTCATCAGGCGATCGCGCTCGACCGAAGGAAGAAATTTCCTTAGCAACAGTTCCTTGAATGTCTCCAAAGAGCATCCCTCTTTCAATCTCTCCTTCTCTCCCAGCCACCAACTCTTTACCAATCCCTTAAGCTGATAGGCGGCAATCATCACCCTCTGATTGGGGGTAACTCCATAATAGGAGAACATCTCCTCGATGGCTATGAGCCAATCATCCAAAACCATAAAGTCCGCCTTCCCATCCTAAGTAGATGGTCCAAGTCACTGGAAGTGTGATATGAATGTCATTTCCGGGGGCAACGCAGAAGGAGGTACTAGGGGAGTAGGAGGAATAGGAAAAGCTACGCCTACTGCAGGGTCCGGCACTCTCGGAGGTTGTCCTGCCATAACTACCAACAGGGACTGGATCTGAGTCTGCATACCCACCACCTGCCTAGACAAGGCTTCATTACTCTGCCACAGACTTTCAATCAATTCCTCTATATGCGCTCCAGAAGACTCACCCTCAGTCTGGGGAGTCGATCTCGTCAAAGGACGCCTCGCCATCCTATAATTTTATTCGCACGACTTAGATCCTAGGCCAACTGCTAGAACAAAACTACCCTGTATAAACAAACATACTTAAATATGAACTCTAACCGCTAAACTTGCTCTGCGATTTTTTTTACAATAATGATGTCATGCTTAATCTTGGATGGCTCATCACCACCATTCTAACTCATGTGCTTAGACCATGAATGCATGAATTTGTATCTCCTTTGACTCAAAACCATGTGTGTACATATGTCTTCATGCAAATCTTTAGCTTGGCACGTTGTGCTTATGCAATGTTATGCTATGCATCTTGTGCTATGCATTCTAAAAAAAGGCCTTAATGCATGCCATGAGCGATCGTACGCATAGCAATGTTATGCATCCCATACTACATAACATTGCATGCAACGAAAAAAATGAAAACTGCACACGTTCAGGAAAAAACTCTGGACTTTCGATTTTTAGAAAAAATCATAGCTTATGATGAAAGAAAAGCTAGTTATATTGAAAGGCCGTATCCCTCGGCAGTATGGATCAACTAGTCCACGATATATATATATATATATATATATATATATATATATATATATATATATATATATATATATATATATATATATATATATATATATTTATATATTCAGAGCAGAAAATACTTTAATTAAGTTGTTTTGACATCCTAAAGAAGCATAAGTGTCCCCGAGGGATGACTCATGGTATGCACGACTCTAAGGTTGGTGTAGTATATATAAAAAGATAGTCTTAACGCTTAAGGGAAAATAGTGCTTTAGTTCTGTAAACATGATGTGCATGAGATATATGTAGTAATATATTAGGGTTTTAAAAATACCTAACATGCAGCCTAGCATAAAACCTTCCCAGAAATAAGTAAACAATCTCAAATAGGCAAAAGTAGCAGTTATAGTTCATACCCAGCAACATAAGTAAGCCACCAGTGGGCGTCAACAACCTGACACGAACCCACTAGTGAGTATGCATGTCTATACAGAAAGGAAGAAAAACTACTTCACCATATGAGGAACAACAACCTCAGCTACCCAGGAGGCCACAAGCAAGCTCCACAAGAGCACTATCCCTCTAATTGGCTACAACCTAAACCTGAGGCATTCAAAAACAAATTACACCTCAGCAAGTAAAATAAAATTAAAGGAAGTGGAGCATTAGATTCATGAGCAATAAAAGAAGGGGTTTACCAGCCCTGCAATAAAATGTTATCAGTAGAGAAAAGGCATAACATTAAAAAGAAACACTGTCCAAAGAGCAGTAAAAGAACACCAATTGTGAACATAAATAACAACATGCTCTGCTAAGCACCTACAGCATCACCAAGGCATACCTATGCCAAAAGAAATAGCCACTAAAAAGGAAAGGAACTAACAGTCCTAATCTTTGTGAATTATTGGCCGTGGTGAAAACCTTGGGTCAGAGTGGGCGGCACAGCCCTCACCAACAACCAGACCCAAGAACACTCTAGGGTGAAAACAACTGGTGGCACTACAGGGTCCACACACCCAACCATACCATCCCAACATGGACTAGGTGGTGGTGGACACAACTCAGCACACACGATTCACCCCTTACAGAGCCCACAAAACCACACCACCTTCCAAAATCCACAAGTCGGCATGCAAAAACTAGTCGAACACCCAACACCCCCCCTAAGGAAGAAGCCATACTAACAGTCCTAAAGGAAAACACACCCAAGGCGATATAGTTGAGTTCACTTGACGCGGCGCTCAGTGGGTTACTCAACACCAAGCACTAACCACGGCATTGAGTGGGGTCACCCACTCAACGCAAGGAACATAGCCGAAAAAGGCCTAGCCATGGCGTTGAGTTGGTTCACCACACTCAATGCCAAACAGCTTCGACATTGAGTGAGGTCCACCCACTCAACGCTAAGTAACATAACCGCAGCAACAGGCTTTGGCGTTGAGTGAGCCTACCACACTCAAAGCCAAAATAGCCACGGCGTTGAGTGAGGTCGACTCACTCAATGCCAAATGACTTAACCACAAAAATAGGCTTTGGCGTTGAGTGAGTCCTCCACACTCAACGCCAAATCAGTCACGACGTTAAGTTAGGTCGACTCACTCAACGCCAAATAACTTAGCTGCAAAAACAGGCTTTGGCAACAGCCACGGCGTTGAGTGAGGTCAACTCACTCAACGCCAAATGACTTATCCGCAAAAACAGGCTTTGGCATTGAGTGAGTCCACCACACTCAATGCCAAAATATCCACGACGTTGAGTGAGGTCGACTCACTCAACGCCAAATGAATTAGCTGCAAAAACAACCATGGCGTTGAGTGAGGGAACCACATTCAATGCCAGGAGCCTAACATTCTAGGCGTTGAGTGAGCTACACTCAGTCAACGCTTTGACTTAGCCGCAAAAAGGACCATGGAGTTGAGTGAGCGCACCACACTATACGCAAGAAGCCTAACAGTCTAGGCATTGAGTGAGGTACACTCACTCAATGCTTTTGACTTAGCCTAAAATTCAGAAAAAATGGAGCTATCCTGTCCCCAGCCCACTCAACGCTTACTAACTAGAGAGTTGGAAAATTAATTCCAACCACTTCCTTCCTCCTACTCCCCAGCCATAGATACCAAAAACAAGCTGGGCTAACTTAGCAACCTAAAATAGGAGCTTTCATCCTCTACCTGGACCCAAAATAGTGAACAGAAAGAGAAAAGAAAGAAGAAAAATCAATTTAAAACTAGACAGTTTAGGTAAAACCTAGCTGAAATGAAACTGCAGCTACCCTAGCTTCTAGGAAGAGAGAATTAAGCTATAAAAAGAAGAATATAAGAGTAAGATTAAGTTTTGCAACGGTAAAGGGCACCACATACCTCTACCTCTAGGAAAACAGCAGCTATCTCCAAGGCTTGGCATGGGCGGCAAGATCGACCACCTAGAAGACCAAAGCTAAAGATTTGAGGAAGAAGAAGAGAAAACCAGAAAAACCCTAGCTCTTAAAGACAACCCTAGAATAAGAGATACTTACCTAGGAAGGAAGATCTAGGTTAGAGCAGTCTAGATCCGCCATTAACCGAGAAAAACGGGCTCTAAATCGATAGAAATTGTCGGCCGGAGCCCCTAGTTCTTCCGTCGCTTTATTCCTTCCGCAGGAAGATAACCGCCAGCTTGGGGAAGATGAAACCCGATAGCACTAAAGAAATGTTATAAAAACTCACACTCCACTCAGCTGGCTATCTAATATGCATATATTTATAATAAATTCAGCCACTACAAATTTAGTTACAAAATATATATACATATATATATATAAATATCAAGCTAGCCTGAACACTAAGCTCGACCACTTAGCCAAAAAAACAGCAGCAACCAATGCCTCTTATTTTGATAGTCTATATGATAATAGCTTAATGTACACAACCATCTAGCAAACAAATAATTAACAGGATATAATCTAATATCAGTCAATTAAATAAAACGTCAAAACGACGCGAAAACAAATTACCTCAGAATTCAACGAAACTCGCACCGTAGCTAAACACCCATATTACGAAACGAACTGCAAAGTCGAAAACAACACCCGACGATCAAACACTCGGGCTATCACATCTCGAAGCCAAAAAACAAGCATCCCCCGAGAGGCCTCACCGAGTCACCAAAACAGACCCGGCTTGCTAGGGGATCTTGCAAACAGGATACTCAAGGAACCTAAAGGGCTAAGACCACGCTCTAACAACGGCAAAAGGCAAGAAATGTGTCATCGTAATGACAAACAACGATCAAACAAAACACACAAAAAACGGGGGCGTTACATTCAACGTCTCCTCCCTCAAGAGAGCTTTACTTTGGCTGGAGTAGCAGATTACGAATAAAGATGGGCCTATAGCTTCTGAAGGATCGGTGCACCTGGAGCCAATCCGGATAGACGATATTGGGATACGAGTCTTACGGCTCAATAAGATTCCGCTGGTCAAGGTCTTGTGGAGTAATCATGGACAAGAGCAGCACACGTGGGAGCTGTAGGACTTGATACTTCAAAGGTACCCGAAACTTTTCACATCAGGTATTCCCTTTAACTTGAAATCTCGTAAGCCTAACTTGAATTTCGAGGACAAAATTTTTATTTTTATTTATTGGGATTTGTAACATACATCAGACTTCTAGACCCCTAGGATGGTTTTGTCATGACTGGGTCATGACAAACCCTGGGAAGTACCAAAGGGTTTGGGTGAACCTGGGAATTAGAGTGTGAACCACCTTGTTCTTCAAATAGAAGAATTCTAATTACTAGTTTAGGGGTGACTATTTGGCTTCACCATTACCCTATGACCCTATAATGGCACCCTTAACCCTAGGGAACGTCAATGGGTCACCAAGGACCCATGTGGGTCAACCAAAGAGGCTAAGTTGACCTAAGTCAACCCTAGCCCTAAAAAGGTCAAAGTGCCCTAACTTAGGGTCAAGTAGCCTTCAAAATGCCAACCAACCCTACCCAACCCTTCCTAAACCTTATGGGAGGCCAATGGGTAACCAAGAACCCATTAGGGTCAACCCAAAAGGTCAATTTTACCAAGGTCAACTCAATCCTTTAAATAGGTCAAACTAGCTCAAATGGGCTAACTCAAGCTCAAGCCCAATCCCCCTTAGGCTATACTTATTTCCATGAATAATTTGGGGTTTAGTGGGGTGGCTTAAGGATGAAATAGTCATCAAAATTCGGCCATGGTGACTAGGAGAGAGAAAGCTCCATTTTTCCCTTTAGTGGAGGAGAGAGAAAGTGAGAAAGGAGGCCATTCATGGCCAAGGGAGACAAAGGGCCTTTCCATTTGATTCCAAAAGGCTGGATAAATTCCCCCTTATCAGTTTTGAGGAGTTGAACAGCCATGGCCAGCCACCAAAGTGGCTGAAATCAATTTCTCCAATAAGGAAGAGAGAGAAAGAGGAGAGAAGGCCATTAATGGCCATGGGAGATCAAGAGTTCCACTCCTCACATCCAAAGGCTTGATACATTCCCCCTCATTAGTTTAGAGGAGTTTAACAGCCATGGCCGACCCCTTAGGTGGCTAGATGTAGGGAATTTCAGTTGGCCGAAATTTCACCTTAATGGCCATTAATTGCAATTGGTGCTTGACCCCTCCCCTCCCTCATTTTGCTATTTTAAAAGATTCCCCAAGGTTATAGGAGACATTTCCACCCTTTACCTGAAGAAATTGAGCTAGTTGGATGTGTAGTTGCAGAGCACCGAAATCTCCATCACCGAAAATGGTGGAACGATGGTCGGCCCGACATCAGCCCTCTACTAAGGTCCTCCCCTACTCCTTTCTGCATGGGTTAGAATCTTAGATAATTTAGGAGAGAAATCGGGCTTAATTGAGCCCGATTGGGATAAAAAAATTCCATATTTTCCATGGTTTTTCTATCTCTCGGATTCACCAGAAACCACACCTCCAGCGCCGCACAGCCGCCCGGCGATAGCCCCCACCTCAACGGAGGTGGTGGTGGTGTCCTGCAAGGGAGGTGGCTGGGTGGCCTAAAAATGGACATGGAAGGTGATCGAGGTCGGGCCGATCATATTCATTGGCTGGAGGAAGAAGAAAGCCAGGAGCCACTCGATTTGCTTTAAGATCTTTGGTAGATCTAATATATTAAATTTTAATTAATGTATTTTCTGCGACATAATATCACCTGCTTTGGAATTTAAATTTGAAATACCTCGAGGCCTATTCAGAAAAGGTTGTCAACGTGAAACTGGTAGCACTATGTGTCTAGTTTATGCTAAAATTAGTTTGAACAAATTTGGAGTTCAGGTCAGGCCACCACAATCATTTTGGTGAGGTCTATACCTAGGTTCGATCAGATATTTTTTGGGGTGCCCCAATCAATCCTGACCTCCAAATGACTTAAAATTTGGAGCATGAGCCATTAATATCGAGACTTATAACATAACAAAAAATGGGAATTTTTACAAAACATTTTCCTAATGTTTTTGTAGAAATTTAATAATCCATATATGAATTATTTAAGGCGTTTATTGGCCTCTAAACCCACCAACAATTTTGGTGTCTGACCCGTAGTATAATGGCATGACTATGATAAAAATCTCAGCCCAATTAGGTTAGATTTGAGTAGGTTTTAATGAGACCAAAGTGTGGCCCTTTATGGGTTAATTAGGGCCAGAGTGAGATTGGGTCATGGAGGGGCCAATTCTTACCCAAAGGGGTTGGGACTTTGGCCAGAGCCCCATGGTTAGTTTAAGCACCCTAACATGGAGTTTATGGTGGATTAGGGTGAGTTTGCCCTAGGACCCAGTTCAAACCCTAAGGTTGAACTTTGGGGGTTTGTGAAGGACATGTTGTGATATATCCATGTGTGGACCCTCTGTTTAGTCCATGTGTTCTTAGGGTGGTGAAATGCCCTAGTAAGGAATTTGGTGATATTTAGACTTAGGAACACAACTTAAACAAATTAGGGATAGTTTAGGCCTATACATTTTATGAAAATATTGAAGGGTGATATAATCGTAGTTCGTTATGAGATTTTTGTAGGAGTAATCTATAGTAATTGTAACTTTTGAAATTTATTATAGGATTTTTAGAATATAACCCGAGTATCGGAAGTGAACTCGCAAACACCACTAATATATGCAAAAAGAGATGTCAAAAGTAGGTAAATTTAAAATATAACACGAGTACCTGAAGTGAACTTACGGACACCAGTTATTCTCTGCAAAAGAGTAGTAAAAAAAAGGTAAATTTAAAATATAATGTGATTACCTAAAGTGAACTCGCGAACACCTGCTAATCTCTACGAAGAAGAAGTCAAAAATAGGTAAATTTAAAATATAATGTGTGTACCTGAAGTGAACTCGCAAACACCTGCTAATCTCTACAAAAGATAAATCAAACGAAGGTAAATATAAAATATAATATGAGTACTTGAAGAGAATTCGCAAACACCTCCTAATTTCTTCAAAAGAAAAGTCAAAAGCCGGTAAATTTAAAATAAAATACGGGTTCCTGAAGTTAATTCAAGAACACCTGACAATCTTTACAAAAGAGAAGTGAAATGCAGAAAACTTTAAAATATAACACGAGTACCTTAAGTGAACTCGCGAACACATGCTAATCTCTTAAAAATAGAAGTCAAAAGTAGGCAAATATAAAATATAATGCGGTTACCTGAAATGAACTTGCGAACACCTGTTAATCTTGGTAAAAGAGAAATCAAAAGAAGGTAAATATAAAATTTTATGCAGGTACCTTAGGCTAATTCACAAAAACCTGTTAATCTCTGCAAAATAGAAGTAAAAAACATGTACCGTTAAAATATAACATGAGTACCTGAATTGAACTTGTGAACACCTGCTAATATCTTTAAAATAGAAGTAAAAAGAAGTTAAATTTAAAATATAACTCGAGTACCTGAAGTGAACTCGCGAATACCTGCCGATATCTATAAACGAGAAATCAAAAGTAGGTAAATTTAAAATATAATGCGAGTACTTCAAGCAAAGTCGCAAATAACTGCTAAACTCTATACAAGAAAAGTCAAAAGCATGTTAATATAAAATATAACACCAGTACCCAATGTGAACTCGTAAACACCTACTAATCTCTGAAACGGAGAAGTCAAAAGTTGAAAATTTTAAAATATAACTCGAGTTCCTGAAGTGAAATTGAGAACACCTGCTAATTTCTTGAAAAGAGAAGTCAAAACCAAATAATCTTAAATTATAACCTGAGTACCTGATGTGAACTCGCGAACAACTGCTAATCTCTTCAAAAGTGATGACAAAAGTAGGTAAATTTAAAATATATTGGGAGTGCCTAAAGTAAACTCGTGAACACATACTAATCTCTACAAAAGAGAAATAAAAAGTTAGTAAATTTAAAATATTATGCGAGTACTAGAAGAGAACTCATGAACACCTATAAAAATATGAAAAAAGATAAATCAAAAGCAATTAAATTTAAAATATAATGTGAGTACCTGAAGTCAATTCACGAACACCTGATAATCTCTATAGAAGAGAAGTAGAACCAGGTAAACTTAATATATAATGTGATTACTTGAAGTGGACTCGTGAACAGCTACTAATCTCTAAAAAAGAGATGTTAAAAGTAGGTAAATTTAAAATATAATATGAGTACCTGAAGAGAACACGTGAAAACCTGTTAATCTCTGCCAAAGAGAAGCCAAAAGAATGTAAATTTATAATATTGTGCGAGTACCTGAATTAAACTCGTAAACACCTACTAATCTCAATAAAGGAGAAGTTAAAAGCAGGTAAATTTAAAATAAAATGCAAGTACCAGAAGTGATCTCGCAAACACTTGCTAATCTCTGCCAAAGAAAAGTCAAAAGAAGATAAATTTAGAATATAACATGAGTACCTGAATTGAACTCGCAAACACCTACTAATCTCGAGGACTAGATACTTCAAAGGTACCCGAAACTTTTCACATCAGGTATTCCCTTTTACTTGAAATCCCGTAAGCCTAACTTGAATTTCGAGGACAAAATTTTTATTTTTATGTATTGGGATTTGTAACATACATCAGACTTCTAGACCCCTAGGATTGTTTTGTCATGACTGGGTCATGACAAACCCTGGGAAGTACCAAAATATTTGGGTGAACCTAGGAATTAGAGTGTGAACCACCTTGGTCTTCAAATAAAAGAATTCCAATTACTAGTTTAGGGGTGACTATTTGGCTTCACCATGACCCCATGACCCTATAATGGCACCCCTAACCCTAGGGAACGTCAAAGGGTCACCAAGGACCCATGTGGGTCAACCAAAGAGGCTAAGTTGACCTAAGTCAACCCTAGCCCTAAAAAGGTCAAAGTGTCGTAACTTTGGGTCAAGTAGCCTTCAAAATGCCAACCAACCCTACCCAACCCTTCCTAGACCTTAAGAGAGGCCAATTGGTAACCAAGAACCCATTGGGGTCAACCCAAAAGGTCATTTTTACCAAGGTCAACTCAATCCTTTAAATAGGTCAAACTAGCTCAAATGGGCTAACTCAAGCTCAAGCCCAATCCCCCTTAGGCTATACTTATTTCCATGAATAATATGGGGTTTAGTGGGGTGGCTTAAGGATGAAATAGTCATCAAAATTCGGCCATGGTGACTAGGAGAGAGAAAGCTCCATTTTTCCCGTTAGTGGAGGAGAGAGAAAGTGAGAAAGGAGGCCATTCATGGCCAAGGGAGACAAAGGGCCTCTCCATTTGATTCCAAAAGGCTGAATAAATTCCCCCTTATCAGTTTTTAGGAGTTGAACAGCCATGGCCAGCCACCAAAGTGGCTGAAATCAATTTCTCCAATAAGGAAGAGAGAGAAAGAGGAGAGAAGGCCATTAATGGCCATGGGAGATCAAGAGTTCCACTCCTTAAATCCAAAGGCTTGATACATTCCCCCTCATTACTTTAGAGGAGTTTAACAGCCATGGCCGACCCCTTAGGTGGCTAGATGCAGGGAATTTCAGTTGGCGAAATTTCACCTTAATGGCCATTAATTGCAATTGGTGCTTAACCCCTCCCCTCCCTCATTTTGCTATTTTAAAAGATTCCCCAAGGTTATATGAGACATTTCCACCCTTTACCTGAAGAAACTGAGCTAGTTGGATGTGTAGTTGCAGAGCACCGAAATCTCCATCACCGAAATGGTGGAACGATGGTCGGCCTGACATTAGCCCTCTACTAAGGTCTTCCTCTACTCCTTTCTGCATGGGTTAGAATCTTAGATCATTTAGGAGAGAAATCGGGCTTAATTGAGCCCGATTGGGATAAAAAAACTCCATATTTTCCATGGTTTTTCTAACTCTCGGATTCACCGGAAACCACACGTCCAGCGGTCGCACCGCCGCCCGGCGATAGCCACCACCTCAACGGAGGTGGTTGTGGTGTCCTGGAAGGGAGGTGGCTGGGTGGCCTACAAATGGACATGGAAGGTGATCGAGGTCAGGCCGATCATATTCATTGGCTAGAGGAAGAAGAAAGTCAGGAGCCACTCGATTTGCTTTAAGATCTTTGGTAGATCTAATATATTAAATTTTAATTAATGTATTTTCTGCGACATAATATCACCTGCTTTGGAATTTAAATTTGAAATACCTCGAGGCCTATTCAGAAAAGGTTGTCAACGTGAAACTGGTAGCACTATGTGTCTAGTTTATGCTAAAATTAGTTTGAACCAATTTGGAGTTCAGGTCAGGCCACCACAGTCATTTTTGTGAGGTCTATACCTATGTTCGATCAGATATTGTTTTGGGTGCCCCAATCAATCCTGACCTCCAAATGACTTGACTTTTGAAGCATGATCCATTTATATCGAGACTTATAACATAACCAAAAATGGGAATTTTTACAAAACATTTTCCTAATGTTTTTGTAGAAATTTAATAATCCATGTATGAATTATTTAAGGCGTCTATTGGCCTCTTAACCCACCAAAAATTTTTTTGTCTGACCCGTAGTATAATGGCATGACTATGATAAAAATCTCAGCCCAATTAGGTAAGATTTGAGTAGGTTTTGATTAGACAAAAGTGTGTCCCTTTATGGGTTAATTAGGGCCAGAGTGAGATTGGGTCATGGAGGGGCCAATTCTTACCCAAAGGGGTTGGGACTTTGGCCAGAGCCCCATGGTTAGTTTAAGCACCCTCACATGGAGTTTATGGTGGATTAGGGTGAGTTTGACCTAGGACGCAGTTCAAACCCTAAGGTTGAACTTTGGGGGTTTGTGAAGGACATGTTGTGATATATCCATGTGTGGACCCTCTGTTTAGTCCATGTGTTCTTAGGGTGGTGAAATGCCCTAGTAAGGAATTTGGTGATATTTAGACTTAGGAACATGACTTAAAATAATTAGGGATAGTTTAGGCCTATACATTTTATGAAAATATTAAAGGGTCATATAATCTTAGATCGTTATGAGATTTTTGTAGGAGTAATCTATAGTAATTGTAACTTTTGAAATTTATTGTAGGATTTTTAGAATATAACCCGAGTATCGGAAGTGAACTCGCAAACACCGCTAGTATATGCAAAAAGAGATGTCAAAAGGAGGTAAATTTAAAATATAACACGAGAACCTGAAGTGAACTTGCGGACACCAGTTATTCTCTGCAAAAGAGTAGTAAAAAAAGGTAAATTTAAAATATAATGTGATTACCTAAAGTGAACTCGCGAACAGCTGCTAATCTCTACAAAAAAGAAATCAAAAATAGGTAAATTTAAAATATAATGTGTGTACCTGAAGTTAACTCGCAAACACCTGCTAATCTCTACAAAAGATAAATCAAACGAAGGTAAATATAAAATATAATATGAGTACTTGAAGAGAATTCGCAAACACCTCCTAATTTCTTCAAAAGAAAAGTCAAAAGCCGGTAAATTTAAAATAAAATGCGGGTTCCTGAAGTTAATTCAAGAACACCTGACAATCTTTACAAAAGAGAAGTGAAATGCAGAAAACCTTAAAATATAACACGAGTACCTTAAGTGAACACGCGAACACATGCTAATCTCTTAAAAATAGAAGTCAAAAGTAGGCAAATATAAAATATAATGCGGTTACCTGAAATGAACTTGCGAACACCTGTTAATCTTGGTAAAAGAGAAATCAAAAGCAGGTAAATTTAAAATTTTATGCATGTACCTTAGGCTAATTCACAAAAACCTGTTAATCTCTGCAAAATAGAAATAAAAAACTTATACCGTTAGAATATAACATGAGTACCTGAATTGAAGTTGTCAACACCTGCTAATATCTTTAAAATAGAAGTAAAAAGAAGTTAAATTTAAAATATAACTTGAGTACCTAAAGTGAAGTCACGAATACCTGCCGATATCTATAAACGAGAAATCAAAAGTAGGTAAATTTAAAATATAACGCGAGTACTTCAAGCAAAGTCACAAATAACTGCTAAACTCTATACAAGAAAAGTCAAAAGCATGTTAATATAAAATATAACACCAGTACCCAATGTGAACTCACAAACACCTACTAATCTCTGCAATGGAGAAGTCAAAAGTTGAAAATTTTTAAATATAACTCGAGTTCCTGAAGTGAACTTGAGAACACCTGCTAATTTCTTGAAAAGAGAAGTCAAAACCAAATAAACTTAAATTATAACCTGAGTACCTGATGTGAACTCGCGAACAGCTGCTAATCTCTTCAAAAGTAATGACAAAAGTAGGTAAATTTAAAATATATTGGGAGTGCCTAAAGTAAACTCGTGAACACATGCTAATCTCTACAAAAGAGAAATAAAAAGTTAGTAAATTTAAAATATTATGCGAGTACTAGAAGAGAACTCTTGAACACCTATAAAAATATGAAAAAAAGATAAATCAAAAGCAATTAAATTTAAAATATAATGTGAGTACCTGAAGTCAATTCACGAACACCTGCTAATCTCTATAGAAGAGAACTAGAACCAAGTAAACTTAATATATAATGTGATTACTTGAAGTGGACTCGTGAACAGCTACTAATCTCTAAAAAAGAGATGTTAAAAGCAGGTAAATTTAAAATATAATATGAGTACCTGAAGAGAACACGTGAAAACCTGTTAATCTCTGCCAAAGAGAAGCCAAAAGAATGTAAATTTATAATATTGCACGAGTACCTGAATTAAACTCGTAAACACCTACTAATCTAAACAAAGGAGAAGTTAAAAGCAGGTAAATTAAAAATAAAATGCAAGTACCAGAAGTGATCTCGCAAACACCTGCTAATCTATGCCAAAGAAAAGTCAAAATAATATAAATTTAGAATATAACATGAGTACCTGAATTGAACTCGCAAACACCTACAAATCTCTGCAAGAGATAAGTAAAGTGTAGGTAAATTTAAAATATAATGCGAGTACTAGAAATGAACTCTCGAACACCTGCTAATCTTTGCAAAAGAGAAATCAAAAGCAGGTAAATTTTAAATATAACATGAGTACATAAAGTAAATTCATGAACACCTGCTAATCTCTACAAAAGTAAAGTCAAAAATTGGTAACTTTAAAATATAATGTGAGTACCTGAAGTGAACTTGCGAACACTTGCTAATCTCTTCAAAAGACATGTCAAAAGCTAGTAAATTTAAAATATAACCTGAATACCATAAGTGAACTCGCGAACATCTACTAATCTATGGGAAGGAGAAATAAAAAGCAGGTAAATTTTAAATATAACCCGAGTACCTGAAGTGAACTCTCGAATACCAACTAATATCTATAAAAGAGAAATCAAAAGTAGGTAAATTTAAAATATAATGCGATTACCATAAGTCAATTCACGAACACCTAATATAATCTGCAAAAGAGAAGTAAAAAACTGGTAAATTTAAAATATAACGTGAGCTCCTAATGGAATCTCGTGAGCACTTGCTATTCTCTGCCAAAGAGAAATAAAAAGCAAGTAAATTTAAAATATAACGCGAGTACCTGAATAATTCACGAACACTTGCTAATCTCGTCAAAAGAGAAGGAAAAAAAAGGTTACATTAAAATATAATGTGAGAATTGGAGGTGAACTCGCGAACACCTGCCAGTCTTTTTAAAAGAGAAGTCAAAAGTAGGTTAATTTAAAATATAACCCGAGTTCATGAAGTGAACTTGCGAACACCTGCTAATCTCTGCAATGGAGAAATCAAAAGTGGGTAAATTTAAAAAATAATGAGAGTAACTGAAGTGAACTCACAAAAACCAGCTAATCTCTATATAAGACAAATCAAAAGAAGGAAAAAATTAAAATATAACCCGAGTACCTGAAATCAATTCACGAACACTTGCTAATATCTACAAAAGAGAAGTCAAAAATAGGTAACTTCTAAATATTACATTAGTACCGGATAAGTCAATATTAACAGTTATTTTAATATAGTTTTTATTTAATAAATACTTATATTAAATTTAGTTTTTATTAATATTGTTATTAAAATAGTTTCTTTTCATATGTAAGGTTAATTTGGGCTGCCATTATGAATTTGGAGCTTGTAGGACTGATCAGGAGAAGAAACTGAGGAAAACTAGAAAAATGCCATTTAAATGCTCCGGTCAAGGGCGTGACTGATGTAGGCTTACACGTTGATACTGAAATATATCTACGGACGCACAAGAATATCCCTCTACGAACCAAATTATACACTCACACATTCGATCTACACAGCACCACGTAATTAATTTTATAAATTTTATACTAACGTATGGGTAGCCAAACTGATTAGGAACGAACAAGGGCTATAAGTCAAAGTTCTTTCCCGCTAAAGGGACCTACACAGTCTGAACGAGCGATGTTGTACCAAAAGAGATCTACCAAATAAAATATGATTTAGAAAAGCTAGATCTCTCCCAACAAAAGAAAACGAAGGTTCGCCAAACCCTTTTGAAATTAAATCAATTAAGAAAATCACAAACCGAGTGAAGAAAACCACGATGAATTAATGCTATCAAAATTCAACGCCACGGATTTCCACTACACGAATATCTAGGAAAAAGAAATCACACGAAGGTAGGAATTTTTCGTTACCCAACCAGAATGGATTATTCTGATTATCTCTACATCGATCACTCTTCAACGTCTCCGTCATAGTCACGTCGGAAGGAGAGGAAACCTGTCCGCCTTCGTCGCTTCACGCCGGAGTTGGAATCCACAAGGAAGCAACCTTTATTGGCTTGGCCGAATTATCTTTAATGGAGGGTGGTGCTCATTGTTTTTACAAGTGGAGGTGGTGGGGTGGTTGGCGGCTAAGAAGGATTATGCTAGGGGAGAGGGGGAGAAGGCCTTTTCCAAAATTTCAAGAGGGGAGAGGAGGAGGAAATGAATTTTCAAAGAGGGGAAGAGAGAGGAGGAGGGGAAATTCAAATTTTTGAATTCTTGGTTTTCAATTTTTCATTCTCTAATTATTCCTTCATAACATGGCTATATATAGCCTACACCACTCAATTTCCCTCCATTCAAAATTCAAAATTCAAAATTAAAGTTATAATGATTATATGCACCCATCATAATACAACAAATGAAATAATTAAAACAACCTATGGTGGTTATAAGCACTCATCACTACATGAATTATTTAAATGCAATAAAAATAAAAATTCTAAAATAAAATAAAACATGAAAATGGCTTAATAATTAATAATAATAATTAATAAATTAATATTAATTATTAATATATTGGTTTGCATTCAGGACAGAAATTATGGCGATGCTCCACATGGTCATTCGTAAGCACACCGTCGCCATCTTTAAAACATTGCAGGTCATCATCTCCATCAATCCTCCCCCACTCAAAAGTACTTATCACCGATGTGTTGGGTTGAATGCACCAGTGCAGGAGAGCAACATCCAAAAGAGCCACCTCCGATCTAGTAATCCAAGAGTCATCGGAGGCCGGAAGATCACGCCATCGAATCAAGGAGTGGCAAACATCACCACATGAAAAGGAGACCACTTCAACCTGGAGTATCCTATCATGCAAAAATTTTGTCCTGGGGACCCTTGGAAAAGCATTAGGCAATAAAGGAAGATAAGTTTCTACATAACCTACCAACGTACCTCCACTGAAGTCCGATGAAAAGACCGATCCAGGCACAAAATCACTACCCAAACCATAAGAGAGTAGGTGTAACCAAACGTACAGTCAGATAATTCAAGTGGTGGAGAGACATATAGCATTAAATCAGAAACATTAAAAATAGGGGTATTACCCTAATCAGTGGAAAACTTCAAACGACATGCATGTTCTCCTAATTACATTAATATTCGCAAAAGGTCAAGCTCACTAACTTGCCAAATTTCTATAGTGCCTGAAGGCAACCATTCAGGGACAAGACGCACCAAAACGAAATCACAAATCATATAGTTCGACGCTCTTCTATGTAAACTAGCATGAAATTTATAAAATATAATTTGTATGGCTAGCGCTTCACTAAAGTGCTTATGTAAAATATGATCATAGAGAGCATAATCTAGCGCAAAATTACTTGATTTATTAGTTGGAGTTAACTGAACTAATTTAGGTGGCACTAACGGAACTACATCAGGTGGCACTAACGAAACTACATCAGGTGGCACCAATAGAACTAAATCAGGAGGCACCAACAAAACTAAATAAGGTGGCACAGTAGACGACCTCATCATAAACAAATAATCAAAGACTTGATTATTCTTAAGAATTCGGGAGGATAAAGAATTAGTAATTATTATATCGTGACCGAACACAAAATCTATTAACGCACTTCGAGACATGTCCAAAGGAGGCGCCGGCAAGGGTGGCACAATAAAATGTCTCGGATCAGGCATAACAAATTCATATCCTAAAGGGTCCGCTAGTCCGGTCAATGGATCAGGAGGGAGGGTCCGCAAAATTAAAACTTGGAGAGAGTTAAGGTTAAATTTAGTTTCACGTGATGGAGTTAGCATCAGGGGATGCTCATCCGGGTCTACTTCAATAACGTCTTCAGATAGTAAAACTCTCTCACTAGGAAAATCTTCCAACTCCCTAAACACGTCACCCAATTCAAAACAGTAAAGGTCTCTAAAATGGGCACAACAATATGTCTCGGACTAAAAATGACAATATCATTTCCTAACAAGTCATCTAATTGAGTCAAGTGAACTGGAGGGAGAGTCGACATGGTCGATTTAGGAGGAGGAGTTAAATCATACTCACAGTCAAAACACGGATTTAACATCCATGAAAAATCCTCCGGTAAGCAATCAAAATCAATGGGAAGATCAAACAGTGGATTCGTCCTCACAGAAAACTCAGCTAGATAGTCATCACCTAACTCACTCTTAGATAAACATTCATCACATGAGTACTCTACCAACTCAGCCAAAATGTCTTCAAACCCACTAGATATTTCATCCAAATCAGGATCAATAACGGTCTCAATAGTAGGCAAAATCGAACTCGACAAAATTTCTAATCCACATTGGTCTTCAGGCAAAGGAGATAACATCAAAGAAATATCTTTCGGGTCCTCAGCACTACCGTCATCCAAAAGTAACCCTCTTACACAAGTAAAAGCTTCCAAAACAACAAAACCTTCGCTAACCAAATCTTCCCATGAAGTAGATACATCGTATAAATAAGGATAGAGGATTGGGAAAATTGAATCATGGGGAGAATCTAAATTTGCTTGAACCTCAAGCAACGATGATAAAATCAATGAACTATCTCCCAGAGGTGCATCACTAAGATCATCCCAAGGTGACTCTTCCATAACTACTAAAACATCTACCAACACTGGGTCAACCGAAGACTCCATGATATTCAAGGGAGACGCTTAAGAATCATCGTTGAAGGAATGCGGAGATGATTCCTCAGAGGAGAAATCCTCATCAAGGTTACTAGGGTAACCAATCTCCTCATCATCACTCAGATCTTCACTAATAATGTCTTCGCACTCAGCGGCGGGCTCAGCCCTAGACACTACGTCAGACTCATCCGAAGAGTCAACAACTTTATCTAACAACTCACGGGGAGACTCTAAAGAGACTACGGGCATAGTTGGAATAGGACAAACGTTAGGGCCAATGCTAGATATATCCTTATCCTCATGTGTCATCATCGCCTGACTAACCATACTGATAGGAACACTCTCAGCCTGCAGGCTCATGGCATTCCTAGCAATCACATCTATCGAACTAAGGATAGGGGTCCAAAGCTTCTTATTTCCTCCATCGGTAGGTGCAGGTATACTACGGGTAGCTCTACCATCCTGGGAGGAAGGTCTAACTCAAAGGGATAAGTCACTCCTGTGATAAAAAATGGGTCTAGTGCCTTAGAGGGGAGAAATAAGATCATGAGACGTCCGAGTATGGGAGTACGAGGGGACGTACTGATTTAACATAGGCGATGTCTTAGGCGGCGAATCACTTAGATAATAAGAAATTTGGGAATGATAGTAGGGAGGGTAATACTCATCCGTTAATAAATTCTTCATAATCTGCCACCCTACATGTGAGTCGTCGAGTGACTTCCCAAAGCTTCTCTCCTCATTGATCCAGAAGGTTTAGGCTCGACCAAATAATTGGAGTCTCGTAACAGGAATCCTGTTGGGGTTCTACAATATGATATAGATCAAAATAACGTTCCATATCCTTCACCCAACATAAAAACACTCGCGGTCCACCTATCCCATTATAAGTCGGAGCAGGAACTCTAAGTTGTGCTATTAAATCCTTAATATCAACACATTGGCGCTTCATCTCCTTGCGAAATGCATTATTCGAGGCAAGTAAGGGAAGGGGACTAACGTCGAATGCCATGCTAGTGAGAAATGGAGAGAAAACTCGACCCGGATTGTGTGCACATACAAAGAAAAGGGTACCTGAACAACTAACTCTAAGAAAGATGGAATTTTAACCCGCCTAATAGCTAGGGTGAAAATATATATTTTTGGTTTGCTGGCAGGAAATATCAAGGCGGTTATTAAAAAAAAAATTTGAAATTTGCTGAAAAATAAGAAATTTAGACCGCTATTTGCATACAAGAATTTTTTTTTGTTAATTTTGCAAAACTAGGTTCATACAAAGTGCATGTTAACGTGCTAAATAAGAGGGGGATGGTGCCAATTAGGAAATTGAAATGAACCTCCCTCTGATACCAAATTGATGGAGGCTTGCACGTCTACACTAAAATGTATCTACGGACGCACAAGAATATCCCTCTACAAACCAAATTCTACACTTGCACATTCGATCTACGCAGCATCACGTAATTAATGTTATCAATTTTATACTAGCGTATGGGTAGCCAAAACGATTAGGATCGAACAAGGGCTATAGGCCAAAGTTCTTTCCGGATAAAGGGACCTACACGGTCCGAACAAGCGGTGTTGTACCAAAAGAGATCTACCAAATAAAATACGATTTGGAAAAGATTGATCTCTCCCAACAAAAGAAAATGAAGGTTCGCCAAACCCTTTTGAAATTAAATCAATCAATAAAAACACAAATCGAGCGAAGAAAACCACGACAAATTAATGCTATCAAAATTCAACGCCAAGGATTTCCACCACAAGAATATCTTGGAAAAAGAAATCACACGAAGGTAGGAATTTTTTGTTACCCAATCGGAATGGATTATTTCCATTATCTCTGCGTGGATCACTCTTCAATGTCTCCGTCAGAATCACGTTAGAAGGAGAGGAAACTTGTCCGCCTTCGTCGCTTCACATCGGAGTTGGAATCCATAAGGAAGCAACCTTTATTGGCTTGGCCGAATTATCTTCAATGGAGGGTGGTGCTCATTTTTTTTGCAAGTGGAGGTGGTGGTTTGGTTGGTGGCTAAGAAGGTGGATGCTAGGGGAGAGGGGAGAAGTCCTTGGCCGAAATTTCAAGAGGGGAGAAGAGGAGTAAGAGATTTTTCCAAGAGGGGGAGAGAGAGGAGGAGGGGAAATTCAAATTTTGAATTCTTGGTTTTCAATTTGTCATTCTTTAATTATTCCTTCATAATATGGCTATATATAGCCTACACCACTCAATCTCCCTCCATTAAAAATTCAAAATTCAAAATTCAAAATTAAAGTTATGATGGTTATATGCACCCATCATAATACAGGAAATGAAATAATTAAAACAACCTATGGTTGTTATAAGCACCCATCATTACATGAATTATTTAAATGCAATAAAAATAAATATTCTAAAATAAATTAAAACATGAAAATGGCTTAATAATTAATAATAATAAATAATAAATTAGTATTAATTATTAATATATTGGTTTGTGTTAGGGACAGAAATTATGGTGATGCTCCATATGGTCATCCATAAGCACGCCGTCGCCATCGTTAAAATGTTGCGAGCCGTCGTCTCAATCAGTGACCTTCAAGTCAAGGGCATGACTAGAAGTCTTGACCCATCCAGAAACTCCAGATTTAGATTCCACGTCAGATTAAATCTATATGCCTCAGACACGAGCGTGACCTCCAAGTCACGGGCGTGACTAGAAGGCATGACGATCAGGCGTGCCGCGCCTTTTGATGCCAGTTTTCGATCCATAATTTTCATATTACACGGATTAGGTCACGGGCGTGACCTAGGGGAATGACTTCTTCAGCATTGCCTTATTAACTCTCGCTATTTCTCCTTTCCACCATTTCCAGAAATACTAAGGACACGCCCTAGGTCACAGAAGTGACCCAGGGGCGTGAACCCCAAAACATCAATTTTGGCATTTTTCTCCCAACATTCCCGGGCTTTAAATAGGATGGTTTCGCACCTTACACACCTCTTAGTCACGGGCTTGACCGAGGGGCGTGACTCTCTAGAAAAATTCCTATAAATTACAGATTGAGCTAGTAGCTGAAAAAACATCTAAGAGTATCTAGGAGTCAATTAGGAGTAGATTTTTTGCAGTTTTAGTAGTTTAATTTCATGTTCTTGCATTTCTTTCTTATATTTTTGAAAATCAATGTTTACTTTACTTTTTGCTAATTTCCAATTCAAGCACTTTATTTTCATGTTTTTCTTCTTCTTTTTATGTAACTCCTTCATCATGTTAAGTAGCTAATTTTAATTAGCTCTTTATCATGATGATCTTTGAATGAAATAAACTTATTTTTCAAACTCTCTTAATTTAACGCTTTGATTTACCTTTGATTTCAATTGTGTCGAATTAACTTTTCGATATTAGATCCATACCCTAGATTTACCGAGATGTTATGGATACGAATAGATCACTCAAAGGTAGAGGGATTTGAATGCTCTCCTTGAAAGAGTAAGACCTGAATCTTCTGTATTGGAGTAAATTCAAATGCTGGGGTTCACTTCTTTAAGCAACATGGGGGGTTTTGACTGGCCGAGAGGTCTTAATCAATCAACCTAAGTTTAGTCCAGAGCTTATTCTCGAGAGAGGCGCATTTGTAAATTGGAAACCTCCACGGTCGAAGTAGGTAATATAACATCCCTCAAACAACTAGACCACTAAGAGTGGTTTTATCATGACTAGATCATGATAAAATCCATGGAAGCTCAAGAGTCCAAGTGAACTTAGGCATGAAGGTGAAAACCACCTAGGTCTATAAATAGTAATTTCCAATTATCCACCCAAAGGGTTTGAATTTAAGGTCTCAACTTTACTCCAGGACCCCACCATAATGCCCCAAAGCCATTAGGAGTTCCACAGGGTCAGTAAGGACACATTGGAATCAACTAAAGAGGTCAAGTTGACTAAAGTCAACCCAAACCCTAAACGGGTTAAACTAACCTACATAGGGTAAATTGTCCTTCCCTTAGCAAAATTGACCCCACCTAGACCTTCCAAACTATTAAGGGAGGTCAATGGGTCACCAAGGACCCATTGGGGTCAACTAAAGAGGTCAAGTTTACCAAAGTCAACACTAGCACTAAAATGGTTAAAGTGCCCTAATTAAGGGTCACGTGGCCTCCAAGGTGCCAAACCAACCCTACCCAACCCTTCCTAGACCTTAGTGGAGGCCAATGGGTCAATAAGGACCCATTGGGGGCAACACAAAAGGTCAATTTTACCAAAGTCAACTCAACCATAGTTTAGGTCAAATTAGCTCAAGTGGACCTAACCTAGCCCAATCAACTTCGGCTAAGCCAAATTTGGGTGGCCCACCAGCCTTAGTGGCTGATATTTACCTAAAATGGTACTCAATTTTTGGAGGCGATGACTAGGAGAGAGAAACATCAAGTTGCTCCTTTATGGAGGAGAGAGAAAGGAAGAGGAAGAGGCCTTTCATGTCCAAGCAAGGTCGAGGGGCCTCCTCTCTTCATCTCCAATGGATTGATTCATTTCCTGCATCAGTTCTGTGAAGATAAAGGGGCTTTCTAGGCCGTTTCAGTTGTTGGGTGCACTGATCCACCACTTGGCCAAAATTGGTCTTTCAAGACCATTAATGGCAATTGATGCCATGACCACTCCTCTCCCACAATTGCTTCACTTAGCTTCACCAGGCTATTAGGATTCGTTTCAACTCTTTCCATAAATAAATAGAAGGCTCTGGTGTAGAAGTTGCAGAGCACCCAACAACACCACCACTAGCAATGGCGACATGGCGTTCGGCTCGACTGCAGCCACCCTAGAAGTTGCTATCCACTTCTTCTCTTCTAGTGGATAGATCCACTCTCCTTGTCGACTCGATTTGAGGTTAATTTGCTTGTATTAGGCTCACCCAAATCTCTAGTTTTGGAACTTTTAATTCCAATCTAAAATCCCTGTTCCGGCCACCTTCGGCCTGCCAACCACCACCCATCTCGGCCACCACCTCAACGAAGGTGGTGGTGGCACTGACCGACCGGGGAGAGGCGTAGGTGTCCGGGAAAACATGGTTGAATATTGCTCAGGATGAAGAAATCCTGGCTGTTATCTCCAGGAAGAATAAGCTAGGATGTCGTCCGTTCCTACTTTAGGATGTGTGCTGGCCGATCATAATATAATAGATTAAACTATTCATTTAATTCATTTTCTATCACATTATTTGAATTGTTTTGAAATAATTATTAAAAATACTTATAAGCCTTTTTTGAAAAAATGGTTAATATGAAAGTTGTAGCTTTTTGTGTCTAGTTTAAGTAAAAATTAGTTTCAACCAATTTGGGTCACTGGTCTGACCACAAAACCCCAAATAGGGAATGCTATACCTAGGGTTTACCAGACAAATATTTTTGTGTCCCCACTAAAATACTCATCTAAATGCTTTGAATTTTTGATAATAGGTTGGTCTCATCCATATCTCAGACATATAAAAAATTGGGAATTTTTGGAATATATTTTTCTATAGTTTTAGAAAACATTTAATAAATCATGTAGGATTTTATTAAGGGTTCTAATGACCTCAAAACCACCCAATATTTTGGTGGGTTAGCATTTGGGTCATATCATGACTCTAGTAAAAATCTCAGCCCATTTATGGTTCGTTTGAGTAGGAATTAGTGTAACCAAAAACTTGGTCCCTTAGGGGTAAAATTCGGGCGAGTGTAAAGTTGGTGGGTTGAGTGGCCAATCCTGATCCAAAATGGTTGAAACTTTGTCCACTGCCTCAAAGTCCTCTAACACACCCCCAAAAGTGGTTTAGGGTGGAGATACCCTAACACCCTAGTGTATGCCCTAGGGTTTAGGTTTGGAGAGTATTGAAGGATAGGGGATCAAATGTCCTTGGATTGTCTTCGAACTTGGCTGATGAATTCATAGAGTGAAAATAAGTTCTGGTAAATGGTTTTAGGATTTTTAGGAACTTATACCTGTTTTTGAAATAGTCATGGATAGATTAGGGTACTTTGATTCAATATTTATGTACATGGTTAAATGACCTTGGAAGCTTATGAAATTTAGGCAGTAAATTTATTTAGATGATGTTGGTCTCTAGAAATTTCATTGTGAAATTTGGATTTATAATTTTTCTACTTCATTCACAAACTCTATGTTTGATTCAACCACAAAATAATTATTATAGAGTTATTTGCTTACTGGAAAATTATGAAATTGGTTCAGGGAACATTTGAGGACATTGTCATGCTTTGTGAATTTTCATGAAAATATTTGAGGACTTTTCGTATATGATTCTTCACAAGTGCCCATTTTGAATATTTTTAAATAATTTATCAATGTGACCAATTGGTGTTAGAAAATTATAATTCTTGGTCAGTAGTCTTTCCTGGTCATATTTATAATCTAGTAATTTTCTCATAATTTTTCAATAGTTGGTTCTAATATTTCCCTATTTATCATAATATTTTGCTTATTGTTCCATAATTTTTTGAAGGTCAAATCCACCTTGGAAAATTGGGATGTTTGTGAATTTTATTATTTTTATCTTATTAATTTATCATAATTTTCTAAGGCCATACCTAGTGAGAAAAGTGCACTTGGTTTTCAAAGGCTAATGAAGCCTGACTTGTAGAAATTATAATAAATACCCAATAAAGTAGGAAAATCATAATCTTCTGGATTTTTTCCAAAAATATCATAATAAACCCCCAGCATTAATCTTAGGCCATTTTGATGAATAATGAAGGGGAGGCACCATTCAAACACATCATGTAGGTTATTTGTGAAAGTGAAGGGATAGATCTGTATTAACTCTAGAGGGGGGGGGGGGAGGGGGTGAATAGAGTGTTTTAAAATCTTGATTAGTTTTTATAGCGGAATTAAAATAAGTGATACTAAAGTATATAAAGAAAAGTAAAAAACAAGATTATTTGAGCACAACAAAATAAGAAATGGAACAACCATATGACACAAGGAAATTACAGTGGTTCCCCAAAGCTGGGTACATCCACTCTTCTACCACCCTTATAAGAATCCAATAACAGGTTTTCGATCAGGTGCCCTACCACCACATGTTTTTGCTCAGGTGCCCTGTCACCACAAGATCTATTTCAATGGATATCTCAAAACCCTTTTGGCTTTTGATTAGGTGCCCAAAAACCAACACAAGTCTTTTGTTAAGGAGACTTGACAACCAGGTGATAACTTTTGAGGGGAGTTTAATTCTCTTTTTACAATGAGGTAAAGAAAGTGATGGTGTATTCTCTTTCTAAAACAACATGAGAAGACAAGTTGATTGTTGTTGTCAAATCTCCCCCTGAAAAGTTGAATGGTTCAGAAAAGATGAGAGCTTTGCTCAAGGTGTAGGCCTTCAACTAGCTTAATGTATCTTCAGGAAGCTTTTAGACATATGAATGTTGTTTGTCTCTGAAGAATCCTGAAGCCAGAAACTGAAGAAGACTAATGATCTTTTATTGTTGTTCTTCTTTAATTTCCTGTAAGCACACTAGCCATAAGAATTTCTTCTCTGTGTCGTGTATCTGCAGCTGTATGATAGTAATTGTTGTTCTTCTTTTTGAAAAATATCTTATATATTCTGAGAGGATTTCCAACCTTGGAATTTTGAATAATATCCTAAATTTATTGCTGAAATTCGGGGAGTTGAAACAGCTGGAGTTTTTCTTAAATGTGTTTCTTCAACTGTCCTAGTAAATAAGTCAAGTAATTAACTCTGTGAAATCCATAATTAATCCTTCCTTGGAATGACTATATTCTTGAGAATATATGAATTAATTATTTAGAGAATTACTGCCTTAGATTTGAATTCAAACTGAGAGAAAAAATAACAAACTGGCTCTGATAAGAATTAGTCGAACTCAGAATAGATTTCTTTGACCTGAACTCCAAGTTCGTCGAGCTGAGAAATCTCCTTCATCGAGCTGAGCTCAGACATAATTGATCTGGAAATAATCTGATAATGTTGAGCTCCAATTTCATTGACCTAAGATTGACTTTCGTCGACTAGAGAAACTGAGTAGAGGAGGGAGTTTGTCGACCTGAGCTCGGATATCATCGAGCTCAGCTCAGAGTTAAAACTCTGAGTTCGTCGATCAGCGATCGACGATCGTCGAGCTGAGTTCAAAGAACTTAGAACTTATTTCTGAACTCTTGAAAATAGAATTTCTTCTAAGTCTGAGTCTCTAGAGTCTTCTGAAGGCTGGAACATAAGATTCTCTCCTAATCAGACTGACCTAACCTATTGTTGGGGCTGCGGTCCGGAATCGCCCCCGCGCTGCGGTGCTATGCGGTAATGGCTTAACTGGCTGCCCCGTGGATCTGCCCGAGGACCTTTTATATAAATATTAGTGGCACCGTCCTCCAATAGTCCGGGCTTTTGGTGCGAGTGGTTGCACTAAGTCCTTTTAATTGGTATCAGAGGGAGGTTGCGGGTTCGAAACTCCGGGGTCTTTTCCGGGGGGGAGGGGGATTGTTGGGGCTGTGGTCCGGAATCGCCCCCGCGCTGCGGTGCTATGCGGTAATGGCTTAACTGGCTGCCCCGTGGATCCGCCCGAGGACCTTTGATATAAAGATTAGTGGCGCCGTCCTCCAACAGTCCGGGCTTTTGGTGCGAGTGGTTGCGCTAAGTCCTCTCAATTGAGGTGCTATGCGGTACCCTAGGTTTTGATTTGAGTTCAGTCTTCTCTTTCTGTCTCTTGACCCAAGATTTATCTATGGTCAAAGGTTAGTTGTTTAGTTTGTTTCTCTAGTTTTAGAGGCGTCACTTTTCCAGATGTAAATTTGGTTAAGTTGTTTTTCGTTCGACTATGGTCGAACGTCGCTCGACTATCGTCTATCGGCTGATCGACGATCGTCTATCAGTTGGTCGACGTTCTGTCTGCGTTGATAGTTCGACTATCTGTTTGATAGGTCGACTATCTATTGTGTTTGATAGTTCGACTATCTGCTTGGATAGTTCAACTATCTGATAGTTCGACTATCTGTTTGATAGGTCGACTATCTGTCCTCTTTGATAGCTTGACTATCTGTTTGATAGGTCGACTATCTGCTTTCTGTGATAGCTCGACTATCTGTTTGATAGGTCGACTATCTGTTTTCTTTGATAGTTCGACTATCTGCTTGGATAGTTCAACTATCTGATAGTTCGACTATCTGTTGATAGGTCGACTATCTGTTTTCTTTGATAGTTCGACTATCTGTTTGATAGGTCGACTATCTGTCTTCTTTGATAGTTCGACTATCTACTTGGATAGTTCAACTATCTGATAGTTCGACTATCTGTTGATAGGTCGACTATCTGTTTTGTTTGATAACTCGACTATCTGTTGATAGGTCGACTATCTGTTTTCTGTGATAGTTCGACTATCTGTTGATAGGTCGACTATCTGTTTTTCTGTGATAGGTCGACTATCTGTTTGATAGGTCGACTATCTGTTTTGGTTGGTAGTTCGACTATTTGTCTTGATAGATCGACTATCTGATAGCTCGATTATCTGTCCTGATAGTTCGACTATCTGCTGAGGTAGTTTGACTATCTTCTTTGATAGTTCGATTATTTGGATCGTTCGACTATCTGTCTGATAGGTCGACGATCTCTGTGCTTCGGTCGACGATCTCCGAGGGTCGTTCGACGTTTTGCTGTATGTCTTGAGTAGTTTTGTCGTCTTCTATGATGTGATTAATTTCATATTTATTTTGGCATATTTTATAAAAGATTGTTTGAATAAATTGTGATATTATTTCCATGCAATATCTGTTCCATTCCTTATACATGAGCTAATCTTTTTCTGACAAAGTTGTTTGTCTTATTAGCTGAGATATGATTTTTGCTTTATCTGCCAGGCTGTCCTTTATAGCTATTAGACTCAGAAAGTCTTCCTTGGCTGTAAAGAGTCTCTTCTGATGTGACTTTCTCTTGTATTATTTCATCAGAGTTATTTGCAGCTTCTTAGAAAGCTTTAACCTCTTATAGGATATCTGTCTGCAGTATTTGTTTTGCTTTATGCTTTTTGTAGCCCAGCTTGCAGAGTTCAGTAGAAGACAAGATTCAAACTCAAGTAAGAGCCGTTGTTGCTGCTGCTATATAAAGAATTCTTTGGAGAAAGAAATAAACTAGTTCTGATATACAAAAAGCTAACAGCAGCATTCAAGCTTACAACTTACAGTTTACAACTGCTCTCAGCTCGTTCACATCTAACTGAGAAGAAGCTTTAGCTCTTCACTCTTCTTCAACCTGAGTTCTCCTGCCTCCAGGAAGATCTTAACTCAGAGCTTTTTGAAGAAGAAGAAGATGAAGATAGCTGCCTAAAGAAGAAATTTTATTTCATATTAATTATCTTCGTGTAGCTTTTTCCTTCAGTTTTTCTGAAGTGTTTCTGCATTGAAGCAAGACTTCACCTGGACGTTCTTTTAGCCAGGGGGAGCCTTGATTCTTTAAGAGCTTTCTAGCTCAGTGCAAGTTCTTGTGCTTCTCTAATCTATTGTAAAATAGAGAAGACATCTTAACCTCCTTTCCCCCTCCTGTAAAGGGTTATTACTCCCTTCAGAAGTATCCCTTGGTGGCAGGGCACCTGATCAAAAACCTGTGTTGGTTTTTAGACACCTGATCAAAAGTTTAAAGGGTTTCTGGATCTACCTGAAGCAGATCTTGTTGGTGGCAGGGCACCTGATCAAAAACCTGAGTGGATTCCTACCTTGTTGGTAGAAGAGTGGACGTACCCAAGTTGTTTGGGGAACCACTATAAATTCCTTGTGTCGTCTGGATTGTTTAATTAATTCTCTGTGCTGATTGGCTGTGATTAGATTTTAACTAGGATTGCTAGTTGCTGTTTAGGATTCCAAGCCTTAAATGTAATTACAGTTGGCTGCCTTTTGTGCACATCACTTGTGTTAGGCTTTAGGGTTTCATCTCAAATATCTATAACCTTCATTCCATAATTAACTCCAAGGGAGTTGAGTAGACAGTCAACGTTGCTAGTGCAATTTTTGATTACTCTATTCACCCACCCTCTAGAGTAGTATTTATCCCTTTTCTTTCAATTGGTATCAAAGGGAGGTTGTCTGACTGAATTGGCTAACACCTAAGTCACAAGATCCTGATAGATACCAAAGTTTATAGATATTCACTTTCACTATCATGGCCCAGTTCAAGGATTACTCTAGCACCAGACCTCCAACATGCAACTTAGCCAAGTTTAGCATCTGGAGGCAAGGATTAAATTATATATGAACTCTATTGATGAGAGTATTTTTGCTTCTATTTTGACAGGACCACTAAGAGAAACTGCTACAGCTACTGCCTCATCATCAACTGATATGAGTGCAGTGCCTCCTCCAGATTACAATGATGAATACAAAAAGGCAAAGATAGCAGATGCTAAGGCAATGAACATTCTAGCTCAGACAATGTCTGATGAAGTATTCCAGAAGGTTGCTGACTGCTCCTCAGCAAAAGCAATGTGGGATACACTGAACCAGATTGTAGCTGGTTCAGCTGATGAAAGGAAGGACAGAAGGTCCAACCTTATCTCCCAGTATGAGAATTTCAAGAAAACTGATGCTGAATCAGTTGAAGCTATGTACACAAGGCTCAGCTCAATCATCAATGAGCTGAGGACTCTTGATAAGGATATCTCATTGACAGAGGTCAATGATAAGATTCTTATGTGCTTCCCTAGCACATGGGATCTGAGGATCTGGCCTATCAAGGAGGCCAGAAGCACAACAGAAATTTCAATAGAAGCCCTTCTCGGCAAGCTCAAGTCTTTTGAGCAAGTGCTGAAGTCCAGGGAAGCTGAGGCTGAAGAAAAGACCCCAACTCCTACAAGAAAAGAGCAAACCCTTGCTCTCAAAGCTGCTGATGCTTCTGAAGGAAGCCAGTCCAATAAGGAACTGATGGCATTATTTGCCAAAAGGTTTCTCAAGATGGGAATGAAAGAATTCAGAAAGAAGTCTTCAAAGTATGAAGAAAAACCAAGGTATGATCGTACTCCTTCTATAGAAATAATCTGCTATAGTTGCAGGAAGCCTGGACATATTCTTCCAGATTGTCCAGAGGAAAAGAATAAAGATAAAAGGAAAGATAAGGATCAGCACAGGAAGCATTCCAAGCCATCCTCCTACAAGAACAAAAAGAAGGAGAGAGGCTTTGTTGCTGAAACCTGGAGCGATTCTGATGAGGAATCTTCCTCCTCAAGCTCCAGTGAGGATGAAGAAGAAAAGAAGGCAAAGGAAGTTTGCCTGATGGCAATTGATGTCTGCAGCAATCACTCAACTAAAGAGAGTTCAGATTCGGATGAAGAAATGCCATCTGAAGATGAGGTATTGTCTTCTTACGATTTTACATCTGCTGAATTTAAATCAGATTTTAAATCTTTATGTTTAGATTTAATTAGTTTTGAAAAGGAAATAAAAGAGCTTAGAATTAAACTAGCTGAATCTGAATTAATTTCTAATGAAAACATTAGGTTAACAGCAGAACTCACTAATTCTAGTGAAGAAATAAAATTCCTTAAGAATGAATTAGCTAAGTCCAAAAGGTTAGAAGAATCTCTGAATGGTAGAAGCCTTGAGTTGCTTGAAATAACCAGCATGTCTAACTCTAGGTCAAGCAATAACAAATTAGGCTTAGGAGCATCTTCTAGTGAACCCCCAATCATTCTTAAAAACCAACTTTCAACTCCAGTGAATTTTATTTCATCTAGTGGAATAAAGAACACTGAGCAAGTTAATCAAGTTAATAAAGCTTTAAATAAAGCTAAGAGAGAGAAAAGAAAACAAAAAATTAAGGAAATACAAAGAGTGTCAAATGCTGCTCGACAATCGTAGGCCCAATGGTCGAACGGAGATCGACGATCTGGGCACCCATCGTTGAACGTTGATCGACGTTTTCAATATGAATTTCAAAACTTCACCCAGAACTTTAGAAACCAGAATGAAAATAGAAACCCTAGGTTCATTGACCCATCATCTGCATGGAGAATCCCACCTAGGAGATCTTACCCGTTAGGTTATCACCCTCAACCTACTTATTCATTTATTTCCAGTTTTTCTTATGTGAAAAACAAGGGACCCAAGGTTACCTGGGTACACAATGTTTAATTGATTTATTTGCAGGTGAAGACCTATCCTATCACTCAAAATAAGTGGTATTTGGATAGTGGTTGCTCAAAGCATATGACAGGAAATAAAGAACATCTGTCAAGGTTCAAGGCAAGGCTTGGCCCAAAGGTGATCTTTGGAGATTCAAGCTATGGTCAAACTTAAGGCTATGGCAGGATGACAATTGGAGCTGTAACATTCAAGAGAGTTGCTTATGTAACTAGACTGAAGCATAATCTAATTTCAGTAAGTCAGTTATGTGATGCTGGATACCAGGTATCATTTTCTAACTCCTTTTGTAATATTACTTTAAATAATAATGTTGTATTAGTAGGTATTAGACAAGGTAACATTTATTTAGTAGATTTTAACTCAACTCACTCTGAAATCTGCTTATTTAATGAAGTAACCAATAACAATACTTTATGGCATAAAAGGCTTAGCCATGTTAACCTCAAGAACATATCTAGGTTATCTAAACACAACCTTATTAGAGGTTTACCTTCTTGCCCCTACAAGAAGGAGAGCCTTTGCATGGCTTGTCAATTAGGCAAGCAAACCAAGAATTCATTTAAATCAGTAAATAAAAGTGATTCTCCTAGAATACTGTATTTATTACATTTGGACCTATTTGGCCCAATAAATGTACAGAGTTTAGGAGGGAAGTATTACACCCTAGTCATTGTAGATGACTTCTCTAGGTTCACTTGGGTGTTCTTTTTGAGAACTAAGGCTGATAACTTCAAAGCCCTTACATATTTTCTATTATGTGTGCAGACTGAGTACTCTACTCATGTGGCCTTGATCAGAAGTGATCATGGTACTGAGTTTGACTCTCCTCTCATGCAAGAATTCTGTGAGAGAGAAGGTATCAAACATAGCTTCTCAGCTCCTAGAACTCCCCAACAAAATGGGGTAGTTGAAAGGAAAAACAGAACACTGATTGAACCTGCTGGCACATTGTTGGCAGATACTAATATGCCTCTTTCCAATTGGGCAGAAACTGTTAGTACAGCCAACTATGTCTTGAATAGAAGTCTGATACACAAGCTTAAGTGTAAAACTCCTTATGAGTTGCTTAAAGGAAAGAAACCTAAAATAAATTATTTTAGAGTTTTTGGCTGTGTAGTTTATATTCATAATAATAATAAAGAATAACTTAGAAAATTTGAAGCAAAAGCTTCAATGGGAATTTTTCTTGGATATTCCCAAGTAAGCAAAGCTTATAGGGTATTTAATAAATCTTCTTCTAAAATTGAAGAGTCTGTTCATGTGTCCTTTGATGAATCTCAAATGTTTTACAAGGAGAAGGAAACTTCCCCTTCCTCCAGTTCATTACAGGTACAAGAATCTAGCAAAGATGTCACTCAAGAGATTCTCCATCTTTCAACTCTTCATATCACTGAATCAGACAGTAATGAAGACTGTGCAGAAGTTGTTGCTGTACCACCAATAGTAGATCAAATTCCTCCTGAGGAATTAATCCCAACTATTGCTGAAGATCACATCTCACCTGCTGATGTTGTCACACTTAGAGATCATCCTACATCTCAAGTGATAGGAGACATATCAGCTGGTGTTTAAACAAGACATCGGTTAAGATAGGATGTGATGCATGCTTGTTTCCTTTCACAGATTAAGCCCCTCACCATTAATGATGCTGAGCTAGATCCCCACTGGATCATTGCTATGCAAGAGGAACTCAATCAGTTTGAAAGATGTAAAGTATGGACTTTGGTTCCAAGACCTAAAGGCCAACTGATCATAGGCACCAAGTGGGTGTATAGAAACAAGTTGGATGCAAATGGAATCATTGTAAGGAACAAAGCTAGGCTTGTAGCTCAGGGCTACAGACAGGAGGAAGGTATAGATTATGACCAAACCTTTGCTCCTGTTGCAAGGCTAGAGGCAATAAGGATCTTCTTAGCCTATGCAGCCTATATGAAGTTTAAGGTTTTTCAGATGGATGTCAAAAGTGCCTTTCTAAATGGTGAGCTAAAGGAAGAGGTATTTGTTGAACAACCACCTGGGTTTGTTTCTTCAACTCAGCCCTCACATGTTTTTAAGTTGCAAAAAACTCTTTATGGACACAAACAAGCACCAAGAGCCTAGTATGAGACTCTAGCTAGTTTCCTGTTAGAGCACAACTTTATTAGGGGAGTAGTTGATAGAACCCTTTTCGTCAAGCACCACAAGGACACAATCCTGTTAGTTCAAGTGTATGTTGATGACATTATTTTTGGTTCCACTGATCCCAAACTATGCAAAAAGTTCTCCAACTTGATGTATTCTAAGTTTGAGATGAGTAGTATGGGTGAGCTGTCTTACTTTCTTGGTCTCCAAGTAAAGCAAGATGCTGATGGAATCTTCATCTCCCAATCCAAATATGCCAAGGAATTGGTAAAGAAGTTTGGGATGGCTGATGCTTCAGCAATGCATACACCTATGGCTACTAATGTAGTTATAGATTCTGATGATCAGGGAAAGCCTGTTGATCAAAAGAATTATAGGGCCATTGTTGGTTCCCTATTGTATTTAACTGCAAGTAGGCCAGACATAATGTTTGCTACATGCCTTTGTGCTAGATTCCAGGTCAACCACAAGGAATCTCATCTAATTCTTCTCAAGAGAATCTTGAGATACCTGAAGGGATGTCCAAATCTAGGACTTTGGTACCCAGCTGAATCAGAATTTGAATTAATTGGATACTTTGATTTTGATTATGCTGGTTGTCGAGTTGACAGGAAATGTACCTCAGGAACTTGTCAGTTCCTGGGAGAGAGATTGGTCTCTTGGTTCTGTAAGAAGCAGGCCTCTGTCTCCACTTTAACTGCAGAAGCTGAATATATAGCAGCTGCTAGTTATTGTTCACAGATCCTGTGGATACAAAATCAGCTTTTGGATTATGGGTACTCACATAAAAACACAAAAATCATGTGTGATAGTACAAGTGCTATCTCCATTGCACAAAATCCAGTGCACGACTCTAGAACGAAACACATTGAGATCCGGCACCATTTCCTGAGAGATTGTGTGGAAAAGAACAAGATCAGCCATGAATTCATATCCACAGACCTTCAGAGAGGTGATATATTCACCAAGCCCTTATGAACAGAAGCATCTGTTCTTTTTAGTTCAACTAGGCATGATTAATGGAAGAGACTAAGTGTGACGTCTACCTTGTTGAAACTTGTTTGAAGATTGTCGAACGACGTTCGAAGATAGTCGATCGGATCAAGCTTATCGTCGACCTATGGTTGAAGATAGCTTGTCTGCTTGAAGATCGTCGACCGGCGTTCGAAGATAGTCGAACAGGTCGAGCCTATCGTCGATCTATGGTTGACGACAACTTGTTGTTTGTGAAGACAGAAATAGTCGAACGATTGATTGACTACTCTGCTTCAAGACCGATCGTCGAACGACCGTTCGACCATCGTCTCCAGTATCTTTTAAATAGATCGACGATCGTTGTTTTAATATAAAGCCGATGGTCGACCTAGGTTAAGAGATAGTTGCTATTATCGTCGACGGAGAGCGTCTTTTCGCATTTCGTCTTCCCACTTGCTCTTTGTCTTACGATTTTTGCCGCTTCGTCCTCGCCGTCTCTCCCTCGTCTTCTCCAACCCTTTCGATGGCGATAGCTCCTGCGCTCCTACCAGTAGTAAAGTTCGATGCAGGATTCAGTGTGGATTTCGACTCCTTCAGCTGCTGCAAATCCGGAATAGTGGAAATTCTTAATCTGTGCAAAGATCAAGGTTTGGAAAAGTTCATGTCCTCCAGGATAAAGATAAATATTCAAGAGATCAAAGAATGGGCATTTACTTCGTCTTCAAATGATGATTCAATGACCGGAACTATCGGCGGAGAAGAGGTAACATTGACTCCCGCTATTTTAACTGAAATATTTGGATTGATAAATGGGGAAGAAGAGTTCGAGCAAGATACCCCAGAGTTTGGGAGAATGCTGACAGAGCTGGGACATGCCGAAGGCATTCCCTCTAAGCTGCTTAAAGTAAATTTTACATTTAAGATTAACTTTCTTGCTGAAATCATCGGAAAAGTGCTACTGGGAAAGCACTCCGCCCACGACAATATTACAAGGCAGTTTGCACTGATGTGTGCTATTGTGAATAAGAAAGAGATTAATTGGGTAGGTGTTCTGTTTGATTTGATCAGGAAAAAGAACAGCAAGAAAGAAGTTACCCTGGGTAGGGTAGTTAGGATTTTTCTGAAGGAGAAATATCCCCATCTGTTAGTTTCAGCTGCTACCTCCATAAACGCCAGCAAGAAGATGGATCCATCCCTGTTCGCCAAGTGGAAAAGAACTTTTCTGAAGCCCGCTCCCGCAGGGGTTGCTCCAGCTACATCTGAGAGCACCAGGACTGCCTCAGTCACTCCTCCCCAACAAGAAGCTGGCTCAGCAAACCTCTCCCTTCCATCTTCTTCATCTACATTGCCGTCTACTTTAGTGGAAGTTCCATCAACTTCAATTAAAGTACGACCTTCTACTTCTCATCCTACATCTCCTCTCCCGTCTCATCTTGCTGGGATCTCTCAACCCAGTTTTGATTTGTTGGTTTCTGAGATCTCTACTCCTCTTCATTCTCCAATTCCTTCTTCTGATCACATTGATCACCCTGCATCCACTCATCCATCTCCAGTTCACTCTCCATATCCAGTTCACTCTCCAGTTCACTCTCCAGATCATCATGAATACACCATCCCTGCTTATCATCCATCCTCTGAGATTCCCCCATCATCATCATCATCCTTTGAAATCACTCCAGCATTTATCTCTAGCATTTTGGAGTTAATTACCCCCTCAATCAAAATCATGATTGAAGATGCGATTGCTCCCCTTGCTTCCTCTATCTCCTCTTTGACTGCTGCCATCCGGGCACTCTCAAAGTCTGCTGAGCCCTCTTCCTCTAGGGGCCTGGTTTCAGTATCTACTGAAATCAGGCAGGGGGAGATGCTTAATGAAGATGTCTCTGAGCTGCCTTTGGCCTCCCCTCCAGCAGATCCTCCTGTAGTGGCAGAGAAAGAAATAGAAGAATCAGCTCCTCAAAGTTTGTCTGAAAAAGAAATTTCTGATGCATTGTTGAAGTCTGAATTTATTGTCAAAGCTTGACTGGAAGAATGTTCTACTCCCCTGGTCGCCCTGTACCTAAAAGGAGTTATCACTTCCTTTCTAGATGAATTATGGGAGTTATGGCACGCAGAGGTCAATTCTGAAGGTATCCCTTTTACTTACTTTTTAGACTTGATAACTGATATGCTTGTATGGGAATACCTGGAAGGAATGATTAGATGTCATTTAGCAAAATTTTATTCATAATACTACAGATAAAATGGAAGAAGTTTTAGATGTTCAAGAGCCTGATCACCTACTAGCTACAGAAGGTCAATCTGAACCAGAACCAGGTGTTCAATTTTCTGAGGTTGCTCAGCTAGCAATGCAAGCAGAACTGGTCTCCATGACAGTTTCTGATCATCAAGAAAAGGCTGCAGATGCTCAAATTGAAAAGTCTACTGTATGGGATGATTCCCCTGGTTTGGATTTAAATGCTCTCCTGGCACAGTATGCCATGGAAGAAGATTAGAAAAAGTTGCTCTAAAGGAAAAGGAAAGAGCTATGCAAGAAGCAATTGATCCATATGATCTGCCCATTTCTTCTAATTTAGAGGATGAAATCGATTCTGATGAATCTGATGAGTCAAAAAGAAAAAGATCTGCTAAAAAGAAAAGGAAAGCTATGGCTCCTCCTCTGATGGCGACGTTGATGATGCGGCCGTTGATCCCCGATATAGAAAGTTTGTGGATTGGGACGGTCGTTGCCGCAAGCTTGAAGATGAGAGTCTACCACGACGTTTCTTCGCCAACGCCGCGACGTTTTTCGCCAACGCCGCTACATATTTTGCATGACGTCTGCTACTGCCATTTTAAAATAAAATATATAATTATAAATTAAATAATTATAATTATATATTTTATTATTTCATCATTTATTATTATGTCCTATTTTATTATTTCAAGAGTATCTTTTATTTAGTATCTTTTATTTCATACATGTATTATTTAATTTTATGCATTATATGTTTAGATTGTTTTCCTATTTTATGAATGGTGGAGATTGAGTGGTGTAAGGATATTTAAAGCCATGCTTGTTGTTGATTTCATTAGTGAAGAATGAAAAAGAAAACCTAAGAAATTCAAAGTGAATTTTTCCCCCTTCTTGGCAATTTTTGGCCTCCTCTTTCTTCTCCCCTCTCTTGGCCACCGGCCACATCTCCTTCACCTCTCTATCTCGGCCTCCTTTCCTCCTCCCTCCTCCTTCTCCAAGATCATTTCCGGCCACCCTCCTCCTTTTTCCCAAAACCCGAGCAGCCTCTTTCCACAAAACTGCCGGCCACCACATCTCTCCCCTAGCCGCCACCCCCCATCATATTGAGAAAATTATTTTCTTATCACCTTTTCTCTCTCTCCCTATATAATTACTGGACTTTTCAAGGAACTCCCTCTTCTAGGGTTTTGCGAAGGAAGACGGCTTGCGTTTTCATCATCCGGCGTGGAACCGTGGAGTTGCGTGGGAATAGAATCAACCACCGTCGTGTGCGCATCCTCCACCTATCTCGTGGACGGAATTCTCGTGGGATTTTGGGTAACGATTTCCTATACCATCTATCGTGTGATTCTTTCTAAACCATTGTGAGTTTTGGTGGAAACAGAAGGCTAGTATTTGGTCCTGATTTATATTGAATATTATGCTTAATTAAAATCTAAATTTTCAAGCCTAAATCATCCGAATATTCTCATGAAAATTGGAACGGGTAAGCAACCCTCGTATTAATTAAATTTTGGGGATTATTTTGGACTTAGTTTTAAAATCACTTATTTAGTCCTGAAATTCTTGTATTGGTCTTGTGAATGTTTGCGCGTAACTTAGTTTGATTTGCTAAGTGTCGAATCTAAGAACGCATAGTTTAATCCGTCGAAACCATGGGCCTGCATCAATTTGGTATCAAAGGGAGGTTCTCGTTAATTTCCTAATTGGCACTCCTCCCCCTCTCAAAATTTAAAAATTCAAATTTCAAATTTAAAATTTCCAGTTTTGAATTTCAAATTTCGAATTTCAAAATTCAAAATTCAAATTTCAAATTTCAAATTTCGAAATTCCAAATTGCAAATTTCAAAATTCAAAATTCAAATTTCAAATTTCAAATTTTAAATTTCAAATTTCAAATTTCAAAATTCAAAATTAAAATTTCAAATTTCAAATTTCAAATTTCAAATTCAAATTTCAAAATTTAAAATTCAAAATTCAAATTTCAAATTTCCAATTTCGAATTTCAAAATTCTAATTTAAAAATTCTAATTTCAAATTTCAAATTTCAAAATTCAAAATTCAAAATTAAAATTTCAAATTTCAAATTTCAAATTTCGAATTTCAATTTCAAATTTCAAAATTTAAAATTCAAATTTCAAATTTCAAATTTCCAATTTCGAATTTCAAATTTCGAATTTCAAAATTCAAATTTAAATTTCAAAATTCAAAATTCAAATTTCAAATTTCAAAAATCAAAATTAAAATTTCAAATTTCAAATTTCAAATTTCAATTTCAAATTTCAAAATTTAAAATTCAAATTTCAAATTTCAAATTTCCAAATTTCAAATTTTTCAACAAATTAAAACAAAAAAATAATAATTTTGTGGTCTGCCAATAGCCGGCTAAATTTTATTTTTGCAATAAAAAAAAATTCAATTTTTTTTATAATCTCTTATTTATTTTCAGTAAGAAAATCCAAAAAATAATAATTTATTGCCTTAGTTATTAAGCGGGAATAAATCCATCTGTTGGATTTTATATAGGGTCTGATTTATTATTCATTGCACGTGCACCAGTTCTGGGTGAGTTTTCTCTCCGGTTCTCATTATTATGGCCTATGACGTGTATGCTCCCCGTTTAGATTATTGGTATGTTAATCCCATGGCTAAACAAAATCCAGACTTGCCTTCATACCATAGGAATACCAACCATCCCCACGTTTATCCTCCCACTAGAATTGAGGCACATACTTATGATGGTTTAGGGTATCCCCAAAATTTTAGAGACTGGCTTAAAGGATTAGAAAATTATTTTAGGTGTCATGTATGGGATGACCACCAAAAGGTTAACATAGCCCGAGATCGATTAGTAGGTCGAGCCCGCGTGTTTTGGCTAAATGAAGAGCGTCGTGTTGGTTGTTATAAACATGTTTGGCCGGCAATGCGTAGCCTACTCTCGGATCAATTTGATCTCGCCTATCTCCGCACTACTAACACCAAGCCTGTGAGTGAGTATCATTGTGGAGCTAGACCCGTAGCTATTCATAGGAGTTATCCTATGCCTCAGGTTAGATCATTTCCCCACAACGATAGGACTACACCCAGTGTGCCTAATTCCACTCCTATGGAAAGTACGTAGCCTAAACCCAATATTTTTGAATCAAAAAATGTTACTACTAGGGTTATTCCTCCGTTAGCCTCGATGAATAAGCCCAATGAGATAGTGACTGTTACCTCTGAGGATGCTGATGTTGATATACTATCTCTGGATTTTGAGGATGACCCCGTAGGTGATAGTATTCTGACATGTTCGCTAGTGCCTCACGATTCTGAGGTGTCTGAGTCTGAGGGAAGACCTAGTGATTTAGAAGACGATGTATGGGATGATTACGTACCAATCTCTGAGAGTATTGTGAAGCCTATTATTTGCCCTACTAGTGCTGTGACTGTTCACCCTAGTATTGAGAGCCCTCTCCAGGCTATGATCCCCATCGTATTAGAGCCTACTATTACACATGCTGAGATTATATCTGAGTTACCTGAGGAGTCTGACTGTGTGGATGTCCCCATTATTATTGTGGCTGAGTTACCATGTGAGGGAAGGGTAATTTTGGACGATTCTGTTGTTGTACACCCGGATGAGAGTACTTTGATGTCGTCACCGTTGGGTGAAATTTCTACTGATTTTAATTTTATCCCGGGCTTTATTTTACCGACCCTTCCCCCTGCTTATTTAACCATAAATGTTGACCTTTTAGGACGAGGAACCAGAATACCTAGTTTGAGTTATGGTGTCACGCCCATTTTATCTCCTACTTTGACGTTGACGCAACGTGTAGATATTACAATGTTAAGCGCACTAGTATTTAGACTTTTCACCGCACCTCATAGGAATGACTACATGTCACTTTTGCCTGCTAATTTTTCTATGTGTCCGTCTACGGTTCGGTACCCTACTATGACTGATTCTGATTCGTCGACAATTGTGCCTCTGGATGTGGTATCCCATAGATATACTTATATACCACACCCGGTCGAACGCATTTACCCACCGCCTTTTGATGACCCTCATTTACCCACGTTTGTGACTATAGTTGGGTCTCTTGAGTTGTCTCGCTCGCACATCTTTTCACATTCGGGAGCGTCCAATTCTATTGTATGTGTGATGGAGAAAATCCCGGAGGTGTTTTATGAAAAAGAGAAGATGAAGATGAAGATGATGTTCTCCGAATCTATATTCGATAAAGGCAAGTGTACCTTATCGCTTATAGCATAGGATATAATATCAAGGTCATATTAGAACCAAGGCGCATCGATTACATCTACTTCAAAGAGATTTCTGTTATTTTATCAATTAGATACTTTGATTTGGTTTGCAAATGAGAGAACGGTTATACAATAACTGAGGATGATTAAGCAATAATTTAAAAGGTTAGTACTTGATCTTGAATCACCTTGGAATGAAAATGACCAAAAAAAATAGATAAATCTCTAATTCTTTTTAACGAAGATGCTTGGACCATGGAGGTTCCCAAAATATGAACGCACCTCTTTCAAGGCTACGCCCAACTGAGTTTAGGTTGATCAACCGAACTTTCGTTCTATAATTGAAACCCCTAAAACTCGCTTTATGTAGTGAACCCCTCTATTGGATTTCACTCCAATCCGGGAAATTTATGTCGTCCTCTTTCAAGGATTGCATTCAACTCCCTTTACCCATGAGCGATCAATCCATACGCATGATCCTTTCGGCTACTAGAGTATGGAAACAGAAGAGAAAATCATATATCGATGATATGACCTCTCTATAAATTAATCAAGGGTAAATCCTAAACATTTGTTCAAAGAGAAAGAGAAGATATGGATTAAGAAAAAGAGATCATTTCATATCTCGGATCATTTCGATCAAGCACTAAACAAAGTTTAGTTACTCATAATATAGGAAATGAAAATCATGTTAAGAATATGCATAAAAAGAAAGCGAAAGAGAGAAAGGGAATAACAAACTAATTTATTTCTTATTGAAAAGAAGTTACAAAAGATTTCAAAAAAAGACATTATAAAGAGAGTTTGCAAGAAGATTACAAGTACGATAAAAGAAATTGTAAGAACATTAAAGCATGAAAATATTAAACTAAAATACTCTAAAAACAAACTCCAATGGCTCTCTACAATGCTCAAAATGAAGTAGGAAGGATGATACTTTCCCCCCTTTCTTCATGCCTATTTATAGGGCCAAAACCAAAGGGGTAGAGTTGGAATTTGGCATTAGGATGAAGTTTCCATGAAGCATCCCTTTGTCAAAAAGCACATGTTGGTTTAAAATTCAAAGGTGGCTAGCCTCTTTCACACTTGTCATGAAAAGCATGATAAAAGTTGGCAAGCTTTCTCTCTTTCCATGAAGCTTCCTTTAAGGACACATGTTGAATATAAAGTCAAAGGTGGCTAGCCTATTTCACACTTGTTATGAAAAAATCACATCGGACCATTGTGGCTTCATTCCATTCTTGAATATAGTTCAACAACACCATGACATGAGTGCACTAGACATTTATTTTGGCACACCATAACTGAAGGTATGTTCTTTTAGAATTGATAATGCAATTTGTCCCGGGATCCTCGATTCTTGCTCAAAGACGAGAACCATTCATGCAGGAAATCTGCTGGACAGCAACTTCGACGGAGGATTTCCGAAGCTACATAAATCCGATGAAGGCGTGTAACCATGCGTTGGAAAGGTATTTCCGAGGGATACAACTTTTGTGTTCAGCCCAAGATCTGATTCTGGCCGCAACATGCCCAAACGTGGTCCCGAAGTTCGCTGCGCGCAGAAAATATAGTAAAATAGGCATGGTTAGGATAGAATTATAAAAAGATACGATTTAGCGAATAAGATTAACATTATAAATATATTTATATTAGATTATTTAGATTTTTATATTAATAATTTAGGTCAAATTATGCATCATCAAATTCCCCCATACTTATTATCTTGCTTGTCCTCAAGCAAAGTAATAAAAACTAGCTAACATAAAATTAACTAATCAAAAAGAATTAATCATGCTACACACGAGTACACTGCGAAATTCTAAGTAGGGAAGAATGAAAAATAGATCTAAAGCTTTTACTTAATTATGAAAGATCATTTTTAAAAACTTTACTAACCAAAATTAATCATCCAAAATTTTGACCTAAAAGTCTTTAAACGAATTAAAGCAAAGTAACGAAAGAGTAGCGCATTGAGTTTTTACTATACCCTAAGAGACTAATTATAATCATATCATTCTAAAACCAATAATCTAAATTCGTACCCAAAAACTTAGCTTATCTATTCTTTTTCTCTACTTAACTAAAAACAAACCTAAGAGCATGAATCAAAAGGACTTTGTAGGACTGAATCTTGGCCTAGGTATATGATTTGAAATGGAATTCAAAGATAAAATCGGTGGCTAATAATCACACTAAACCAAAACATGAGTTTTATAAATACAACAACAACAAAAAGGCATGAAGCACATGCAACAAGGTATAAAGATTATTTTTTTTCTTTTATCACTTTTTTTTTAAACAAAAGGCCGTAAGAAAAAAAAAATTTTCTTTTGAAATTGGCCAATCAATACATAATTTTTTTCATTTCTTTTTTTTTGAGCATAGTCTTTCATTTGAATTTCTCCAAATATCTCACAAAATTAAACCTATCACAATTGTGAAATTTAAATAAAACTCAAAAGATCAGTGTGATCAAATAGGTTGGAATATTTGGCTTTGGTGAGATAAAAAGTGGATGTAACAAGTAAAACATGGAAAAAGGCTCAACAGAGGCAAACTAATAATTGATTTAAAAGGTTGGCATGAAGGCTCAAATGAAAAAAAAATGGCCTAAATCATTTTCATGCTCCCAAATTCATCTAAAGAAAGGTTTGAAAAATTTCGAAAAGGGTAAGTTCTAGATAGTAAATAAAGACTAATGAAATCTTCATGAGTACAAGAATAATAAGTATCTAGGATAATTCACATCTACTACACAAATCCAAAGTTATCTTTTAAAAATTTTCTAAAAACCAAAAGGAAAATAGAGGATGAATAATTTATAAGAGTAAAAAGAATAAAAGATTAAAATCATAGAGAAGTGCAAGTTTTAGAAAAAAACTTTTCAAATGAACATGCTACCCAGAATTAGAACACAACATAGGTCAACACTTTACTCGTACAACATAATTAAGAAGAAAGATTAGGAAAAATTAAAATTAGCTATGTTTATATAGAATATTTTGAGAATAGCAAAACATAAAGTAAGGGGTACTATTGATTCTACCATAATTATTCTAATTAGAACTAAATATTATTTCTATGATTTTTTTTCTTTGTGCTTAATGAAAAATAAAATATTTTTGTGATTTTCTAAATTATAAAAAAGACTAAAATAAAGGAAGACTCCCCCATACTTAAAATTAAACATTGTCCTCAATGAAGAAAGGAGGGGAAGGAGAGAGAGAAGTTTTTCAAGAAAACTGAAATGAAATAAATTAAAACAGGTACTTCCCCGGATTTGTGAGTTGTGAGTGGCTGGGAGATAATGCTCCCCCATACTTGCATTGTGGAACTTCATGAAATATCATCTTTAACTTTTGGCAATGTTGGAGCAGGCGATCGCAAAACTTCAGCTTGTCGGAATCGCCCGGGGAAAAAGTAAAAAAAAAACAACAACAAAAAAAAAACAAAAAGAAAGAAAACAGAAAAATAACTTGGGTTGCTTCCCAAGAGCGCCCTTTGTTTAAAACGTCGTCTGAGCTCGACGCAACAAAAAAATATTGTTTAAATGAAATTGTCCAAAAGAAGTCCAAAATATGTTGAAATTATTATAGACCAAATTCAAATAGTTTATCCAAGTTCAAACATCATTGTCGAAAAAATAAAGATAAATAAAACAATTGGTAATGAGAGCATCTTTGTTAGGGCAAAAAGTCATGCGAATCATTCTTCCCCAGATCGTCTCCCGGCAAATATAATTTTAGGCGGTGGCCATTTACTTTAAATTCTCCTTTTTCCGGGTGGGAAATAAGAACCGTCCCATATGGCCAAGCCTCTTTAACAATAAAGGGGCCGGACCATCGCGATTTTAATTTTCCCGGAAAGAGGCGAAGGCGAGAGTTATAAAGAAGGACGAGATCGCCCGACAAAAATTTTCTTGGAAATTTAATATTTTTGTCGTGATAAAACTTTGTTCGCTCTTTATAAAGTCTATTACTCTCATATGCATTTGTGCGCCACTCATCGAGCTCATTCAGCTGAAATTTACGTTGATCGGCAGCTAGGATAGAATCTAAATTCAAAAATTTAAGCGCCCAGAATGCACGGTGCTCTAACTCAACCGGAAGGTGACAAGCCTTGCCATAAACCAATCGAAATGGCGTGCAGCTGATGGCTGTCTTATATGCCGTTCGATAGGCCCATAGAGCATCATCTAGTTTTAACGCCCAATCCTTCCTATTTATAGAAACAGTTTTTTCTAAAATACGTTTCAATTCTCGATTGACAACCTCGACTTGACCGCTCGTTTGGGGGTGATAGGCGGTGGAGAGTTTGTGCGTTACACCATATTTTGCCAAAATTTTGGCAAACTGGCTATTGCAGAAATGGGTTCCCCTATCACTAACTATAGCGTGCGGCATGCCAAATCGAGAGAATAATTTTTTTAGAAAATTAACTACGACTCGTGCATCGTTGGTGGGGAGTGCCTGTGCTTCCGCCAACCTTGATACATAGTCGACAGCAACGAGAATGTATTTGTTTTGATAAGACGGAGGGAGGGGTCCAACGAAGTCGATGCCCCAAAGATCGAAGATTTCACATTCTAAAAAAATATTTTGAGGCATCTCGTCCCTTCGTGAGATATTGCCGGCCCGCTGGCAGCTATCGCAAGTACTCACCAGGGTGTGAGCATCTTTGTAAAGTGTGGGCCAATAAAAGCCCGCCTCCAGCACCTTCCTTGCGGTGCGGTTCGCCTGATAATGACCACCTGTTGGTCCCTCGTGGTAATGCCGTAAAATCTGTAGGCCTTCCTTACTCGAAACACAACGTCGCACAACCTGGTCCGCACAAACACGAAATAAAAAGGGGTCTTCCCAAAAATAATTCTTTATGTCAGAAAAGAATTTTTTCTTTTGCTGATTTGAGAATTCTTTTGGCAAGACCCGGGCAACTAAATTGTTAGCCAGATCGGCGAACCAGGGTGCCGAACAATTCTTAAAATTTTCTAGAGCGAGGAGGCGCTCATCGGGGAATTTATCATTAATATCAAACTCTATTAATGCTTCACTAGCAGGATTCTCTAAAGGCGACAAATGGTCGGCCGCCAAATTTTCGGCACCCCTTTTATCCTGGATCTCCAAGTCAAACTCCTATAAGAGGAGGATCCATCGCAAAAGGCGGGGCTTGGCGTCCGCTTTACTTAATAAATATCTAAGTGCGGAGTGATCCGTGAAGACTACAACTTTTGAGAGAGTGATGTAAGACCTAAACTTATCGAAAGCAAACACGATCGCTAGAAGCTCCTTCTCAGTGGTGGTGTAGTTGGCTTGTGCGGATGTGAGTGTCTTGCTCGCATAATAAATTGGGTGGAAGAATTTATCCACCCGTTGGCCTAAAACAGCGCCGACGGCAATATCACTTGCGTCACACATGATCTCAAATGGGAGTGACCAATCTGGCGCGACTAGGATCGGAGATTTTACTAATTTTTCTTTAATTAAATTAAATGCTACAAGACATTCATCGTCAAAGAGGAAAGAAGATTCTTTTTCAAGAAGATGGGTTAACGGCTTGGTGATTTTGGAAAAATTTTGAATGAAGCGCCGATAGAACCCTGCGTGGCCTAAGAAACTACGAATCGCATTAATGTTTGTTGCTGGGGGAAGTTTTTCAATTACTTCGATCTTAGCCCGGTCGACCTCTATCCCTTTTCCCGAAATTTTATGGCCGAGGACTAATCCCTCTCGGACCATAAAATGACATTTCTACCAATTGAGGGCTAGATTGGTCTCCTCACAACGAATACGCACACGCTCAAGATTTTTTAAACAGTTTTTAAACTTATTACCGAAGACCGAGAAGTCATCCATGAAGACTTCCATCACCTCTTCTACTAACTCATTAAAAATTGCCAACATACATCTCTGAAATGTAGCTGGCGCGTTACATAACCCAAATGGCATCCTTCTATACGCGAAGGTACCAAAAGGACAAGTGAAGGTGGTCTTCTCTTGGTCCTCGGGTGAAATAGGAATTTGGAAATATCCTGAGAGACCATCGAGAAGACAATAGAAAGAGTGACCGGACAGGCGTTCTAAGATTTGGTCGATAAACGGTAACGAAAAATGGTCTTTTCGGGTGACATCATTAAGTTTTCGATAGTCGATGCACATCCGCCAACCCGTAACAGTACGGGTTGGAATTAATTCATTGTTTTCATTCGCGACCACCGTTACACCGCCTTTCTTTGGCACAACTTGTACTAGGATAACCCAAGTACTATCAGAGATGGGATAGATGATCCCTGCATCTAGGAGTTTGATTACCTTAGCCTTCACGACTTCCTTCATATTAGGATTAAGTCGTCGTTGGGGCTGGACAGAATTGTGGGAATTCTCTTCCAAGAAGATCTTATGGGTACAGAAGGAGGGGCTAATCCCCTTTGTATCAGATAACTGCCATGCAATTGCGTGGCGATGATTTCTTAACACTAGAGCCAACTCAGACATTTCTGAGTCACTCAAATCGGCAGAGATGATAACGGGAAGTTTGGAGTTTCTTTCTAAGAAGAGATATTTGAAATGAGGGGGAAGTTGCTTCAACACTAAGGTGGGTGGTTCCTCGTAGGAGGTTTTGATTTTTAGGGTTTCGATGTGTAGTGGTTCAGGTGGTGTGGGGCGAGAGACTTCTTCTAAGTAGAAGCGCACGGCGATAATGGGTTCATTAAACGATGAAGATATAGACTCGGGTAGTGCAGAAGATTCACCTTCGAAGCATTCTTCTAGGTAAAAGCAGGAATCGTCATTAGCTAAGGTATTACGCATCGAGGGATTTATACTAAAAGTGATTTCATCGTCTCCAACCCGAAGGAGGAGCTTTCCATCACTAACATCAATAATAGCGCGGGAGGTGGCAAGGAAGGGGCAGCCGAGTATAAGGGGTACTTCGGCCTCCTCTTCGATGTCTAGGATAACAAAATCCACCGGAAAGATGAATTTGTCTACTTTTACGAGCACATCCTCTACTATCCCTACCGGAAACTTAACCGATTGATCAGCTAACTGGATACTCATTTTGGTGGGTTTTGGAGATCCTAGACCTAATTTTTTAAATAGAGAGAATGGCATGAGGTTTATGCTTGCTCCTAGATCAGCTAAGGCGTGTTTTACTAACGAATTACCAAAAAGACATGGGATGGAAAACCTTCCCGGGTCATTTACTTTTTGCGGTAATTTTTTAAGTACAACCGCAGAGCATTCTGAGTTAAGGGAAATATGTGAAATATCCTCAAGCTTTTTCTTATTAGAGAGCATCTCCTTGAGATATTTCACATATTTTGGCATGTTAGAGATAGCCTCGCAGAAAGGGACATTAATATGAATTTGTTTTAAAATTTCTAAGAACTTTTTATAACTCTCCTCGGCACGCTCATTTTTTAACTTAGCAGGAAAAGGAATATTTGAATTAGAGGCACGAGACATAAACGTAGTAGGTAAATTCGAAGCTAAAATTGGAGGGGGAGGAGTAGAAGAAGGTACCATGGGTTCATCATTTTTTAAAGCTACCTCCTTTCCGCTGCGGAGTGTGATTGCATTCGCGCTTTCCCTTGGGTTTTGTTCGGTGTTTCCTGGCAGAGTTCCTTGTTGTCGCTCGGAGAACATCTTCGCTAGCTGGCCCACCTAATTTTCTAATCTTTTAATAGACCCGGTAATGTTTCTGAGATTAGATTCATTTGTGGCAACGTACTTGGCGAAGACATCTACTAGAGAAGAGGGCTTCGGCTGTTGCGGTGGAAAACCGGGTGGATTTAAATTAAGTGGGGGAGCTGGATTATAAGCAGGATTTAGATTTGGAGGGCGCTGAGCATTCCCTTGGTTGCTCCATGAGAAGTTTGGATGGTTCCTATAACCCGCATTATATGTGTTGTTATACGGTGCGTTATTCGGGTTATAAGAAGGCCGAGGCGCGTTTCCCATGAAGTCAACCTGTTCTTCAAAAATAACATTATTATTATTAGCCCAAGGAGGAGTGGCGGAGGAAGCAGTCATCTCCGCCACTTGCTTAGTTAGGCGCTCAACTTGGAGGGCTAGATTCGTAGCTGCATCAATTTCAAAAACTCCCGCTGGCTTAACTGGTCGTGCTCGGGGTGCATTCCATTGGTATGCATTCATGGCCATTTCCTTAACAAGCTCTTGTGCGGCCTCTGGGGTTTTGTTATTCAACGTCCCCCCAGCGGCTGCGTCGATCATTTGTCTTGTTTGGAAATTCAAGCCATTATAAAAGATTTGCACTTATTGCCAAGTGGGAAGTGCGTGGTGTGGGCATCTACGCAATAGTTCCTTAAAGCGCTCCCACGTGTCGTAGAGAGTCTCCGAGTCTATTTGCATATATGATGCGATATCAGTGCGTAGTTTTGCGGTTTTTGCAGGAGGAAAGTACTTTGTAAGAAATTTTCCCGCCATCTCGGCCCATGTAGTGATGGATCCTCTAGGGAGAGAGCCCAGCCACTGCTTGGCCTTTGACCGTAAAGAAAATGGAAAAAGACGTAATAGAATGGCGTCATCCGTGACACCATTGATTTTGAAAGTATCGCAAATCTCGAGAAAATTTGAAATGTGGCAATTTGGATCCTCGTCCGGGAGACCATCGAAGGTTACCGACTGCTGCACCATTTGTATAATGCTGGACTTGATCTCAAAGTTATTGTTTGCCACTGCAGGGAGGACAATACTTGATTGTGTCCCTTCCAAGTTCGGCCGTGCATAATAGGACATGGTCCGTTGCTGGGCTTCATTAGGATTGGGGTCACCCATAGTTGCTATATTAGTATCTCCGATAGATTCTTCAAAAATAATTGGTAAATCCTGTCCACGAGATTGAAGGCGTCGCCTAAAGGTGCGCTCAATTTCTGGATCAAAATGGGATTCAGGATTATTCGAAGAATTTGCTCGGGTCATATACTAGAAGAAAAAAAAAGACAAATGATTAAAGATGAGTTTAAAAATTAATAATGGAATTTTTTTTCTTTTTGTTCTTTTTAGGCGGTTTTAGGTATATTATTAAGATATATATATTTTAGAAAAAAAAAAGGAAAAATGATAAAATTAACAGTTATCTTTTTTTTTGAAATATCGACGCAAGTCCCTGGCAACGGCGCCAAAAACTTGATGGAGAAAATCCCGGAGGTGTTTTATGAAAAAGAGAAGATGAAGATGAAGATGATGTTCTCCGAATCTATATTCCATAAAGGCAAGTGTACCTTATCGCTTATAGCATAGGATATAATATCAAGGTCGTATTAAAACCAAGGCGCATCGATTACTTCTACTTCAAAGAGATTTCTGTTATTTTATCAATTAGATACTTTGATTTAGTTTGCAAATGAGAGAACGGTTATACAATAAAAGAGGATGATTAAGCAATAATTTAAAAGGTTAGTACTTGATCTTGAATCACCATGGAATGAAAATGACCAAAAAAATAGATAAATCTCTAATTCTTTTTAACGAAGATGCTTGGACCGTGGAGGTTCCCAAAATATGAACGCACCTCTTTCAAGGCTACGCCCAACTGAGTTTAGGTTGATCAACCGAACTTTCGTTCTATAATTGAAACCCCTAAAACTCGCTTTATGTAGTGAACCCCTCTATTGGATTTGACTCCAATCCGGGAAATTTATGTCGTCCTCTTTCAAGAATTGCATTCAACTCCCTTTACCCATGAGCGATCAATCCATACGCATGATCCTTTCGGCTACTAGAGTATGGAAACAGAAGAGAAAATCATATATCGATGATATGACCTCTCTATAAATTAATCAAGGGTAAATCCTAAACATTTGTTCAAAGAGAAAGAGAAGATATGGATTAAGAAAAAGAGATCATTTCATTCATCGGATCATTTCGATCAAGCACTAAACAAAGTTTAGTTACTCATAATATAGGAAATGAAAATCATGTTAAGAATATGCATAAAAAGAAAGAGAAAGAGGGAAAGGGAATAACAAACTAATTTATTTCTTATTGAAAAGAAGTTACAAAAGATTTCAAAAAAAGACATTATAAAGAGAGTTTGCAAGAAGATTACAAGTACGATAAAAGAAATTGTAAGAACATTAAAGCATGAAAATATTAAACTAAAATACTCTAAAAACAAACTCTAATGGCTCTCTACAATGCTCAAAATGAAGTAGGAAGGATGATACTTTCCCCCCTTTCTTCATGCCTATTTATAGGGCCAAAACCAAAGGGGTAGAGTTGGAATTTGGCATGAGGATGAAGTTTCCATGAAGCATCCCTTGGTCAAAAAGCACATGTTGGTTTAAAATTCAAAGGTGGCTAGCCTCTTTCACACTTGTCATGAAAAGCATGATAAAAGTTGGCAAGCTTTCTCTCTTTCCATGAAGCTTCCTTTAAGGACACATGTTGAATATAAAGTCAAAGGTGGCTAGCCTATTTCACACTTGTCATGAAAAAATCACATCGGACCATTGTGGCTTCATTCCATTCTTGAATATAGTTCAACAACACCATGACATGAGTGCACTAGACATTTATTTTGGCACACCATAACAGAAGGCATGTTCTTTTAGAATTGATAATGCAATTTGTCCCGGGATCCTCGGTTCTTGCTCAAAGACGAGAACCATTCATGCAGGAAATCTGCTGGACAGAAACTTCGACGGAGGATTCCCGAAGCTACATAAATCCGATGAAGGCGTGTAACCATGCGTTGGAAAGGTATTTCCAAGGGCTACAACTTTCGTGTTCAGCCCAAGATCTGATTCTGGCCGCAACATGCCCAAAAGTGGCCCCGAAGTTCGCTGCGCGCAGAAAATATAGTAAAATAGGCATGGTTAGGATAGAATTATAAAAAGATACGATTTAGCGAATAAGATTAACATTATAAATATATTTATATTATATTATTTAGATTTTTATATTGATAATTTAGGTCAAATTATGCATCATCAATGTGATGAGCGGTTCACCTTGGCACTTCATGCCAAGCGTGAAAATATTAAAATTAAAATTAAGACTACTGTTTTGGAGCCCATGAAATTCTTCCCTGATTTGAAAGCTCTCGTGCCACCTGACTTAACCCCCTTATCCTCCGTATTTAGGTCTAGTCATGTAGCATATGGATTCTCTCCTCATGTGTTTTGGACGTTAGTATATCACCTTAAGTTATGTCGTACACACTTCCACTCCTTTCTGAGACTGTCCGACGCTAGAGCTAGTGATTTGGGTTTAGTCTGGTCAGTCCCCGAGCGGATACCTTTGGTCTCCGTTAATAAATTAATATGTAGGAACGCCGACCCATCCAAAATTATGAAGAACGTCGGATTTTATGCTTTTATTCTAGATTTTTATATAGCACAGAGTGTTTCACTTTATTTCAAGTTTCCAGACTTTTTACTGTACGTCTCTGTTCCACCTGAGTGTATTTCTCCGTCGTTTCTTCCTACCACTAAATATTCTTTTGGGTTGGGGAGTGTTAGTACTGTCGTGTCTATTTTCCACATTGACTCCTTGGTTCTTAAACCGGATGGTAAGATTCAAGTTTTATTTCTTTTGCTTGACACCGTTTCGAGTTTCCTCGAAAGTCTTGTTGTTTTTATGCCTGACAGGTTCGCCGTACTGATGGATGTTCATGCTACTACGACATGGATTGTGGGGCCAGATTTGCCCGATGTTGCTGCTGCTTTTGCCTGTTCCCCCCTCACGGGCCACTCATCGGAGATGAGTAATTTTGAGTGGGGAGGATTGATGGCGACGTTGCTGATGCGGCCGTTGATCCCCGACAGAGAAAGTTCGTGGATTGGGACGGTCGTTGCCGCAAGCTTGAAGATGAGAGTCTACCACGACATTTCTTCGCCAACGAACGTTCTTCGCCAACGCCGCTACATATTTTGCACGACGTCTGCTGCTGCCATTTTAAAATAAAATATATAATTATAAATTAAATAATTATAATTATATATTTTATTATTTCATCATTTATTATTATGTCCTATTTTATTATTTCAAGAGTATCTTTTATTTAGTATCTTTTATTTCATGCATGTATTATTTTATTTTATGCATTATATGTTTAGATTGTTTTCCTATTTTATGAATGGTGGAGATTGAGTGGTGTAAGGCTATTTAAAGCCATGCTTGTTGTTGATTTCATTAGTGAAGAATGAAAAAGAAAACCTAAGAAATTCAAAGTGAATTTTTCCCCCCTCTTGGCTATTTTCAGGCCTCCTCTTTCTTCTCCCCTCTCTTGGCCGCCGGCCACATCTCCTTCACCTCTCTATCTCGGCCTCCTTTCCTCCTCCCTCCTCCTTCTCCAAGATCGTTTCCGGCCACCCTCCTCCTTTTTCCCAAAACCCGAGCAGCCTCCTTCCACAAAACTGTCGGCCACCACATCTCTCCCCTAGCCGCCACCCCCCATCATATTGAGAAAATTATTTTCTCATCACCTTTTCTCTCTCTCCCTATATAATTACTGGACTTTTCAAGGAACTCCCTCTTCTAGGGTTTTGCGAAGGAAGACGGCTTGCGTTTTCATCATCCGGCGCGGAACCGTGGAGTTGCGTGGGAATAGAATCAACCACCATCGTGTGCGCATCCTCCACCCATCTCGTGGACGGAGTTCTCGTGGGATTTTGGGTAACGATTTCCTATACCATCTCTCGTGTGATTCTTTCTAAACCATTGTGAGTTTTGGTGGAAACAGAAGGCTAGTATTTGGTCCTGATTTATATTGAATATTGTGCTTAATTAAAATCTAAAATTTCAAGCCTAAATCATCCGAATATTCTCATGAAAATTGGAACGGGTAAGCAACCCTCGTATTAATTAACTTTTGGGGATAATTTTGGACTTAGTTTTAAAATCACTTATTTAGTCCGGATATTCTTGTATTGGTCTTGTGAATGTTTGCGCGTAACTTAGTTTGATTTGCTAAGTGTCGAATCTAAGAATGCATAGTTTAATCCGTCAAAACCATGGGCCTGCATCATCCTCCTCCTAATCCAGATAATGATACTCCTTACTATATCCTGAAAGGAATTGATCCTAAATCAAAAGATTTCCAGCACTGGATGGCTTTCTCTAAAAATCAGCAGAAGCAAAGGAAGAAGTCAAAGAGGTATGACAGTCCTGTCCCAAGATGGACTCCTAGAGGTCCTCCTCCTCCACCTGCCAGTGTAGGAGCCTCAGGAAACTTATCTCCAAACCCTGTTGCTCAGTCTGAAAGATTCAACCCATCTCAGTCATCACAAAGGAGAAGTTCTCAAGGATACCAAGGTAAAACTCAATCTGGCTATCAAAGGCTTGATGCTGTTAAGGAACAAGTAAAGGAGGTGGTGTATCAAAGACCAACATTTTCTCCTCCTCATTCCAAAGAACTCAAAAGCTCAACCTCTCCTAAGCCAGATCACTCTGTGAAGGAGGTTTTAAAAGGTAAGCAAATTATTTTATCTGAAAACTCTAGCAAGACATTTGCTAAGTCTTCTCCTCCTTCTTATCTAGTTATTCAGGATAAAGAACCAGTTGATACATCTTCTGAAAATGTTTATGAAAGCCCAGAGCTTGATCCTAATTTTAGGATGGCTCGTTTTCTTGAATTTGTTGGAGCAGCTCAAATTAAGAAAGCTAAAGCAGAAGGAAAAGACACTGCCGGATTGACCACAATGTCAAAATTCAGAATGAAGGAGCTCGATAAATTCTAGGTTAGACCTGAGATATTTGATCCTTCAAAGTACATGGAAAAGCATCCTGAGGCAGTTGTCCCAAGAGCGATAGAATTGAAAATCATTGGAGAACAAGACCTGAAGTTGTCGAGAAAAGAAGCTCTAGATCCCTCTAGAAAGATTACTTTTGTTTCTAGATCTTTTGATCCTAAACCTAACTCTGAAGCATCTTAAAATTTCATTGATTGACAGTTAATTGTTTATCTGTTTGATTGATGTTATCTGCTTAGCTATTTCTCTTTATGCATTTTATTTATTTTTCTGTAATTAGTTTTGTATGTTTTAGTTATTGAGAGATTTAACACAAATAGGGGGAGATTGTTGGTACCCTAGGTTTTGATTTGAGTTCAGTCTTCTCTTTCTATCTCTTGACCCAAGATTTATCTATGGTCAAAGGTTAGTTGTTTAGTTTGTTGCTCTAGTTTTAGAGGCGTCACTTTTCCAGATGTAAATTTGGTTAAGTTGTTTTTCGTTCGACTATGGTCGAACGTCGCTCGACTATCGTCTATCGGCTGATCGACGATCGTCTATCAGTTGGTCGACGTTCTGTCTGCGTTGATAGTTCGACTATCTGTTTGATAGGTCGACTATCTGTTGTGTTTGATAGTTCGACTATCTGCTTGGATTGTTCAACTATCTGATAGTTCGACTATCTGTTTGATAGGTCGACTATCTGTCCGCTTTGATAGCTCGACTATCTGTTTGATAGGTCGACTATCTGCTTTCTGTGATAGCTCGACTATCTGTTTGATAGGTCGACTATCTGTTTTCTTTTATAGTTCGACTATCTGCTTGGATATTTCAACTATCTGATAGTTCGACTATCTGTTTATAGGTCGACTATCAGTTTTCTTTGATAGTTCGACTATCTGTTTGATAGGTCGACTATCTGTCATCTTTGATAGTTCGACTATCTGCTTGGATAGTTCAACTATCTGATAGTTCGACTATCTGTTTGATAGGTCGACTATCTGTCATCGTTTGATAGTTCGACTATCTGCTTAGATAGTTCAACTATCTGATAGTTCAACTATCTGTTGATAGGTCGACTATCTATTTTGTTTGATAGCTCGAATATCTGTTAATAGGTTATCTGTTTTCTGTGATAGTTCGACTATCTATTGATAGGTCGACTATCTGTTTTTCTGTGATAGGTCGACTATCTGTTTGATAGGTCGACAATCTGTTTTGGTTAGTAGTTCGACTATCTGTCTTGATAGATCGACTATCTGATAGCTCGACTATCTGTCCTGATAGTTCGACTATCTGCTGAGGTAGTTCGACTATCTTCTTTGATAGTTCGACTATCTGGATCGTTCGACTATCTGTTTGATAGGTCGACGATCTCTGTGCTTTGGTCGACGATCTCCGAGGGTCGTTCGACGTTTTGCTGTATGTCTTGAGTAGTTTTGTCGTCTTCTATGATGTGATTAATTTCATATTTATTTTGGCATATTTTATAAAAAATTGTTTGAATAAATTGTGATAATATTTCCATGCAATATCTGTTCCATTCCTTATGCATGAGCTAATCTTTTTCTGACAAAGTTGTTTGTCTTATTAGCTGAGATATGATTTCTGCTTTATCTGCCAGGCTGTCCTTTATAGCCGTTAGACTCAGAAAGTCTTCCTTGGCTGTAAAGAGTCTCTTCTGATGTGACTTTCTCTTGTATTATTTCATCAGAGTTATTTGCAGCTTCTTAGAAAGCTTTATCATCTTATAGGATATCTGTCTGCAGTATTTATTTTGCTTTATGCTTTTTGCAGCCCAGCTTACAGAGTTCAGTAGAAGACAAGATTCAAACTCAAGTAAGAGTCGTTGCTGATGTTGCTATATAAAGAATTCTTTGGAGAAAGAAATAAACTAGTTCTGATATACAAAAAGCTAACAGCAGAATTCAAGCTTACAACTTACAGTTTACAACTGCTCTCATCTCGTTCACATCTAACTGAGAAGAAGCTTTAGCTCTTCACTCTTCTTCAACCTGAGTTCTCCTGCCTCCAGGAAGATTTTCACTCAGAGCTTTTTGAAGAAGAAGAAGAAGAAGATAGCTGCCTAAAGAAGAAATTTTATTTCATATTATTTATCTTCTTGTAGCTTTTTCCTTCAATTTTTCTGAAGTGTTTCTGCACTGAAGCAAGACTTCACCTGGACGTTCTTTTATCCAGGGGGAGCCTTGATTCTTTAAGAGCTTTCTAGCTCAATGCAAGTTCTTGTGCTTCTCTAATCTATTGTAAAATAGAGAAGACATCTTAACCTCCTTTCCCCCTCCTGTAAAGGGTTATTACACCCTTCAAAAGTATCCCTTGGTGGCAGGGCACCTGATCAAAAACCTGTGTTGGTTTTTAGACACCTGATCAAAATTCTAAAGGGTTTCTGGATCTACCTGAAGCAGATCTTGTTGGTGGCAGGGCACCTGATCAAAACCTGAGTGGATTCCTATCTTGTTGGTAGAAGAGTGGACGTACCCAAGTTGTTTGGGGAACCACTATAAATTCCTTCTGTCGTTTGGATTGTTTAATTAATTCTCTGTGCTGATTGGCTGTGATTAGATTTTAACTAGGATTGCTAGATGCTATTTAGGATTCCAAGCCTTAACTATAATTACAGTTGGCTGCCTTTTGTGCACATCACTTGTTTTAGGCTTTAGGGATTCATCTCAAATATCTATAACCTTCATTCCGCAATTAACTCCAAGGGAGTTGAGTAGACAGTCAACGTTGCTAGTGCAATTTTTGATTACTCTATTCACCCCCCCCCCTCTAGAGTAGTATCTATCCCTTTTCTTTCACCTTAGAACAAAATAAATTGACCGTAAACTATACATAATGGGTCAACAATCATAATTAGTGAACCTAGCCCAAATCCAAACTGGGGTTCCAACAATATCCAACTATTTGGGTGAGGTCATTAACCAAAAAAATGTAAAACTGAAAAACACATCAATAAATATCTTACAGACTTTTAAAACTATCAGAAATATTATAGAGCTATGGTTATACAAATAGTTTAGATATGAAACAACAAAACATAAAAGATTAAGAATCAGCAGGAGGAGCAGAAGATGGTTTTGTAAAAATAATTGTCCTTTTGAATTTTATGCTTCCCTCTGAGTCATCTTCATATCTTTGTCACCAATAGTTTCTGGGAAATAGCTCTTGGAACTATAAATTCTTGATGCAGGTTCAGATATGTGTCAACATTAAATATTTTATTTACCTGATACCTTTCAAGTTCTTTCTTTCTGTATGTAGACATTGTAGAAAATTGAGAAGCATCCTTGCCTTCTTCTTTGGCCTTTTTGATTTGAGATAGATCAATCAGCTCATTGAATCTAGCCATCCTGAAATTTAGGTCCAATTATGGGTCATATGTAGGAGACGGAGGTCTTTCAGGAATGACATCTTTCTTTTGATCATCCAGAGTCTTCTGAGGACTAATTGTCTTTGGAACTAAATTAGGAGTACTTCTTGTAAATTTCTGATAATGATGCCTATTACCTTGACAGTAGGGTCTGGATGACCTGTCTTGATTTTGATAAGAGGTCTAGATTGGTGAGATTGTTGAGAAGACCTTTGGAAATGAGATATGTTTCCAGATGCTCCAGTTGTTGCATGAGTTGGAGTTCCTCTCCAGTTCTTTTGAGAAGGAGGAGAGTATCTCTTGCTCTTCTTTCTTACCTTTTGCTCAGTTTGGAGTAACACATCCATTGAGTTATCCATTGATACAGAGTAATATTATTCAATATCTAATAGGGAGTATCTGCAGATGGGTTTGGCTTGGGAACAGCCTTTGGAGGAGCATTCTTCTTGAGCTTTCTCTTTCTGGAAGAAGGATCATCTGAATCATCATCTGAATCATCCTCATCATCATTAGATGATTCAATAGGATTATCATATAAATCATCAATTTCTTTTAGAGCTTCTTTAGAAATGAGTTTCTTGGCCTGAGGCTCAGAAGATAAACTGGTAATTGGATTGTCATTTGCTGCAACTGAATCTGTTGGCTCTATAGATATTTTTATAACAATCTGTTTTCTTTCTTCTTCCATGTCTGGAAACATAAATTCATCCAAGTCTGCCATAGGGGCCTCAGCCCACTTAAAAGTTGGAGGAGAAAAAGCCTTGAGCATAGAAATAGAGACTGGCTCACAAACATCTTTAACACCTACATTTTATGTAATCACAGGAACTACAAACCTACCCTTATTTGGTTCACAACTGCAGGACTTATTGGAGCAGTGTAATATACAATAGCCTTAGAGTACTGAACATCAAAACATGGTAATGCATTTCTGTAAACTGAATTAAAAGAATCAAGTAAAGAATCCAACTCAACTGTGGGATTTATAATGAAATCACCAACAATTATAATCTATGGAATTACTACTACTGCATCTGTACAGACCATTTCAATGTCAACTACAGCTGGAAAATCTACTGGAGGAGGAGTTGGAGGAGAAACTGCTGCTGCTTCTAGAACTAGAGCTGCTAGAACTGGAGCTTCTACATTAAACATCTCCTCCTACCTTGTTTTAGAGGGTCCTAAAGCCAGGCCCCTAGAAGAAGAAGGGTCATAGGAGGCAGAAAGATTGGTAGCAAGGGATGAGATGGAAGCAGCAAGAGGAGAAATAGCTTCAGATATTAGCTGCTTAAGATGTAAGACCCCCCTCTCGGAACACAAAACACGGAACGAGAGGGGTCTTATGCCCAGAACAACCGCCTTGGGGTAGCAATAACACTCGGGCTAGCCTGTATTACAAGACACCTATTCTTCCGGCTATAACCAATATCAATATATATATGCCAACCCAACAAAAATGATATAAAGAAATCAAATCCACACAAGCTATAAGTCCAAAAGCACAGTAATAGAGAAGCTAAACATGCTTCTACAAAATCAGAGTACTGCCATAAAGTTTCCCCAAAGGCTATAACAAAACTCTTATATACTCACGTCATCTATAATAGACGGTAGCGATGGCATCGTCCCTTCAGGCCCTGTCATCCTTTCCTGGCTAACCGGCTCCATGACCTGCTACTCCACCGTCAGGGTTTCCTCCTAAAAAGGAAGACATAGAAACTATTAGTCATAAAGACAATGTGGCTTCACATCCGCTCCCCCAACGACTCCTCGGCACCTAGCAGAGAAAGGGACATGGTACAATATATGTATATAATATGCAATAGTATAAACAAGCAAGTGGTATAACAAGTATTAAGATATTCTAACATTTCTACCATCTATCATAGCATACGAATATAGAGTTATAACAAAAGGTAACTTAACTTATATGGATGCCCATACAAGCTTATAAGTTAAGGATCATTTAGCAGTAAGTAACTGATCGTATAGGAGTGCCCATATAAACTTATACGATGAGGGTCTTGTGTATGTAATGAGGTACAATGTTATGTATGCGATGCAATGACACACCCATGATCACGCACATACAGTTGCTATGTCGACACAGACTAGTAGTTCCAACTTTTTTCATAGGTAGCTAACCTCTCAGGCGGCAACCGTCGTGGCCAGACTGTGATAGTAGAACGGGCACTTCTACTACTAAGTGGGTATCCACACTACATCACTTAGGCCTCTGTACGCCTCAACGCTAAGAACACAATAGCGGAGCCCATGCGTACTACGACCCAGCGGGTTCTCTTGGGTAGATGTGCACCAAGATCCTAACCCCGAACTGGCCTATGCGTGACACGGAAGGAGCCTCGAAAATGAGCATGAGGATCAAGCCCAACCGTTCACTTGGCACGGAAGGAGCCCCGGGACATGAACACCGAGTGACAAGCCCAACCGCCCAAAGTCTATCTGTCAACTCCCATCAGTGTGATGATTGGCGAGCCCGTAGACCTGTCATACTATCCTTAAACTAGGATTATGACACCGCGTTTCGACTCACACCACATGCAATTACACAACACTGTGGCATGGAAGGAGCCTCAGAGAAAGCACGAGGATTAAGCCCAACCATCCACTTTACTTACCTCAACATTGTCCCGACTAGTGACAGCCAACATCGCACTTACTAACTTCCACAATGCTACCCGTAAGGAGACGACACTTTAAGCATTGGACTGCTAAATTTCCTTCAATCAATTCAACATACATCTTGGCTATAGTTTATTCATCTATATATCATACCGAATGATTTCAACATCATATAACACAATGCGCATAAACTTTAATCTACCAATTTATATCAAACCATTTCGTTCGATTTAAGCTTCCCCAGAACCTCGAATTAGATTGCAACATCAATTCCACCGAATCTAAATCCATGTTATACACTACCCAAAAATTTAGGTGCAGCAAAAATCTGGATAGCAACTTCAACCAAAGATTCCCGTGGCTACATGAATCTGGTGAGTGCGTGTAAACCCTCGATGGAAAGTTCTTTCCATCGGCTATAACTTTCATTTTCAGCCTGCAACCTAGATCAGACTATATCCCACCTGAAATTGGATCCAAAGCCTACAGCGTACAAAATACAAATCTGTGCGCTTAGCCTACAGCTCTTACTTCGGCCAGACACTCTTATGGTTTCAGGCTTCAACCGAAGGCATGTAACTATTCGTTGGAAAGGTAATTTAAAGGCCTATAACTTTCGTGTTTAGTCAAAGCCCAGATCGGATCATTTCTTGCCTGAAAATAGCCAAGAAGGTCGCTGCGTGCAGAACACAGATTCTGCACGCATCTTGAAGCGGAATGAATGGCATCAGCTCATCTTCCTCCTCAATCCATCACTCCAAATCGCAACCAGAAGTTCCTCCACCCTTATTCTCCCTCTCAAGGCTATTCCTCTTCTCGAATCCACCCCCATCATCACTTTGAAGAAGGGGACGGTTAAGATGACTAGTCGTTAGAACAAAAGTTCTAGATAGGCCTCCCTAGAAAGATTCTCCTCACGCATCAAGACTCATTTGTGTCGATGTATCGCCTAAGAATATCTAAGGATCTAACACCAAGGGAGAGGGTAGGAAGCTCACCTCATTTCCAGCGGTACCACCATTTTCGACCATGGATCTTGTCATCCTTCTCGTTGGCATCGCTTTTTCCTTGACGGCGGTGGCATTTCTCCTCCTCCAAGGTTTTATCAAGCAAGATCTCCTCCTCCAGAAAGTTCTCTCAGGAAAAGGGCTGGAATGAAGAGTTAAAACGGCTAGGGTTTTTCTTTTACTTTTTATACAGAAGTGACACGGGTAGGGACATGGTCGTGTCCTGCTCTGGCGAAAGCGGTTCAACTGCAATTTCGTGCTCATACACGGGTACTGACTCGTCCGTTTTGGTACCCGTGTTTAGGTGACACGGCCGTGGTCATGGCCGTGTCAATACCCGTGTCCTTGTCGGGACACTTCTCGTCTTGCTTTCCTTGGAGCACACGGGTAGGGACACGCCCGTGTCTCTACCCGTGTCCTTCTCTAGACAGACTCAATGCCTCTGAACACGGGTAGGGACACACCTGTATCCCTACCCATGTCCTTCTCGGGACACAACACTCAACGCAATTTCAGAATCACTCAGCACCATAGTCACTCAAAGCCACTGAAAACAGGTAGGGACACGCCCGTGTCCCTACCCGTGTCATGCTCAACACAAGTTTTTACCTTGTTTCCTTTTTTCCCCTCGAGTGCGCACCTGATCACCTACACCCCCCTTGAGCCTACACCAGCTCTCCTAACACCAAAAACACACACAAGGGGCCTAGCGTGAATCGGAACGTTACATAAAAGATGGAGCAATGGATGAAAGAAGATCTTTAGCAATATCAGAGAAATTAAGATAATGGGGTTCTGGACTGGAGGAAGTATAGGTGGTATGATGGCCACAGTTAAAACACACAGAGAAGGAGTGTGAAAGATTAGTATGGATGTGTTCTGGTAATGTGGAAGGAGGGTTAGAAGGAATAGAGAATACAGTTGTAGTAGTGATGGTTTGAATTGTTGTAGTAGGAATTATTGTGGTAGGAGTTGTTGTGTTGGTTCCTAAATGGGTGATTGACTTGGGGAATAATGGATTGGAGAGTTTTATGGAGATGGTTGAGGAGACAGTATGTTGAAGTTAGGGTGTGATGAAGTGGATGGAATAACATTCAGATTAGTTTGAGTTGGAGATAGAGGAGGAATGAAATCAGTCATAATTTCATCCTGACATGGAGATGGAATATCCTCATGGATGATGATTTGTGATTATGGAGGTGATGGTGTTGGAAGAGGTGTAGTAGGATGGATAATGAAAGATGGTTATTGTTGTTCAGGAGGTGAAGGAATTCTGATGGAAGGGATAACAACTTCTGGTGGTGGGGGAGTGTCTATAACTGCCCTGGTGTCCTCAGAAGTCCTGAAAAGAGGAGGAAGCCTGAAATGGCTAAGTGATGGTCCTCTCCCATCTACCAAACAAGCCATGAAGTTAGCCTCTTGGAGGCATTTAAGAATTTTGTCTGGGAGACCAATGTTTCAGGAGCCTTGCCTGGAGGAAATTCCTAAGATCCTCCCAAAACAAACTTCTTTCTTAGAATTCTTCTTCTTAATCAAATCAAACAACAACTTTCCATAATTTATAGCTTTCTAATTAACTAGGGAACACATAACCAAGAATTGGTGTCTGGTAATATAGTCATGGGATGTGTGCTTGTCTATAAACACCTTCCTAACAACATCAACAAGAAATTTATACTCTGGAGATAAATTCTTTTTCAAGATTTTATTAGGGTTTCCCTCGGAGTGACCCATCTTAATCAACATAGACTCATACTCTGAACTGTCTATTTCAATGTCTTCTTCTCCATTTACCAAACAAAAAATTTCAGATAAAACATCAGGGGTTAGGGTAACCTGATGGCCTGCAATGGTACCAGTCATTGTATCTGCGTCTCGGAGAGGTTGAAGGGAAGACCCATTCCCTTATCTCATTCCCTAGCAGTTTAATCCATATGGTCATGATTTTATTCAGTTAATGTTCTTCAAACAGCTGCAGAATGTCCGTGAATATCTGATTAGAATAACTCAAGGAATCGAAGTCTATATCGATTCCAGTGTCATACTTCATTCTGGAGAGGGAAATCGTCGAAATCGCCATTATTTTCTTGCAAAACGAAAGATAGATCAAGAACAAGAGAACTAGAAAGCGCGGGATGGAGCTCAAAGAAAGACTAGTTATAAAGGTTTTCAGAATATGATACGTCAAACTCCATCCTGCAAAAAAAAAATTCTCTGTTCTATGGTCGACGAAAAATTTCATGAAGATATAATATCGTCGATCCTAATCTGAAAAGGGGAAATTTTTCATCGTTCTCAGGTCGACGAGAACTTTTCTGAAGCAAGATAGTCGATCTTCATTCGACGAAAATAACTTAACATAGAGAGTTCGTCGATCTCAGGTCTAGGAAATTTCTCAAGAACAGTTCTCAGATCGTTGATCTCCGTTCGTCGATCTGTGAACCAATTCTTCGACCACAAACAAAAATCAAATTAATGCTTCTCCATTGATCATACCTAGCTGATTCAGAAAGAACAATGTTTCTTCTCATCCTAAGGTTTGGTGAAGATGTCTGCTCTTTGTAAATCAATGGAGTTAAAAGGAAGATTAATTTTCTTTTTGTCCACACAATCTCTAATGAAATGATGTCTAATTTCTATATGCTTTGTCCTACTATGATGTACTGGATTTTGTGCAATGGAAATTGCACTGGTACTACCACAAAATATAGTTGAATAATTTAAATTGTAACTATAATCTAGGAGTTGGTTTTTAATCCACAATATTTGTGAACAACAACTGACAGCTGCAATGTATTCAACTTCTGCATTTGAAGTGGACACAGATGTTTGTTTTTTACAAAACCAAGACACATGAATATTAGTAAGAAATTGGAATGTTCTTGATGTGCTTTTCCTATCAACTCTACTTCCAGCAAAGTCAGCATCTTAGAATCCAGTCAATTCATATTCTGAATGAGTTGGATAAAAGAGTCTTAGATTTGGGCAACACTTTATTTATCTCAAAATTCTTTTAAGTAAAATATAGTGAGATTCTTTAGGGTTCACTTGGAACCTAGCACAAAGACATATAACAAATATTATGTCTGGCCTACTGGCTGTGAGATACAATAAGGACCCAACAATAGTCTTATATGTTTTCTGATCAACTGGTTTGTCATGTTCCTCAAATCAATCACATCATTGGAAGCCATGGGTGTTTTCTTGGCTAAAGCATCAGTCATCCCAAATCTTTTAACTAATTCATTAGCATATTTGGAATGGGAGCTGAAAATTCCATCAGGGGATTGCTTTACTTGGAGACCAAGGAAGTAAGAAAGCTCACCCATGCTACTCATTTCAAACTTGGAATGCATCAAGTCAGAAAACCTTACGCATAGTTTGGACTCTGTAGAGCCATAAATGATGTCATATATATATATTTTATACTGACAATATGTTATTTTTATGATGCATAGTAAACAAAGATCTATCTACAATTCCCCTAGTGAACTTATACTCTACTAAAAAGCTAGCTATGGTCTTATACCAACCTCTGGGAGCTTCCTTTAAACTATATAGAGCTTTATGCAGTTTGAAAATAAAAGAGGGATGAGTTGGAGAAATAAAACCTTGTGATTGTTCAACATATACTTCCTCTTTGAGTTCAACATTCAAGAAAGCACTCTTGACATCCATTTGGTAGACTTTGAACTTTTTGTATGCTGCATAAGCAAGAAAAATTTTGATAGCCTCAAGCTTTGCAATAGGTGCAAAGGTTTGATCATAATAAATTCATTCTTCCTATATATAACCTTGAGCTACTAGCCTTGCTTTATTCGTTATGTTAGCTCCTTGTACATCCAATTTATTTTTGAATACCCATTTAGTTCCAACGACTTGAAGTCTTTGGGTCTAGAAAATAAATCCCAAACTCTGTATCTATCAAACTGATTGAGCTCCTATTGCATTGAAATAATTCAGTGTGGATCTTGCCCAGCATCTTTTATGGATTGGGGCTCCAGTTGAGATATGAAGCAAGCATGCATCAAATCTTAGTTGAGTTGATTCCTTGTTTGCACTCCAAATGATATGTCTCAAATCACTTGAGATACAGGGTGATCTCTAACTGTGACAAGATCAGTTGGAGGACTTGGTACAACAACTGCATTGGGAAATAATACCTGTTGTGGAATTAAATTTGTTGTTGAAGGTTCAGCAATTATGTCACTGACCTCTTCTTCACTATCTTCATCAATATGTGGAGAAGGATGTGTTTCAGCCTCATTGGTGAGGTTCAGATCATCCAATTTCTCACACAGTTGGGGTACCTTCAATAAGTGGCTGGTAGAAGAATCCTTCTCCTTGTAAAACATGTTAGCTTCATCAAAAGAAATATGAACAGATTCTTCTATTTTCAAAGTAGATTTAATAAATACCCTATAAGCCTTGCTGATTTGGGAATGTCCAAGAAGAATTCCCATTGCAGCTATGGCCTCAAATTTTCTAAGGTGTTTCTTGTTATTATTATGAATTTAACATACACAACCAAAGATTCTAAAATAGTCTATTTTAGGTTGCTTCCCTTTGAGTAATTCATAGGGAGTCTTGCCCTTAAGTTTATGTATCAAACTTCTGTTCAGGACATAATTTGTTGTGCTTACAGCCTCTGCCCAAAAGGATAGGGGCATGCGAGCATCTTCAAGCAATGTTCTTGTAGCTTCAATCAGGGTTCTGTCTTTCATTTCTCCTACCCCATTTTGTTGAGGAGTTCTAGGAGCAGAGAAACAATGTCTGATACCTTCCATCTCATAGAATTCATGTATAGGAAGAGATTCAAACTCAGTACCATGATCACTTCTGATAAATACAACTGGAGTAGAATACTCAATCTTTATGCTCTTAAGAAAATTTGTAAAAACTTTAAAGTTATCTGACCTGTTTCTCAAGAATAGCACCCAAGTTAACCTAGAGAAGTCATCTACAATAATTAAGGTATAAGATTTCCCTCCCAAGCTCTATACAATAATGGGTCCTAATAGATCCATATGTTGCAAATACGGAATCTTGGGTGAATCACTCTTATTAATAGATTTAAAACTATTTTTGGTTAGTTTGCCTAATTAACAAGCCCTGCAAAGGCTTTCCTTCTTGTAGGGGCAAGAAGGCAATTCTCTAACAAGGTTGTCCCTAGAGATTTTAACAATATTTTTAAGATTAACCTGTCCTAATATTTTATGTCATAGTTCATTATTATTACTAATTTGATTAAATAGGCAAATTTCTGACCTAGTAGATTTGAAATTTACTACATAAATGTTTCCTTGCCTAAGGCCAGTTAAGACAGTTTTATTACCAACAGAAGAAATAATGCTTGAAATTTGATTAAATGATACCTGATAACTTTCATCAAATAATTGACTTTTAGATATTAGGTTATGTTTGAGACAATTTACATATGCTACCTTCCTGAAAGTGACATCTCCAACTTTTACATTCCCATAGCCTTCAGTTTGGCCACATTTGGAATCACCAAATATCACCTTTGGAACAAGCTTGGACTTATAGTTTGTTAAGTTATCATTGCTTCCTGTCTTATTCTTTTAACATCCACTATCCAGGTACCACTAGTCCTCTATGGCAGGATAGTCTTTCACCTACAAAATGAAAAATTAGGTGTTCTTGACCCAGGTAACCTTGGGTCCTTGATTCTTTTCAAATTTAAAACTAGAAATATAAGAGTATTTAGGTGGTTCTTATATCCTAGAGGGTGAAATTTCCTACGTGGAATTATCAATTGGGTAAATGGGTTAACAAATTCTTTTGATTGATTAAATGTTCTGAAATAATTAGAGTTTCTGTTAAGCTGAACTAGGATCGGCGAATTCTGATAAGTTCGTCGAACTGAGTTCGAAGAATAGGGATGAGTTCGTCGAACTCCGATCAGAGAATGGAAATATTCATTCTCTGTGACCCAATATCGTTGATCTTGGCTCGAAGAACCATATTGGTTTCGTCGATCGCTGTTCGAAGAAAAATTAAAATAAAAATCTGGGTTCGGAGTTCGTCGACTTGAGTTCGATGAACTGTACATATTTCGTCGATCTGAGTTCGACGAAATCTATTTGACATTGTTATGATTAAGATTTTTCTTGTTCTTTCTCTTTTTCTTAGGTTTATATTTTAATTCAGTTGGTTTATTATTTTCATCTGCGTTTTCTTTTCCATATTCTGATATGAATTTAATGGGTGTAGAAAGAATGTTTTTCTGAATTAAATGAGGTTGGCTTGATGAAGCTTCTATGGCAAGTGATGTTCATCAATTTGATGCCTCTCCAAGTAAGGGATTCTTCAAATTTCTTTGCCTTAGTTAATTTAGTTTTTAGTGAAATGATTTGTTCAGTTGCTAGAGATAATTCAACTTTTAACTTAATGTTTTCAGAGAACAGATTATCATGTTCAGTTAGCTTATCTCTGAGAAGTTTGATTTCCTTCTCTTATTTGATTAAGTCATTACATAATAATTTAAATTAAGTTTTGAAATGTTCTGAATTTAAATCAAATGAAGTTATTACCTGATCCACTTCAGATTTAGATTCTTCTTTAGATTACTCAGCTTTTGAATGATGGCCTGAAGTATTTATGGACATCAAGCAAACTTCCTTTACTTTAGCTTCTTCTTCATCTTCACTAGAGCTGAGAGATGAAGATATTTCTTTTGTATCACTCCAGGTTTCAAAAACAAACACTTTGTCCTTCCTCTTATGCTTGCTGGAGGAGAGCTTGCTATAATGCTTTCTCGAGTCCTTGTCTCTTCTTTTCTCCTTGATCTGATTTTTTGGACACTCAGAAAGAATGTGTCCAGGTTTTCTGCAACCAAAGCAGACAATTTCCTTGGTAGGAGTTTTGTCATATCTTAGTCTGTCATCATGCCTGGAAGACTTCCTTCTGAAATCTTTTCTGGCCATCTTATAAAATCATTTAGCCAGTAAGCTTATTAGCTCATCATTTGCTGGTGGAGCTTTTGGTCCTACAGATGCTTTGCAAGCAATATTATGCTCTTTCCTTCCTGATGAGCAAGTCTTCTGCTCAGCTGCCTCTCTTGACTATATCGGCTGCTCTTAAGATTTGAGCTTTCCCAGCAATGGCTGAGTAGAGATTTCAGTCAAGCTTCTGGCCTCCTTGATTGGCCAGATTCTGGAATCCCACGTACTGCGGAAGCACATTAGGATCTTCTCATTGATCTCAGACAAGGATATGTCTTTGTCCTGTGTTTTCAGCTCATTGATGATTAAGCTGAGTCTATTGTACATATCAGCAACTAACTCAGATTCATCTTTCTAGAAATTCCCATATTAAAAGATGAGGTGAGATCTTTTGTCCTTTCTCTCATTAGCTGATCCTACAACCATTTGGTTTAGAGAGTCCCAAATGGCTTTTGCTGAAGGGCACTCAGCCACTTTCTGGAATATATCATCTTACATGGTTTATGCCAGAATGATCATGGCCCTTGCATCAGTAATCTTTGCTTTCGTCTGTGCATTAGTACACTCAGGTGGTGGAACGACATTTGTACTTATTGTTGCTATTGCAAAAGGTGTGGCGGGACCTTGCAAGATAGAATTATAGATATCTTTTTCAATTGAATTCAAATACAATCTAATCCTTGCCTTCCAAATTGCAAACTTATTAAGGTTGCATATTTGAGGTCTAGTGCTTGAGTATTCCTTATTATGTGCCATGATATAAAAGAGACACTAGAGGTAATATGATCTATCAAAGGAACTTCTGGTTATGGTATTAGCCTGTGAAACCAAATGAACACCCCTCCGATGCCAATTAAAAGTGAACGGATAAATATGTCTTAACTCTAGAGGGGGGTGAATAAAGTGTTTTAAAAACTTGATTAATTTTTATAATGGAATTAAAATAAGTGATACTAAAGTATATAAACAAAAGAAAAAACAAGATTATCACAGCACAACAAAATAAGAAATGGAACAACTAGACGACACAATGAAATTATAGTAGTTCCCAAAAACTGGGTACATCCACTCTTCTACAACCCTGGTAGAAATCCACTAACAGGTTTTTGTTTAGGTGCCCTGCAACCACAAGTTTTTGCTCAGGTGCCCTGTCACCACAAGATCTATTTCAAGGGAAATATAACAACCCTTTAGGCTTTTGATCAGGTGCCCAAAAACCAACACAAGTATTTTGTTAAGGAGAATTGACAACCAGGTGATAACTTTTGAAGGGAGTTAAAAACCCTTTTTACAGTGAGGTAAACAAAGTGATGGTGTCTTCTCTATCTCAAAAAACTTGAGAAGACAAGTGGATTGTTGTTGTCAAAGCTCCCCCTGAAAAGTTGAATGGTTCAGGAAAGATGAGAGCTTTGCTCAGGGTGTAGGCTTTCAAGTAGCTTGATGTTTCTTCAGGAAGATTTTAGATAGATGAATGTTGTTTGTCTCTGAAGAATCCTGAAGCCAGAAACTGAAGAAGAGTAATGATCTTTTATTGTTGTTCTTCTTTAATTTCCAGTAAGCACACTAGTAATAAGAATTTCTTCTCTAGGTCGTGTATCAGCAGCTGTATGATTATAATTATTGTTTTTTTTAAAAAATATCTTTTAAATTCTGAGAGGATTTCCAACCTTTGAATTTTCAATAATATCCTAAATTTACTGCTGAGATTCTGGGAATTGAAACGAATGGAATTTGTCTTAAATGTGTTTCCTCAACTGTCCCAGTAAATAAGTCAAGTAATTAACTCTGTGAAATCCATTATTAATGCTGCCTTGGAACGACTATATTCTTGAGAATATAAGCATTAATTATTCAGAGAATAATTGTCTTAAATTAGAATTCAAATTGAGAGAGAAAACAACAAACTAGCTCTGAGAAATCATCTTCATCGAGCTTAGCTCAAAACAGATTTCATCGACCTGAACTCTAAGTTTGTCAAGCAGAGAAATCTCCTTCGTCGAGCTAAGCTAAGAGATAATTGATCTAGAAAGATCTTGACAATGCTGAGCTCCAAGTTCGTCGACCTGAGATAGACTTTCGTCTACCAGAGAAACTGATTAGAGGAGGGAGTTTGTCAACCTGAGCTCGTATATCGTCGAGCTCAGCTCAGAGTTGAAACGCTGAGTTCGCCGATCAGCGATCAACGATCGTCGAGATGAGTTCGAAGAACTTCAAATAAATTTATGAACTCTTAAAAATTGAATTTCTTCTATGTGTAAGTATCTGGAGTCTTTTGTAGGCTGGAACAAAATAGTCTAACCTAATCAGACTGACCTAACATTAGAAAAAAATAAATTGACCCTAAATTATATATAATGGGTCAACAATCCTAATTAGTGAACCTAGCCAAAATCCAAACTGGTGTTCCAACAATTTGGTCTACACTTTGTAGAAAAGTTAAAAGTAGGGAAGTATTTGGAACTTTTATGGGAAAGGGTAGTTAGTGCACCTGGTCTGGTTGGAATATATAGGGTCACCAAAAGAAGGTAGGTTGTATGAGCCCGGTTGTGTAAGGGAAGAGTTGTGCTTGGGATCGATGGTGGACCGTCCTTCCTTGGAGAGGGAAAGTCTAAATAAGATTAGAGATAGTTTAAGAGTAATAATAACAAATTGGGACATGGATATATACCAATAATAATAAGTACCTTGCAAAAGGATGCTTTGGTTTTCAACCCATTGTAGTTCTTAGTGCCCTCATGAGCTCTTTATAGGGAATGCCCTGGGAAGTCCAAATTTAATCTTAAATCGTAAGGCTAAAATGATAAAGGGCAATTAGTAAAAACTAGGGCTTCACCTTCACTCACCCCGATGACTCAAGAGGTTAGCTTTGTTGGGTTGTCCGAGTAGGAGAGTCGGTGGTTGTTGAAATGGGCAAGTTAGCTCGGCGAGAAGAAGGCTCGGAAGGTAGTTGTAACAGACAGGTTAGTCTGGGGAGCTGATATATCGAGAATTCATGTTTGCATGTGCATAAGCTGGTGGGTCTTCGGTATTTGACGATCGTTTAAACAGACGTAATTACAATGACTCGGCGGGTGTGATTTATACTTAGCAAAGGAATAGACTTGTAGGTTTGTTAGCATTAGTATGAGGTGACTCTAGTGGGTTCGTTAGAGGCATATGTAAGGGCTTTGCCTGGTAGTGTGAATACCCGTGTAGGAGTGGGGTGTCCCAACCCACTATCTCCATTGGCCACTATAAAAGCTCTTGGGAGTGAAGCTAGCTTCCAAAACAAGGGAACTAAAGGTCTGTGCGCATAGAGTTGTGTGTGTGTTGAACTTTTATGAACATATAATTAAGCCCACATAACATAGCATATCATGCCATCATCATACTTCAACCCTTACCCCTAACATATAAATTGGTATTGGACTTTTTATAAGCTTATATGGGCATGCTTATATTTTATGGTTCCGTTCCTTATGGCCACTCGTTACCTTTCTTTATGATGCACTTTATTTTATACTTTTTACTACTCTGTTACTATAATATTACTAGATCTCATTTTTTCTTATAGTACTGTTGACATTACAATAAAATTGCTAGATTAGGACCACGATCACCTACTCTTGTTTACTCTCCACAACCATAGCTTTCCTATCATTCCTACCGCACGGTTCCTAGGAGCATCTGGGGGAGGGATGGGGGAAATCAGGCTTATTCTTTTGACTAACAGTCATAGAACAAACATTTCAAGGGCTTCGGACAGGAGACAGGGAGCAGCAGCAGGAGATGCAGCACTAGTGCAGTGCGGTGCACATGGAGGTGGGCCAGTCTAGAACATGAGCACCAGCCTCTAGCTCTAGGAGTATTAGTTTACTTAGCTTCCACGAGAGTGTTGTAGTGAGGTCATGATTTACTAGGCATGAGGCCATTTATATTTCTACTTTACAGATCTATTTTAGTTCATTTATCTCTATGGACTTTGCTGTGATTCATGCTCATTTATATATATATATATGGTGATCTTTGTGGACTTGACTTGATTGTCTTAACTAATGTACATCTACTTCTTTGGTAATCATTAATGCCGGCAGGATCGGTGTTTTGTAGTGACGACCCTCCCAATTATCGGTGTCATCGCAAAATGGTAATTCCTGGCTTAATACACGGTTGCAGCAAAAAAAATTGGGTGTTACAAACTCGTATCAGTGGGAACCTCGATCTGAAGGAAAGAAGTCCACAAAACCCTTGGCCACCCCGTGCGATCTTAGTTTGATAATAATCTAGCAGCAGAATCAATGGCGTGCCCATAAGGGGAATCACATGAAAAGTCCACTTCTTCATTTTTTCCATTTGTAAATAAGCTAATAATTGGAATTTTCCTAGTGTCCTTCGGCAAACCCTAACCCTCAATATTGTACACCTCAGACACAGTACACGGTTCCACCCCTGCCAGCTCGGACTCCGTTCCAGCAAACGAAGATGGGACAGACACTGATGGCTATCCTGGAGGCCTTCAGGGCTCAGCAGGCTCCGGCTCCACAACCATATCCCGGGGCCAACTAGCTTAGCATCTTTTGGGGGCTTTATCCTCCATCCTACCTCGGGAAGGTGTCAGTTGTCCGTATAGAGGAGTGGCTGGACATTATTTATGAGATGCTGGCTGGGAATTTTCCTAGTATCCTTCAGCAGTTTCTTTCTTAAAGTCGCATGCGAAGAGATGGTGGAAGTCACAGTTAGACACCACCTTCATTGGAGTGGATTGCACAGACATTTCCTGGGAGGAGTTTATCGCTGCTCCATTAGAGCATTTTGTACAACAATAACCAAGGGATGAGTTGGAGGACAGGTTCCTGCAGTTGAGGAAGTCCAACAGGATAGTGTTGGATTACTACTGGGAGTTCACACATCTAGCCCTCAATACGGACATAAACCAGCTGGACGATGATGGCTATACGATGAGGTTCTACAAGGGCCTTCACGATGACATGAGGCAGGCCCTCCTCTTCATTTCTTATGGGAGATTGGCCAGAATCATGAAGATGGACAGGATGCTAGAGACAGTCAATCTTATAATCCGAGGCCGGAAGAGACCGGCTAATGACTTGGTGATTGCTGGAAGGAGAGACCAGCCCAGAGGTCGTGTCATAGGGAAAGGGGGAATGGGGATCAACCCCGCAAGGAGGACGGGAAGGAGAAGAGTACAAGGTGGTGTTAGATAATCAGTCCTTGTAGATGGGGGAGATGTCGAGGCCAGTGGAGGAGGCACCGACATGCTGTCAAAGTAATTCCCTCAAACCACTTCGAGTTGGGAAAGTAATATGCAATGGCTCAACATATAGTCATTAAACTCCTCATACTAAAAATTTTCCAAGTAATATGCACTGACTCAACATGACCTAGTCATGTCCAGTATTGTCCACACTTCCCCCTTTCTGGCTTCTGCAAAATGGCATTTTTTTAATGAGGGAGGTGCTGGCTTTTTCTCTTCTCCTGTAGTAGCTTTATATTCTCAATAGAAGCAATCCACTAGTTTTGATCTCCCCCTCAGTCTGTGCATTGTCCTAAGGACATACAGATCAGCAGTGTTGATATTTGATCCACTATTGTAGCTGTTGTACTTGCTTCCCCTCAATAAGAGCAACTTGACTTGCTCCCCCTCAACTGGAACATCCTCTATCATTCTCTCTACTGGACAATCGAGTCCATTTAAGTCTTGATATCAATTGAAAAACTTGATAGTATTGATACGACTTGAGCGAATTATCATCCTGCAAAAAAAGTGATTCCTGCAACAAAAAAGACATATGGAGCAACTTAAGCTATACCAAGTTTAACATACCCAACTGAAACATGAAGGTGTTGAATTTGACTTCATCTAGTGATCTCGTAAATATGTCAGTCATTTGCCTTTGTGTGGGGATAAACTCAAGACTTATGTATTCCTTCTCCATAAGCTCCCAAATAAAATGATACCTAATCCCTATGCATAGTCCAGCTATGAGAGACAGGATTCTTCGTAATGGATATTTCACTAGTTGACTCACAATACATGGGAATGTTACTGATATCAATGTTGTAGTCTTGGAGCTGATGCTGGATCCACAGCAACTGTGCATAGCCGCTCCCTACAAGTATGTATTTTGACTTAGTTGTGGATATAGCTTTTTGCTACTCCATGAAGTCAGCCTTCTCCCTTGGAATTGACAAGTTTCATCCTTGCTTTTCCTATCTTCCTTGCACCTAACATAGACTCTTCTTGATCATTGACTACCCTCTTTGTGACTTCTTCAGATACAGGTGCAGTTAGGGATTCATATAGCTACAGTTCGGGAGGTTGTGCCATTCTTATCTTCTTGAGCAAGGAGATCTGCTGGAATATCCCGCTCAATCTCTACATTTCCCATAGGAAGTTGCTAACTTAAATCAACTATAGCTAGAGCAATCTTGTGGTTCTTGAAATGATTTTACTTACTTTTCCACAATTGGTGAAATAATCTGGGTAGTCTCCCCTTCAACACCAACAACGTCTATAGGGATAAGCTGATCTTTAGCAGTATTGTTGATCTATTCTGTGCTAGAGGTACTCTTAGTAAGACTCAAACTTATATAACAACCTAGACTGAATTTCCTCCCCATTAATAGGAGCATCTAGCTTGACAGTCTCCTCCCTAATATTGGCACAGATCCTGTCAATAATACCCACTGACTTGGACATTCTTTGTTGCAGTTTCAGAAGATATTAAAACCTCAGCATTTTTATCTCTTTTTGTTTCCTCAGAAGAATATGATAGCTGAGGATACCACTTGAGAATCTTCACAGCTGAGGATTGAAAGACATTTCAGCTGAGGATTATGTGTCCCTTCCTTACTTTTATTAGACGAGCTACTTCATGTGCTTTCTGCAGTGATGAGTACAGCCTGCTTTTCTTCTCTTTTCTTCTCACTACTCTGCTGAAATGGCAGCAAAACTATGTCCCATCAGTCAGACATCTTAGAGCATCAATGGCTTGATCTTGTAGGTCTGTTAATCATGTCATATACCACTTGAAGGTCTTTAAACAAAACTTGTGTACTTTGTCCTTCTTCAAGAATACACATTACATCAACTATCCTCTCCACTTGGCAAGTAGGAGGAGTATTCTTGATGGTCTGTTTAACCATATCCAACTTCACGCCTGTAGATCTTATTTTCATTCCTTCACTAGAGTGTAATCCTTAAGATGGCTCCTTATTCTAGTCTTAGGCCTGGAACAACCTCTATCCAAGAACCATATGGTGGTATTGGCACTTGAAATATCCTGCAAACATATATTATTCTACCTTAGGACACCAATATTTTTTGGTTATAAGGTTCTTGTTAGCATAAAAATGCACATGTCTACCTATAACAGTCTTGTCAGGAAGACTCACTCTTGCCCTTAGCACACTAGGGTTGTGCCAACAATCTATGATAAAGTGGACCACTTTACCACAACACCAACATTCATGGATGTTATATCTCCTCTTTTTAACAACTTTTGAAGAGTGCAAGCCATCAAGAGCTGCCTATTTAGAGCGGAGTGTTGTAGTCTTCTTCTTGTTTCTCTTAGCAAAAATCTGACAAAAGGTGAGTCTGTTTGTAGAATTACTTAGTATACTCTGAGTTTCATCAACAATAACCTTCTTTGCAGTTGACATGCTATTAATGGCCTCAGAGATAGCCAAGTCAGCCTTTAATTGACTTACCCTTGATCTGGGTTTTTGTTAGAAGAGCCTCAGAATAAGCAACTGCCTTCTCCTTGAGCCTTGGGGTTGGAGCACCAAATACAAATGGTCCATGATGGGCCATTTGGAATTTATGATGGGGAGCCTTCAGTGCACTTGTTGAAATTGTGAAGTGAAAATGGGGGTTGATCAGGTAAACCGTACGGCCTGGGTTGACAGTCCTGCGGACTGATGGTACGGCCTGGGTGGCCTGTTATTGCGACCTAGTGATGGCGACCAGCCAGTTTGGCTAGTTGTTCAACTGTTGGCTAGTTCCCTGGAGTAACCGTGTGGATAGGTGGTGTATCTGCGGGAGGGACATACTAATTCTGAGTTCAAGAGTCTGCTTAATACAGACTCCTTTTGGAGATCGGGAGATCTTCTTTGGCCTGTGCCCTTACATTGGTGGTTCGATTAGGAGATAACCATAGAGTTTGTGGCAAGGCGAGCTGTATTGGAGCTGGCAGACTGGGTGGTCAGTTTTTCTTGTCTACTGAGCTCGCTAGAGGTTCTTGGTTTGGGACTTAGTAACACTTTGTGAGAAGTTCAGTTTGATTGTAGAGTCCGCAATGTGCACTGGTTGACCGGGCGGCTTGTGCCTTTGGTTGTGGATATTGTCTATTGTGGGTTGGTGCAGTGTCCGCTGGCATGTGGACTGGCTTCCTGTCCTTCCTTATTTGATAGTAGGCAGATAGGCTGGTGTCCGGCCTTGTCCATACGGACTGGATGGACTGCTCTTTGCAAGCTGCGGGTTGGGGTGGTGTTTCTATCATCTAGGGTGGTGACCACACTCCTCCTCGCGCCTATAAATAGGGCCCCTTGTCTCATCAATTATAATTGAATGAAAAGTAAGTTGAACGTAGGTTAATAGCTGCTACCTCAGATTTTCTCTATGTATGATTTGAAAAAGGTTAATTGGTTTGTTGTTTGATGGTTGTGCGGCTAGCATTGAGATGTTAGGATTTTAGTGTTGACTACGGTCAGAGATCAGTGAAGCTTGCGGGTTAACAATCAGCGATTTTGTAGGAGGTCGTATTTGCGGCTAGCCGGTCTTATCTTCAGCTTTCCGATTCAATAACTTGTCCTCCAATTTTGGCAGACTATTCTTTAGTTCGGCAGCGGCTCTTGTTCGCGGACTCTGGCAGCTATGCAACCTCTTTGGTTAGGCGTCTTGCAAAGAGCGGACAAGATATTTAGCAGAATAACCGGTTGTCCGCAGACTTCGCGGACACCGTAACTTAGATTGGTGCAACCGTGCCTTGGCCCTCTCGACAAACTTGACTGACTCTGCGGTCTCTTAGGCTGTCCGCCAGGCTTGTTATTGCTCTGTTTGTTTGCTCGTCTTTTGTACTTTGGCGAATCATGTCTCACCATATATGTCATTCCTTGTATGAAGATGGTTGATAGTACAAGACTTGTTGTTGCCTTCTATTGTATTTTGTTTATTAAGCTCAGTTTATGGTTGGAGTGTTCCTGTGCCTAGTTCCCATTTTCCGCTTGATCAAGTTGCCATATTGATAGCTCTGAAAGTTTTACTTTGTATCAAAGCTATCTCCTGGTCATCTTGAGAAATTTCAACATGGTATTATAGGGAACAGAGGCTTGAGCAGTGATCAACCTCAGTTGTGCTTGATACTTCTGGAAGCTTATAGATCAGTTGTTATTGTAATGGAAGGAGGTTACACAAGGGGTCTTGGTATTGAGCTTCTTATATCGACTAATTTTAAAAAGTGGAAGTTGTGTATGAAGAGCTATTTTTTGGGTCAAGAGTTGTGGGAAGTCGTCTGTTGTGATGACAAGCAAGAAGTTACTGCTGCAACTGGTACTGCTGAACTAGTGAGAGCTTGGAGAAACACCAATGTGAAATCAAAGTTTGCTCTCTAGTGGGCTATCTCACCTTAACTCATTGATCACATCTTAGGATATGAGTCTGATGCTGAGATTTGTACATCCATCGATGGATTGTTCAACATGGAGAATGTAGCAAGGGTATAATTCCTGGAAAATGAGTTGGCTAGAGAAACTCAAGGAGATTTGCCCATCTCAAATTTCTTTCTTAATATGAAGAACCCATGCATTGAGATCTCAGCGCTAGATCCTGATGAGCCCATTTTTGAAGCCAAGTTAAAGAGACACATAATCCACGGTTTGCGAAAGGAATATGTAGCCTTCGTGACTTATGTTCAAGGCGCCCTCAGCCACCCTTGCTGGAGCTGGAAAACATACTGGCTTCACTGGAGAGCCTGGCTAGGCAGATGGCTGGGGTCACTATCTATGAAGGAGGTTGTGAGGCTCTCTTCATAGGTAAAAAGTAGAAGAGATAGGAGAAGAAGAAGAAGTCTATTTCTTAGGATGGGCCTTCAACTTCCTATCAGCAAGAGAGGAGTTCTTCTCCTAAGAAGAGCTGGAAGAAGGAGTTAAAGTCTATAGGTATAATCAGCGTGGTCACTTCAAACGAGACTGCATGGTCAAGTTGCATCGTAGGCATTTTGTAGATAAGGAGGGAGATGGTTCCAGTGCTGAGGAAGACGTGTGGGGCGGAGCATTTCTGACGGACATGTGTGTCCATGCTCTTTCCACCGTCGACTACTAAGATGACTGGATAGTTGACTCGGGGAGTGGTCATCACCTCACTGGAGACGAGTCAAAGTTCTCATCGCTTCAAACATTCTTAGGTAATAAAGCTCTCATAACCGCTGATGATACTATTCATATTGTAGAGAAGGAGGGTGTAGTGTCTTTGGGTAGTACTCAGGGTCCTCACACATTAAGGAATGTCTTTCACGTACCTGGTATGAAGAAAAACCTCTTCTCTGTGACCAATGTGGTTAACGCAGGCTATCACGTTCTGTTCAGTATAACAGAAGTGAACTTTCTCCGCAATATATCAGTGGTAAAGGTTGTTGTTGCTTATGTAAGGAGAAGAGTTAGAGAATTGTTAATTTTATCAACAAGTTCTTTGGTTGATCGGATGAGGGCCAACGATAGCCCTGCTATATGACATGAAAGACTATGACACGTTGTGATGCACAAGGAAAAAGTTATGGCAGATAAAAGTCTTGTGAAAGGCTTACCTAAGTTGTCATCCATCGACGATGGCCATGCTTGCGCGGGGTGTCAGTATGGAAAGGCTCATCGCCTTCTATTGGACAAGTCAAAAACAAGGAGTAAACCATCATTGGAGTGTATCCATCATCTTGGAGGCAGCAGATACATGCTGGTGCTGATTGATGACTATTCAAGATACACTTGTGTGTATTTTATGAAGGAGAAGTCAAATTCTTACCGATTGTAGGTGGATTTCAAGGAGCTGGTGAATATCCGGCTTGCCCTGTAGATCAAGAAAATTAGAACGTACAACGGAGGTGAGTTTGTTTCATCAGAGTTCTCTAACTTCTGTAGGAAGCATGGGATCTATAAATAGCTCACTTGTGCTCATACTCCACAACAAAATGGAGTAGCAGAGAGGAAGATCCGTCATTTGACGGAAACTAACAAATGTTGGCTTCATTCAAAAGGCATTCTGAAGTCCTTATGTGCGAAAGGGATGGATTGCACAACCTAGATCATCAATCAGATGCCTCTTAGTCTGATCAACATGAAGTATCCCGTTGAGATGAGGTTAAAGGATAATCCTAGTGTGGAACATCTTTGGTTGTTTGGCTCAACCGGCTACGTACATGTACCGGATGCTCTGAGAATTAAGTTGGATGCAAAAGCAAGGAAGCTTGTCTTTGTGGGCTCTGACGAGCAGAAGAAGGGATGGAAGTGTATGGATCTATTGACGAGGAAGTTCATCTCTAGGGACGTGGTCCTCAATGAGCTAACATCATATGGAGGTAGCTCATCTGTGGAGCCACTAGAGAGTAGGTTGGATGAAGGGAAGAAGGAGGCTGCTAAAGATATTTGAGTAGAGCTGCGTGTGTCACATGGAGCTCTAGGTGTTTCAAGCTTTAGGGAAGAGGCTTCATGTTCAGGAAGTGTGGGGAGCGATGCTCCAAGTGTGCCCGGGAATGGAGCTGATTATGAAGAAGCAGCGGAAGTGGTGAGTAAGGGTAAAACTCTTCGGAGATCGAAGAGAATTGTCAAGCCACCAGCTTGTTATAGTGAAGGAAACACAGTGAGCTATGTTTCCTCTTTCTTCTAAGGCCCTTTAGATGAGTGAGAGCATTCTAACTTTAATGAAGCCACTGGAGTCAAGGAGTGGGAAGATTTCATGGATGAGGAGATGGCTACACTCAAGAAGAATGAGACCTGGTACCTTGTGCCCAATGTTGATGGCGTTACTCCTGTGACTTGCAAGTAGGTATATAAGCTAAAGAAGAAGGCAGATGGAAGCATCGAGCAGTACAAGGCTTGCCTTATAGTATGTGGTTTTTCACAACAGTATGACAAAGACTATGAAGAGACGTTCAGTCCCGTGGTAAAGATGACTTAAGTTTGGGTGGTGATGGCCTTAGAGGCTTTCCAGTGTTAGAAGATTTGGCAGCTAGACATAAAGAATGCCTTCCTTTATGAAGAAATCGGCAAAGAAATCTTCATGGATCAGCCATTGGGATACATATCTGAAGAACATCTGGACTACGTCTGCAAGATCCGGAAAGCCCTTTATGGTCTGAAGCAGGATCCTCGAGCTTGGTATGGGAAGATCGCATAATACCTCCAGTTTTGCAGTTATCTTACTTCTAATTAAGACTCGAGATTATTCATTAAGAAGAAGGGGGAGCTTCTGGTCTTAGTGTTGTTTTACGTGGATGATATGATCATAACGGGTAACTCCTAGGAGGAGGTAGCTAAGCTCAGGGCAGAGCTAGCTATAAAATTCGAGATGAAGGGCCTGGGTGAGCTCCACCACTTTCTTGGACACAAGGTGGAGAGGAAATATAGTGATATACTCACTTCCCAATAAGGATATGCAGAGCGAATTGTTCAGTGATTTAGCATGCGGGAGGGGAAGAGTATCTCTACTCCATTTGACTCTGGCATCAAACTTTAGCGAGATGATGGGAGGATTCTTCCAGATCCTCTTGCACTCCAGGCTCTGGTTGGGAGACTTATCTACTTGATAATTACAATGCTAGACATTACTTATGTGGTTGGCTGAGTAAGTCGATACATGGCAGAACACAGGAGGACTCATCTGATCGCGGCAAGGGACATTCTGAAATATGTGAAGTCTACTTCTGATATGGGTCTCCTTTATGGGAGGTACATGGGTTTTAGTCTTCAAGGATACTCAGATGCTGATTATGGGGGAGATTCAGACGACCGGAAGTCAACATCCAGTTATGTCTTCACATGTGGATCAACATGTATCTCGTGGTGTAGCAAAAAGCAAGACTCAGGATCTGTCTCTACTACGGAAGAAAAATATAGGGCTTCGTCTTTTATAGCTTGGGAAGTCATCTGTCTTAGGAGGCTAGTAAAGGACGTCTACGAATAAGTACACAGTCCACCTCTACTTTGTGGTGACAATGAGAGTGCCTTGAAACTGGTTAAAAATCCAGTTTGTCATGCGTGGACCAAGCATACAGAGATTGAACACCACTTTATTCGAGAGAAGTTGTTGTAGGGATCTCTTATGATTCAGCATGTGCGGAGTGAGGACAACATTGTGGACATCTTCATGAAGCTACTGCTGAAGGGGCTATTTACTCGGTTATGGGAACTGCTGGGTTTGGTCACCACTTCTCACTTCCAGGGGGAGTGATCAAATTGTGAAGTGAATGTGGGGGTTGATAAGACAGACCGTGCGGCGTAGGCGGACTGATGGTGTTTCATGGGCAGCCTGTTGTTATGACCTGGTGATTGCGACCAGCTAGTTTGGCTAGTGGTACAGCAGTTGGATAGTTCCCTTGATTAATCGTACAGATAGGTAGTGTATCCGCGGGATGGGAAGACTCATTCTGAGTTTGCCAAGGCCGCTTGATGCAGACTTCTTTTGGAGATCGGGAGATCTACTTTGGCATGTGCCCTTGCACTGGTGGTGTGGTTAGGAGGTAAATGCAAAGTTTTCAGTTAGGCGAGTTGTATTGGAGCTGGTGGACTGGGTGGTCAGTTGTTCTCGTCCGTAGAGTTTGCTCTAGAGGTTCTTCGGTTTGGGAATTGGTCACACTTTATGGCAAGTTCAGTTTGATTATTGTGTTTGTAATTTCCGTTGGTTGCACGGGAAGCTTGTGACTTTGGTCATGGATATTGTCTATTGCGGGCTGGTGTGGTGTCCTTTGGCATGCGGACTGGCTTCCTGTCTGGCCTCCTTTGATAGCAGGCGGATAAGCTTGTTTCCGGCCTTGTCCATATAGACTGGGCAGACTACTCTTTGCTAACTGCAGGCTGGGATGGTGTTTCTATCTTCTGCGGTGGTGACCACACTCCTCCCCGCACCTATAAATATGACCCATTGTCACATCAATTATAACTAAAAGAATAGTAAGTTTAACGTGGGTTAATAGATGTGGCCTCTTATTTTCTCTCCGCATGGTTTACAGAAGGTTAACCGGTTTTCTATTTGTAGGTTGTGCAGCTAGCACTGACAAGCCAGGATTTTGGTGCTGAATGCAGTCAGGGATCAGTGAAGCTTGCGGGTTAACAATCAGCAGTTTTGCAGCAGGTCACATTTGCAGCTAGCCGGTCATCCCTCACTCTTCACAGTTCAATAACTTGTCAGCCGATTTCGGCGGACTATTCTTCTATTCGACAATGGCTCTTGTTCGCAGACTCTACCAGGTAGACAACCTCTGCGGTTAGGTGGCTTGTAGAGAGAGGACAAGATGTTCAGCAGAATAACGAGTTATCCGCGGAATTCGCAGATTCCGTAGCTCAGTATGATTTAGTAACGGCTTGGCGGTCTCGGCGAACTCGTTGGACTCGATAGTCTCTCGGGATGTCCGCCTAGCTTGTTTTCGCTTGATAGAGTTGCCATCATGATAGCTCTGAAAGTTTTACTTTGTATCGGAGCTATCTCCTGGTCAACATGAGAAATTTCAACTGCACTAAAAACCAGTTCCTTTCTTCTTTCATTGTAATATACACTTGTACTCTTACAAGAAAAATTCTCATTCTTCTAGTGACCATATATGTTGGCCTCAACATACCTGTTGGAATGAAGGATTGCCTTGTAAAAGGTGGCCTGAGGCACTATAGGAGCTTTGCCTTTCCCTTTGGAATAGGCAACTCTATAATTCCACATAAACCATAAACCTCTCTTATCTTTTTGTGAGGTGAAGGAGTCAATTAGTGGTAACACATTTTTTGGCTTACTAAATTCAACAATGATCTTTCTCTCCTTTAGGAGGTTATCTTCAAGATCCAAGATGATCTTGTTCTTCTGGATGATGGTCTCAATTTGGATGATTGATATTGTATTCAGCTGTATAACTTCCATCCTAAACTAAGCTTATAAGGGGGCTGACTCAGACCACAGGGAAGCATCTTTCTATAGGGAGTCAATCTCCATAGCTTTTCTCTTGTCAAGTCTTTTGCTTCTTTTCAGAGCATCTAATATTTCACTGTACTTGTCAATCAAATGATTGACATCATTTTTAGAATCTAAACCATCAATCCTACTGGAGGAAGTGGATGCTTCAAAGACTGAGCCAGACTCATAAGTAGAAGAAGAGCTAGGGATAGAGAGTACCTCATCAGGAGTAGAATTGTCCTGATTGTATTCTGATAGTGTCATGAGGCAAAACACCTCATCCTCTTCACAATCACTATCATCTGAGGACAGTGGAGCCCTTATGCCTGATGGGGTAGCTGGGTGATCAGCCTCTTATTCATTAGACATAAGACTAATGCAGACCACCTCTTAATCTGAATTTGAAGACTCAGAATCACTGTCTGATAGGCTTACTTTCTTCTTGGCCAAGAGGCTCTTTTCAGTCTTCTTGTCCCTGTGGTGCTTTTTTCGTTCCGACCTCATCTCCTCCTTCTTATTATATGGACAGTTAGAAATGGCATGTCCACTCTTGTTCCAATAGTAGAAAATAACATTAGACTTAACATGTTTGTTCTGATAGGAGTCATACCATTCCCCAGGGTGGTCATTTCTGGATTTTACCTTGCTAGGGCGAGGCTTCTTTGAGGTGGAACTAGAAGTGCCATTATTCTTCCACTATCACCTTCTACTCAGCATCTTCTTGAACTGCTCGGAGAATAGTGCTAGTTCACCATATGATAGTTCATTCCTAGAGGAGCTAGGATCTGAGATTTCTTAATCTACAACTCTCCGTGGTGGACAAGGAGTCTTTCTCTTGCTTCTTCTTCTTGCTTCAACTCTGAAGGCAACAAACTTCTATTTTTCTTGAGAACTAGTAGCATCCTCTTCAGCCTTCTTGGAGTTCTGCTGGATCTCATAGGAGAGCAGCTTCCCAAACATAAACTGGGGCAATGTGTTGGCCAGATTGCAAACTTCTCTAATGGCACAGATCATGATATCCCATTCCTTGTTTAGGGATCTCAATAACTAGTCATTAAGTTTGTTGGGAATATTGCCCTTAATGTTCTCGAGATTTGATTTGAAGAGGCATCACCATCAACAAAAAAAACAAAGTTGTATTTAATGTTGTTCAAGCTCATCATGTGCAGGATGTTCCTTGGAACAAGTTTATACAGGTTGTTTAAGTGGTTGTGACAGGTGGACTCAAGGTAGAAAGGTGGAGAGATAGAAATCTATTTAAGTAAACATGCATTGAGTGAAGCCAGTTCACTCAAAGCCAGATGCCAATGAAGGATGCTGGAAAGACATAAAATCATCCTAGTCAAAAGGCATTGAGTGAAGCCAGTTCACTCAATCCCAGATTCCAAAAAGCGTCGAGTAAAGGGTGGACAGTCAAAGCCCAGCAATTTGTAAGATAGAAATGTGGTTAAGTCCATGGGCGTTGAGGGAAGGTAGTTCATTCAATGCCATATAATAAGAGGCATCAAGTATAACTGTGTTTGTTAAAGATCTAGCAGTGGAAAGCAAGAAAATCGACTAAGTCCAGAATCGTTGAGTGAGGACAGCTCACTTAACAGCTGAAGAGAAGCGTTGAGTGAAGCTTAAGAATTTGAAGATTCTATCAAAAATTCTGGATAAGTATAGAATCATTGAGTGTGTAAGACCCCCTTTTTTTTTCTTTTTCAACCACCGGGGTCTTAGCCCAGCATTGCCGCTTTGCGGTGGCACCGACATCTCGGGAAGGCAACCACTACAAAACGCCAATTCTGCCGGCCCTTTTCGATCACAAGAGAGAGAAGTATTTATACAAAAAAATATAAACAAGTCCACAAAAACATGTAAATAAAAGTGAATCATATCCAGTCCATCAATACATATAATAGGAAAATAGATAAATGGGCTCGAGCCCAGTACATCAGAGTCCTCACTACAAGTCACTCATCGCAGAAGATAAGAAAATGCTAATCACTCACGGAGCTGGTCGCAGGTGCACAGGTGCTAGACTGTCACACCTCCATGCGCACCGTACTCCGCTGGTGCTGGTCCCTGTCTCCCATCCGGAGCTCCTGTAATGTTTGGTTCGAAAACCATTAGTCATAAAGACTAAGCCCTATCATCCCCTACCCCTCCCACCACGGCTCCTAAGCACCGGGCGGAGAGGAGGAAAGGGAAGCTACAAAGTGGAGAATAGTCAAGCAGGTGACGGTAGACCTAACTAGCAAGTTATAACAGGTGAATAGTATAAATGTTGTAATAGGTAGAACAATTTAATAAATAGCAAATTGTATAAAAAGGCAGCTAGAGAATAGTAAGTAAGCAACAAGTAAGTAAGTATGTAACCTTAACTTATATGAATGCCCATACAAACTTATAAGTTAAGGGATCTTCTGCAAAGCTCCCATCGTATAAAAAGTCTCATACCAATTTATACGTTGGGGTGTCGGTTGTATGCAAATATGAGTGTAGTGATATGCTATGCCATGATTCATGCAAGTGCAACTCACGCACACGACTCTATGCGCACAGACCTTTAGTTCCCCCTGTTCGGGCAGCTAGCTTCACTCCCAGGAACCTCCGTAGTGGCAAACAGAGACAGTGGGTCGGGCCCCCCACTCCTAGGCGGGCATCCACACTACCAGGCCTAGCCCTCCCGTACGCCCCTAGAAGAACACAACCTAGAGTATCCGCGTACTGCTGCTGGATGTACCCTCCAGACTTTCTTTGGCTAAGTGTCCCACACCGCCGAGTCAGCGTACTGATGTCGGTGTGAACGACGATCACGTACCGAAGACCCACCACCTTTATTCTGTACTCCAACCCTTGAGCCCTCGGCACCCCGGACAGTCCTGTCCGTGCATCTACCTTCAGAGCTACTGTCTGAATGGCAACAAGTCCTATTATCCTACTTTCCTAGCTATCGGGGAGTGAGTGTGTGCAACCCTAGTTATACTAATTGCTCTTTTAATTTATTATCCCTATGGTTTACGTTAGCCCAGGACTGCCCCCGGTATACCCCGTGAAGGGCTCTCAAGGGGCACTAGGAACCAAGACGGCGGCATTACGGCCCGAAGTTCGCTTTCGCAAGGCACTTATTATTATTGGTTGATCTCCCTTAACCCGATCCTCTTTTAGATACTTAGTTCTAACCCTAGAGTATTAAGACTCTTCCTCATCTCCCCGGGATGGACGATCTTTCGTCGTTCCCGTACTCCCTTATTCCAACAAGTCCCCCAATGATGAACTCGATCCTAGTTTGCCGTACCAACCATCAACTATCAAAATTCCGTGGCTTTACTATATGCAGACCATCCTAAGCTATATGAGGTACCCAAGGGGAGGTACACTAAGTTGTCTTCCAAATCTCCTATAATTTTTACTGGAGGTCTACCGTAACATAATTGGTCTAAATCCAGAAACTTATAATTTTCCTAATTAATTTGATATTTATTTAATTTTTCCAAAGGACGTGCCACGGGTCATTTTAAACATGAACTACATGATCTTCCTAAGTAATGGCTACTCAAAATCATGATCATTAAATAACAGCAAAATAACCTCAAATACAAATTCTCAGAATTTTATAGAAAGTATTTAACCTCTAAATAATTTATTTAGTATAATCATATTAATTCTACGTAGTGAAGGAAGTACTGAAATTATTCATCTAAAAATTATAGAAAAATCACTAGTCAGTAGTATGATATATAAAAGATCTTTGTGCAGAGAATCATAATTTTACTAGCCTGCTAACCACCACTAAAGATTTAATCAAATAATCAAGGTAAAACATACTTAATGAAGCGAGCCTTAGAATTAATCTTCCAAAAATCCCATAAAAATTCACAGAGATTTAGAATCATAATAAACGTTCTCTGCTAAAGTTTCATCACTTTCAGTGAGTGTGTATTCCCTAATAAATTTTCTAAGCAAATCATACAACTACTGAATCATTAAAGGAAGTATCCAAAATAATGAACATAAAATTCATAGAAAAATATCCAGAGTTGTACCATCCCTATAATTCACTCTCCCCAAATCTCACCACTTTTCAATATGATTTAGTGTCATTTCCTAACTCTACAAGTTTTGCGACCTAAACTAGGGTTAGACTTTCAGGTATCCCAACGGTCTCCAAATTTACTAAGATTTCATTCAGAGAACTATATTGACCCTATGGTTCTCTTCACCCAATTTCGGGTCAATCCAAGGTCATTTGACCACATGACCTTCACAAACCACCAAGATCCAACCTTAGGGTTTGGCTTTGGTCCTTAGGGTAAACTTACCCCGATCCACCTCAAACTCCATGAGGGGGTGCTAGAGAATATTACTAGCCAGTGGTAAAAATCTCAGCCTCTGTTGAGGTGATCTCACCACTCAAACTTCAAAAGTGCACTTTTAACCTAAGACCCCTTATTAGGGCAAAACTTAGGTTTGTTCATTTCTAATCCAAACCATCTCCAAATGAGATGAAAAATTATACAGAACCTTATGGTGAACCCAGGGACCACTCACCAAAGTTCGGGAGGGTTTGGAAATTATTTAACTGACATGGAGTGGGGAATTTTTCTAAGGTCAAGGCAGCCCTCTGGATAGACCTCACCAAAAGGGGTACTGTGGTCTAACCAGGATTCCAAATCGAGTGAAATTAATTTTGAATTAAGTAGACTTCAAGGGCTACATTTCCTATGTTGATCATTTTTCCTGTAGGAGCCTCTAGGTATTTTTCCCAATTTATTTAACAAGATAGATTTTTCATTCAGAAATTATTTTAAAAATAGAATTTATTTCTCATGCCACTGTTCATCTTCTCCAACAGCCCGAACCAGAGGCCTAAAAACCTAATATCCTGTAGCTTTTCCAAGCTATTTCCCGGCCATCTAGCCATCTCCCTGGCCGGCCACCACCACCACCACCTCCGTTGAGGCGAGGGCTATCGTCGGGCGGCGGCACGGCCGCCGGAGAGGCGGTTTCCGGCGAACCCGCCACCATGAAATTTTAGGAAAACCACAAACACGCTCACCCGATCTGGCTCTTTTGAGCCCGATATCTCTCCTAACGATTCCTAAGATCTATCCGCAGAAGAAGAGGGAGGGGAGGACCTTGTTCGCGGGTTGAAGGCGTGCAGAGCGTCGGGAAGCCATTTGCGCGGTGGTGGCGTCGCCGGAAATTCTTCAACAGCAAGGGGAAGTCTAAAATAGTTTGAGGGAGTGTAACCTTTTCCTCCTGCTCTTAGGAATCTTTTATAGATCAGCAAATGTGGAGGGGAAGGGATGAAACGTTGGAGATGAAACGTTGGCGGCCATTAATAACACCATTATGACGTTTCGGTTATGACGAATGGCAGTTGAAAAGTTGGAGATGAAGAGGTGTTTGCCAGGTGGCAATTTCCTATTGGACCCACTTTTCCTTAATTATTAACATAATTAAAGTAGGGAACGACCCATAAATACTCTTGATTTTCATTCCAATAGTCAGAATTTATTATGGCGTCGGTTACCGAAATTTCCAACCTGGCTTGTCATTTCGGCCTTGGTCACGGGCGTGACACATTGGTCACGGGCGTGACAAGCCCGGGTAGCCAGTTCTGGGTTCGACGATCGTCGAACTGAGGTCGACGATCGTCGAGCGGTTGTCACGGGCGTGACACCTGGGTCACGGGCGTGACAGGCCTGTGCGGCCAATTCTGGTTCGACGACGTCGAACTGAAATCGACGATCGTCGAGCGTGTCACGCCCTATGTCACGGGCGTGACATGGCGGGTCACGGGCGTGACATGCCCGTGGGGCCAATTTTGGGTCAACGACCGTCGACCTGGAATCGACGATCATGGTCACGCCCTATGTCACGGGCGTGACATGCCCGTGGGGCCAATTTTGGGTCGACGACTGTCGACCTGGAATCGACGATCATGGTCACGCCCTATGTCACGGGCGTGACGGGTCGGTCACGGGCGTGACCAACCCGTGACCCGATTTCTTGGTCGATTTATTTCAAGTTTTGGGCTCCCTAGGGTTCTACCACAACCAACTGACTCCTAGGGGTCTAGCCGGAAATGGGATGTTACAAATCCCAATAAACAAAACAAAGATTTCGTCCCCGAAATCAAGGTTAAGCCTACGGGACTCTAATCGGGAAAAATAAGCTTGTAACATCCCATGAGAACTGAAAGATTATCTCTCTACGTTATGTTTGTTTGTGCGGTTTCGAATCTAAGATTAATTCGTCCACCTAACTAGGTATAATCACCCCAATAAACAAAAGATTAGCCCCTATTCTTGAAGTTTAAAACAGGAAGGCAAATTGATTGTCCAGAGGGGTTGTGAGGTATACCTGACGAAAAAGTTCCGGGTATTTTTGCTGCATCAAGTCCTGTGGCTCCCATATATGCTCCTCCTGCCCATGATTGTTCCACAGAACCTTGACTAACAGGACCTTCTTCCGTCGCAAGACCCGCACTGTCGTATCGTCAATCCTGATAGGCTCCAAATCGACTGACCGATCCGAAGCCACTGGGCCATCTTCCGAGGAAATCAGCTGCTCAGGGCGTAGTAGAGCCCTCCGAAGTGAGGAGACGTGGAAGACGTCATGCAATCCCGCTAACTCCGGCGGTAGCTCCAGTCTATAGGCTAAGGGGCCGATCCGCTCCAAGATCCTATAGGGCCCCATATACCTCGGACTGAGCTTCTTCCGCCCGCGAACCCGCGAGACTCCGTGCATCGGCCGTATCTTCAAGAAAACTCGGTCCCCCACCTAGAACTCCACTTGGCGATGCTTCGCATCATAGTATTTCGCCTGTCTGCTCTGGGCTTCCAACATCCTGTCTCGGATCAATCTAATCTGAGCATCTGTATCTCCCACAAACTCTGAGCCCAGTGCCTGCGGATCCTCGTCCTGAACCCATGATAGTGGGGTTCTGCACCTCCTTCCGTACAACGCTTCGTATGGAGCCATGCCTATGCTGGACTGATGAGCGTTGTTGTATGAAAACTCGACCAGTGGTAACAATCTCTCCCAAGGCTCGCCACGGTCCAAAATACACATTCGTAACAGATCTTCCAGTGTACGGTTTGTGCGCTCTGTTTGTCCGTCGGTCTGAGGGTGGAAAGCTGTGCTGAATGTCAACCGAGAACCCAGATGGGCCTGGACTGACCTCCATTCCCTGGATGTAAACCGCCCATCCCGATCCGAAACAATAGTCTTGGGCACCCCATGATAACGCACGAACTGCTCAATGAACCTCCGTACTAATACACTGACCGGTGTGTCCTTTGCCACTGGGATGAATCTGGCCACCTTTGTCAGCCTGTCCACTATCACCCAGATCGAGTCGTTCCCTGCACGGGATCTAGGTAGCCCATGTATGAAGTCCATGGCTATATCCTCAAACTTCCACTCCGGCACTAGAAGCGGCTGCAACAAACCTGCCGGGTTCCTACACTCCGCCTTCACGAGCTGGCAGGCCTCACAATGCGTCACAAAATACGTAATATCTTTCTTCATACCCGGCCAATACATCGTCCTCTTTAAATCCTTTACCATCTTGGTGATCCCCGGGTGTACCGAATACCGGCTGCAGTGAGCCTCCGTCAAAATATCCTCCCGGATCCGTCCTCCTGCTGTGTTGGTACCATAGATGTGATTTGGCTTATGTAATCCCTTTCCAGCCCCTCTTGATCCATATAACTATATATGATCATGATTAGGCCTTGTTCAGTTTCCCTAGGACAGCTTATAACTGACCTAGAGCTTAGGCTAGAAGTCCTAGATGTATTTTTGGTTAAGGCATTTTCCGTTCGACCATCGTCGAACGAGGCCTCGCGATCGTCGATCATTGGTCGACGATAGCAGGGCTATAGAATCGTTGAAGTCAAGACAATTATCGTCGACCGCTGGTCGACGATCTCAGAGCAAGTTTATTATGCTCTGAAGGTTGGTCGACGATCTGCCATCAGCAGTTCAACGATCGTGTTCTTGCTTCACGATTTCTGTCTCGATAGTTTTCTGCTCTTAGTCGATGATCTGTTAGCTAGGTCGACGATCATCGAATCCCTGTTCGACGATTATTGTCTGCCTTTATCTTTTTATATTCATTCTATTCCTTGGTTTATTTCCAAGTGTTTTAGCTTGTGGTTAGAGAATTTTCTGAAGTTGTTTTTGCAGATTTATGCCTTAAATTCAAAACAAATTAATTACCAAATATGTCAAGCTTAAATCACGGGATTGAGTATTTTGATAAAGCATTTTTGTCCTATTATACAAAATATATTGCCAGGCTGTATTCTAGCCGTTGGCACTGTTTGCTATTTCCAAGAATGATAAGTCTTTATACTGAGATATTTTCCCACTTATTTAATTCCTTATTGGGACTGACAGTAAGCTAATAGGTCATTCTATTCCTATTGCTATATTCTATTTTGAGATAATCTGTTGCAGGGCTCGAGAATTCAAATCAATAGAGCCGTTCTAAAGGAAAAAAGAGAAGACATATTTAAGAGAGATTTTTTTCAGAAAAATAGGAAGTTACAGATACAGAGAGATTTTTTCTTAGTGCCGCATTCTCTCAAGCATCTTCAGAGCAACTCTTCACCATCTCACAAAAAGAAGAAGAAAAGCTCCCCTGAAGAAAAAGCCCAGAGCAATTACTTTCATTCTCAAGTCTCCTGAGCATCTGCTTAGAGTTTTCAAGACTTCAGAAAGAGCTCCGTTTCTGCTTCAATTATTCCAGAATCTGAAGACCTGATAAAAATCAGTCTACAGATCTCTGAGGATTTAGTTTCAGTATATCTGAAACTCCTTTATCCGGAAGCAAAGGCTTTCCCTGGACTTTCACTGAGCCAGGGGGAGACTTTGATTCTTTAGAGAATCCACAAGTCTTCTCTAATCTGTATTTACAACAGAGAAGATAATATAACCCTCTCAACCCCTTTGTAAAAGAGTTTGTTCACACCTCTTCAAAAGTGAACATTGGTGACAGGGCACCTTATCAACAACCTGTGGTTGAGCATCCTTATCAAAAGCTCAAAGGGTCTGTTTGATCTACCTGAATCAGATCATTGGTGGCAGGGCACCTTAGCAAAAACCTGTAGTGGATTCCTACCAGGGTGGTAGAAGAGTGGAGTACCTATTTAGAGGGAACCACTATATATCCTGTGTCTCTGGCTATCTTGTTTAATTGTTTATTCTGTGGCTGTGATAGAACTACCTAGGATTGCTAGTTGCTGTGATAGGCTTATAGTTAAACTGAAATTTCAGTTAACTCTCTCACTTGTGCATTTCACTGTGTTAGGCTCTTAGGGTTCAAGTATCAGATTATTTATTCCGCAAATAAACTCGAAGGGAGCTTACTAGTTGTTCATAAAATTTGAATACTCTATTCACCCCCCTCTAGAGTAGTTTACAACTTATCCCCTCACTTTCAATTGGTATCAGAGGGAGGTTAGCTGTTCATACAGGCTAACACTTGAGTTAAAAGATCCAGTGATAAGTTGTTTCCTGATACCATTCACAAACACTTTCACACATGGCCCAGTCTAAGGATTATTCAAGCACCAGACCTCCTGTATGCAACTTATCCAAGTTTGGCATATGGAAGGCCGGGATAAGACTATACATGAATTCTATTGATGAAGATATCTTTTCTTCTATTTTGACAGGACCACCTGCTAGGCCTGCTGCTGCTTCCACTTCTGATGATCTCAGTGCTGTGCCACCACCTGACTACAATGAAACTTACAAGAAGGCAAAAGCAGCTGATGCAAAAGCAATGAACATCCTAGCTCAGACAATGTCTGATGAAATATTCCAGAAGCTTGCTGAATGTACCTCAGCCAAAGCTATGTGGGATTCCCTCAACCACATAGTTGCTGGCTCAGCTGATGAGAGGAAGGACAGGAGATCCAACCTCACTTCTCAGTATGAAAATTTCAAGAAGGATGATGCTGAAGACATTGACATAATGTACACAAGACTCAGTTCAATAATAAGTGAACTGAGGTCTTTGGACAAGGAGATAACTTTGTCAGAAGTCAATGACAAGATCCTGATGTGCCTTCCCATCTCTTGGGACTCAAGGATATGGCCCATCAAGGATGGAAGAAACACTGTGGAACTCTCCACAGAAGCTCTGTTGGGAAAGCTCAAGTCATATGAGCAAACTTTAAAGAGCAGAGCTGCTGCAACTGAAGTAAAAACTCCTACACCTACAAAGAAAGAGCACTCTCTAGCTCTTAAGGCTGCTGAGACTTCTGAAGGAAGTCAATCAAATGAGGAGTTACTGGCACTCATTGCCAAGAGGTTCTTCAACATGGGAAGAAGAGACCTCAGAAAGAAGTTCTCCAAGTATGAGGACAAACCAAGGTATGACAAGACTCCATCTAAAGAAATCATCTGTTATGTTTGCAGCAAGCCTGGACACATTGCTCCAGATTGTCCAGAGAAGAAACACAAGGAGAAGAAACATGAGAAAGAGTACAGGAAGCACCACTCCAAGTCCTCCTCACACAAATACAAGAAGAAGGACAAGGGGTTTGTGGCTGCTACCTGGAGTGAAACAGAAGAGGATACCTGCTCCTCTAGCTCCAGTGATTCAGAAGAAGAAGAAGAGAAGAAGGCCAAAGAGGTCTGCCTCATGGCTATTGATGCCTGCAGCTCTCTGTCAGCTGCAGAGAATTCTGAAGAGGAAGGAGACAATGAAGAAGATCCTTCTATGGAAGACCAGGTAATCAACTCATTTGATTTCTCATCTCCTGAGTTCAAATTAAAGTTTAAAACTCTATGTTTAGATTTACTATTATCTGAAAAAGAAATTAAGTCACTTAGATTAAAGATAATGGAACTAGACATGGAAAGTATTGAAATAATTAGATTAGAAATGGAATTAGAAAGCTCAAAAGAAGAAGTAACATTCCTAAAATTAGAACTAGCTAAATCTAAGAGGTTAGAAGAACAATTAAATGGCAGAAGCCTTAAATTATCTGAAATAACCAGTATAGCAAACACTAGGGTTGGTAATGATAAACTAGGCTTAGGTGCTACATCTAGTGAACCCATCCTCCTCACAAAGGAGAGATTTAGCACTCCAGTAAAATTTATTTCTGAATCAGGAATAAAGAATACTGAGGAAATTGAAAAATGTAAGAAAATTCAGAATAAGATTAAGAAAGAGAACAGGAAGAAAAAATTTCTAGCTTTACAAAAATCGTCGAACATTAATCGACGATCGTCAAACCAATCGTCGAACGTCTATCGACGATCGCTGAACACCTTCACCAAGTATGATATCTTTGGTGCAGGAGATCGACGATCTCATCTTGAGTCGTCGACCAGTGATCGACGATCGTGGAATCCAGAACATAGCACTACTACAAATGATCGACGATATGGCTTGCGATCGTCGACCGTGGATCGACGATCTGGACTTAAGCTGGAAAATAAATTTCAAACTTGCAGAATTGCAAATCCCAATCACTACCCTAGGTTGTTTAATCCTTCAACTGAATGGATTATCCCACCTAGGAGATCACACCCTTTAGGATATAAATTTAAGCCTGCAAAATCTTTTATATCTAGTTTTTCTTTTGTGAAGAATACTGGACCCAAGGTAACCTGGGTCCACAATGTATAATTGATATCTTTGCAGGTGAAGACCTATCCAGTCATACATGACAAATGGTATCTGGATAGTGGATGATCAAAGCATATGACAGGAAAGAAGAAGAATCTGTCAGGGTTCAAAGCCAAGCTGGGACCAAAAGTTGTATTTGGGGATTCCAACTGTGGACAGACTGAAGGGTATGGCAGCTTCACCATAGGAGCTGTAACATTCAAGAAGGTTGCTTATGTCTCCGGACTAAAGCACAACCTAATCTCTGTAAGTCAAATGTGTGATGCTGGGTACAAGGTATGGTTTACTGACACTGCTTGTAATATTGCTTTAAATAATACTGTTGTGTTAGTAGGTATTAGAATTGGTAATGTTTATGTTGTAGATTTTAACTCATCCAAATCTGAAATATGCTTGTTTAATGAAATAACCAGTAATAATACCCTTTGGCATAAGAGACTTAGTCATGTAAATTTGAAAAACATTTCTAGGTTGGCTAAATACAATCTTGTAAGAGGCTTACCTTCTTGCCCCTACAAGAAGGAAGGCCTTTGCAAAGCTTGTCAATTAGCTAAGCAAACAAGAAATAGCTTTAAATCAGTTAATAAAAGTGATTCTCCCAGGATTCTGTACTTGCTACATTTGGATTTATTTGGTCCTATTGCTGTACAGAGTCTTGGAGGAAAGTCTTACACTCTAGTAATTGTAGATGACTTCTCTAGGTTCACTTGGGTATTCTTCTTGAGAACTAAGGCTGATAACTTCAAGGTTCTTACAGATTTTCTAAAGTGTATACAGAGTGAGTATTCTACTCAGATTGCCTTGATCAGAAGTGATCATGGTACTGAGTTTGAGTCTCTTCTTATGCAAGAATTCTGTGAGAAGGAAGGTATCAAACATAGCTTCTCTGCTCCTAGAACTCCTCAACAAAATGGGGTAGTTGAAAGGAAAAAAACAGAACCCTAATTGAAGCTGCAAGTACATTGTTGGCAGATGCTAACATGCCTCTGTCCTTTTGGGCTGAAGCAGTTAGCACAGCTAACTATGTATTGAACAGAAGTCTGATACATAAACTTAAGGGTAAGACTCCCTATGAGTTACTTAAACAAGTGAAACCTAAAATAGACTATTTTAGAGTATTTGGCTGTGTTGCTTTTGTTCATAACAATAACAAAGAATACCTTAGACAATTTGAGGCAAAAGCTTTAATGGGAGTTTTTCTAGGATACTCTCAAGTAAGCAAAGCCTATAGGGTCCTTAATATATCCTCTCTTAAGATAGAAGAGTCTGCACATGTCTCTTTTGATGAGACAGTCATGTATTATAAGGAGAAGGACTCTTCCTCTAATAGTACAGTGCAAGTCCTAGGAGTAAGTAAGGATTTGGAAGGTTTGAGACTCACACAGGAGAATCATCCCCAACAAACTCCTCAGGTTGCTTCTTCAGATTCTGAATCCGATGTAGAACTTTTACAAGTTAAAGCACCTGCTCCAACAGTTGATCAAATTCCACATGAGGAATTAAATCTTGAACATGTTGAAGATCAGATCATTGTTGAACCTACTAATCTTGTCACACTTAGAGATCACCCTGTATCTCAAGTGATTGGAGACATTTCAGTAGGAGTCCAGACAAGACATCAACTCAACAAAGATGTGATGTTTGCTTGTTTCCTTTCTCAGGTTGAGCCCCTAACCATTAAAGATGCTGAGCTTGATCCACACTGGATTATAGCCATGCAAGAGGAACTTAACCAGTTTGAAAGATGTAAAGTTTGGACTTTGGTTTCAAGACCAAGAGGCCAACTGATCATAGGCACCAAGTGGGTGTTTAGAAACAAGCTTGATGCCCAAGGCATAGTAGTTAGGAATAAGGCTAGGCTAGTAGCTCAAGGCTATAGACAGGAGGAAGGCATATATTATGATCAGACTTTTGCCCCTGTAGCTAGACTAGAAGCCATTAGGATTTTCCTAGCCTATGCTGCCTATAAGAAATTTAAGGTCTTCCAAATGGATGTGAAGAGTGCCTTCCTCAATGGAGATTTAAAGGAAGAAGTGTTTGTTGAACAACCACCAGGGTTTGTTTCATCAACCTTACCCACTCATGTGTTCAAACTCCAAAAGGCTCTATATGGACTTAAGCAAGCTCCTAGAGCTTGGTATGAGACCTTAGCAAATTTCCTTCTAGAACACAAGTTTGTGAGAGGTGTAGTAGATAGAACCCTATTTATTAGACATCATAAGGACTCACAACTGTTAGTTCAAATCTATGTAGATGACATTATATTTGGCTCCACTGATCCCAAACTATGCTGGTTGTAGAGTTGACAGGAAAAGCACCTCAGGGACCTGTCAGTTCCTGGGAGAGAGACTTGTCTCTTGGTTTTGTAAGAAACAGGCATCTGTATCTACTTCAACTGCTGAGGCTGAGTATATAGCAGCAGCTAGTTGTTGTTCACAGATCCTGTGGATTCAAAATCAGCTAGTGGATTATGGGTACACACACTCAAAAACAAAAATTCTGTGTGACAGTACCAGTGCAATATCAATTGCTCAAAATCCTGTGCACCATTCCAGGACCAAGCACATTGAGATTAGACATCATTTTCTGAGAGATAATGTGGAAAAGAACAAGATAGCAATGGAATTTATATCCACAGACCTGCAGAGAGGAGATATTTTCACTAAGCCCCTTGATGAACAAAGGCATTTGTTCTTCCTGAACCAGCTTGGTATGATTAATGGTTCAGAGTAGTGAAAATTTGGATAGATTTGTTTTCTGTCTAAAATCGTCGAACGACTGCTCGACGATCTTCGACCAGGTCAGAACTATCGTCGACCAACGGTCGACGACAGCTCGTTCGGTAGTAAGGCAGAAATCGTCGACCAACTGGTCAACGATCTCTCCTTAGGTATCTATCGTCGACCAATGGTCGACGACAGATTTGTTGTGCTGTTTGGTAAATCTTCGACCAACATATACTGATCGACGATCGTGGTAATTGCTTGTAGTCGGTCGATGTTTAACGATTAGTCAAATATTGACTATCGTCGGTCATTGTTCGACGACCGATTTTGTTCCGGGTTCGACGATCGCAGATTTATATCTGATAGTCGATTTAGGTCTGGAGATCGTCGTTCTTCCGCTCCGTCTTTTCATATTCCATCTTCTGGCTTAGAATTCGCTCTCGAACTCTAATCCCGCGCGATTCTCTTCTCCCCTGCCTTGCATCTCGATTCGTCATTCTCTCTTCAATCCAATGGCGATTCCTTCAGCAGTTCTCTTCGGAATGAAGTTCGACACTGGATTCTGTGTCGACTTCGATTCCTTCAGTCGATGTGATCAACCCATCCAAGACATTCTGCAGCTATGTGAAGATCAAGGGCTAAAGAGATTTATGTCATTCTCACCGAAGATTCATATACCAGAGATTCGAGAATGGGTATATACTTCGTCCTCCAGCGACGAAGCCATGACTGGAAAGATAAAAGGAGAGGAGGTCATTCTGACTCCTGAAGTTCTGACTGAGCTGTTTGGACTACCAACCGGTACTGAGGACTATGAGCAAAATACAGAGGAATATGGCCGCATGCTAACTGTGATGGGCCATGCTGAGGGTATTCCAGCTAAGCTGCTGAAGATTAATCTGTCTCCAGAGTATAAGTTTCTGGCAGACCTGGTGGGCAAGGTCGTATTGGGAAAACACTCTGCTCACGACAACATCAACAGGCAACAATTTGCCTTAATGTCAGCTTTGGTGAATAAGACGCAGATAGCCTGGGGAATAGTTCTGTTTGAACTGATAAGGAGAAAGAACAACAAGAAAGAAGTAACCCTTGCCAGGGTGTTGGGTGTGTTTCTGTATGTGAAAGCACCCCTGCTGCTTGTTTCTGCACCATCCGCAGTCAACGCCAGTAAGAGGTTGGACCCCTCTCTATTCAAGAAATCCTAGAGAGTCATCAAGAAGTCAGCCAGGGTTGATCCTAACCCTCCATCAGACACAAGGGCTGATTCAGCCACTCTCCAGCTTGTTGGGGAAGGCTCAGCAATCCCTCCATCCTCCATTTTTACCCCTGCATCCTCATCTCCTGCATTACCTCCACACAATCTGCAGTGCCACCACAACATGAATCCCTACATGCTGCTACCATCCTCACACACCTCTCTCAACATGAATCCCACACACATGGTGATGATCACCCATCTCCACATGATTCATTTGATCATGTGGCAGATCATACTGCTTCCATTCCGTCACCACCTCAAGTTGCATCCCATAGTCATCCATCCACCTCCACTCCCTCAGCATTTCAGATAACTCCTGAATTGCTTGCACAAATTGTAGAGCTCATCACTCCATCCATACAAAAAATGATTGAGGCTGCCAATGCCCCTCTCATTGCATCCATCAAAGCCCTTACTGAAGCCATCAAATCACTTCCACCCTCTGCTGAGCCCTCTTCAGTAAGATGCATGACTCCAGTCTCCACTGAAGTCATGCAGGGGGAGATGTCTGTTGAAGTGGTCTCAGGTGATGCCTTGACCCTTCAGGACAATTCTTCCCTTCCCCTTACAGCAATTGTAGAAGAACATCAAGAGTTTCCAGAGAAAGAGTCTCTGATGAAAGATCCAGAGCAATCAGAAGGTAAAACACTTCCTCTAAAGGTTATAATCAGGACTTTAAATTGATATCTTTATCTAACAAAGACATTCACTCCCTAGTGAATATAGCTGCTGATGAAGAAGTCTCTGAGAGAGATAATGAGGAAGTCCTCATGGACTTGTGTGAAAAAGTTCCAATGGACACTACTGACTCAAAAGTAGTGGTTCAAAAATCAAAGAATGATGCTGCTCAACCAGATGGTATAGTTTTATTTAAGATTCTAATTAATTCAAACTCCAACTTTGAGTTAATCTCTTATTCCTTTCCTCCCATCACAGCTGCTGATGATCTTGCATCAGTGTTATAAGTTGATGCTATAGATTCCATTGATTCTGATAATGCGTTGGAATCTTTTCTTAACTCAGACTGTGAGTTCACACTCACATCTACTCCTTATGTTCCTCCTTCTCAAGAGAAAACGGTCCCTTATAGACCTGAGTACCTTGATGACCCCTTGGTCAAGGACTCTCTCTTCTTTTCCTGTATGGCACTCCTCTTGTGCCTTGTAGAGGTGTCTATCCCTGATGTCACTGAACATCTAGAAGGAATTATAACCTCCTTCCTAGATGCAAAGTGGTATCCTGTGTAGATCTACAGGTAACTCTATCAATTACCTGCTGTTGTTCACCTTGGGGGGAATACTCTATTCCCACTTGGTTGTTAATTTATCTTTCTTTGTATGCAGGCACAATCAACATCCCTGCTGCTGCTGCTGCTGAAGAAGTTGAGGCTGTGCAAGACTTACCAGAGAATGCCTCCAAGATGACTGAAAAGGAATCAAGCTCAGGTACTCTAAACCTTGAACAATATATAGCCTTTGTGGCTGAGAATATTGCCTCTGAGTACATTGAAGAGTTGGCTAAATTTCATATGGTTTCCCTAGCCATCTCTCTAGGAAAAGCATCTGCCCCTGCAGATACAGTCATCTTTTCTCCACCTATCCTTACCTATCCTCTACCCATTCCTTCTATTGTAGAACTGGTCCCCAGGATAGTTCCTGACTTGTATCCTGAATCAGAACTCTGGAAGAGATCTCCAAATGTTGATCTTGATGCCCTCCTTGTGCAAGATGCCATTGAGGAAGCAAGAGAAAAAGAAGACAGAGAGAAGCAGGAGAAAGAAAAGGCTGAACAGGCTATAGTTGCCAAGGATTTCTTAGAACAAGACTTTGATGATTATGCTGGCAGAACCTCATCCCACTCCTCTGATGATGATGATTCTGAGGATTCTGATAGCACCCAGAAGAAGAAAAAGGCTGTTTCCAAGAAAAGAAAAGCATCTGCTCCTCCTACTGCTAATCCAGACAAGGATGTTCCCTATTTCATTCTGAAGGGAATTGATCCCAAGAGCAAAGAATTTCAACCATGGATGAGACTCTCAAAGAATCAGACAAGAGAGAAGAAGAGAACAAAAAAATATGACACTCCAATTCAGAAATTCCCCCCTAGAGGTCCTCCTCCACCTCCTGGTGCTGGAGCCTCTGGAAGTCTCTCTTCTGCCCCATCTGCAAAATCAGCCAATTCTAACACCTTTCAGTCCTACCAAAGAAGGAGTAACCAAAGCCAGGGAGGCCAAAATGTATCTGGACAAGGAAGGAAAAGAAATGAAAATGTTCCCATGGAACAAATAAAGGAGATGACATGTCAGCAACCTACTTTCTCTCCTCCTCCTCCTAAAAAGAAAGTTCCAGAATGGAAACCTTCTCCTCCCAGGAAAGGTACATCCTCCACATCAAGGAAACCTGCTGCTTCTGAGACAGTTGAAACAAAAGGAAAAAGAGTGGTCTATTCAGAGAAATCCCACAAGAAGTTCATTGAACTTGCACCTCCAAGGTCTCTATATGCTGAAACTGATCCTAAGAAGGCTGCACAGATTCCTCTTGACTCAAGCAAATTAGCCACAGCTCTTCAAAGGAACATGGAGATTGCAGCTCAAGCTGATACTGACAGACCACCCTCTCCATCAGATATGACTGAAACTGAAAGAATTGCCTCTATGGCAAGATTTAAGGAATCTATTGCACTAAGCATGATGGAGAGAGCCAAAGCTCAAGGACTAGACCCTACAGCATATACAACTATGTCTGAATTCAGAGAAAAGGAACTCAGCAAAATTCAAGTCAACTTTGAAATTTTTAATACTGAAGAATACATGAAGTTGCACCCTGCTGCCGTTCTGCCAAGCTATGCTGAAAAGAAAATTATTGGTGAACATGACCTAATGCTATCCAAAAGACAAGCAGCAAATCCAAACAGAGAAATTATTTTCAAACCAGTTGTAATCCCTAAGAACTCATCTGATGCTAAAACCTCTGATAAATCTGCTTGATGCTTTATAGTTCTGCTGATTTATGTTTTTATGTTTTTTTGTGGATTGCCTGTGATTTAAATTTTTGGTTAATCTCTACTTTTGTTATTGTGCGCATTAGTTTTTTTTAGATCGGATTGGATAACATAACCCAAATAGGGGGAGATTGTTGGTACCCTAGATGTGATTTGGCTTATGTAATCCCTTTCCAGCCCCTCTTGATCCATATAACTATATATGATCATGATTAGGCCTTGTTCAGTTTCCCTAGGACAGCTTATAACTGACCTAGAGCTTAGGCTAGAAGTTCTAGATGTATTTTTGGTTAAGGCATTTTCCGTTCAACCATAGTCGAACGAGGCCTCGCGATCGTCGATCATTGGTCGACGATAGCAGGGCTATAGAATCGTTGAAGTCAAGACAATTATCGTCGACCGCTGGTCGACGATCTCAGAGCAAGTTTATTACGCTCTGAAGGTTGGTCGACGATCTGCCAACAGCAGTTCAACGATCGTGTTCTTGCTTCACGATTTCTGTCTCGACAGATTTCTGCTCTTAGTCGACGATCTGTTAGCTAGGTCGACGATCATCGAATCCCTGTTCGACGATTATTGTCTGCCTTTATCTTTTTATATTCATTCTATTCCTTGGTTTATTTCCAAGTGTTTTAGCTTGTGGTTAGAGAATTTTCTGAAGTTGTTTTTGCAGATTTATGGCTTAAATTCAAAACAAATTAATTACCAAATATGTCAAGCTTAAATCACGGGATTGAGTATTTTGATAAAGCATTTTTGTCCTATTATACAAAATATATTGCCAGGCTGTATTCTAGCCGTTGGCACTGTTTGCTATTTCCAAGAATGGTAAGTCTTTATACTGAGATATTTTCCCACTTATTTAATTCCTTATTGGGACTGACAGTAAGCTAATAGGTCATTCTATTCCTATTGCTATATTCTATTTTGAGATAATCTGTTGCAGGGCTCGAGAATTCAAATCAATAGAGCCGTTCCAAAGGAAAAATGAGAAGACATATTTAAGAGAGATTTTTTTCAGAAAAATAGGAAGTTACAGATACAGAGAGATTTTTTCTTAGTGCCGCATTCTCTCAAGCATCTTCAGAGCAACTCTTCACCATCTCACAAAAAGAAGAAGAAAAGCTCCCCTGAAGAAAAAGCCCAGAGCAATTACTTTCATTCTCAAGTCTCCTGAGCATCTGCTTAGAGTTTTCAAGACTTCAGAAAGAGCTTCGTTTCTGCTTCAATTATTCCAGAATCTGAAGACCTGATAAAAATCAGTCTACAGATCTTTGAGGATTTAGTTTCAGTATATCTGAAACTCCTACATCCTGAAGCAAAGGCTTTCCCTGGACTTTCACTGAGCCAGGGGGAGACTTTGATTCTTTAGAGAATCCACAAGTCTTCTCTAATCTGTATTTACAACAGAGAAGATAATATAACCCTCTCAACCCCTTTGTAAAAGAGTTTGTTCACACCTCTTCAAAAGTGAACATTGGTGACAGGGCACCTTATCAACAACCTGTGGTTGAGCGTCCTTATCAAAAGCTCAAAGGGTCTGTTTGATCTACCTGAATCAGATCATTGGTGGCAGGGCACCTTAGCAAAAACCTGTAGTGGATTCCTACCAGGGTGGTAGAAGAGTGGAGTACCTATTTAGAGGGAACCATTATATATCCTGTGTCTCTTGCTATCTTGTTTAATTGTTTATTCTGTGGCTGTGATAGAACTACCTAGGATTGCTAGTTGCTGTGATAGGCTTATAGTTAAACTGAAATTTCAGTTAACTCTCTCACTTGTGCATTTCACTGTGTTAGGCTCTTAGGGTTCAAGTATCAGATTATTTATTCTGTAAATAAACTCGAAGGGAGCTGACTAGTTGTTCATAAAATTTGAATACTCTATTCACCCCCCCCCCCTCTAGAGTAGTTTACAACTTATCCCCTCACTTTCATGCTAGTATGTAGACTATGCCCCGGAAACACAGGAGCCCATCCCTCAAAGAGTAATCCCCTGTCGTGCCTTCCTCCAAGGCTCGGAATATCGGCTCAGCTCTCTCGTCCCGCATCTGCCCATCTCTGATGCGGTCTCGAATGTCATCAGTAGTAGCCATCGACCCCAGGTACTCCATGTACAGCTCCGGGTCATCCTCAGACACTAGCGAAATCTGCATCTCCTCGAATGATCTAACCAACTCCAAAGCCATCAGCTGCGGGCCTGCTCCAGTCGTACTCGCTCTCCGGCTCAGAGCATCCGCAACCACGTTCGCCTTCCCCGGATGGTAGTGCATGGTATACTGGTAGTCCGAAAGAAACTCCACCCAGCGTCTCTGCCTGATGTTTAACTCCTTCTGGGTGTCGACGTACTTCAGATTCTTGTGGTCGGAGAAGATATCACAATGTACCCCGTAGAGATAGTGCCGCCAGATCTTAAGAGCAAAAATGACTGCCCCCATCTCCAAATCGTGCACGGGGTAGTTCTGCTCATGCTGCTTCAACTGACGGGAGGCATAGGCTATTACGTGCCCATTCTACATAAGGACGGCACCCATCCCCTGATAGGAAGCATCTGCATACACCTGGAATCCCTCCTTCCCTGATGGAAGAGCAAGGATGGGAGCCGAGGTGAGACGATCCTTCAGCTCCTGGAAGGCAGATTCGCATCGCGGCGTCCAAATAAAAGGGGACTCCTTCTTCGTCAGAGACGTAAGAGGGAGGGCAATCTGAGAGAACCCCTTTACGAACTTCCGGTAGTAACCGGCAAGTCCCAAGAAACTTCGAACATCTGTGGCCGACTTTAGTGGTGGCCAATCCCGTACTGCCTGGATCTTTGCCGGATCCACTGCCAGACCTGCTCCACTGATGACATGGCCCAGAAAGGCCACCTCCTTTAGCCAGAACTGGCACTTGCTGTACTTGGCATACATCTCGTGTTCACACAGCTTCTCCAAGGTCAAGGCTAGATGTCTTGCGTGCTCCTCCTCCGTCCTTGAATAGATGAGAATGTCGTTGATGAATACAATGACAAAGACGTCCAGATACTCCTCGAACACCCGATTCATCAAAGTCATGAATGCGGAGGGTGCATTCGTGAGCCCGAATGGCATCACGGTAAACTCGTACAAGCCGTATCTGCTGCTGAAGGCCGTCTTCGGGATGTCCTCCTCCCGAATACGGAGCTGGTAGTATCCTGACCTCAGATCCAGCTTTGAGAACCAATGAGCTCCCTCCAGCTGATCAAAAAGCTCGTCTATCCGTGGTAAAGGATAAGTATTCCGGACTGTCAACCTGTTCAGAGCCCGGTAATCGATGCACAGTCGAAGGGTCCCGTCCTTCTTCTTAACGAACAGCACCGGAGCTCCCCACGGTGATGAGCTAGGCCGAACGAACCCGACCTCCACTAACTCCTGAAGCTGACTTCGGAATTCCACCAACTCCTTTGGGGCCATTCGATAGGGAGCTCTGGATACCGGCTTAGCCCCCGGTACGAGCTGAATCTGAAAGTCCTTCTCTCGGTGCGGGGGTAACCCTGGTAGCTTCTCTGGAAACACGTCGGCGAAGTCCCGCACTACCGGAATATCTGCAATGGAATCCTTGGCTACAACCGCCTCAAAGAGGACCTGATAAACCTCTTCCCCTGCAGGTGGGCCTTAACGGCCTGCACAGACGATAGTAAAGTACGGGGTGCTGATATAATACCTTCGATAACAATGAAGGAGTCGTCGTGCCTCACGGTGATCCTCTTTGCCACGCAATCGATCTGGGCATGATTCCAGTACAGCCAGGTCATGCCCAGAATCAGATCATAATCTGGCATCCTCAAAACCGTCGCTGGTGCCTCAAACGCCTTTCCGCCGATCCTCGCTTCCATATCACAATGAGTAGAGGTTAATATCTCTGATCCATCGGGTAGGCGCACCCTCAGCATCTTCCCGGTGCTTAGCTCCACTCCTGCCAGTCCTTTCACGAAATCCTCCGACACGAATGATTGCGACGCACCAGTGTCGAAGAGGGTGTGAGCAGGCTTGCCGCTCACGAATACTATGCCTGGGGTAATTAGATGTCTTAGTATTCTTATTGTAGTTTATCTTCTCTTAATTTCTAACCAGGTTATGTTTAAAATTGTAGTTTATATGAGGAAAATCTGAAAAGTACTGCCATACCTGTGATAACCTGCTCCGGGTTCCGAGGCTGTGTCAGGTCTAGAGCATACACCTGCTCTCTCTCTGGCCTACGACCTCGATCCTGAAATCCTCGTCCTCGGTCCTGTCCTCGTCCGCCAAACTATCGGGGAGGTGGAGCGCCCTGATGTGCTGGTGGGGGTGCTCGCCCCACAGGGCAGTTCCGCTTGATATGCCCCGGCTGGTTGCACTGATAGCATACCGGTGGCTGCCCTGCCGTCCTTAGCATTTCCAGCATCTGTATAAGCTGGGGAGCCAATACCCCCTGAGTCCTCTGCTCCTGCCCAAACTCCTGACGAGGCTGATCCCTGTTCCTTCTCTCCCCGATAACCTGGCCCCGAGGGCGGTCACTACGACCTCCAATCACTGAATCATCAGCCGGTCTCTTCCGATTCTTCACTGTAAGCTGATCCGCCTCTCTCTTCTTAGCCATCTCCAGAATCCTGGCCAGACTCCCCTCTGAAACGAAAAGGAGGGCCTGCCTCATGTCATCCTGCAGTCCCTTATAAAACCTCTGGGCGTAGCCAGCATCGTCTAACTGGTAAGCGTCCGCATAACAAGCCAGGTGAGTGAACTCCTGATAGTACTCCACCACAGTCCTGTTCCCCTGCCTCAACCGCAGGAACCTATCCTCCAGGTCATCTCTCGCCGACTGAGGTACAAAGTGTCCCAAGAGCGCTGCTCTGAACTCCTCCCAAGTAATATCAGCACAATCCATCCCTGCAAAGGTGGTGTCCAGCTGAGATTTCCACCATCTCTTTCCGTGTGACTCTAAGCAGGAGACTGTCAAAGTGACTGCCTCCTCCGTGGGGCATCGAATCCCTGCCAGCATCTCATAAATGGTGTCCAACCACTCCTCCGTACGTACTGCCGACTCCGTCCCCTGGTAGGATGGAGGGGAAAGTCCTCGGAAGACCGTCATCCAATTGGCCCCGGGGTTTGGCTGTGGGGCCGGGGCTTGTTGAGCTCTGAAGGCCTCCAGGATGGCCGTCAGTGTTTGCCCCATCTCCGTCTGCTGGAACGGAACGGGTGCTGGCGGAGTCGGGACCACATTCGGAGCCTGAGGTGTCCCCTGCTGCGATGTAGGGTTCGTCGCAGGCTACAAGCAAAAATTCCATTTGTTAGAGAGCGAATGAATGGAATTTAAGAAGAGTTATGATGAACTTTCACATGTGATTTCCCTTATGGGCACACCACTGCTTCCGCTGCTAGTTTGTCCGCAAACTAAGCTCGCACGGGGGTGGTCCAAGGTTTTTGTGGACTACTTCTCTTTCGATCGAGGTTTGCTCTGATACCACTTGTAAGACCCCCTTTTTTTTCTTTTTCAACCACCGGGGTCTTAGCCCAGAATTGCCGCTTTGCGGTGGCACCGACATCTCGGGAAGGCAACCACTACAAAACGCCAATTCTGCCGGCCCTTTTCGATCACAAGAGAGAGAAGTATTTATACAAAAAAAATGTAAACAAGTCCACAAAAACATGTAAATAAAAGTGAATCATATCCAGTCCATCAATACATATAATAGGAAAATAGATAAATGGGCTCGAGCCCAGTACATCAGAGTCCTCACTACAAGTCACTCATCGCGGAAGATAAGAAAATGCTAATCACTCACGGAGCTGGTCGCAGGTGCACCGGTGCTAGACTGTCCCACCTCCATGCGCACCGTACTCCGCTGGTGCTGGTCCCTGTCTCCCATCCGGAGCTCCTGTAATGTTTGGTTCGAAAACCATTAGTCATAAAGACTAAGCCTTATCATCCCCTACCCCTCCCACCACGGCTCCTAAGCACCGGGCGGAGAGGAGGAAAGGGAAGCTACAAAGTGGAGAATAGTCAAGCAGTTGACGGTAGACCTAACTAGCAAGTTATAACAGGTGAACAGTATAAATGTTGTAATAGGTAGAACAATTTAATAAATAGCAAATTGTATAAAAAGGCAGCTAGAGAATAGTAAGTAAGCAACAAGTAAGTAAGTATGTAACCTTAACTTATATGAATGCCCATACAAACTTATAAGTTAAGGGATCTTCTGCAAAGCTCCCATCGTATAAAAAGTCCCATACCAATTTATACGTTGGGGTGTCGGTTGTATGCAAATATGAGTGTAGTGATATGCTATGCCATGATTCATGCAAGTGCAACTCACGCACACGACTCTATGCGCACATACCTTTAGTTCCCCCTGTTCGGGCAGCTAGCTTCACTCCCAGGAACCTCCGTAGTGGCAAACGGAGACAGTGGGTCGGGCCCCCCCACTCCTAGGCGGGCATCCACACTACCAGGCCTAGCCCTCCCGTACGCCCCTAGAAGAACACAACCTAGAGTATCCGCGTACTGCTGCTGGATGTACCCTCCAGACTTTCTTTGGCTAAGTGTCCCACACCGCCTAGTCAGCGTACCGATGTCGGTGTGAACGACGATCAGGTACCGAAGACCCACCACCTTTATTCTGTACTCCAACCCTCGAGCCCTCGGCCCCCCGGACAGTCCTGTCCGTGAATCTACCTTCAGAGCTACTGTCTGAATGACAACAAGTCCTATTATCCTACTTTCCTAGCTATCGGGGAGTGAGTGTGTGCAACCCTAGTTATACTAATTGCTCTTTTAAATTATTATCCCTATGGTTTACGTTAGCCCAGGACTGCCCCCGGTATACCCCGTGAAGGGCTCTCAAGGGGCACTAGGAACCAAGACGGCGGCATTACGGCCCGAAGTTCCCTTTCGCAAGGCACTTATTATTATTGGTTGATCTCCCTTAACCCGATCCTCTTTTAGTTACTTTAGTTCTAACCCTAGAGTATTAAGACTCTTCCTCTTCTCCCCGGGATGGACGATCTTTCGTCGTTCCCGTACTCCCTTATTCCAACAAGTCTCCCAATGATGAACTCGATCCTAGTTTGCCGTACCAACCATCAACTATCAAAATTCCGTGGCTTTACTATATGCAGACCATCCTAAGCTATATGAGGTACCCAAGGGGAGGTACACTAAGTTGTCTTCCAAATCTCCTATAATTTTTACTGGAGGTCTACCGTAACATAATTGGTCTAAATCCAGAAACTTATAATTTTCCTAATTAATCTGATATTTATTTAATTTTTCCAAAGGACGTGCCACGGGTCATTTTAAACATGAACTACATGATCTTCCTAAGTAATGGCTACTCAAAATCATGATCATTAAATAACAGCAAAATAACCTCAAATACAAATTCTCAGAATTTTATAGAAAGTATTTAACCTCTAAATAATTTATTTAGTATAATCATATTAATTCTACGTAGTGAAGGAAGTACTGAAATTATTCATCTAAAAATTATAGAAAAATCACTAGTCAGTAGTATGATATATAAAAGATATTTGTGCAGAGAATCATAATTTTACTAGCTTGCTAACCACCACTAAAGATTTAATCAAATAATCAAGGTAAAACATACTTAATGAAGCGAGCCTTAGAATTAATCTTCCAAAAATCCCATAAAAATTCACAGAGATTTAGAATCATAATAAACGTTCTCTACTAAAGTTTCATCACTTTCCAGTGAGTGTGTATTCCCTAATAAATTTTCTAAGCAAATCATACAACTACTGAATCATTAAAGGAAGTATCCAAAATAATGAACATAAAATTCATAGAAAAATATCCAGAGTTGTACCATCCCTATAATTCACTCTCCCCAAATCTCACCACTTTTCAATATGATTTAGTGTCATTTCCTAACTCTACAAGTTTTGCGCCCTAAACTAGGGTTAGACTTTCAGGTATCCCAACGGTCTCCAAATTTACTAAGATTTCATCCAGAGAACTATATTGACCCTATGGTTCTCTTCACCCAATTTCGGGTCAATCCAAGGTCATTTGACCACATGACCTTCACAAACCACCAAGATCCAACCTTAGGGTTTGGCCTCGGTCCTTAGGGTAAACTTACCCCGATCCACCTCAAACTCCATGAGGGGGTGCTAGAGAATATTACTAGCCAGTGGTAAAAATCTCAGCCTCTGTTGAGGTGATCTCACCACTCAAACTTCAAAAGTGCACTTTTAACCTAAGACCCCTTATTAGGGCAAAACTTAGGTTTGTTCATTTCTAATCCAAACCATCTCCAAATGAGATGAAAAATTATACAGAACCTTATGGTGAACCCAGGGACCACTCACCAAAGTTCGGGAGGGTTTGGAAATTATTTAACTATCTAATTAAATTCGGCTAGGATTATTGAATTTTTCTAAAAACTATAGAAAACTATTCTCCAAAAATTCTTATTTTTGGATAGCACCTAGATATATGTAAGATTAGACCACACCCCAAATTTCAAGTCATTTGGATGACTGACTTGGAGTGGGGAATTTTTCTAAGGTCAAGGCAGCCCTCTGGATAGACCTCACCAAAAAGGGTACTGTGGTCTAACCAGGATTTCAAATTGAGTGAAATAAATTTTGAATTAAAGTAGACTTCAAGGGCTACATTTCCTATGTTGATCATTTTTCCTGTAGGAGCCTCTAGGTATTTTTACCAATTTATTTAACAAGATAGATTTTTCATTCAGAAATTATTTTAAAAATAGAATTTATTTCTCATGCCACTGTTCATCTTCTCCAACAGCCCGAACCAGAGGCCTAAAAACCTAATATCCTGTAGCTTTTCCAAGCTATTTCCCGGCCATCCAGCCATCTCCCTAGCCGGCCACCACCACCACCACCTCCGTTGAGGCGAGGGCTATCGTCGGGCGGCGGCACGGCCGCCGGAGAGGCGGTTTCCGACGAACCCGCCACCATGAAATTTTAAGAAAACCACGAACACGCTCACCCGATCTGGCTCTTTTGAGCCCGATATCTCTCCTAACGATTCCTAAGATCTATCCGCAGAAGAAGAGGGAGGGGAGGACCTTGTTCGCGGGTTGAAGGCGTGCAGAGCGTCGGGAAGCCATTTGCGCGGTGGTGGCGTCGCCGGAAATTCTTCAACAACAAGGGGAAGTCTAAAACAGTTTGAGGGAGTGTAACCTTTTCCTCCTGCTCTTAAGAATCTTTTATAGATCAGCAAATGGGGAGGGGAAGGGATGAAACGTTGGAGATGAAACGTTGGCGGCCATTAATAACACCCTTATGACGTTTCGGTTATGACGAATGGCAGTTGAAAAGTTGGAGATGAAGAGGTGTTTGCCAGGTGGCAATTTCCTATTGGACCCACTTTTCCTTAATTATTAACATAATTAAAGTAGGGAACGACCCATAAATACTCTTGATTTTCATTCCAATAGTCAGAATTTATTATGGCGTCGGTTACCGAAATTTCCAACCTGGCTTGTCATTTCGACCTTGGTCACGGGCGTGACACATAGGTCACGGGCGTGAAAGGCCCGTGTAGCCAGTTCTGGGTTCGACGATCGTCGAACTGAGGTCGACGATCGTCGAGCGGTTGTCACGGGCGTGACACCTGGGTCACGGGCGTGACAGGCCTGTGCGGCCAATTCTAGTTCGACGACGTCGAACTGAAATCGACGATCGTCGAGCGTGTCACGCCCTATGTCACGGGCGTGGCATGGCGGGTAACGGGAGTGACATGCCCGTGGGGCCAATTTTGGGTCGACGACCGTCGACCTGGAATCGACGATCATGGTCACGCCCTATGTCACGGGCGTGACATGGCGGGTCACGGGCGTGACATGCCCGTGGGGCCAATTTTGGGTCGACGACCGTCGACCTGGAATCGACGATCATGGTCACGCCCTATGTCACGGGCGTGATGGGTGGGTCACAGGCGTGACCAACCCGTGACCCAATTTCTTGGTCGATTTATTTCAAGTTTTGGGCTCCCTAGGGTTCTACCACAACCAACTGACTCCTAGGGGTCTAGCCGAAAATGGGATGTTACAGAGTGAGCATAGCTCACTCAATTCCAAAGAGGAAAGAGTCGACAGAGCAATGGTCAGTCAAAGCTTAGGGAGATAGATAGAAAAATCTCCCTAAGTCCAGAAGCGTTAAGTGAGGATAGCTCACTCAATGCACTCATCGCCTAGTAGAGGCAGAAAGATTGGCTAAGTCAAAATACATCGAGTGATGAAGGTTCACTCGATGCCTAAGCAGTTAGACTATCAAAGTTAAAAAAGTCATTGAGTGATGAAGGCTCACTCAATGCACTCAACGCCCGACATTGCACAAGAATTTGGCTAAGTCCAGATTCGTTGAGTGAAGGCAGTTCATTCAACGCTTAAAAAACAGAAAGATTGTCTAAGTACAAAAGTGTGGAGTGAAGGCCATTCACTTAACACACTCATTGCCTGGAAGTGAAGAATTACATGGCTAAGTATTTTTGTGCTGCGTGAGGGCCATTCACTTAATGCACTCAATGCCAGGGATAAAACTGAGAATTTGGCTAAATGCAAAGATGCTGACATCAACATGTGTTCGCATAGTTTCAAATTATTGCGGGAAAGCCATTGTAGATGACAAATGGCGTCGAAGGTCTATAGTATGACTTTTGTAGATAAAGATAAGTTGCAGCCAATAACTTCAATGGGGCCCACGGGTCAAATAGTCGTTGGACGGCAAAAAATAAAAGGGATAAGTATAGTGGATGTAAAGAAAACTTTTAGGGTTTATCATTTTGCTAAGAGGAGGAAATTCATCTTCTTCTTACTCGCCATTATTATTGAGCTTGAAGATGAAGTTTCAAACCCACTAAACTAAAAGTTCTTACAGTTAGCTATTACAGTCTTCATCAACTACAACAAGTTTAGAAAAGCTTTATGAGAAAGAAGAGTAAGCAGAGCCATTAACTTTCTGCAGTCAAGGTTAGTTTTTTGAAGATTAATAAGTACTTTGAACTCATTAGTTTTCAATTGCAAGTTTAGAGACTTTGTTTTTGAGCAACTTCCAGCACAAGAAACAGAGTATTGAAGATAAATTTTTTGTTGCTGAGAAGAGGTTAGGGCTGAGATAACTAACCTCAGGAAGCAGAAGACTCAGAGAACTTCTCAAGAGTCATATCAACAACAACAACCACCTTATTTTCTGTAGGATCTTAACAGATCTGAGTGTAGGCCTGATTTATAAAGACTGAGGTAGGATCAAGTTTTGGATCTTAGGTAGGGCAGTTTTACCTGACGTAGGATCCTGTGTGGATCTGAGTTGTAGGGCATTTGTGCCTGAGGTAGGGTAGTTTGCCTGAGATAAGAGATTCATTATCTCTTAGTGTAGGACCTTTGGGCCTGAGGTAGGATCCAGCTTTAGAACTGAGGTAGGGCCTTTGTGCCTGAGCTGCATAAGAGTCATTCATTATGAGGTAGGGCTATCCTCCTAGCCTAAGTGTAGGGCATCTTGTGTGCCTGAGGTAGGTGATCTGCTGATCATTGAGTTGTAGGAGCAAGCTTGCTCATAGGTAGGGATTTGTTCCTAAGGTATATCTTGGAGGAGACTGAGAGATCCTGTGGGATCTGTGTTGTAAGCTCCAAGGAGCCAAGATTTGGAGAAGTGCCTTATTTAACACACTATTAGAGAGGTGTGAAAGATAAATCTATTGGTATTTAATCATATAGAGGGGGGAGGGGGGTGAATATGTGTATTTTAAATTTCTTAGTCACTTATATTAAATGTTCAGCAGATACTTGAAAAATAAACTTTCACAAGAACACAGCACAAGCAAACCACAGAAGACAGCACAAGAAATCCACAGAATACAGAGAATTTATAGTGATTCACCTATCTAGGGTATATCCACTTTCCCCCTTTTTCCTCACTAGAAATGTGCTAGATTATATTATATCTCCTCCTCTTCAACTCAGATAAAAAGATCTTACAGGATAAGTTTCTATTAAGAAACCTATAACTCAGACCCACTGGTCTTACCTCAGAGATCTATCCAAACTTGTAAGACCCCAACCTCGGAGATGATCGCGGGGCGATCAAACAGCACTTTTGGAGGTCTGAATAGGGGCACACGGCCAGGCACACGGCCGTGTGCCTACCCATGTTCAGTGGTTTATTGTGATTTTGTGCAGTCTCGAGTCAGAGAAGTACATGGCCTGAGACACACGGCCGTGTCTCAAGCCGTGTGTGGGGCACACGGCCTCGAACACGGCCGTGTTCGAAGCCGTGTTCATGAAGCCCGACGATCGTTCCTGAAGCTCCAGGTAACACGGCCCGTGGCACATGGCCGTGTCAGGACCCGTGTGGATCGGCGTAACTGATATTTTGGGTTGAATCCGGGCCGTCCAGATCTTTTATGTTGGATCTAACGGCTGTGGGTTAACCTAGGGGGTATTAGGGTTGAGTTTGGGGCTGAATTCCCTCATTCCAACCCAACCCTTTCTCTTTCTAAACTCTTAGAGAGAGGTGAGAGCCAAGAGGAGGAGGAGCAAAGTTCCGGCCGCCGGCGGAGCACCGGAGCACCGACTCGCGATCCGAGTCCGGATCCTCGAAGGCAAGGGCGAGGCGAAGCTTTCCATCCGTCTACATCTTCATGGCGCCGCAGAAGAACGCGAGGGTAACGATCCTCTTCATAGGGCATGTGTAGTCACCCTTCTTTCAATGCATGGGGAAATCCCCCTCTCGCGAGTGAGCGTTGAGGCGCGGAATCCCTTCGGGTAGATATGTAAAGTCCCCGTTGTTAGAGCCCGGAATCGGAGTACGGGCGTAGGCATTGTGTGTGAAGCCTATTCGGGTTTAACCCGGATCGGTGATGTTTGCATTGCATGGCCGGAGAAGACTCCGCGCCGATGATTTCAGTTTTCCGAAATTTCTACGCGGTAGATTGCATACAGGGATCCTAGGGGGTTAACCTCGTGGCGCACCCGGAAAGCTTGGGCGGAATCGCATTGCCGTCACGATGTTGCCTTGGAGGGCAAATCGGTACATAACGGGGTTATGTGCGTGTTTTGATCGATTGTGGGAATGAGGAGAAACTTGGCCCGCACCGATGGCTAAATGGCCGTGGTGAAGTGAGCAACGGGCGGGTGGAACTCTACCCATTCCAAGTGGTCTCGGTAGAAGCGACCTAAAGTACATGGGACTTCCCGGGAGGCTGGAAACGGGCCTAGGCTTCGGCTGAAAGGGCTAAATGCTCACGAGAGTTGCCATCCGAGGGATGGTGGTGGAGTCGCGGTGTCGGGCTGGGTCCGGACCGGGTTCACCGATTAGTGCCCTGAGAGCACGGAGTGTGCGGCCATGCGTGCCGACACTTGTGGCGAATAGAATACGTTATAGAATTGCTATGGTAGTTTTATATGCAGGGAAGGAGCACCGCCGTCCCGAGAAACGGGACGGGGTCGTTATAATTTGGTCAGCTTTGCTGACCGTTGCCCTTTTGTATTGCCACCTCTTGGGTGGGTTGTTTCTACAGGTGCTGTTGCGGAGCCAAGCGGCAAATAGCGGGCTAAAGCCCAAGTTGCAGCGCCAGCCCTCGAAGGCTTAGTTATTAGCTTTTTCATATTCATGTATGGCCGGCCTGCGCGCCGATGTATGAAAGACGCTATCTTGTTAAGCGAACACTTTTGTAAGGCCTTAAGGCCGTGAACTCTTTTGTGTATGTACTCATTCCTGGGTTGTAGTGGACATTCATGCTTTGTGGCAGGGTTCTTATCTTTTGCAACTTAATCAAATTTTCTTCCGCTAGGTGTTGTGTAGGACGCTCTGATTGGTTGTATGGTTTCAACGCGTAACCAACCGGTCTGTCCGTAGTATATGGCGTCGGGCCCCGGCCGGACCTACTGCTATATGCTATGCGACGGATAGGGGTGTTACAAATTGGTATCAGACTTCTGGTTTCGGTCACGCTTAAATGAATTCGTGGACGAATTCACTTTAAGGGGTGGTGAGCACATTGTGTGCGTCATCGTTATAACATGAAAAGAACCCATGAATGTCCACTTAGGAATGAAAATACACATGTTTGAGGAACCTGAGTGTTCCTATAATTGCTGTTTGCTGTAATTTTTGGTCGCTTATCGGTGTTTTGCACGATTTTAGGTGACCAGAAGTGGTGCTGGGCCGTCTGAACGGCCAGGTTCTGAGGCGAGCAGTGCGCCAAGCGATGCGCCTGCAACACCTTTGTCTGCTGAGAGCATTAGGTTGGTGGCAGAAGCGGTCATGGCAATGATCAATGCGCAGCCTGCAAGGCAGGTGCAGCAGCCTGCTCCTGCTGTGGAACAGGTACCGCTTCAGGCAGCAGAGCAAAGGAGGGTTGAGCAAGTAGTTTTGGAGCCAGGTTGCCTAGGAGAGCAACTGAAAGACAACTGAAGCACGTGATGGGCTTTCACCCACCGGTATTCACGGGGGCAGAAACCCCGACCCAAGCAGAGGATTGGCTCTCAAGGGTCAATAGGGTGATGACTGCGACGGAAACTGAAGAGTGGCAGAAGACCACTATAGCGACGTTCCTTTTGGATGGGGACGCAAGACTGTGGTGGGAGGGCCTAGAGCTGCATCAGTTGAGGGGAAGGCCATTGGTCGAAGTCCCGATGGAGGAGTTTGCGAGACTATTTATGGCTCGATACCTCCCCTCGGCGCAGAGGATTGCGCTAGAGTGCGAATTCCACAAGTTGGTGCAGGGTGATAGCACCGTTGATGAATACCTCCACGAGTTTACTCGGTTGGGGAGATATGCCGGCGCTACCTTCGCAGACGAGGAGCGCAAGACGAGCCGCTTTTATGAAGGGCTAAGGGATGATTTGAGGTTGCTGCTATCGGGGCCCAAGGCGCAGGGTTTCATGACCCTGGTCAGTTCGGCCCGGTCCTTGGAGAAGGATATGAGAAACGTGCAAGCGAAGAAGGAGAGGGAATCTGGTGGCAAGAGATCAGAGTTCAAGGCGCCGACTACGTCGAAGTTGGGCAACCGCAAATTCTCCAAGAAGTCTAGGACGTCGGGTCCAGCTTCTTCTGTAGGTGCCTCGGGGGCAACTACCAATCGAACCCCGGGCGCTTGCTTCACGTCTGGAAAGCCGGGGCACTTTGCCCGTGACTGCTGGAGTGGACGCTCAAAGTCCGAAAGGAAACAAGGAGCTACCTACGAGGAAAAGGGCAAAGCGGTGGAGTCGACCGCGTCCCACTATGCTCCGACTCAGCCTAGAGTCTACAATTTGGGCCAACAGGAGGCCATCAAGGAAGCGGATGTGGTGACAGGTATGAGTTAATTTATGCAAGTTGACTTGAGAATACTATTACCTATTGCTTGTTAAGCTAATGACTTTTGCTTAGGCTTTGTGGTGATTAGCGATAGTCCGGCACGGGCACTGTTCGACACTGGTGCTTCGCATTCTTTCTTGTCCGAACAGTTTATATCGCGCATCGGAGTCCCTTCTTCGATGGCGAAGGACAAGTTAGATGTGTTGCTACCGAATGGGTGCTCGATGCGTGCGGACAGAGTGTGCGCCGTGAAGGTTCACATAGGGAGCCAAGAGTTCGACTTGCTAGCGTCATTATTGCCGTTAGTAGAGTTCGATGTTATCTTTGGAATGGATTGGCTGTCAGAGCAGAAGGCTTGGATCGATTGCGACCGTAAGGAGGTCAAGCTGGGTGTAGGGCGGGAGACTACTTTCGAGGGGCTTAAGGGGTCGAGCAAGACACTGATGTCTGCCCTTCAGGTGGTGAAGGCAGTTCGTGCTGGTGCAGAGCTGTTCTTTGCAATAGTGGGGGCTGTGGAGCCAAAGTCCCCGTTGGATAGCATCCCCGTGGTTTGCGAATACCCCGATGTGTTCCCGGATAGCCTTCCCGGAGCCCCACCGCAGCGAGAGATTGACTTTACGATCGAGCTCGTGCCGGGTGCCAAACCCGTGTCACGTGCTCCTTATATGTTGGCGCCAAAGGAGATGGCGGAGTTGAAGGTTCAGCTGGAGGAGCTGATGGAGCAAGGTTATGTGCGTCCAAGTTCGTCGCCTTGGAGCGCACCAGTCCTCTTCGTTAAAAAGAAGGACGGTAGTATGCGGCTGTGCATCGACTACAGAGAATTGAACAAGTTGACGGAGAAGAACAAGTACCCGATCCCGAGGATTGATGATCTCTTTGATCAGTTAGTCGGATCGTCTGTATACTCCAAGTTGGACTTGAGGTCGGGGTACTATCAGCTGAGGATCAGGGAATGTGATATACCAAAGACGGCGTTCAGTACGAGGTACGGGCATTTCGAATTCACGGTCATGCCGTTTGGACTGACGAATGCGCCGTCGGTGTTTATGGATCTGATGAACAGGACGTTCAGAGATTTCCTGGATCGCTTTGTGATCGTCTTTATTGACGATATTTTGGTATACTCGCAGTGCGAAAAAGACCACTTCAAGCATTTGCATTTGGTGTTGGAGACTTTGAGGAGGAATGAGCTTTACGCAAAGTTCTCCAAGTGCGAGTTCTGGCTACCCTCGGTAGCGTTCCTTGGTCATATAGTGAGTGGGGAGGGTATAGCGGTGGATCCGACGAAGATTGTTGCGATACGGGAGTGGCCTGCGTTATCTTCTATCGCGGAAGTCCGTAGTTTTCTCGGGCTTGCCGGATATTACAGGCGCTTTGTAGAGAACTTCTCGCGGGTAGCGTTACCTCTCACGAAGTTGACAAGGAAGGATCAGAAATTCTTGTGGACGCAAGAGTGCGTGCAAGCTTTTGAGGAGCTGAAGAGGCGGTTGACCACGGCTCCAGTGCTTAGTTCGCCGAGTGGGACCGAGGGCTTTGAGGTGTATAGCGACGCTTCGGGTAGCGGTTTGGGCTGCGTGTTGTTGCAGCATGGTAGCGTGATAGCGTATGGATCGCGTCAGCTAAAGGTGCATGAAAGAAATTATCCGGTGCACGACTTGGAGTTGGCGGCCGTGATATTTGCACTCAAGTTGTGGAGGCACTACTTATACGGAGTAAGGGTCTACATATACACCGATCACAAGAGCCTAAAATACTTGTTGGATCAAAAGGATCTCAATATGAGGCAGAGGAGGTGGATGGAGTTCCTGGGGGACTACACTTTTAAGATACATTATGTACCCGGGAAGGGCAACGCAGTTGCGGATGCGCTGAGCCGCAGGGCTCCCGCCCAAGCCAACTGGTTGTCGGTGCATGATGAGCGGCTAGTACGGGAGTTGGAGAAGCTTGAGATCTGTTGCGTTGACAAGCAGTCGAGCGCCAAGGCAATGTTAAACTGGACAGAGGTGCAGTATGACCTGGCTGACCGGGTTCGGCAGGCATTGGAGTTGGATGACTCCATGAAGGAGCTTTTGGAGGCCGCTCTGGATGGGTCAAATTCCCAGTTCTCGGTAGAAGATGGGTTATTAAGGAAGGATCGTCGTTTGTGCGTCCCAAGTGGGGGCAACCTCCGGGCGGAGTTGATGTACGAGGCTCATCATACCAAGTACTCAATCCACCCAGGGAGCACGAAGATGTATCGTGATCTTAAAAAGTTGTTTTGGTGGCCGGGACTTAAGAATGATGTGGCGTTGTATGTGGCCAAATGTCAAGCGTGCGCCTTGGTGAAGGCGGAGTGCCAAAAGCCGGGCGGATTTCTGAAGTCCTTGCCTATACCGGAGTGGAAATTCGACGACATATCCATGGATTTTGTGCATGGATTGCCAAGATCGCAGAAGGGAAACGATGCCATTTGGGTGATCGTTGACAGATTGACGAAAGTGTCGAATTTCTTACCAATGAGGAAGGATGATCCAGTAGAGAAGTTGGCAAAGCTCTATGTGGATAGCATTGTGCGCTTGCACGGGGTGCCCCGCAGTATTGTGAGTGATCGCGATGGGCGTTTCACGTCCAATGACTGGAGGCTAGTGCATCAAATGTTGGGCTCCAAACTGAAGTTCAGCACGGCGTTTCATCCGCAGACGGATGGCCAGACCGAGAGAGTCAACAGAACCTTGGAAGACATGCTCCGCATGTGTACGTTGGACTTCGAAAAGAGGTGGGAGGACCACCTATACTTGGTCGAATTTGCTTATAACAATAGTTATCAAGCAAGCATTCAGATGGCGCCGTTCGAAGCTCTTTACGGAAGAAAATGTCGCACGCCGTTGTCGTGGTTAGAAACGGGTGAGTCCAAGCTTTATCAGCGTCAAGACATTGAAGATGCCACTTCTTTAGTGCATACTATACGGGAGCGGTTGCGGATTGCCCAGGATAGGCAAGCCAAGTATTATAATGCCAAGCATAGGAGCGTGGAATTCAGTGTTGGCGATTGGGTGTACTTGAAGATCAAGCCGTTCAAGGGTGTCTCACGGATTCGACGCTTGAAAAAGTTGAGTCCGAGATACCTTGGGCCATTTGAGATTCTGGAGCGGATCGGAGAAGCAGCTTATAGGTTGAGGTTATCAGCAGAGTTAAGTGCTTTGCACGATGTATTCCACATCTCGGTTTTGCGGAAGGCAGTGCAAGAGCCTTCGCAGGTGTTAGCGGCCGACCAAGTACCGGTTGAGGAAGGGTTGACAACGAAAGTCAAGCCCATATCTATTGAGGATTTCGAAGTCAAGCGGCTTCGGAACAAGGAAATCAGAATGGTGAAGGTCCGTTGGGATAACTGCGGACGCGAGGAGCTCTCTTGGGAGCGAGAGCAGACAATGCGCGAGAAGTACCCCGAGTTGTTCCCCTCAGGTACTCGTTATGTTTATTCTTTTGTGTAGTCTCTGTTCTTAATTTCGGGATGAAATTCTCTTAAGGGGGAGGGAGTTGTAAGACCCCAACCTCGGAGATGATCGCGGGGCGATCAAACAGCACTTTTGGAGGTCTGAACAGGGGCACACGGCCAGGTATACGGCCGTGTGCCTACCCGTGTTCAGTGGTTTCTTGTGATTTTGTGCAGTCTCGAGTCAGAGAAGTACACGGCCTGAGACACACGGCCGTGTCTCAAGTCGTGTGTGGGGCACACGGCCTCGAACACGGCCGTGTTCGAAGCCGTGTTCATGAAGCCCGACGATCGTTCCTGAAGCTCCAGGTAACACGGCCCGTGGCATACGGCCGTGTTAGGACCCGTGTGGATCGGCGTAACTGATATTTTGGGTTGAATCCGGGCCGTCCGGATCTTTTATGTTGGATCTAACGGCTGTGGGTTAACCTAGGGGGTATTAGGGTTGAGTTTGGGGCTGAATTCCCTCATTCCAACCCAACCCTTTCTCTTTCTAAACTCTTAGAGAGAGGTGAGAGCCAAGAGGAGGAGGAGCAAAGTTCCGGCCGCCGGCGGAGCACCGGAGCACCGACTCGCGATCCGAGTCCGGATCCTCGAAGGCAAGGGCGAGGCGAAGCTTTCCTCCGTCTACATCTTCATGGCGCCGCGGAAGAACGCGAGGGTAACGATCCTCTTCATAGGGCATGTGTAGTCGCCCTTCTTTCTATGCATGGGGAAATCCCCCTCTCGTGAGTGAGCATTGAGGCGCGGAATCCCTTCGGGTAGATATGTAAAGTCCCCGTTGTTAGAGCCCGGAATCGGAGTACGGGCGTAGGCATTGTGTGTGAAGCCTATTCGGGTTTAACCCGGATCGGTGATGTTTGCATTGCATGGCCGGAGAAGACTCCGCGCCGATGATTTCAGTTTTCCGAAATTTCTACGCGGTAGATTGCATACAGGGATCCTAGGGGGTTAACCTCGAGGCGCACCCGAAAAGCTTGGGCGGAATCGCATTGCCGCCACGATGTTGCCTTGGAGGGCAAATCGGTACATAACGGGGTTATGTGCGTGTTTTGATCGATTGTGGGAATGAGGAGAAACTTGGCCCGCACCGATGGCTAAATGGCCGTGGTGAAGTGAGCAACGGGCGGGTGGAACTCTACCCATTCCAAGTGGTCTCGGTAGAAGCGACCTAAAGTACATGGGACTTCCCGGGAGGCTGGAAACGGGCCTAGGCTTCGGCTGAAAGGGCTAAATGCTCACGAGAGTTGCCATCCGAGGGATGGTGGTGGAGTCGCGGTGTCGGGCTGGGTCCGGACCGGGTTCACCGATTAGTGCCCTGAGAGCACGGAGTGTGCGGCCGTGCGTGCCGACACTTGTGGCGAATAGAATACTTTATAGAATTGCTATGGTAGTTTTATATGCAGAGAAGGAGCACCGCCGTCCCGAGAAACGGGACGGGGTCGTTATAATTTGGTCAGCTTTGCTGACCGTTGCCCTTTTGTATTGCCACCTCTTGGGTGGGTTGTTTCTACAGGTGCTGTTTCGGAGCCAAGCGGCAAATAGCGGGCTAAAGCCCAAGTTGCAGCGCCAGCCCTCGAAGGCTTAGTTATTAGCTTTTTCATATTCATGTATGGCCGGCCTGCGCGCCGATGTATGAAAGACGCTATCTTGTTAAGCGAACACTTTTGTAAGGCCTTAAGGCCGTGAACTCTTTTGTGTATGTACTCATTCCTGGGTTGTAGTGGACATTCATGCTTTGTGGCAGGGTTCTTATCTTTTACAACTTAATCAAATTTGCTTCTGCTAGGTGTTGTGTAGGACGCTGTGATTGGTTGTATGGTTTCAACGCGTAACCAACCGGTCTGTCCATAGTATATGGCGTCGGGCCCCGGCCGGAGCTACTGCTATATGCTATGCGACGGATAGGGGTGTTACAAAACTCCTACCTTAGGTCCCTCAAGAACCCTACCTATGACTTTACTAGTCTTACACCTCAGTGATCCCAAACAAATCACCTACCTCAGGTCCATCAAGAACCCTACCGCAGCCTTTATAATATAGGCTTACAACTCAGAGAATTTATTTCCTACCCACTCAGATCTCAAGGAGATCTTACTATATTAAGAGGTAAAAAATTTCAGAAAATAGCAATTCTATGATTTGACTTATCTGAGAATTCAGAATCTTCAATTCACCAACAAAGGATTGATTCTTGATAAGTAGGCTGGCTGAAATGATTCTTCTCCGGATATGAAATGTTCTTGATGATGATTGGCCTTATTTATTGGAAGAACTTGTAGAACAGATCCACCTTAATGCTCTAATCAACTTGTTGAAAGGATCATAAGACTTTCTTGAAGACCTGCGTCTTTCTTCTTCTTATTAGAGATGTTGCCCTCCTGTGAATTAGAAGAAATTAGAATTAGGGAAAATAATTGATCGATTGATTTCTTGAATTCTTTGTAGACGACCCCTCTTTATATAACCTTCAAGGGTTGCTGGCATCTGATTGATGACATCATTATATGACATCATACTTCAAAATTTACTTCAAACAGATTCTTATGAGATATCAAGTCACTATAGCTGACATGACACTCTTGATTTGACATGACCTCGGCTGTTTTGAATTTGATAAACTTCAAGATCAAAAGTGTCGAGAATTCAAAAGTGTCTCGACACAATATCACTTAGTGTTCTTAGAAGGTGTCAAGACATCTTAGTAGTTTCGACACAATATTACTTAGTAGAATTTTAAGTCTGAACTTGAAGGTGTCGAGACATTTTACTTGTCTCGTCATAACTATCGACTATGTCGACATCTTTAAATCTGAACTGTATGGAGACACTTTAAATTTCTCGACACTACTGTCTACAGGGTGTCGACACTAATTTTATTTCTTCACTGGGCCGAGACAGTTGAATTTTCTCAACACTTTAGTTTGTCGGGTTTCGATATCTTTAATTCTACACTTAAGTCTTCATTGTGTCAAGACAGTTGTATTGAAATGACACTACTGTCTTAAGGTGTTGAAATATTTGACTTATCTCAATACAGCTATCTTGATTTTCAAATTGTTAAGATAACTGACTTGTCTCAAAACTTCCCCTACAAAGGTGTCGACATAGTTGAAGTGTGTCGACACTTTTGTACTTAGCTATTTCTCTACACTGCAACTTGCAAAGCATTGACTATCCTGACTTCACTCGGCACTATTAGTTGTATGGCGTTGTGTGAAATCATCGCCTGTGGTTTTAGGTAATTTCTTGCATTTCCAGTCAGCTTCATTGAGTCCACCTGTCAATGTCACTTGGACCACCTGTCCAATCAATATGACATAGACTAACCTACATCTATCAACTTAAACAAACATCAAATACATACTCGTGTATATCATTGAGTTGAAAGAGCTTCTTAAAATCAAGTACATTGTTTCCAATATATCCAATAATCTTCCCCTATTTGGAGAAGTCATAACCTCAATTCAATGATATATACCACAGTACCAAAATATGATAATTAAGATGTACATAAAAGTGCTGAACAAAATTATAAAGAACACAATAGTGATAACACGGATATAACAAATTGCAACCAAACTTTTAATTCTAATTTGGTAAAAGATTTCACTTTTCATTTTTTACAATGTTCTTAAAACAAAATTACATAGTTCCTAAAAAAAATTATAAGATTGTCCTAACTCTTTGATGACAATTCCTTTTCCTGATTGTATTTTAGCTTTAACTTCAGGCACCTTATCATCAGCCACTTTCTTGCCCTTGACATTTTTATCCTTCAAGATCTCTTCTTCCTTTAGCCTTTGCCTTTCAGCATAATGATTTGCTTTGGGTAGTTCTTGATGGGCTCTATAGAATCAGCTAGGATCTTACCTGCCTTCAGATATTTTCTGAATTTAAAGATGATCTCCTGCTTTTTTGTATGCTTGACCCATTCTTGTTCTAAGTACCATTTTACCTAGTAAGCTGTATTGTTATTGACTGATTTCTATTCTGTGAGTATTATAGATCTGGAAGTTGGACTCCACTTCTCAAAATCTGGCTGTGCTTCATCCTGCTCTCTGAGTCTTTTCTTAGATAATTGAGCTTCTTTTTCTTTGATCAATATAGAAGCAGTCATCTCGACCTCGTCACATATTATATTCTAAATTTATGGTGGAGGACTGTACATGGACTGTACTATATTTTGAAGGGCCTCAAAATGAGCTGGTTGGCAGCCGAACTCAGCAGTTTGATCTTCATCATAATTTATGAGAGTAATGCCTAGAGTCTCTCTGATGTTATTGGAGGTCCAAATAGCAAGCTCAGAGCTTGATTTTATCATTACTCTCTCCCCTTTTTTGAATTTTCTCTCAATATGATCTCTTAAGACATTTTTATGAAATTTGACTTGTTCTACAAGACGAGTCACGCCTGAGGACAAATGATTATTTACCTCAAGAAGGGTGATCATCTACTTCTTTTCTAGAAGCCTTGACTTCCTTAACCAAAGAGTCTGCATGTATAGATAGATAAGATTCAACATCATTGGAGGTAGAGGCTATCTTTGTATCCAGAGCAGCAGTTTGCTCTGCAAACTTTACCAGTGAATTATCATGCATTACTATCATATTTTCATTCAGCCTTGCCTGGTTTTCGAGTACATATCCTTGTTCAACATCTATTTCATCTTGAGTTTTCTTTGACTCCTCCTTTTATTGAGCATGGTAGGCTACAACATGTGCTCCTCTTTGGAAGAAGTCAGTCATATCCTTCTTCAGAATGTTTACCATAAATCTAATGGATTTGATTTCTTGAGCTAGCTGGAACTGCAACTCCTTATTGCTTCCATCTATATATTTTTCTTATTGAGTTCATTATTGATTTAATATTATTTGTATTCAAACTATAAGTGAGCTGAAATTCATTGGAGGAGTAGATATTGTTCCAGACTGAATGGTCTTCTTATAGATCCTACTCATCTTTTTGAGTTTAGTCAATTTTCTTTCCTTCATCTAAGAGGCTTCCTCCTCCTCAGAATCAAAAAAACTAAATACTTCAACTAATGTAGGATCTTTAGCTCCTTCAGTATTTGGGGCTAGATCTGCTATCTCCCCCTCAACCCTTGTACCTTCTTCACCAATATTGGGGATTTACAGGATGACCTCATCTTGCTGAGCTATAACATCAAGAACAGGGTCTTATGGAAGAGCAGTCATCTCCCCCTGGATATCTATATCTTTATTCAGAAAGATTTCTTCCTCAGTCTCCTTAGATACTACATTCTCATTTTCTTTATCAGTCATTTTCTATTCAGGAACTTCTACTTGTTCCAGAATAGTGTATAGCTCCTATAGTACTTCCATTACTATAGTGTTGACAGTATTCAAATCTATATCTGGCAGAATATTGAGGTTCTCCCCATCACATGGATCCCAAGCTGGGATTTTCTTTCCCTACGTCTGATCACTAGTAACAAGAGAAGTCCTTGGATATTTTTCAGGTGCTGCTTTATCTTGTTTCTCTGTACCTGAACTTCCCTGATCTTCAGATTCACTAGAAGATTCTTCTTCCACCACCACTGCTTTCTTATTTTTATCCTTCTACTTCTTTACGATAGGTGTTTACTTGGATAGTACTCTATCCCACCTTTCTAGTATTCACATTTCCATTCATCTCATGTGATTGATCTTAGACCCAATCTTGAGATTGAGACTGTGAGGAATTTCTTGTACCAAGTAGAGGCTTATAATTCTGCCCATATTGTGCTTCTTGATGCTTTCTACAATCTTGTCAAAGACTACTTTGCTCCAGTTAGTCTTGACTTTGAAGATAATTCTAGTCATCAGCTCAAACATATATGCAGAAATCTTGTCATGTACTCCTGTTTTGCATAGCGTCACCTTCCCTATTATCTCAAAAAGGAATTTGCCCTGAGTATTCATACCCTTCTTGACCAGGGTACTTTTAATGTTTATGGTTGGGGCCAATCCACACCATTCCAAAGATTCTACAGTTTTAGTAGAATCTAGGTCTTACTCTTGATCAATTCTAGGTAAGTGAAATATCTTGGCCAGTCTTTTAGTTGTGATTTTGACCTTTGTTCCATTAACTTTAAACTTAATCTTTTTAGTGTTTGAATCGAGATGAGCATTTGAGATGAATTCTGAAACTTCTCGTTTCAAGACATTTGAAGTTTCTGAAAGCAGATACTCCAATCCTGCTTCATTGATTAGAGTTATTACATGCGTAATTTCTTCAGATGTCGAGTCGAATCCATTTCGAACATGTTCATAACCTTCAAAGATGTTATCATCATTCTTGGGTTCCATTAGAGTGTAGAGAAATGGTTGACGAGTGTCGACTGATCTTGGTTCTAGGGCTCGACACTCAGGAATCAATAGTTCATAATATCAAGAAAGCGTAGTCAACTTCTACTCTCATACTCTATTTATAGTCTAATCTTTCCTGAAGACAAAAGGACACGCTTTATTTAGACTGTTCCAAATTTTTTTGTAAAGACCTAGTGTTCTGTCGAGATGTGTCGACACAAGTCGACTCAAGTATAATGTCTCTCGACATATTCCTTAGGGTCTCGACACCCTTGATGTCTCGACATATACTTTGGTATCTCGACACATTACAGTATGCAGTGTCGACATATTTTCCGGTGTCTCGACACATTGCAGTATACAATGTCGACACAATTTCTGGTGTCTCAACACATTATTGTATACAGTCTCGACACAATTTCTGGTGTCTCGACACAACTTTTGACTTAGCCAAATTTTTGTCTCCTGATCTCTAAAAACATGATACTTAGATGTTTTTACTTAATATTTAATTAAGTAAACTTAATTTGTAATTAATATTTTATTTTTATTTTCATCGTTCTTTAAGTATTCATTAATTATTACATATTTAACAAGAAAAGTTAAAACTTAAAGAAATTAAATTTCTCTTAATCTAGGGGCTTAGTGAAAATATCTGCAATCTGTCTATTTATAGGAACAAATTCTAGATTAATGTCTTCCTTTTCTACATGCTCCCTTATAAATTGATATCTAAATTAAATATGTTTGGTTCTACTATGTGACACAGGATTATTTGCAATCTAAATGGCGCTAGTAGAATCACAATACAATGAAATTTTACTTTGATGAATGTTGTTGTCATATAGTTGATGCTTAATCAAAAGAAATTGTGCACATCAACTTCCAGTTGAAATATACTCTAATTCAGTAGTGGATATTGCTACACTTGTTTGCTTTTTTCTGCTCCATGACACTAGCCTTCTTCTAAGGAAGTGACATGAACCTGAAGTGCTTTTCCTGTCTTCTTTACAACCTACATAATCTACATCTAAAAAATCTGTTAGTTCAAAATCACTATTCCTAGGATACCATAGGCCAATATTAGGTATGCCCTTTAGATATCTCAATATTATTTTGACTGTTGTATAGTGAGACTCCTTAGGGAAAGCTTGATACCTAGCAAAGACACAAGTAGCATATACTATGTCTGGTCTACTGGCATTGAGATAGAGTAGTGATCCAACTATGCCCATATACAAGGTGATATCAACTGGCTTATCATACTGGACCCCATAGGAGTTCTCGTGGAAGTAGCTCTTTCCATGCCATACTTCTTGATTAACTCCTTGGTGAACTTAGACTGACTAATGAAAAGTCCATCTATAGTTTGCTTAACTTGGAGACCTAAGAAAAACTTGAGTTCACCCATACTACTCATCTCAAACTTACCTTAAATTAGTTTGGCAAACTTAGTGCAAAGTGACTCTTGAGTACAACCAAATTTAATGTCATCTATATATATTTGGACTAAGATGGTATTGCCTTTGAATTCTCTTATGAGTAGTGTTTTGTCCATTTTCCCTCTTGAGAATTTGTTCTCCAGAAGAAATTTAGACAAAGTCTCATACTATGCCCTTGGGGCTTGTTTTAATCCATGGAGAGCTCTTAATAAAAGATAAACATAATTAGGATGAGTTGAGTCCACAAAACCTGAGGGTTGCTCAACATAGACCCTTTCATTGAGGTTATCAGTAAGGAAAGCTGACTTCACATCCATTTGTTAAACCTTGAATCCATTGTAGGCTGCATAAGCCAGGAAGAGTTTAATAACATCCAATCTATCCACAGCTACAAAGGTTTGATCAAAGTCTATACCCACTTCTTGTCTATAACCCTTTGCAAACAGTCTAGCCTTATTTCTGACTATAAAACCATTCTCACCTAGTTTTTTCCTAAAGATCCACTTGGTTCCTATGACGTTACAATCATATAGTATAGGAACCATCTTCCAGACATTACATCTCTTGAAATGTTTAAATTATTCCTGCATAGCCCCTATCCAAAATGGGTATATATTAGCTTGTTCTAACTTCTTTAGTTCTGTTTGAGATAGAAAACTTGAGTACATTATAGTGTTGTACTGTCTACTTCTTGTGGTCACTCCATGAGTTGTATCTCCAATGATCAGTTCCCTTGGATGATCCCTTAGATGTCGGACAGCAACAAGTATTGTGACCTCTTCTCTTTGAATAACTTCATCTTGTTGCTGAATTTCTTCTTCTGGTTATTCCTGTGCAACTTATTCCTCAATAATGTTAACTCCATCTTGTAAACTTTGGCTTGCTAGAACTGATTCTTCTATTCACAACTCCTTTTCCTTCAAGTATCCTCTTATTGTGCTTGATGTACTTGACTTATCAATGTAAAATATAGAACTTTAATCAAATACAACTTGAACAGGCCCTATGGTTGTTACTATAACCAACAAATATTCCTTCATAGGACTTCTCAGCAAACTTTGTTATTTATGATTTCCCATTATTAAGGACAAAACACATACATCCAAAGATTCTGAAGTTGGTCGAGTCTTGTTTTCTGCCCATCACTAGCTCATAAGGAGTCTTATTCAGCCTTTTGTTGATTGAAGCTCCATTAAGAACATAACATGTTGTATTAATAGCTTCAGCCCAAAAACATAATGGGAGAGAAGAATCACTCAGCTGGTTCATCCAGCTTCAATGAGAGTCCGGTTCTCTCTCAATAATCTCATTTTGCTAGAGTATTTTTGGAGAGGAAAACTCTTGTTGAATCTCAAGTTCTTCACAAAACTATATCATGTATTCAGATTGAAACTCAGTTCCATGTTCACTTCTGATTCGGACCACAAAATTGTTCAATTCATTCTATATTTGTTTGACAAATGACTTGAAGACAACAGGAGTTTCAGATTTTTTCCTTAGAAAGAAAAAGCAAGTGAATCTTGAATAGTCATCAACAACCACACTGGTGTATACATTCCTTCCTAGACTATGAACTGGCATAGGACCAAACAAGTCCATATGCAAGAGGTATAAACATATCACAGAGTCTTTGGTTTCAAAGCTTTTAAAAGAAGTTTTGGTCTTCTTGCCTTTTGGCATGCTGAGGAAATGTTTACCTTAGAGTATTTAATGTTAGGACAATTCCTAATAATCTCTTTACTGAATAGCTTACCTATGGTCTTATAGTTTAAATGAGCTTGCCTCTGGTGCTATTTGACACAGTGTAAGACTTTATCATTTGCAACTAGACATATGGGAGAGTATAAATTTTGTCAAAGAAAATTTAAACACTACACATTCCCACACCTAGTTCCTGTTAAGATGAGCACTTGGTCAATTGACTTCTTTATGTGGCACTCATCCTTGTGGAATGAAATGTCATAGCCAAGATCATAAAGTTGACTTATGCTTATAAGGTTGTGTTACAACCCTTCCACATAAGCTACTTTAGTGAAAGTGACTAAGCCATTTGAGATCTTACCATAACCTCTAGTAATCCCTTTGTCAGCTCCACCAAAGATCACCTTTGGTGATGGCGCGGCCCCTCCAACGCTACCTGATGATGACCCGGTTGCCGAGGCGCTAAACATAATGACTTCAGGCGCAATGATGATGTTGATGGAAGCCCGCATTACAACCTCCCTATGATACAAAATTGATGTAGGGTGGTTTGTGACTCGCAATTATTTACGCTAACAAAACAACCAACATCTATGAACATGAAAATAAATAGAAGGGCTCCGACCAAAAGCCAACGAAAAGGGGTCGGTTGACTCCGAAATTTTGAGACTCGATACCACGCCCTTAGGACCTACCTCTCCAACAAGCACACAACTCGCCGTAAGCAAGACTCGATACAACATCCTTAAGACCTACCTCTCCAACAAGCACACAACTCACTGCACCTACACAAGCATCTAAACCATCAACTTGAGCCGTTTCTAACGCAGCAAATGCTTTATTAAGGAGCAGCGTAAACTTCAAAAGGAGGTCGAGTTAAAGTTGAGATTAAATCCCTTGTTAACACAAAGAGTGCCAAACTTGGAGAGCAAGTCAAGGCTAGTCCTAGTTTGCTCCCGCAATGGATCTTTAAATCCAGAATACAAGATATTCAACAACAACGAAATCGAATCAAACTTACGAGTAATGATTTAAAAATCACGGAAAAGATGGTTTGAATACATCCTCCACAAATCTCACAAGAAGAAAACAATAGATAGGAGAGGGATTACCCAACCAAGAAGATCAAACACACAAGATAAGTGGGAGAATCACTCTCACCACGGAACCACCGGCGTCACACCGAATGGGGCTGCAACCTTCATCCTTGGAGTCACAGCAGAGGAGGCCATGTCGGAGTCGCACCGAACGGGATGGAGGTAGAAAAATCAGCCTGCGCCACACTAAATGGGTATCCTTCTTGCAGGAATGCACATTTAATCTTAAGCACCTTAAGGGGTCCGAAAATCGAGTCGCCGACGCACTCAGTTTCCTCACCCTCTTGCTTTCCTCCATGCAAGTCCACGTGGTAGGGTTCGAGCACATAAAGGATGAATATGCCACATGCCCTGATTTTCAGGAGCCATATTTATCTGCCTAGGATAGCTCTCCCACGACCATCACGGCCTTTTCACTTAGGGACGGTTATCTGTTCAAGCACGGGAAATTATGTATCCCTCGCTCCTCTTTGCGACTCCACATCATTTGGGAGTTACATAGTGGTGGCTTGAGTGGACACTTTGGGAGAGACAAAACGATTACGCTCGTAGAGGATTAATTTTATTGGCCTAAACTAAAGGCGATGGTTGGGAGGGTAGTGAACAGTTGTCGTACGTGTAAAGTTTCTAAGGGTACTAAGTCCAATGTATGTTTGTACACCCCGCTACCTATCCCGTCCGTACCGTGGGAAGAAGTGAGCATGGACTTCGTATTAGGCCTTCCCCCCACCCTTCGACGTCACGACTCTATTCTCGTCATTGTGGATAGGTTCTCCAAAATGGCATATTTTATTGCTTGTAGAAAGACCAACAACGCTTCTCACATAGAGAAGCTGTATTTTAAGGACGTCGTTAGTCACCGCGGAGTGCCGAAGACTATTGTCTCGGATAGGGATGTAAAATTCACCAGCTACTTTTGGAAAACCTTGTGGGGTTTTATGGGAACCAAATTACTATTCTCCACGGCTTACCATCCGCAAACTGATGGGCAGACGGAGGTAGTCAATAGGAGCCTAGGAAATTTTCTTAGATGTCTAGTGAGTGATCACAAAGGCACTTGGGATTTACTTCTTCCACATGCCCAATTGGCCTAATATAATTCAAAAAATAGGTCCACGGGTATGTCTCCTAACGATATAGTTCACGGGTACAAGGCTCCTGTGCCGTTTGACTTGGTCCCATTGCCTCCAACGTATAAAACAAGTCAGTTTGCACAATCCTTCGCCCAAAATATTCATGACTTACATGCACGTATACGAGCTATCTTGACTGATCAATATGCGTCTTATCAAACGCACGCTAATCAACATAGGAAGGTGTCACACTTTAAAGTCGGCGATCTGGTTTTAGTCTGGTTTGTTCCCAAACGAATGCCAATTGGCAACATAAAAAAGTTAGCCCCGAAGTGCGCCGGTCCTTTTCGGATTATAAAGAAGCTAGGTGACAACTCTTTCGTGTTGGATTTGCCAGCTGATTGGGGTATCTCCCCTATTTTTAATGTCTTGGATTTGACGCCATTTTTTTCGCCTCCGCAAGAGTTGAATTCTTTGTCGTCTTCTCCATCTACTAAAAATTCTGATGGGTTGGGGAGTGGTAGTTTAGATGATCTCTCTCCTTCGGTCCCCGCAGGTATAACATCGGATGGTAAGTTACCTTCTTTTATTCCTACTGCTGACATGTTTTCCAGGTTCCCGAAGATATTTCTCACTCTAAATGTGATTCTCGCTGCTGAGCCACTTACTACTCTTGATGGTGCTACCTACCGCTTCCTCATCCATTGGCGTGACCGCACCTCTTCAGACGACTCATGGGTCCTCGCAATGGAGCTTCAACGTTTGGATGCCGAGCTTCTCCGCCGCTATCTCTCGGACCACGCATCAGAGATACGTGAATTTGAGTGGGGGAGGATTGATGGTGTGGCCCCTCCGATGCTACCTGATGATGACCCGGTTACCGAGGCGCTATAACATAAAGACTTCAGGCGCAATGATGAAGCTGACGGAATCCCGCGTTACCTACTCCGTCCGCGGCATCCTAGGCCCACTTGAAGATTAATTTCTTTAACATATTATATTTTTGTATTTTATTTAACTATTTGTGAATATAAAATTATTCTATACTTGGTTAATAATTTTATATTCACTTGAGGACTTGTATTATTTTATTTCCTGCATTTAAACATTTTGGTGTGTATTTAACCGCCCGGATGGATGAGATTTAATCACCATCTTGGACGGTTGGATGTGTTTTGTAACTCCTATATAAGGAGGCTATTATGAAGAGTTAAGGCATTAAAAGAGAAAAAAGAAAACCCTATTTCACTCTTGTGAAAAATCGGCCAAAGGAGGCTCTCCCTAGCCGCCCCCCCCTGTGGTGTGAAGCCTTCCCCTTGCTACGTCCATCCCGTTCGGTGCGACTCCGACATGGCCTCCTCCGGTGCGACTCCAAGGAAGAAGGTTGCAGCCCCATTCGGTGTGACGCTGGTGGTTCCATGGAGAGAGTGATTCTCACACTAATCTTGTGTGTTTGATCTTCTTGGTTGGGTAATCCATCTTATATCTAGTATTTCTTCTTGTGAGATTTGTGGAGGATGTGTTCAAACCATTTTTTCCGTGATTTTTAAATCATCGCTCGCAAGTTTGATTCGATTTCGTTGAGTTGAATCTCTTGTATTCTGGATTGAAAGATCCATTGCGGGAGCAAACTAGGCCTAGCCTTGACTTGCTCTCCAAGTTTGGCACTCTTTGTGTTAATAAGGGATTTAATCCCAACTTTAACTCGACCGCCTTTTGAAGTTTACGCTGCTCCTAAATAAAGCATTTGCTGCGTTAGAAATGGCTCAAGTTGAAGGTTTAGATGCTTGTGTAGATGCGGTGAGTTGTGTGCTTGTTGGAGAGGTAGGTCTTAAAGACGTTGTATCGAGTCCGACTTACGACAAGTTGTGTGCTTGTTGGAGAGGTAGGTCCTAAGGACGTGGTATCGAGTCCCGGAAATTTTGAGTCAACCGACCCCTTTTCGTTCGCTTTTGGTCGGAGCCCTCCTCTTTATTTTCATGTTCATAGATGTTGATTGTTCCGTTAGCGTAAACAATTGCGTGTCACGACCCACCCTACATCATTTGGTCCATTCTTCGCTGGAATAAATTCCCTCAAGTTGCTCCTTATTCTAGTCATGTGTTTGGAATATCCACTGTCCATGTACTCGATAGGCCTATCTCTGGTGTTTGGACATACCTGCAAAATAAAGATTTATTTATCCTTAATAACCCATATTGTCAAGGGTCCTAGGTGATTGTTAGTTGGGGCTCTATTGAGACCACCTACAAGTTTCTTAGCTTGGTATATTTTCTACCCATGAGACACAGTGTGATACAACCAACAATCAAGGGCAAAGTGTTTCTAGAACACTAGCACTCATTTCTATTATATATCCTCTATAGAGGAACAGTAGGAACTTTATGTTGATATTCCTTAGGACAGGAATTAGCAAACTTGACAGTTGCATTTTGATTGGGAGCAAAATGGTTGTTTTGCCTCTCAGTCACAATAGTCCTCCTTGGAGAAAGCACATTAGGAATATCATTCCTATTCACATATGAGTTTGGTCCTACTGGTCCAGACTTTTGGATTTCTTTTCACTTAGTCAGAAACACAGGTTGTGGGAAAATTAGACCGATGTGTCCTGTTAACTTTTTGCATCTCCTTCTCTTAGTTTTAACATAACCAAGTCCACTTCCAGGAGTTCCTGAGAAGGTATCTATAATAGGGAACACAATCTTAGGTTTAGAAAACAACTGAACAATTCTTTTCTAATTTTGGAGTTTGAGTTATAACTTCTAAATGGTTGCATCTCTTTTTTTGAGCAACATGATTTGAACATCAATGATCTTAGTTAGATTAGATAACTTTGAACTTTGAAGACAAATCTACTCAGTAGCCATCTTAAGATGGTACTCAAGACCTCTTAGTCATGCAATCTTAATGACTTGTTCTTTTTTAAGCTTTTTGCTCTTTACAAGAACCTCTAGCAGTTTTCCAAACTTAAATGTGAGCTATTGCAGTTCAGTCTCAAAGTTGGTCTCATGTTTATCAAAATTTGATATACATGTGTTAGTCTTATAAACAGAAGTTTTAGAACAAATGGAATTGTCAAAGATTACCTGAGTATCCTGACAGTCAATAATTTCTATTTTTATATCATCAGACAGTTCCATCAGGTTAACCTCCATATCATCTTCAGAGTCACCATGGAGTGATGATATTGTGGAGTTATTGCCCTTATATTTGGCCTCTGATGAATTCCTCTTCAAAGGAGAACAATCCAATGTGAGCCTACTCTTTATATGATTCAGTTGAATCTGAATCACAATCAGATAGAGTTGTCCAGGCCTGTTACAGTAATAACAAATAATGTCAGTCTTAACTTATTTGTTCTTGCTTGAATCATACCTGACCACAGAGTTATTTCTATGTTAGTCATTGTTTTTAGTAGAACATGTTTTAGATGATATCTTCTTGTTCCATTGCTTCATTCTTCTAATCATCTTCTTGAATTGCCTGGTGAATAATGCTAATTTACCATCTGACAATTCTTCTGATGAATAACTAGTCCCATTCCTAACTGTATATTCATCCCTTCTTTGTGATGATGGAATTTCTCTTCTATCCTTCTTTGATGTGTCTGCTTTGAAAGCCATAGATCTCGTCTGATTTGAACTTCTGGTAATTCATCTTCAGCTTTTCTAGAATTTAACTGAAGCTCATGTGACAACAACTTCCCATACAAATCCTTGTATAACATGTTCCTCAGATTGCCCATTTCTCTTATAACACAAATCATTATGTCTCATTCGTTGTTTATGGATCTCAAAAACTTATCATTAAGCTTATAATTTGAGAATTCTCTTCCTTAATATTTTAAGTCATTGACTATTATAAAGAACTTATCATAAAAAAGTTCTAAAGAATCAGTCTTCCCTTGCCTGAATGCCTCATACTATGGGTTGAGTAGAGACTTTCTGTCATCTCTGACTTCTTCTGTGCCTTCCATATAGACTATTAGAATTTCCCACATCTCCTTGGATGTTTTACAGTGTTCTAAGTTCTGAAATGTTTAATTATCTATTACACTAACAATTATGTTATCTACTCTTTTATCCATGGTGGCAAGAACCACCTCATCCTTTGTCATCTCAGACAGTTTCTTATGGGTTTGCACATTTGCATCTAAGACAGATACTTTCATCGGAATGTATGGTCCTTCCTGAACCGTGACAAAGATTCTTGGATCTAATGCCTCCATAAACAATCTCACCCTCTGCTTCTAAATAGCAAAATTATCCATTGTACAAATAGGAATTTTCATTGAACTGAGTTCTCTGTGAGATTCTTAAGCCATGATATCTGATATGATCAACCCCCTTAGGACCTTTTTCTGACTGTTATGTCTTTCTTTGAATTACCTCCTTCTGATACTACTTGAAAGATAAATCTATGGATAGGTAATCAACTGGAGGGGGGGGGGTGAATAGGTGTCTTTTAAATTTCTCAGTCACTTATATTAATTTTTCAGCATACACTTAAAAATACACTTTCACAAGAACACAACACAAGCAAACCACAGAACACAGCACAATCAATCCACATAATATAGAGAATTTATAGTGGTTCCCCTATCTAGGGTACATCCACTTTCCCCCTTCTTCCTCACTAGCAATATGCTAGATAAGGTTATGTCTCCTCCTCTTCAAGTAAAATCAAAAGATCTTATAACCTCAGTTTCTGTGAAGAAACCTACAACTCAGATCCACTGGTCTTACATCAGAGATCTACCCAATCTCCTATCTTAGGTCCCTCAAGAACCCTACCTCAGACTTTACAAGTCTTACACCTCAGTGATCCCACACAAATCACCTACCTTAGGTCCCTCAAGAACCCTACCTTAGCCTTTATAACACAGGCTTACAACTTGAAGAATTTATCTCCTACCCACTCAGATCTCAAGGCAATCTTACAAAATTAAGAGGTAAATTATATAAGAAAATAGCAATTCTGTGATCGGACTTATCTGAGAATTTAGATTCTTCAATTCAGCAGCAAAGGAGTGAATCTTGATAAGCAGGCGGTCTGAAATGATTCTTCTCTAGATCTGTAATATTCTTTATTATGATAAGCTTGATTTCTTTAATGAACTTGTAGAATAGATCCACCTTAATCCTCTGATCAACTTGTTCAAAGGATCAAAAGACTTTCTTGAAGACCTGCGTCTTCCTCATTCTTGGAGATGTCTCCCTCCTCTGACTTAGAAGAAATTAGAATGAGAAAAAATAATTGATCAATTGATTTCTTGAATTCTTTGTAGACGACCCCTCTATATATAACCTTTATGGGTTGATGGCTTCTGATTGATGACATCATCATATGACATCATACTTTAAAATTTCCTTCAAACATATTCTGATTAGATATCAAGTCACTGTAGCTGACATGACACTTCTAACTTGGCTTGACACTTAGCTGTGTTGACTCTGTTCAACTTCAAAATCAAAAGTGTCTGAAATCCATAGTGTCTCGACCCAATATTACTTAGTGTTCTTAGAATATGTCGAGATATCTTAGTTGTCTCGACACAAAATTACTTAGTAGAATTTTCAGTCAGAACTTAAAGGTCTCGAGACAGTTTGTCTCGAAACAACTTTCGAATGTGTCGACATCTTTAAATCTACATTGTGTCTAGATAGTTGAATTGTCTTGACACTATTGTCTGTCAGGTGTCGACACTTGTTTTAATTCTTCACTATGTTGAGATAGTTGAATTGTCTCGACACTTCAGTCTGCTGGGTGTCGACATCTTTAAGTATACACTTCAGTCTTCATTGTGTCGAGATACTTGTATTGTCAGGACACTACTGTCTTAAGGTGTAAGACCAGTTTTTTTAGAACCACGGGGTATTAGGCACAGAACCGCCGGTTTGTGGTGACTCCTTCATGCCTGGGAAGGTCATCACTACAAAATGCTGATCCTGCCGGCCAAATAGATAACAAAAAAGATAGTAAATAAACATGTCCACAAAAATCACAAATATAGTAAATAATCTCCACGAAGGGAGAGTCCACAGAAATAAAAATAAAGATGCAGAAAATAGGGCTCATGCCCGGTACATCAATATCCTCACTACATATCACTCAGCGCAGAAGAAAAAAACTAAACATCTACTAACGATCGGGATTCACTGTCCCAGCTGTCTGAAATCCGGAGCTAGACTGTCCCATCACCAAACATGTCGACTTCCGGGGCTGTACCTCCATGCTAGGCTCCACGGTCGCCTAAAATGATGTTGTTTGAAAATCGTTAGTCTAAAAGACTAAGTCCTATCATCCCCCACGCCTTCCCCCATAGCTCCTAGGCACCGAGCGGGGAGGAGGAAAGGAGAGGTAATGAAGGTGGAGAATAACAGAGTAAAAGGTGACGATAGAACTAATCATGCAGTTCTAAGAGTATATTTGACAGTAATGAAAGTATGGAAGAATGAGAATATAATAAGTAACCTTAACTTATCTGAAAACACATATGCTAAGGGATCTTCTGCAAGGCTCCTATCGTATAAAAAATCCTATACCAATTTATACGATAGGGTGTCGGTTTTTTAGCAAGCATGTATATATCTACAGAGTAAAAACCAATAACTTATAAGCACGCTCACACGAGCTTATAAACCAAGGGGTCATTTAGCAGGGCCTGCTGTATAAAAAGTCCCATACCAAATTATACAATAGGTGTCAAGGGTTAAATGCAATGGTTATGCTATGACATGAAGGTATGCCATGATGTGAATCATGCAAGTGCAACACACCCACTCGACTCTGTGCACACAGACATTTAGTTCCCCCTTTCTCGAGCCAAACCTCCCAGGATACCTCTGTAGTGGAAAACAGAAGCGGTGGGTTGGGCCTCTCCCACCTATAAACCGGTAATTGCACTACCAGTCAGACATATCATACGCCTCAACGCTGGTGCACTAAGCGGAGCTCCTGCGTACTCTTTGCCGACTGGTCCACCGGACTTAATTTTGCAAAGTGCAAAACCACAATTGCCGAGTAAATGTATTGGCATCGGTGCATCGACCCTCCAATACCGAAGACCCACCACCTTATACTTTATGCACATACAACCTTATGTATCAACACCCGAACCAAAGATCCCCGGACCATCCCGTATGTGACAAACAACAACCGAGCCAAAGCTCGCCCGGCCAATCTGCCCATCACCAAAACCACCGAGCATACTGCCCGTGTGACCCAACCAAACATCCCGAGACATCGATGTGAATGAAAGTGAATCCCTTGTTATACTTATAACTCTTGCTGTTTATTTTTCCTACAGTTTAGGTTAGCCTAGGACTACCCATGACATACCCCGTCAATGGTTCCCGAGGGCACTAGGAACTACAATGCGCTGAAGCCCAAAGCTCCCTTTCGTAAGGCACTTATTATTGGTTAATACCTGATTCCTGATCCCTTTTAATATTACTCTGGATCTAACCATGGTGTGTTTTGACTCTCTCTCTCTCTTCACAGGAAAGACGATCTTTCGTCGATCCCGAGCACCACCTAATCTTAGACAACCCTACAACCTACTCATCCCAACTTCCATTGGTATACTCCAATCCACTTTTCTAAAATCACTAAACCACATTCACATCTCCCTACGACCATTCTCCATGCTAACACGATTTCAACAGTTTTTTCTAAATGCAAACCACTTTATGCTATATGATGTGCATGATAAGAGGTACTGTAAATCCTTATCCAAACACCCTATGTTAATTAATGAAGGCCTATCATGACATTTATAGCCTAAATCAAGAAACTTGGAATTTTCCTACTTTTTCTGACATTTTATTTATTTCTCCTAAAAATCCAAATGCCCCAGTTTGAACATGAAGTGGCCCTTACATTAATAAAAAATGCTCCATAAAATTATGATAAATACTATGCAGATGATTAACTAGTAAATTTAAATCTCCCAAATTTTTGGAAGGATTAAGTCTCTGGTCCATAATTTTAAATATAATCACTTAGTTAACAACTAAAGAAACAAGTACTGTAAATAAGCATCCAAAAATTGTAAGAAAGTTCAAGCATGACTAATATGCCATAAAAACACTCCTGACCAAGTTTCCAAACTTTCTGGTGAATAATGAGCTCGAATTTTAATTTAGAACAATAATCCTTTTTCTTAAATTAATGAAACAACTACTGAAAATATTTATCTAAAAATTATAATAAAATTTCCTTAGGTGCATATTGAACCAAATACACTTTTGCATGAGTTTCACAATTTTTAATCAATCATTCAGCTCTAAATCTATTTTTTAATATAATAACATTTTTAAATGCTTGTGAAGAAAGTATTGAAAATATACATCTAAAAATTATAATAAAATTCAAGTATGAGTATATTGACCTAAAATAACTTCTGCTAATCTTTCATAACTTTTAATTGAACAGTGTGATCATAACAAATAAAAGACTCTCATGGGCAATTCCATGTATTATAAAGGAGGTACAAAATTTATTATTCCAAAACTACCAATAAAATCACCAGAAGCTCTTATAAACCTTATGACCATACAACCCAAGTTTCATAGGTTTTCATTAAGTTTTGATGGTCTATCTTACATAGATAAGGGTTGTGCCCTAAATTAGGGTTAGGGTTTTGAGGGGTTTAACCATCTCTAAATCCACTAATATTCCCATCAAAGGATTTTAACCACTATAGGGTGCTCTCCACCAAATTTTAAGTCCACACAAGGGCATTTGATACCATGCCCTTCTCAAACCCCCAAGGTCCTAATTTGGGGTTTGAACTTGGGTCCTAGGGCAATTCTACCCAAAACCACCCCATAATCTATATGAGGGTGTTAAATGTCATGTCAAACTAGTGGACCAAATCTCAGCCTCTATTGAGGTTATTTGGCCACCCAAACCCACAAGGTGCATTTTTGACCTAAACACCCCTTTTAGGGAAAAACTTTGGTTTACTCATTTCCAAACCAATTCAACTCAAAATGAGGTGAAAATATCTACAGAACCTAATGAAGACCCCGAGCACCACTCATCAAAAATTGGGAAGGTTTGGAGGTCATTAGGTCTCATAATTAATTTATCCTAGGATTATTAAATAATTTTTAAAACTATAAAAGAATTATCCCCAAAAATTCCAATTTTTGGACAAGATCTATCTATAGGTTAGGGTGACCCCCTATCGAAATTTCAGGTCATTTGGACAAGGGATGAAGTAGGGACACTCATTTTAGTTTCTGTCTAACCCTAGGTATAGACCCCACAAAAATGTGTGCCCTGGTCCAACCAGGCACCCAATTTGGTTAAAATTAATTTTAAAATAAGATACACCCCAAGAGCTACAACTTTTATATTTACCACTTTTTCCATAGTTGAACGTAGGTATTTTTAATAAATTAAAACATTAAATACAATTTCTGTGAAGGAAATGAAATGATATGAAAATATAACCTATTATTTAAATAATCTCCAGCACAAATCTTAAAGCACATCCAGTGGCCCGTGGTCATCATATACCTCTAGCTGGCGGCTAGGATCATCCCGACCGGGAGACACTTTTAGCTGCAATAGCCGGCCATCCGGCCACCTCCCTGGCCAGCCAGCCACCACTATCACCTCCGTCGAGGTGGAGGCCATCGCTGGGCGGCGGCACGGCTGCTGGAAGGACAAACTCCAATAGTCCCACAAGTTGATTTTTATCGGAAAAACCTGAAAAATCAAAGCTTGGATCGGGCTCAATTGATCCCGATCCTCATCCTAAATGAAAGCTATGATCTACCAATATAGTAAGGAGAGGAGGAGGACCTTTGTGGTGGTATAGAGTCGCGCTGATCGTTGGGTCGTCATGGTGGTGGTGGCGCCGCTCGCGTTTCTGCAACTACGCAGTGGAAGTGCTATAATTCTTCAGGTAAGTGGTGGGAAAAGCTCCTCTCAGGCCACTGATTGTGTTTAAAGCTTTATTTATGAAGGGGAGTGGCCAAGTCATCAATGGCCATTAATGGCCATGAATCGACTTTCTCGGCCATTGTGGTTCACTGCATTCAGTCAGTGGAAAAGCTTGGAAAGTCTCTTTATCTTCTCATGGCTATTAGGAGTGATGAATTAAGTAATGAAAGGTGGTCCTTGGCTTCCATATGCCATAAATGGCTTTAACCCATTTTATCTCTCCTTCATTAAAGGAAAATTGAAGCTTTCTCTCTTCTGCCCCTCATGGCCTAAATTATTCATCACACTAGCCTAATTGCAGCCCACGAATTCCTAATATTGAATGATTGAGAGGTGGTTAGCCCAAGTGAATAGGGCTTGAGCTTGGGTTAGCCCATTTGGGCTAAGTTGACCTAAACTAGACTAGAGATGACCTTGGTCATTTTGACCTTTTGGGTTGACCCCAATTGTCTTTGGTGACCCATTGGCCTCCCCTAAGCCCTAGATAGGGCTGGGTAGGGTTATATTGGCACTTGGTGGTCACATGACCCTTAGGAAGAGCACTTTGACCAAGTTAGGGCTAGAGTTGACTTGGGTCAACTCATGCTCTAGGGTTGACCCCACTTATATCTACGATGACCTTGGTATGGTGGGTTGGGCTCATTAGGGCACATTGCCCTTAGTTCGGCCAACTTTCCAATTTTAGGCTTAGGATGGTCCTAGGTAAACCTGTCCACTCTGGGTTGACTCTAATGGACCCTTCGAGCTTTTAAATAGATTGGTGAGGTGATAGTGGGGCCTTGGAGTCATGGTGAAGCCTCATGATCATCCTAAACTAGGGTTTCGGAATCCACTATTTGTAGACCATAATGGTCTCACCTATATTCCTAGGTCCACTTGGTCTTCTTGGGCTTCCTAGGGTTTTGTCATGACCTAATAATGACAAACCCACTCCAAGAGGGTATGTAGTCTAAGGGATATTACAAATCCCAATAAAAAAACAAAAAAATTTCATTCTCGAATTCTAGTTAGGCCTACGGGGTTTCAAGTACGAAAAGTAAAATGTAACAACCCGAGAGGTTGTGAGGAAAACCTGACTGAAAAGCTCTGGGTACTTTTGTTGCATTAGATTCAATGGCTCCCAAGTGTGCTCCTCGTAACCATAATTCCTCCACAAGAGCTTGAATGAGCCTCACGAACCGGGTTTTTGAGGCCTACTTGGATGTGTTCGTCATTTTATTCATAGACGACATCCTGATCTATTCGAGTACGGAGGAGGAGCATATTCGGCATCTCGCACTAACTCTAGAGAGATTGCGGGAGCATTGACTTTACGCGAAGTTCAGCAAATGTCAGTTTTGGCTGAAGGAGGTGGCCTTCTTAGGCCACATTATCAGTGGAGCCGGGTTGGCAGTGGACCTGGCCAAGATTCAGGCAGTCAGGGATTGTCCGCCACTGAACACGGCCACAGATGTGAGGAGCTTCTTGGGACTAGCCGGTTATTACCGGAAATTCGTGGAGGGGTTTTCTCAGATCGCCCTTCCACTCACATCCCTGACGAAGAAGGACGTGCCGTTTGTATGGACGCCGCAGTGCGAGGCAGCATTCCAGGAGATGAAGGACCGACTTATCTCAGCCCCTATTCTGGCCCTTCCATCTAGGAAGGAAGGATTCCAAGTATACATCGACGCATCATATCAGGGGATGGGTGTGGTGTTGATGCATAATGGGCACGTCATTGCCTACGCCTCCCGCCAGCTAAAGACTCATGAGAAGAACTACCCAGTGCAGGACCTTGAGATGGGAGAAGTTGTATTCGCCCTGAAGATATGGCGAAACTACCTCTATGGTGTCCACTGTGATATCTACTCAGATCACAAGAACCTGAAGTACGTGGACACGCAGAAGGAGCTGAACATCAGGCAGAGGCAGTGGGTGGAGTTTCTCTCTGACTACCAGTATGAGATGCACTACCACCCGGGGAAGGTAAACGTCGTAGCGGATGCACTGAGCAGGAGAGCCGCTACAGCAGGAGCAGAGCTGCAGTTGATGTCCATGGAGTTGCTGCAGAGGCTGGAGGACATGCAGATTACCCTGGTATCGTCGAATGACCCCGAGCTCTATGAGGAGTATCTGGCAGCGATGAGCGTAACCGATGATATCAGTGACCGAGTCAAGGAGGGGCAGAGGCAGGATGCCCAGTTAGAGCTCATCTTTCAGGCCTTGGAGGCAGGCACTGCAGGAGATTACACACTGAGAGGCGGCCTGGTATGATTTAGAGGACGTGAGTACATACCGGTGGGAGGCCAAATCCAGGTGGATATTATGACGGAGGCGCATTGCAGCCGGTACTCTGTGCACACGGGGATCACGAAGATGACCTTTGATCTGAAGAAGACGATGTTTTGGTCGGGCATGAAGAAGGACATCACTTATTTCATGACCCACTGTGAGACATGATAGCTGGTAAAGGCGGAGTGCAGGAACCCCGCAGGACTGTTGCAGCCACTCCCGGTGCCGGAGTGGAAGTTTGATGATATAGCCATGGATTTTATACATGGGCTTCCCCGGTCTCGGACGGGGAATGACTCGATCTAGGTGATTGTTGATCGGTTGGCGAAGGTGGCCCACTTTATACCAATCAGGAAGGATGACTTGGTGGGTGTGCTGGTACGGAAGTTCATGGAGCAATATATCCGATATCATGGCGTACCCAGGACGATAGTGTCGGACCGCGATGGACGGTTTACATCAAGGGAGTGGCGGTCAGTGCAGGCATATCTGGGCACCCGATTGACTTTTAGCACAGCCTTCCACCCTCGGACGGATGGGCAGACAGAGCGCACCAACCGGATGTTGGAGAATCTACTATGACTATGTATACTGGACCGAGGGGAGCCGTGGGAGAAGATGTTGCCGTTGGTGGAGTTCTCCTACAACAATAGTCATCAGGCCAACATAGGCATGGCTCCCTACGAGGCTCTATACGGGCAGAGGTGCAGGACTCCCCTATCATGGCTACAGGATGAGGACCCCAAGGTCCTTTGCTCGGAGTTTTTGGAGGACACTGAGGCCTAGGTGAGACTGATACGAGACCGGATGCTAGAGGTGCAGAGCAGGCAGGCCAAAAATTACGACGCGTGCCGTCGTCAGGTGGAGTTTCAGGTAAGAGACCGAGTATTCCTGAAGATACGGCCAATACACGGGGTCTCTCGAGTTTGCGGATGGAGGAAGAAGCTCAGCCCAAGGTATATGGGGCCCTATAGGATCCTTGAGCAGATCGGCCCCTTAGCATATAGGTTGGAGCTACCACCGGAGCTGGAGGGCTTGCAAGACATCTTCCATGTCTCCTCTCTCAGGAGGGCTCTGTTACGGCCGGAGCAGCGGATAGACACTACGGATGGGCCGGTAGCATCAGATCGGACAGTGCATATGGAGCCGGTCCGGATAGACGATACGGGTATGCGGGTCCTGCCCCGCAAGAAGGTTCCGCTGGTCAAGGTTCTTTGAAGAAACCACGGCCAGGAGGAGCACACCTGGGAGCCGCAGGACTTGATGCAACAGAGATACCCAGAGCTCTTCGCCTCAGGTAAAAGCTATTTTAAATTATGGGATGTTACATTGTATTATTTCAGTAGAACCCCGCAAGCCTAACCTGAATTTCGGGGACGAATTTTTTTTATTATGTATTGGGATTTGTAACATCCCCCAGACAGCTAGACCCCCCAGGTGAATTTGTCATGACAAGGCCTGGGTAGTGTAGAAATCCCTTTAAATTAGGCAAAAATAGGGTTGAAAGCAGCTTGGTTTGCAAACAGTAAGTTCCAAATACCCTACCTAGGGTTTGACCTAAGGGCCTTAACCTATCCCAATGATCCCACCCAACATCCCTAGGCCATTTAGGAGCCGAGGGGGACATTCAGGACTCACTAGGGCCAGCCAAACAAGTCAAGTTGACCAAAGTCAACCCTAACCATTGTTAGGTCAAAACGGTCAATTCCTCATCAATTGACCTAAGTGACCATAACCATATGGAGTTGGCTTCACGTATAGGTCTAAAACATCATAAGAGACTTAGTGGACCAAAAATCCCCATCATAGGGTAACAAAAGGGCAAAATGACCAAAATACCCCTAATCGGCCAAAATGGAGATTTTCCATTGAACACCCTTATTGACCACCACAACTTCAAGTTTACCACACTCCTAGGGTCATAGCCTTATAAGGGATCCAATGGCACAAAAATTCCATGGTTTGGTCAACCCTAGAGCCCAAGTTGACCAAAAGTCAAACTTGGCCAACTTAGGTCAAATCACTTAAACATAGCCCAATCCTTTGGGCTAGGCCCAAAGGGAGTTGTCAACAAGCCTAATGGGCTGGTATTAAACAAAAGGAGAGAGAAAAATTTCGGCCATAGTGATTAGGAGTGAGAAATGGGTGGTTTTTCCAATTTGGAGGAGAGAGAAAAATTGCCATTCATGGCCATTTAGGGATACACCCCTTGAAATCCCCAATTGATGATTCCTTTCATCTCCCCCGATGAATTGGAGGGAATTCCAGGAGTTTTCTGGAGGAATTGAAGGCAGGGGGGAGGTATGTGGTTGCCGGCCATGGGGGAGAGGAGGGGTCACTTGGTGACCTCTTAATGGAGCCCTCCTCCCATTAAATTGAGCCCTCCATTAGCTTTAGGAAGCTTTAAGAAATTTAAACCCCCATTTTCCCGTCGTTCCCGAGCTATCAGAGGAGGAGATACCATGACACCCAAAGCTTAGAGGAGCAACAATGGTGGCCGGCGGATGGAGCAAGGAAACGCTCCAAATGAGGTCCGATCCTCTTCCCCTCTCCCTGTGCTAGATCTAGATCATTTAAGGTGGAGAAATGGGGCTCAAATGAGCCTAATTGAGAGCTTGAAATTTTCGAATTTCCATGATAAATGGCGGTGTGAGTTCGCCAGAAACCGTCGCCTCCGGCGGCATAGTCGCCGCCAAATGCTAGACACCACCTCAACAAAGGTGGTGGTGGTGGTGGCCGGCCAGGGAGGTGGTCGTGGTGGCCAGAAACTGGGCTGGAAGGTGCTACAGGCGCGGGAAATCTCAGCCATTGGCTGATTGGAGAAGATGAACGGATCCCGTTCAATTTAAAACATATAATAATTATATTATTTGTGATTTTTTTATTCCTTGAGCATGCACTGTTTTGAACCAAAAATATGAGGCCCTTATGGACCCCTACTGTAAAAGTTGTCAACATTGAAAATGTAGATCTTGAAGTCTACCTTAATTAAAAATTGATTTCACCCTATTTGGAGTCCTGGTTAAACAACAACACACATTTTGGTGAGGTCTATCCAAAAGGCTATCCTGAGATTTATTTGGATTCCCACATCAATCCAGACCTTCAAATAACTTGAAATTCGGGGCTTGGGATAATGTTATCTTTACCTAAAACATATCCAAAAATCAGAATTTTTGGAGAATATGTTTCTATAGTTTTTGTTAAAATTTAATAATTCATGTATAATTTAATTAGGTGTCCTAAACACCTCAAAATCCCCCCAAATATGGGTGGGAGGTCTTAGGGGGAATATTAGAACTTTGGTAAAAATTTAACCTCATTTGAAAGTTTTTTGATTAAGTTTAACTCGACCCTAGTTTGGCCCTTATAGGGTTAATTAGGTCAATTCATTCCTTTTTGGATTTGAGTGGTCAAACAACCTCAACAGAGGCTGATATTTTGGCCACTGACATTTTTGGGCATTACACACCATCCAATGTAATTTGGGGTGGTTTTGGGTAGTGTAGCCCTAGAACCCTAAGGTAGGTCCCTTAATGGGTGTTTTTAAGGTTGTGAAGGTCATGGGGTCTAATGACCTTGGATTGACTTGAAATTTGGTGTAGAAGACCATAAGGGTATTAAAGTCCTCTAGTCAAAATTTTAGGGTATTTGGAGACATTTAGCCCACCTAAAACCCTAACCCTAGTTTAGGTCACCAACCTTAATTTGAACTATTATGCTATCAACTGAACTTCAAATCAAATAAAATTTGGGCAGAGTGATTCTCTGGTAAAAATGGACCTAACATTATTTTGGTGAGATTTTTGGTTTAATAAAAACAGTACTTCATTCAAGACCCCATTTGTGTCCTAAAAATTTATTTTGATGATTCTGAAATTTCTATTCACTGGAATGTTATGAAATCTTGGATTAGGGCATCTTATAGCATGTTATGCCTTCTGTATTTTTCTTGGGAGTTTTATCTGATTATTTTGGGTACTTGCTTCTTTAACATACCAATTTTTATATGTAGTCAAAAGTACAAATAATGCACATTTATTATTTGTAAAGTTATGAAATTTGGTCAGTGGGTGTTTCAGACCATGATAGTCATCCTGTAAATTTATTTGGATTTTTAGATAATTAAAAATAGTACCTCCTTCGACCAACTGCTGCAGCTCAGTTGGTGATGAGAGCTGTGGTAAAGAGTCTCTTATCAAGGTCCTGGGTTCAATCCCCAGTGGCAACAACCCACCGCTGTTGAAAAACAGGCGCGGAGAGGGGTTGGGGTGCATGGTCTTCAGACCTGGTTAGGCTGAACACTTTCGAGCTTGGTGCTGGGGGTGCCGGCGGCCATCCTTACGAGCGTGGTGCTGGGGAGGCCGTTACAAAAGTATTGTTTTTGTTCGACGAAAAAACCTTAGTTCGAAGAATTAACCTCAGTTCGACGAATTAACCTCAGTTCGACAAATCAACCTCGGTTCGACGAATTAACCTTAGTTCGATGAAATAACCTTTGTTCGACGAATTAGCATTCGACGAAATTAGTGTTCGATGAATTAACCTCTGTTCGATGAATTAGCCTCAATCTATGGCATGGAGTGGCATTGAGAACACTCAATGCCTGGCCTTTAGCACATTTTATAATTCACAACTTGCATGGCATTGAGTCAAGACAACACACTAAACTCCTAGATCAGCTAGCAAATTCCAATTTAAAACTGGCATGGCGTTGAGTCAACTCAATGCCTAAATCTGCCAGAGAACTCATAAGTTAAAACAGAAATGGAGTTGAGTCCAGTTAACACACTCAACGCCTTATTTTAAGAAATGGCAGTGAGTCCACTCAACACACTCAATGCAAATAAGTCTATGGAGTTGAGTGAACTCAATGCACTCAATGCCCAGAGCTCAATGTTTTTCTAAGTAAATTCCTTATCTAATCATCGAGTACAGTGAACTCACTCGACGCTTCCAGAACTTGTGTCAATTCTCTTGACTCAAAACGCGTGCGAGGGGCCTAGCATGAAATGGGATGTTACAGTATCAGGCCCTGCCACCCTGTCCTAGCTGTCCTCCGGTATGACTTGCGGCTGGTGATTTATCTGTTAGGTTTCCTCCTAAAAAGGGAAGATGTAGAAACTGATAATATGTTTTGTAGTTTAAACTACTAAGTTAATTACAAGTTAATATTATAAAAAACTTGTTTTTAAAGCTTTATTTTGACCTCCTTTTGTATATATTTTAATGTCACTAATGTTTTCTCTTTTCTTTGTGGGTTTGCAGGTTTTCAGCAATTTTGTCGAGCTCAGCCACGTTTGTCGAGCTCAGCCAATTTTGTCGAGCTCAGCCAGTTTGTCGAGATAGCATGATTTTGTCAACCTTAGTGTTAGTCGACCTCAACATTCGTCGATTGCATCTTCTGTGTTCGACGAACGGTTCCTTATACCCATTCGTCGACAACAGAGTTCGTCGACCTCCCCTCCACCTTCTATGTTCGATGTTTTCCTCCGTTCATCGAGCTCTCCCACCTTCTCCTCATATTTCGTTGAGCTTCGCCATTTCGTCGAGCTCCGCCTTCATTCTGCATTCGACGAACGTCTCAAATTTTGTCGAGCTCCACCATCATTATTCGTGCGACAAGCTCCTCCAACTTTGTCGACCTCGCGTCCACTTTCTAGGTTCAATGTTCTTCAACCTCGCCTTTAGTTCAATTTTGTCAATCTCCCTCAACTTTCTATATTCGACGTTCGTCAACCTCACCTACAGTTCCAATTCGTCGACCTCGCCTTCAGTTCAATTTCGTCGACCTCCCGTCCACTTTCTACGTTCGACGTTCGTCGACCTCGCCTTCAGGTCAAATTCATCGACCTCGCCTTCAGTTTAATTTCATCGACCTCCCGTCCACTTTATGCATTCGACGTTCGTCGACCTTGCCTTCAGTTCAAATTCGTCGACCTCCCTTCCACTTTCTACTTTCGACATTTTCCTCCGTTCGTCAAACTCCCGTCCACCTTCTCTTTTCTCTATTCTTTGAGCTCTCCCTCCTTCTCCTCTGATTTCATCAAGACCTCTCTCCTTCTTTCGTCGAGCTTTCCTGTTGCTAGATGACAAGTTCTACCTTTTAACGAAAGCATGTTGTTGCCAAAAAAGCACGTCACCCGTACCGAGGAAATCATCATTTCCTGCAAAAATTTGTACCAAGGTCAACTCCCATGCATGGATGGATGCATGGGCATTTCCTTATCCTTGAAGAATCTATAAATAGATCCCCTCCCCTTGTGTAAAAAATATATAGAATTATTGGAGAGGGGAATTGCTGCCATTTTCAGGTCTTCCTTATTGTTCTTCCTCTCTTTTTTCTAATTTCGGTTTTTTTGTTTTAAGTTTTACTCTTCTGTAATAGTTCTTTAATTTCTTTAGTAATTTATCTTTAGTGCTAGCTTAGTTTTTTTCATTTCCTACAAGTGTAAAATTTTTTTTCAAGTTGTAAGCTCTCTCTTTGATTTAATATAAAGTCTGGTTGCTTATTCTTACCTCTTTTTTGTTTCCATGCACTCCTACTCATCTCTCCTCCTCCACTTTACCATGAGTAACTAACCCTCCTTGTACTCGATTTTGATGATCCGATTTTAGAGTTGATTAAATTAAGATTCTCTAGTTTACTTTTCCTTTGTAAGGTTTAGACCTTGATTTACTCTTGAATAATTATATTTTTAGATATAACATCGATATATATTTTCCATCTTTTTTTTTCACTCTTAGCTAATCGAGAGGCTCGCAGTTTGGAGTGAACGCTCAAGAGTAAAGAGAGTTGCACGCACCCCTCGAGAGAGGCAGATGTTAAATCTCCCGGGTTGGAGTGAAATCCAATAGCAGGGTTCACAACGTAAAGCCAGCTTTAAGCCTCCGATTTGGACGAGAGTTCGGTCAGACCTTCTTAAACTCAGGTGGGCACGACTTTGAGAGAAGCGTGTTCATGCTTTAGGAACCTCAACGGTCAAGGCCCTTTGCCTTATTAAGTTAGAGTTTATTATTGCATTTTTGATCAACTTAGGCCAAGTTGATTCTCGATCGAGTGCTTTTATTTATCATTGTTTAACCCCACGTTTTAATCGCTAGTTGTGGCCTATATGATTAAGTGCAAGTGCCTTTATTTATGCAAGTGGTCTTTTCTTTTAATTTAGTTAACAACCGTAAGAGTTTCTTCGATAAGATAATTTTCTTCGTGTGAGTAATATTACTCAACGGTTCCCAGATTTTAATTCGACACTTGTGTCCCCTTGCTACAATTTGATAGGTATACTTGCCTAGTTGGATTTCTTGTTCGGTTTTTATTCTCTTCACGATTAGCAAATACCAAGTTTTTAGCGCCGTTGCTGGGGAACTCAACTCTTGTTGATAATTCAAAAACACGAACCTAGTACTTTTATCACTTCTCTATCTCACCCTGTTTCTTAAAAATTAAAAATTCAAAACACGTATTAACACTCTTAATAGAAACCAACATCACAATTTTTCTACACCATGTAACTCCCTCAAAAATGGCAATGTGGCTTAAATACCACTATCTTGTCTAGTACCTTGCAAATCGTTTATCGGGTAGCCCTTGGGAAGTTCGGGAGTTAAAACATTAAAAAAATCTATTTCGAAAAAAAGAGTAACTCTTTTTCTAGTTTATTTTTCTCTTTCTTTATCTTCTCTTCTGCTAGTGCATGACCCGCAAAAATTCGTCAGATAATTTGGACTTGGACCACAAAATTGAGCGTACTATTCGGAGAAGATCGTGGTTTCATGTCCCTACTCTCCAAAAACCAGTTGAGGATTCCGAGTCTATTTCTACTACCAGAATGGAATAGCCTGTCGTAGAGGAAGCCATGCATATGCCTATGTCCTATTATGCATGGCCAAATTTAGAGGGTACATAATCAAGAATAGTTTGCCCTGCTATATCTAATAATAATTTTTAACTTAAGCCTAGCATAATTCAAGTGGAGCAGCAGTATGTGCAATATGACTTCCTTCAAGATGAAGATCTGAACGTGCATATAGCTAGCTTTCTAGAGATTTATGACACCTTCAAGATAAACGATGTTACTAATGATGCTATTAGCCTAAGAATCTTCCCTTTCTCCTTTAGAACTAAGGCTTAGTAATGGTTGAACACTCTACAAAAAATATCATCACCACTTGGGATCAACAAACTGAAAAATTTCTGGCAAAGTATTTTCCGCCAGGTAAAACCGCAAAACATAGGAACGATATTTCTACCTTTCGAGAAATAGATTCTGAAACCTTGTATGAAGCTTGGGAAAGATTTAAAGAACTCTTAAGACGATGCCCCCATCACGCGCTGTCTGTATGGTTGCAGGTGCAAACGTTTTATAACGGGCTAAATAAAAACACTATGCAAATGATAGACGCAGCTTCCGGTGGTACCTTAAACCACAAAACCCAGGAAGCAGCTCTATAAATTTTCGAGGACATGGCCATGAACACATATCAGTGGAATGTGCCTAGGTCCCACCCAAGAAAACCTACAGGTATCTTTGAAGTAGATAGCATCTCACAGCTAGCTCTGCAAGTGGAAGTATTAAGTAAAAAGATAACAGAGATGCATGCTACCTCCGCACCTTAGGTATGGGAATCTGCAACTCCTACTCCCGAACAATTGGATTATGTTTATAATATGCCTAGAAATGATTTTTATAATTTTTCTGCTCCTAATTTTTCTGCTCCGGGTTTTGCTTTTCCAAATAGTTATAGTCCCGCTTTATGGAACCACCTGAATATTTCGTGGAGTAATCCCTCAAACGCAATGTGCCCGCTACCACAAAATGATTTTTCTGCACCACCACCACCCCCTCAAAATTTTCAAAAACCTCCAAGTTTGGATGAAATGTTTTCAAAATATATAAATGTAAATGACGCTACTATAAGAACCCTAGCCAGGACCAATAAAAGTTTAGAGAATCAAGTCGGACAACTCAAAATAATTATTTCTGAGTGACCCGCAGAGTCTCTTCCTGCCAACATCGAGCCCAACCCGAGAGAGCAAGCGAAATATATAACTCTTTGGAGTGGGAAGCAAGTTTCTGGTATGGTTAGCAAAGAGCCTGAGGCAATCCCGCCCCCATTTTAAAAATTCAAACCTCCACCGAGAATTTTTTTATCATTTCACCCTCTACTGAAGATGAAGTTATCACCCATCTCTCTATTGTAGAAAAAGATCTCATTCCACCACCCATCTATAAAAATGATCCAACTCCACCATACCCTTCCGAACTTAACAAGCAACGCCAGGATGATCAATACTCCAGCTTCCTAAAAATATTTAAGCTAATCAACGTAAATCTACCCTTCCACGAAGCAATCTCCCAAATGTCGAAGTACGATAATTACCTTAAGGACCTCCTGACTAATAAAAAGAAGTTAGAAAGCTTATCTCATCTCACACTAAATTTAGAGTTCTCTTCGGTCTTGACAAACGGTTTACTAAAGAAGATCAATGATCCGGGTAGTTTTTCTATACCGTGTGTCTTTGGTGATCTTTTTGTCAAGCACGGATTGTCAGACATAGGTGCAAGTATCAACCTAATTCCCTTCTCATTATTCAAGAAGTTAGGAATTGGTAGCCCCAACCCCACACGCATGAGTATCCAACTTGCTGATAAATCAGTTAAATACCCGTTAGGAATCATGGAGGATGTCTTAGTTAAAGTCAACAAATTCATCTTCCCGGTGGATTTCGTCATATTGGACATCGAAGAAGACGTCCATGTTCCCTTGATCCTTGGCCGACCCTTCCTTGACACCTCTAGAGCTATCATTGACTTAAGAAATGGTATGCTCTTCCTACGAGTAGGCGACAATGATGTGACCTTCTCTATAACCCTCTCAATGAAGAATACCCTAGAGAATGATGACTTCTGTTTTTTCTTATATGCCTTAGGTGAAGAATCTTCCTACTGCCTTTCTGAAAGTGAAAGTTAATTTTCTGAGTTTTGTTCTTCCTCTACTCTTCCAATTGAATCTATGCAAGAAGCCATCATGTGCAGTAGCTCGACCCCTTTCAATTTTCCATATAAAAAAAAGTCTACGAAGACATTGTTTTTCAGAAAAAAGAATTTCCAAAACGTCGTATGAAGAACCCCCTACCCTAGAATTAAAGGAACAACCCAAACATCCTAGGAGTGCCTTCTTAAAAAAAGACTCCAAGCTACCAGTAATAGTTTCAGCCTACCTAACTGAATTACAAAATGACAAACTCCTTCTAGTTTTACAAAAACATCGCCGAGCTTTACCTGGCAGATATCTGATATCAAGGGCATAAGCCCATCTTTTTGCACCAACAAAATATTAATGGAAGATAATTCACGTAATTAAATCCAGCCTCAGAGCCGTATAAATCCAAATATAAAAGGAGTCATAAAGGGTGAGGTTATGAAACTGTTAGACGCAGGAATTATCTATCCAATTTTATATAGTAAGTCGGTTAGCCCTGTTGATGCATTGGCAAGTGCACCGGTCGCTGTCAAGTAATAATTTTGGGAATATCTTCCCCGAATGTCGATGTCAAGGGAATGTAGGTTGGTTATCATGATAGCGTCGTAGAAAGATCGTTACTAAGAGTTCAACAAAACAACAGAGGTTGGCTTTTGATTCCTAATGCAAAAAAAACAAAAAGAAAACTAATGAGGGTCGTAAGCACCGCTTCGCTTGGTGGATGGAACTAGTGCAGGCCGTTATGTCGTGCTTTGTGAGGCGAATGGACGGAGAGTAAGCGGATGGAATGAACAAACGTGCGGAGAGTGAGGGTCGTAATTACCTATTTAACCAACAACACTAGCCTTTGCTAGAGTGGTTCTAGTGCGCGAGTGGAGTGGATGTGAATGGAGGCGAGTGCATCACATCTAACAAACGAGGATGTAACTAACGCAAGCAAACTTCATTCATAGACAAATAAAAGCAAGTTCATGTTCATTACAAGCTTTAGAATACAATCCACTATGGAGAAGAGGTAGAATAAACCGAAAGGGGGAAAGCCTAGCCGTGGTTCCTGGCCAGAATGGTGGTTTGTCAGACCACTTCTCGACTCAGATCGTGGTTGCTTCCAGAGGTAAATGGATTGTCAATCCACTTGTCTTCCTCCGTCTTCTTCCCTTTCCTTCAATTTATTCTCTATTTTGACCAAATGATTAGTACCAAAAGATCTCTGTTGCACAATGCTGGTGGCCAGGAACTCTCTGAAGGGTTGAAGATGACTTTGGATCGCTGGAGAAGGATTCCCGGAGGGTAGCGATGAGTGGAGGACCTATACGGGAGAGAAACAGCACTTCGCACGCAGCAGCAGGCCTGAAATGAAAAGGCTTCCCTTTTTCTCTTGAGTACGGGCTTAAATACGGTTAGCAGAAAATCAAACCGCACAATAAGTGGAGCACGACTGGTGGTCGTGCGCACTGATGGTTGATGATCATGCGCTCTGCTCCAGAGAAACCTGTAGTTGGACAAAAAATATTAATATATATGCGCACGATAAGTGGCGCAAGACCAGAGGTCGTGCGCACTGGATCCCACGATTGTGTGATTAGCAATGGCAGAACTCAAGAAAAATGGGATAAAAGCGCACGAGCAGTGGCGCAGGACTAGAGGTCATGCACACAATGTCCAATGGTCATGCGATTGCCCTAGACAGAACTTGGAAAAAATGGAGAATAGTGCGCATGATCAGTGGCTCATAACCAGCTGTCTTGCGCTATAGATCTAATGATCGGGCGCAGTGTTCCTGTAACATTTTGGGTTCGATGAACTGACCGCGCATGACCAGCGATCATGCGCTAAGGAGTCCACGGACCGTGCGCATATAAAAATTCACGATCAGTGGCCCCTAGGTGAAAAAAACATTCTCTAACAATCTTGGAACACTCACACGACCTTTTTACTTGTAGTAAAAACTAATGAGCCACTAAAATGAGCATTCAACATTCTCCAGACACAAAAAAACACCAAGAATAGGGCAAAAGTACAATAACTACGAAATCACACTAAAAATGGGCATAAAGTGCACTTAACAAGGAATGGACATAGTAATAAATATGAACAATTTTGGCTCTCAAGTGTAGTGCATCAACTAGAAAACTAGCCCAGATGAGTCCAACAATATGTATATAACTTGGACTCTTCACAGCCCCAGACTTAAACATTTGATCGTCCCGAGCAAATCATCACTTCGTGGACTAGAGAATTGTTAGCTTGCATAGTAATTGCCAAATAAATTATTGAGAGAAATCAAATATATCATGGGCATAGAAAAAATAATAGACAAACATTTTAATTATACTACAAGAATTTATACTTTTCGACAGGCGTAAAAAAATATTGTATCTAGTAAAAATTTGGAATTCTTGAGAATCGTTTGGTCATACGTAGGAAGAAAGTAGGCAGACCACTCTGGTGAGAATTGCCAAACACCGGGGCTCAAGATCATCTCCAAAGAAATCCATCAATATCAGGGACCATACGCTTGCCCATTCACACTATCTCCACAGTACTCGTTCGACTCAAGCGTGAATCCGTAGGACTTTAGGATAATCATGGGGCATGGGTGTATACATAGGTAAGTTGCACAAGGATAAAATGAGGGCTAAGAACAACCCAAATGAGCTCGTACAAGAATTATACTCAAACCAACAAAAATTGCAGGTGCACCACACCACCAGACTTGAACTTATATATAGGTGTCTGTGCAACGCCTACCACTATAGCAATAACATAAATGGAATTTCTTTTTCACTATCTTACTTTTCCACAAACAAAATTTTTATCTTTTTTTTTTTACTTTTATAACCACATTCAGCACATATTATCATGAAAACTCCAAATCACAATCATACAAAAACACCATAGCAACAACAGCAAATGCAAGAAGTGACATACTAATAGATTGAGATAGGGGTGTGGTACTGGGAAAGGCATTTAGGTTTTGGTGATCGCATAGTAGGTCTGATTCAACAGGAGGGATAGCCACAACATTGGCTAACAATGATTAACGTTAAGATGGGGTACAAAGCTCAACCGGGCCAAAATGATGGCCTATATAATGCTCACGCTTGACTAACAATTCACCAATGCTTCGATAGTAGCTTTGGGCAAGTTCATGGCCACCAACAAAGATGATCCTTACTCCCGACTCGAGCAAAATGAGTCCAGTGATTAATGCACACATCCCTACACTACTGTTCGATTTCACCAGATTCAACATTTTTTTAATAGTACAAACAATATTTATATCTGCAGAAAAAGTATAGATCTACGAGCATAAAGAAAAATTAAATCTATACTATTTTTACACAGACCATGAGTACTTGATTAGGAGCACTGCACGAGATTCGCAATACTCTATCCTAAAATCCTAAGCCAACACCACTTTTTTAAAGTTTACACACAAGCAATGCATTTGACTCGAGCTACGCACATGCATAAGATCGCGCTCAAGTGGGTGATTCAGTGTGTGCTATAGTGATTTTGAAATAAATAAATAAATAATAAACTGGTATGCTATAAAATGTGTGCTAATGTAGTGACCACATGCATTCTCTCCCCCAGACTTGAATGCGACAACTCGTAAAACTAAATATTCCAAATAATATAAAGAGTTAGTTGTAAGATGTAACTATGCTCAAAACAAAACATACCAATCGTGTTGCGAGGTTGTCTATTAGCGGTTGGTTTACCCCGCTTCAAAAATTTCCAGCACCTGCGAATTAGAGATCTTTAGAAAAATAAGAAAATAGAAATACAGCTATAATAAGAAACACAGACCACAAAACAGGACCAAGTGGTCCTACTTGGGTTATCTCCCAAGAGCCCTTTTGTTTACCGTCCTTAAGGTGGAATGACTACCTATATTAAGCATGATATATAAAAATAACATTCGGCACCCAGATGGGCTCCCAAAGAAATATAATTTTTCCATGACCGAACCTGCTAAATAAACTACAATAGAATTCCACAAGAAAATTAAGCAACAATTATAAACTAGAAACCAAAAGTACATGCATTTAAAAAAAATGCTAATCTATATAAATGATGGGTTTATTGTCACCCAACAGGACATATTCAAGAACCATGCACTCTCTTAACTTATGGGTGTATGAAATTTGAAGTGCTCGGGGAGTTGTTCAAGTTCACGTTTCGGTAGCGGCTACCGAAATGGCGACAGAACAAATACCCACGTACCTGCGTAGTTATACCTGTCTTGAACATCAGGCATGGGTAGAATAAATGTTGTGAAGCTCGACAAATCTGACTCAACCTACACCCAATCTCCATCAATGCTAGGCTACATTATAGCCCTTGTGCTAAGTGGACTGGTTCCACGATGTGGTCCCGTAGAGAAATAGGCATGAGAGCGGGGTTAGGAAAAAAATTTGAAGAATGAAAAAAGTAACTTCAATCTTGGGGATGATCTCGGTGTCATCTCCCCACTCCGAAATTGTGGGTGGGTCTACATAACTGTCGAGGATGGTGCAAGTATGTGCTAGAGCTGCATCCGCCTCGTCAACACATTGGACTTCCTTACATGGGACAAAGGAAGTAACCTCGGCCATGCAGATGTAATCCTCGACTGGATCTAGCATAATGCTACAAACACGAGCTTCTCCCTGAGAATCAACCTCCACAATAGTATCAGATATAGATAGAATGCTTTGCAAAGTAGAGGATAGAGGAGCAGTGATCACTAAAAAGTCAAGCACAGGCTCCTAAAAACTAACAGACTCTATACAAGATGATATATGTACTTTAGGAGTTAAAACATCCGTGTCAGGGTTAAATTGACACATGTATCTGTGCAAATACTAGTATTTCTCCCTTCAAAATATGAAGGTGGAACTAGTACATACCCATATACTGAAGGGGTGATACAAGTTGTTGGAGTGGAGACAATCTGAACATCCGGTTTATCATCCTCCTCCAACTACGCCAAATATGTAGCACACTCCTTCAAAGAGTGATCTAAACACAAACAAAATAAACACTGCTTAGCCGACTTTTTCGGTACAATAAGTACTGACGCCGAAAGAAAGTAGTGCGGCAATGGAAGCGGATGAGTAGCTAACTTGCTTATGTCTACAATATTGAGTACCAGATGAGGTTGGTGCTCCATATATAGGTCCTTGATTGTCTTGGCTACCATACACCTTAGGATATCTATCACTTGCATGATAAATATCTCCACACCAGCAGAAATGGATATTAAGTTTGGCCCACATTGAAGAGATCACTAATTTCCAGGATTAAACTACCTTAGATAGATTCTCAATAACAAATCTAACAATTCCAACCGACATAAAAAGCAAAAATAGACAAGGATAAAACAAATTCAAAACAAGCAACTCAGTCGTAACTCTCATAACACAACACAAATCAATAATACGCTTGCATTCCCTTGCAACAGCGCCAAAAACTTAATGCGTCGGCAAGTGCACCGGTAGCTGTCAAGTAATAATTTTTGGAATAACTTCCCCGAATGTTGATCTTGAGGGAATACAGGTTGGGTATTGATGCGTGGAAAATATGGCAAGCGCACCGGTCGCACAAGTAATAAAGTTTGGGAATAAATCCCCGAGTGTCGGTCTCTTGAGGAACACAGTAAGGGATGAGTTAATGTCGAGGAGGACTTGAGATTGAAGTCCTCGGGGCGAAGGTAACGATGGGGGTTTTGATGGTTGCGGAAAATAAAGTAAAAATCTAATGTTTGTCAACTACTCCTATGCAACGCCGCTATGCGATGCTTCGCCAAGCGGAATGGAAGACCAGTCGGGCCGCAATGCACCGAATCGCTAGGCAGATGGGAGGGTAGGCAAGCGTATGAGGTGGAGAGAACGGCGGAAATCCTACTATGCAGGCCGCTATGCACTGCTTCGCCAGGCGGGATGGAAACTACACGGGCCGCTATGCACCGAATCGCTTGGCGGATGGACGAGTAGGCTAGCGGATGAGGTGGTTAGAACGGCGGAATGAGGGTCGTAAGCACCTCTTCGCAACGCACGCCACTAGCAATTGCTAGTGCGGCAAGGGTGGATGGATGGTGGAGTAATAAGGCGAGTGCACCTCAAGCAATAATAATGCAATCACACAAATCACATAGACATGAAAAAAGTGCAAGATCATTAACTACAATAAAATGTACTTCATCAATACAAAGAGTTAAGCTTTGGAAGCTATCAAATACAAGAGGAAGAGGTGTGCGAATCGACCGAATCCAAAAGAAGCCTGATTGAGGTTCACGGTTGGAATCCGGGTTGTCAATCCGAGTCCAAGCTCGGTCCTCAACTGGTTGCGTCCGGGTAGAGGAAAATGGCGTTGTCACTCACTCCCAATGAACCCGTCTTCTTCGTTGAAATGACCCGTAGATTGCGGCTCCAACTCCTCCTAACTTGATGAAGAAAGCTAGGTCAAAACTCCGCTTGAAGCTTGGGGATGAAGGAGGAGGCCGAGGGGATGCTCCGGCGTTGATTTGGCGTTGAAAGCTTGCCCGGAGACCTTCCCTCAGGTGGAGGATGAGTGGAGGACATGGGGCGGAGGAAACCCTCGTCCGAGACGAAGAACAGTGGAAAAATCGCGGATCTGGATCAATCTACCGAAACTAGGGCGGAACCTGCGTATTTATAGATTGCAGAATAAACAGCGCGCAAGATCACTGGCGCACGACCAGTGGTCGTGCGCGATATGGTCAGTGATCGTGCGAGAAATATGGATGGCAGAAAAGTGGAAAAAGATGTCATGACTGCGCACGACCGGCAGCGCACGAGCAGTGATCGTGCGCGGTATGGCTGGTGATCGTGCGATATGCCGGGACAGAACTTTCACAGGAGAGGTCATGACTGCGCACGACCGATGATCGTGCGCCAAAGAGGTCGATGGTCGCACTATGTCCAATGGTTGTGCGATTGCCCCAGACAGAACTTGGAAAAAATGGAGAATAGTGCGCACGATTAGTGGCTCATAACCTGTGGTCATGCACTATTGATCCAATGATCGTGCGCAGTGTTCCTGTACCATTTGGGATTCGATGAACCGATCGCACATGACCAGCGGTTGTGTGCTAAGGAGTCCACGGACCGTGCGCAGGTAAAAATGCAAGATCAGTGGCCCCTAGGAAAAAACATTCCCAAACAATCCCGGAACACTAAAACGACATTTGTACCTTCAGTAAAAATTTAAGAGCCACCGAAATGGGCATTCCACATTTTCCAAACAAAGAAAAACACCAAGAATAGGGAAAAAGTATAATAACTACAAAATCACACTGAAAACGGGCCTAAAGTGCACTTTACAAGGAATGGACATAGTAATAAATATGAATAATTATGGCTCTCAAGTGTAGTGCATCATCGAGAAAATTGGCCCAGATGAGTCCAAAAATATGAAAATAACTTAGACTCATCACCTGTGTAGGTAGTGCCCAAAAAGGGAGGGATAACTGTAATTAGTAATGAAAATAATGTATTAATAATGACACGGACAGTGATGGGGTGGCGAATGTGTATTGGTTATCGTATGTTAAATGACACCACCCACATGGACCACTTCCCTTTGTCGTTCATCGATAAAATTTTAGAGCGATTATCCATCCTATGCTTTAACTGTTTTCTCGATGGTCTATCGGGGTATTTTCAAATCCCCATCTCTCCCGAGGACTAGGAGAAAACTACGTTTACTTGTCTCTTCGACACCTTCGCTTACCAAAGAATGTCATTCGGATTATGCAATGCGCGAGCCACATTCTAACGATGTATGCTCGCTATCTTCGACAAGTACGTAGAAAGAATTATGTAGGTGTTTATGGATGATTTCTCCGCGTTTGGCGATGCCTTTGATAGTTGCTTAGAAAATCTAGAAAAAGTCTTAGAAAGATGCGAAGAAACTAACCTTGCCCTAAATTGGGAAAAATGCCATTTTATGGTGAGGGAATGGTTAGTTATTGTTCATAAGATTTTTGCGAGAGGAATTGAAGTAGACATAGCTAAGATAGATGTAATTAAGAAGCTGCCGCCGCCTACGAACGTCAAAGCTACAAGAAGTTTTCTAGGACACGCTGGCTTCTACCGTGGCTACATAAAAGACTTCTTTAAAATCACCAAACCCCTTACTCATCTTCTGGAAAAAGAATCCCCGTTTATTTTTGATAACCTTTGTCTATCTGCCTTTTAATTAATAAAAGAAAAGTTAATTAATGCCCCTATTATGATAGCTCCGGTGTGGGACCTCCCCTTTAGAAATTATGTGCGATGCTTGTAGTTTCACAGAGAGTGCCGTAATATGACAACGATTATCTAAAAACATCCACCCCATATATTATGAAAATAAAACACTTACATCGACAGAAGAGAATTACACAATAACCGAGAAGGAGCTCCTAGCTATTGTTTTCGCTTTTGATAATTTTTGTCCATATATTAAGCTTTCAAAATTATTATTTTTATGGACCACTCGGCCCTCAAGTATTTACTTGCTAAGACGGATTCCAATCCTCGCCTGATAAGCGAGGAGTTTAGAATTTGGCCGCCGACCATCTCTCACGATTATATAATCCATATATAGAAAAATTAGATGAAAAATCTTTTAATGATTTCTTCCACAATGAGAAGCTGTTTTTAATTTACACTTCCCCTTCTCCTTGGTTTGCACATAATGCCAACTATTTAGTGGCTCAGGTCCTCCCGGAAGAGTTCTCCTCTCACCAAAAGAAGAAATTCTTTTTTTAGTTGACCGATTTCGGTGAGATTTCAAGGGTGGCCCTCAGCCGCGCTCACTCTTTCGGAACTATTTTTGGGAGGGCCCGCATCTTTTCCGAGTCTGTGCATACCAAGTGATAAAGAGATGTATCTCTTTTTATGAAGGATTAGATATTTTAAAACATTTGCATGAAGGACTTACTGGTGGTCACTATCAAGTTGCTCGCACCGCACACAATGTTCTTTGCGCGAGTTTTTACTGGCCTAGCCTGTTTAAAGACGCGCAAGCCTTTGTGAGTAGGTATGATAGTTGCCAACGGTCAGGAAATATTTCCAATAAAAATGAAATGCCGCAAAATTATTTCCTTGAGTGTGAGGTTTCGACCTCTGGGGAATTGATTTTGTTGGCCCTCTTCCTTCTATCTTCTGGAACATGTTTATTTTAGTTGTTGTTGATTATATTTCATGATGGACTGAAGACCAAGCTCTTCCACCTTATGACACCCGAGTCGTAATTGTGTTTTTGAAAAAATTATTTTCTCGATTTGGTACGCCACGAGCCATCTTTAGCGATAGGGGTTCACATTTTTGTAACGCACAGTTTTCCAAAACTCTTATAAAATATGACGTTACCCATAAGCTTTCAACTACCTACCACCCCCAAACTAACGGACAAGTCGAAGTAGTGAACAAAGAGCTTAAAAGATTTTTAGATAAGACTGATTCCACCTATAGAAAAGAATGGTCAACCCAATTAGACGATGCTCTATGGGCATTCCGAACACCGTACAAAACTGCCATCAGATGTATGTCGTATCGGTTGGTCTATGGAAAATCGTGCCATTTACCCATAGAATAAGAACACCGCGCTTTTTGGGACTTGCGTTTTTAAAATTTTGATCCCCACTCTATCAGTGACCTTAGAAAATTTCAACTTGACGAACTGGAATAGTGGCGCTCTTACGCATACGAAAATAATAAATTTTATAAAGAGCGGACGAAGCGTTTTCACGACAAGCACCTAACGCACCCAAAACCCTTTATGTCGGGCGACTAAGTTCTTTTATTATAATTCGCATTTACGTTTATTTCCTGGCAAACAAAAGTCACGATGGTCTGTGTCGTTTACTGTTAAAGAAGTTATTTCGTATGACATTATTTTTTTATTTCACACCCTGATAAGGGTGAGTTCAAAGTGAATGGTCAGCGTCTTAAACATTATTTCTGTGGTGATGATATCAGTCCGAACAATATTAAGTTTCTTCTGCATGAACTTTAACTAGCTTAAGACTTTTTATTTCTGTTAAAAACTTTAAATATATATTATTTTGGGCAAATTATTTTTCGACAATATTATTTTGTTGCATCGAGCTCAAATGATGTCTTAAACAAAAGGCCCTCTTCGGAGGCAACCCAAGTTTTTTTTTCTGTTTTCTTTATTTTACACTTTTTGCCCTGGATGACTCTCACAAGCTGAAGCCTCTGCGATAGCCTTCTCCAATGCTGCTAAATCCATAACATAGTCTAATGAAGACATTTTATGAAGTTCCAAACATCAAGCTTGGAGGAGCGATATCACGCAACCTTCTGTGACTCATCAAATCCGGGGAAGTACCTATTTTTCAATTCTGTACATATATTTATGTTTTAATTTTTCTCTCTCCTTCCCCTCTTTTCTCCATTGAGGATAATGTCCATTTTAAGCGTGGGGGATCATTTCCTCCTTCTCTTTTCTTTATTTTATTTCTCCGAAAAAAATCAATCAATCAAAAATTTTTTTTTGCTTTCTCTTTTTTTTTCTTAAAGAATAATCTCTAAAAAAAGATAATATCTTTTAAAATCCAAAAAAAGTGAATATTTCAAAATAAAAAAATTTATTATGTTATTTGATTTTACTTTTATAGTTTAAATGAATTTTGGTATTTTATTAGTTCCCCCTAGCTTTTTGCTTTTGTTTTCTCAAAATTTCCTATAACAACTTATCTAATTATTATTTTTCAAATCGTTGTTTTTAATTGTGTTTCACAAGTAAAATGTTGGTCATGTTGTGTTTCTAATTCACTGTAGCATGTTAATGTGAAACGTTTTTCTAAAACTCGTATTTTTATTATATTTTTCGTTCTTTATTTTCTTTAGTTTCTCGAAAATCTTTCATCCACTATTTTCCTTTTCATTTTTGGATAATTTTTGTAATGTCAACTTTTGATTAGCGTAGTAGATGTGAAAGATCCAAGTCACTTATTATTTGTATTTTCAAGATAATTTCAGTAGTCTTCATTTATTTTCAAGGATTTGCTCTTTGAAAATTTTCAAAGCCTATGCTTTAGATAAATTTAGAAGCATGAAAATGATTTAGGCCATTTTTGTTTTCGTTTGAGCCTTCTTGTAAACCTAAAAGTTTTTATCCCTAGTTAGCCGCTTTTTAGCCTTTTCCGAATTCAATTGATAGCTCCACTTATCATTTTATTTTCACCAAAGCCAAATTTTCCAACCTATCATATCACACTAAATTTTTGAGTTTCATAAAATTTCTTATTGTGATAGGGTTGTTTTGGGATTTTTGGAGAAATTTAAAAAAAGTATGCTAAAAAGAAATGTTTAAATTCGTGGCAAATTTCAAAATGAAAAGGCAAATTATTTATGGCCTCTGTTTTGAAAAGAAGAAAGAAAAAAGAAAAGAAAATGGAAAAGAAAAAGAAAGAAAATCATTTTATTTTTGATGAAATTTTGGAAACTCTTTATTTTGGTTCAGTGTGATTTTAAAGCCTCCTTATTTATCTTTAAATTCCACTCCTATTTATAATCTTAATCCAAATGTTTCGGTCCTAATAATCCCTTTTGATTCATGTTTTTGAATTTTTTTTTGAGTTAAATAAAGAAGAAAAGTAAAATAGTAAACTTTTGGATTTAAATTTAGATTTTTGTTATTTGATTGATATAGTTATAATGTGTCTCTTGGATCTAGTAACAACTCAATGCATTTTTTTTATTTTGTTGCTTTGCTTATATTTATTTAAAGAATTTTGTTAAAATTTTGGATAATTTATTTTCATTAGTAAAGTTTATAAATTGTTAAACCATGCTTAAGTAATTGTTTTAGGTTTACGTTTCACCTTCTCCGTACTTAGAATTTTAAATACTACTTGTGTTAGCCTAATTAGAATTTTCCTAATTATTCACTCTTATGTTAACTAGTTTTTATATTTTTGCTTGGGGGAAAGCAAAGCTTAAGCTTGGGGAAGTTTGATAATACGTTTTGTAGTTTAAACTACTAGGATAATTACAAGTTTTTATTATAAAAATCATGTTTTTAAAGCTTTATTTTGACCTCCTTTTATATATATTTTAATGCCACTAATGTTTTCTCTTTTCTTTGCTGGTTTGCAAGTTTTCAACACTTTCGTTGAGCTCAGCCAAGTTCATCGAGCTCAGCCAATTTCGTCGAGCACAACCAGTTCGTCGAGGTCACCAGATTTCGTAGACCTCAGCGTTCGCCGACCTTAGCATTCGTCGAATGCATCGTCTGCTTTCGACGAATGGTTCCTTAAGCCAATTCGTCGACCTTAGCATTCGTCGACCTCCCCTCCACCTTCTGCGTTTGACATTTTCCTCCGTTCGTCGAGCTATCCCTCCTTCTCCTCTAATTTTGTCGAGCTCTGCCTTTATTCCGCGTTTGACGATCGTTACTAATTTCGTCGAGCTTTGCCTTTATTCTGTGAGCAATGAACTCCTCCAAATTCGTCGACCTCCCGTCCACTTCTTCATTCGACGTTTGTCGACCTTGCCTTCAGTTCAATTTCGTCGACCTCCCTCCACTTTCTGCATTTGACATTCGTCGACCTTACCTTCAGTTCAAATTTGTCGGCCTCGCCTTCAGTTCAATTTTGTCGACATCCCATCCACATTCGGCATTCGACGTACATCTACCTCGCCTTTAGTTAAAATTCATCGACCTCGGCTTCAGTTAGATTTCGTCGACCACCCGTCCACTTTCTGCGTTCGACGTTCGTCGATCTTGCCTTCAATTCAAATTCTTCGACCTCCCTTCCACTTTCTGCGTTCGACATTTTCCTCCGTTCATCGACCTCCCGTTCACCTTCTCTTTTCTTCGTTCGTCTAGCTCTCCCTCCTTCTCCTCTGATTTCGTCGATCCCTCTCTCCTTCTTTTGTCGAGCTTACCTGCTGCCAGAGGACAAGTCCTGCTTTTTCAAAAAAGCCTACTGTTGCCATAAATGCTCTTCACCCGTACCGAGGCAATCATCATTTCCCTCCAGAATTCGTAACAAGGTCAACTCTCATGCATGGCTAGATCCATGGTCATTTCCTGCTCCTTGAAGAATCTATAAATAGAGCCCATCCCCTTGTGTAAAAAAATATATTGAATTTGGGAGAGGGGAGTGCTGCCATTTTCAGGTATTCCTTATTGTTCTTCCTCTCTCCTTTTCTCATTTCAGTTTTTCTATTTTATGTTTTACTCTTCTGTAATAGTTCTTCAATTTCATTAGTAATTTATCTTTAGTGTTAGCTTAGTTTTTTTTCATTTCCTGCAAGTGTATTTTCTTTTATTTCATATTGTAAGCTCTCTGTTTGATTTAATATAAAGTTTGGTTGCTTTTTCTTGTCTCTGTTTTGTTTCCATGCACTCCTACTCATCTCTCCTCCTCCACTTCACCATGAGTAACTAATCCTCCTTGTACTTGATCTTGATGATCCGAGGATCGAGTTGATTAAGTTATGATGCTCTAGTTTGCTTTTTCTTTGTAAGGTTGAGACCTTTATTTACACTTGAATAATTATGTTCTGAGATATATCATCGATATATATTTTCCATCTTTGTTTCCACTCTTAGCTACCCGAGAGGATCGTAGTTTGGAGTGAACGCTCAATAGTAAAGAGGGTTGCATGCACCCCTCGAGAGAGGTAGACGTTAAATCTCCCGGACTGGAGTGAAATCCAATTACGGGGTTCACATCGTAAAGCGAGCTTTAGGCCTCTGATTTGGACGAGAATTCGGTCGGACCTTCCTAAACTCAGGTGGGCATGACTTCGAGAGAAGCATGCTAATGCTTTAGGAACCTCTGTGGTGAAGGTCTTTTGCCTAATTAATTTAAAAGTTTATTATCGCATTTTTGATCAACTTAGGCCGAGGTGATTCTCGATCGAGTGCTTTTCTTTATCAGTATTTAACACCTCATTTTAATCGGTAGTTGTTGCCTCTCTTATTAATTGCATGTGCTTTTCTTTATGCAAGTAGTCTCTTCTTTTAATTTAGTTAATAAACCTAAGAGTTTCTTCGATAAGATAATAGTCTTCGTGTGAGTAAGATTACTCAACGGTTCCCAGATTTTAATTTGACACTTGTGTCCCCTTGCTACAATTCGATAGGTATATTTGCCTATTTTGATTGCTAGTTCGGTTTTTATTCTCTTCATGATTTGCAGACACCAGCAATCATTAGTCATAAAGACTAAGTGGCTATCACATCCGCTCCCCCGATGACCTTTAGGCATCAGGCAAAGAAAAGGAACAAGGGTTGAATATATATATATATAAGTAGTTGTACAAGAAGGTAGGGAATCTATATATCATGAGTAGTAATAACAACAATGTATAGCATTATTATCAACATTCTATTCTAGCAGTTCTACTTAAATCATAACAATCCATTAAGCATATAAATGTATAACAGGAAAGTAACTTAACTTATAAAAATGCACATACAGATTTATAAGTTACGGTTCGGCTTAACAGTAAAGTAACTCATCATATAAGATTGCCCATACAAACTTATATGATAAGGACCTCATGCGATACAATGCAAGGTTATGAATGCAATATGATGACTCACCTATACTTACACACACACACACACACTCTTATGTCGACACAGTCTTTATTTCCTATTTTTTGAGCAGTTAGCTAACCTATCAGGCGCCATTCGTTGTGGCTAGACGGTGACAGTGAAATGATCTTTCCACTACTAGGCAGGCATCTACAATACCAAGCCTAGGCCTCTGTATGTTTCAATGCTAAGAACAAAATAGAGGATCTCCATGCGTACTACAGCTCAGAAGGGGTCTCGGGTAGATGTGCACCAAGAGCCCAGTCCAACTTGCAAATCATCGTGGTACAAAAGGTGCCCCAGGAAAAAGCATTGAGGACTAAGGACAACTATCCACTTGGCATGGAAGGTGCCCAGGGAACAAGCAGTGAGGACCAAAGCCAGCCATCCAAAGTCAATCAATTGACTCCCGTCGGTGTAATGACTGGCGAGCCTGTAGACTTTCCACACTATCCGTAACCCATGATCATGACACCGCATGTCAAATCACACCGCATGCAATTTCACATGTCCTTGCCATGATCCATCCAAGGACTCCAATCGAGTCCCTTTTAATCATTACCAATCAAGTCCTCAACAACACTCAAGGGATCCAAGATGAGTCCATTATCATCATTACCAATTCAGTGTGGTCAAATACTCACGCACGTACACCCTTACACTTTCTATGATCCAAAGCACTAAAAGGTTCAACATCCACATAGGTGGCAAGCCACCTTTGTTACACCCCTATCCGTCACACAACATATAGTAGTAGGTCCGGCCGGGGCCCGACGCCATATACCACAGATAGAACGAAGGGTTACGAAATTAAACCATCATTCCAATAACATACGTCCTACACAGAGAACATTCTAGCGGAAGCATTTCAAAATGTTGCAAAGAAAAGAACCCGAGCCACATCGTGTGTAACACCCCAAAATGTTGTAGGAGATACGGGGATCGATTTTGGCCAAGACAAGTTTTTGGTGCAGGTGACACGGGCCCCGACACGGGCGTGTTGGAGGCCGTGTCGGGCGTGTCGAGCTCGGGCCGTGTCGTCGACCAGTTCAGGTCGACGATGGTCGTGTGGTGGAACACGGCCTAGGACACGGGCGTGTCCCAGGCCGTGTCACTCCTGGGCTGTGCGTTTGGGTACACGGGTAATGACACGGGCACGAACACGGGCGTGTCTAGTTGGACACGGGTGTGTCTGATGCCGTGTCACCAAGCCGTATACCTCTCTGACTGCGAAGTGTTGATAAATTGCACACGGGGGGCGTGACACGGGTCCCGACACGGGCGTGTCGCAGGCGACACGGGCGTGTCGGAGGCCGTGTCACATGCCGTGTTGCTGGTTTTCAATTTTGGTCGAGACGGCGAATGAGCTACACGGCCAGGCACACGGCCGTGTGTGAACCCGTGTTCGGCCCAGTTTTTGGGATTTCAGATCTAATCCTGGTCGTTTATTTCCTTGGCTTTGGATCCGACGGTGGGGGGCTACTCCTTAGTGGTTTTAGCAGAAAATGGGGGTTTGAAACCCTTATTTCACTTGGGCTCTCTCTCTCTAAAACCTAGAGAGAAGGGAGAGCTTGGAGGAGGAAGAAGGAGGTCAACTCCGGCGGCCGGTGGAGATTCGGAGCTCCAAATCGCGAGCAGTCTTCGGATCCGCAGAGGCAAGGAGATTGCGGTGCTTTTCATCTGCATAGATTTTCATGGCGCCGCGGAAGAACGCAAGGGTAACGATTTCTCATCCTTGGGCATGTGAAGCCCTCTTTTCCTTTGCATAGGAAGCCCTCTCTCGTGAGTGAGCGAAGAGTTGGAGCGTTCCTTGGGGTAGATATGTGAAGTCCCCCTGGTGTAGAGTCCGTATGCGAAAACAGACGTAGGCATTGTGTGTGAAGCCTATCCGGACATGTAGAGCCGGATCGGTGATGTTTCATTGCATTTGAACCGGGCAAGGATCCGGATGTTTGGGTGTTTTTCGGGTTTTCTACGTGGTAGATTGCATAAGGGAGCCTTGGAGATTAACTCCAAGGTGCACCCGGAAAACTGGGCAAAAGCGAGTTTTGCCAACACGGTGGCCGGGGGCCAACGTGAACATAACCGGGTTATGTGATTATTGTGGTGGAAACGGGACTCGGTGAGTCTTGGCCTGCGCATATGGCTTAAATTGTCGATGCGGTATGAGCACGGGTCAGGCGGAACCGTACCCGGTCTATGTCGTTCGGTAGGACCGTTGGCATGGATGAGGGTCTTCGGCGGTCTATGGCTTAAATTGCCGTGACCAAGGCCAATAAGACAAAATGCTCATATGGATGACCGTCCAAGAGGCGGTGGTGGATTGGGAACGTCTATGGCTTGAATTGACGTGACGTTGGCCGGTTCGCCAAGAATGTGCCCTGAGTGCACGGGGTGTATGGCCGTGCGAGCCTACGCCTGTGGTGAAGTGCAAATACTTTATCAAAATGCCTATGCTAATAATGTGCAGGGAAAGAGCATCGCCGCCCCGAATGTGGGGGCGAGATCGTTATAATTTGGTCAGCATTGCTGACCGTTGCTATTGTTTGCCACCGGGTGGTGGTTTGTGGCTTGCAGGTGCTGCGGATCAGAGCGGGAAATAGCGGGCTAAAGCCCTTGTTGCTGTGCCGGCCCTCGAAGGCATAATTGCTTATGTTTCCTTCCCGTTTTTCATGTATGGCCGGCCTGCGAGCCGAAGTATGAAAACACTTCTTTTGTTAAGTGAACAGTGTAAGGCCTTAAGGCCATTTCCCTTTTGGTGTATGTTTACATTCCTGAGTTTGTAGTGGAAATTCATGTTGTTGTGGCTGGGTTCTTATTTCTTTTGCAACCTAATAAATTGCTTCCGCTAGGTGTTGTGTAGGACGACATGATTGGTTAAATGGTTTCAACGCGTAACCAACCGGTATGTCCGTAGTATATGGCGTCGGGCCCCGGCCGGACCTACTGCTATATGCTATGTGACGGATAGGGGTGTTACAAATTGGTATCAGAGCCATGGTTTCGGTCGAGCTTAAATGAATTCGTGGGCGAATTCACTTTAAGGGGTGGTGAGCACATGTGTGTGCGTCATCGTTATAACAAGAAAAGAACCCATGAATGTCCACTTAGGAATGAAAATACACATGTTTGAGGAACCTGCGTGTTCCTATTATTGCTGTTTGCAGTAATTTTTGGTCGCTTATCGGTGTTTTGCACGATTATAGGTGACCAGGAGTGGTGCTGGGCCGTCTGAACGGCCAGGTTCTGAGGCGAGCAGTGCGCCAAGCGATGCGCCTGCAACACCTCCGTCTGCCGAGACCATTAGATTGGTGGCAGAAGCTTTCTTTGCTATGATCAATGCGCAGCCTGCAAGGCAGGTGCAGCAGCCTGCTCCTGCTGTGGAGCAAGTACCGCTTCAGACGGCAGAGCAAAGGAGGGTTGAGCAAGTAGTTTTGGAGCCATAGTTGCCTCGGAGAGCAACTGAAAGACAACTGAAGCACGTGATGGGTTTTCATCCACCGGTATTCACGGGGGCAGAAACCCCGACCCAAGCAGAGGATTGGCTCTCAAGGGTCAACAGGGTGATGAATGCGACGGAAACGGAAGAGTGGCAGAAGACCACTATAGCGACTTTCCTTTTGGATGGGGACGCAAGACTATGGTGGGAAGGCCTAGAGCTACATCAGTTGCAGGGAAGGCCGTTGGCTGAAGTTTCAATGGAGGAGTTTGCGAGACTATTCATGGCTCGATACCTCCCCTCGGCGCAGAGAATTGCGCTAGAAAGCGAATTTCAGAAGTTGGTGCAAGGGGATTGCACCGTTGATGAGTACCTCCACGAGTTTACTCGGTTGGGGAGATATGCCGGCGCTACCTTCGCAGACGAGGAGCGCAAGACGAGCCGCTTCTATGAAGGGCTAAGAGACGATTTAAGGTTGCTACTGTCGGGGCCCAAGGCGCAGGGTTTCAAGACCCTGGTCAGTTCGGCCCGGTCCTTGGAGAAGGACATGAAGAATGTCCAAGCGAAGAAGGAATCCGGTAGTAAGAAAGCAGAGTTCAAAGCGCCGACTACGTCGAAGTCGGGCTATCGAAAATTCTTCAAAAAGGCTAGGACGTCAGGTCCAGCTTCTTCTACGGGTGCCTCGGGGCCAACTACCAATCGAACCCCGGGCGCTTGTTTCACATGTGGTAAGACGGGGCACATTGCCCGTGATTGCTGGAGTGGACGCTCAAAGTCCGAAAGGAAACAAGGAGCTACCTACGAGGAGAAGGGCAAAGCGGTGGAGTCGACCGCGTCCCACTATGCTCCGACTCAGCCTAGAGTCTATAACTTGGGCCAGCAGGAGGCCATCAAGCAAGCGGATGTAGTGACAGGTATGAGTTAATTTATAGCAAGTTAGCTTTAATACCGTTATCTATTGCTTGTTAGCCTAATATTGTTTGTATAGGCTTTGTTGTGATTAGTGATAGTCCGGCACGGGCACTGTTCGATACGGGAGCTTCACACTCCTTCTTGTCTGAAAGCTTTATATCGTGCATCGGAGTCCCTTCTTCGATGGCGAAGGACAAGTTCGATGTGCTGCTACCAAATGGGTGCTCGATGCGTGCGGACAGAGTGTGCGCAGTAAAGGTTCGCATTGGGAGCCAAGAGTTCGACTTGCTAGCGTCATTGCTGCCGCTAGTAGAGTTCGACGTGATCTTTGGAATGGATTGGCTTTCGGAGCAGAAAGCTTGGATTGACTGTGACCGGAAAGAGGTCAAGCTGGGTGTAGGGCGGGAGACTACATTCGAGGGGCTGAAGGGGTCGAGCAATACACTGATGTCTGCTCTTCAGGTGGTGAAGGCAGTTCGTGCTGGTGCAGAGCTGTTCTTCGGGATAGTGGGGACTGTGGAGCCAAAGTCCACTTTGGTTGAGATTCCCGTGGTTTGCGAATACCCCGATGTGTTCCCGGATAGTCTACCCGGAGCCCCACCGCAGCGGGAGATTGATTTCACCATCGAGCTCGTGCCGGGGGCCAAACCGATGTCACGTGCTCTGTATATGTTGGCGCCTAAGGAGATGGCAGAGTTGAAGGTTCAGCTGGAGGAGCTGATGGAGCAAGGTTATGTGTGTCCAAGTTCGTCGCCTTGGAGCACACCGGTCCTCTTCGTTAAGAAGAAGGACGGAAGTATGCGGCTGTGTATCGATTACAGAGAATTGAACAAGCTGACGGAGAAGAATAAGTACCCGATCCTGAGGATTGATGATCTCTTTGATCAGTTAGTCGGATCGTCGGTATACTCCAAGTTGGACTTGAAGTCGGGGTACTATCAGCTGAGGATCAGGGAGTGTGATATCCCGAAGACGGCGTTCAGTACGAGATATGGGCATTTCGAGTTCACGGTCATGCCGTTTGGACTGATGAATGCGCCATCGGTATTTATGGATTTGATGAACAGGACGTTCCGAGATTTCCTGGATCGCTTTTTGATCGTCTTTATTGACGATATATTGGTGTACTCGCAGTGCGAAGAAGACCACTTCAAGCACTTGCACCTGGTGTTGGAGACTTTGAGGAGGAATGAGCTTTATGCAAAGTTCTCCAAGTGCGAGTTCTGGCTACCCTCGGTAGCGTTCCTTGGTCACATTGTTAGTGGGGAAGGTATAGCGGTGGATCCGGCGAAGATTGTTGCGATACGGGAAGTTTCTTGCGCTGTCTTCTGTCGCGGAAGTCCATAGTTTTCTGGGGCTTGCCGGATATTACAAGCGCTTCGTAGAGAACTTCTCGCGGATAGCTTTACCTCTCACGAAGTTGACAAGGAAGGATCAGAAATTCTTGTGGACGCAAGAGTGCGTGCAAGCTTTTGAGGAGCTGAAGAGACGGTTGACCACGGCGCCAGTGCTTAGTTCGCCGAGTGGGACCGAGGGCTTCGAGGTGTATAGCGACGCTTCGGGTAGTGGCTTGGGCTGCGTGTTGTTGCAGCATGGGAGCGTGATAGCGTATGGATCGCGTCAGTTGAAGGTGCATGAAAGGAATTATCCGGTGCACGACATGGAGTTGGCGGCCGTGATATTTGCACTCAAGTTGTGGAGGCACTACCTTTACGGCGTAAGGGTCGATATATACACCGATCACAAGAGCCTAATATACTTGTTGGATCAGAAGGACCTTAATATGAGGCAGAGGGGGTGGATGGAGTTCCTAGGGGACTACACCTTCAAAATACATTATGTACCCGGGAAGGGCAACGCAGTTGCGGATGCGCTGAGCCGCAGGGCTCCCGCCCAAGCCAACTGGTTGTCGGTGCATGATGAGCGGCTAGTACGGGAGTTGGAAGAGCTTGAGATCTATTGCGTTGACAAGCAGACGAGCGCCAAAGCAATGTTAAACTGGACAGAGGTGCAGTATGACCTGGCTGACCGGGTTCGGCATGCATTGGAGTTAGATGACTCCATGAAGGAGCTTATGGAGGCCGCTCTGGATGGGTCAAATTCCCAGTTCTCGGTGGAAGATGGTTTATTAAGGAAGGATCATCGGTTGTGCGTCCCGAGTGGGGGTAACCTCCGGGCGGAGTTGATGTACGAGGCTCATCATACCAAGTACTCAATCCACCCAGGGAGCACGAAGATGTATCGTGATCTCAAAAAGTTGTTTTGGTGGCCGGGGCTCAAGAAAGATGTGGCGTTGTACGTGGCTAAATGCCAAACGTGCGCCTTGGTGAAGGCGGAATGCCAAAAGCCGGGAGGATTTCTGAAGTCCTTGCCTATACCGGAGTGGAAATTCGACGATATATCTATGGACTTTGTGCACGGGTTGCCAAGGTCGCAGAAGGGGAACGATGCCATCTGGGTGATCGTAGATCGGCTAACCAAGGTGTCGCATTTCATTCCACATAGGAAGGATGACTCGGTGGAGAAGTTGGCGAAGCTATACGTGGACAATATTGTTAGGCTGCATGGTGTGCCCCGTAGCATTGTGAGTGATCGCGATGGGCGGTTCACGTCAAATGATTGGAGGTTGGTGCAGCAGATGCTGGGGATAAAGTTAAAGTTCAGTACAGCTTTCCATCCGCAGACGGATGGGCAGACCGAGAGGGTCAATAGAACGATGGAGGACATGCTACGCATGTGTGTTCTGGATTTCGGTAAGCATTGGGAAGACCACCTGTATTTGGTGGAGTTCGCGTACAACAAAAGCTACCAAGCAAGTATACAAATGGCGCCCTTCGAGGCCCTGTATGGTAGGAAGTGTCGCACGCCGTTATCGTGGATTGAAACGGGTGAGGCAAGGTTGTATAAGAAGCAGGAGGTGGAGAGTGCTACCTCGTTAGTGCGGATCATTCGGGAGCGCTTGTTGATCGCTCAGGACCGGCAGGCGGAGTATTACAATGCCAAGCACCGGAACATGGAGTTCGCGGTAGGCGATTGGGTATATCTGAAAGTGAAGCCGTTCAAGGGGGTTTCGCGGGTGAGACGCTTGAAGAAGCTGAGCCAAAGATACCTTGGACCTTTTGAGGTTCTGGAGCGAGTCGGCGAAGCGGCATACCGTTTGAGGCTATCGGTGGAGTTAAGTGGATTACATGATGTGTTCCACATTTCTGTGTTGCGGAAGGCGGTGCAAGAGCCTTCGCAGGTGATCACGGCTGATCAAGTGCCGGTGGACGAGGGGTTGACGACTAGGGTCAAGCCCATTCGTATTGAAGATGTTGAGGTCAAGATGCTTCGTAACAAGGTTATCTGGATGGTTAAGGTCCGGTGGGATAATTGCGGGCGAGAGGAACTCTCTTGGGAACGGGAGCAGACTATGCTAGAGGAGTACCCGGAATTGTTCCGCTCAGGTACTGATTTACGTTACGTCTTGTTTGTCCTTTATTAATTTCGTGGACAAAATTCTTTAAGCGGGGTAGAATTGTAACACCCAAAAATGTTGTAGGAGCGACGGGGATCGATTTTGGCCAAGACAAGTTTTTGGTGCAGGTGACACGGGCCCCGACACGGGCGTGTCGGAGTCCGTGTCGGGCGTGTCCAGCTCGGGCCGTGTCGTCGACCAGTTCAGGTCGACGATGGTCGTGTGGTGGAACACGGCCTAGGACACGGGCGTGTCCCAGGCCGTGTCACGCCTGGGCTGTGCGTTTGGGTACACGGGTAATGACACAGGCACGAACACGGGCGTGTCTAGTTGGACACGGGCGTGTCTGATGCCGTGTCACCAAGCCGTGTACCTGTCTGACTGCGAAGTGTTGATAAATTGCACACGGGGGGCGTGACACGGGTCCCGACACGGCGTGTCGCAGGAGACACGGGCGTGTCGGAGGCCGTGTCACATGCCTTGTTGCTGGTTTTCAATTTTGGTCGAGACGGCGAATGAGCTACATGGCCAGGCACACGGCCGTGTGTGAACCCATGTTCGGCCCAGTTTTTGGGATTTCAGATCTAATCCTGGCCGTTCGTTTCCTTGGCTTTGGATCCAACGATGGGGGGCTGCTCATTGGTGGTTTTAGCCAAATATAGGGTTTTGAAACCCTTATTTCACTTGGGCTCTCTCTCTCTAAAACCTAGAGAGAAGGGAGAGCTTGGAGGAGGAAGAAGGAGGTCAACTCCGGCGGCCGGTGGAGATTCGGAGCTCCAAATCGCGAGCCGTCTTCGGATCCGCGGAAGCAAGGAGATTGCGGTGCTTTTCATCCGCATAGATTTTCATGGCGCCGCGGAAGAACGCAAGGGTAACGATTTCTCATCCTTGGGCATGTGAAGCCTTCTTTTCCTTTGCATAGGAAGCCCTCTCTCGCGAGTGAGCGAAGAGTTGGAGCGTTCCTTGGGGTAGATATGTGAAGTCCCCCTGGTGTAGAGTCCGTATGCGAAAACGGACGTAGGCATTGTGTGTGAAGCCTATCCGGACATGTAGAGCCGGATCGGTGATGTTGCATTGCATTTGAACCGGGCAAGGATCCGGATGTTTGGGTGTTTTTCGGGTTTTCTACGTGGTAGATTGCATCAGGGAGCCTTGGAGATTAACTCCAAGGTGCACCCGGAAAACTGGGCAAAAGCGGGTTTTGCCAACACGGTGGCCGGGGGCCAACGTGAACATAACCGGGTTATGTGATTATTGTGGTGGAAACGGAACTCGGTGAGTCTTGCATGCGCATATGGCTTAAATTGTCGTTGCGGTATGAGCAAGGGTCAGGCGGAACCGTACCCGGTCTATGTCGTTCGGTAGGACTGCTGGCATGGATGATGGTCTTCGGCGGTCTATGGCTTAAATTGTCGTGACTAAGGCCAATAAGACAAAATGCTCATATGGATGACCGTCCAAGAGGCGGTGGTGGATTGGGAACGTCTATGGCTTGAATTGACGTGACGTTGGCCGGTTCGCCGAGAATGTGCCCTGAGTGCACGGGGTGTGTGGCCGTGCGAGCCTACGCCTGTGGTGAAGTGCAAATACTTTATCAAAATGCCTATGCTAATAATGTGCAGGGAAAGAGCATCGCCGCCCCGAATGTGGGGGCGGGATTGTTATAATTTGGTCAGCATTGCTGACCGTTGCTATTGTTTGCCACCGGGTGGTGGTTTGTGGCTTGCAGTTGCTGCGGATCAGAGCGGGAAATAGCGGGCTAAAGCCCTTGTTGCTGTGTCGGCCCTCAAAGGCCAAATTGCTTATGTTTCCTTCCCGTTTTTCATGTATGGCCGGCCTGCGAGCCGAAGTATGAAAACACTTCTTTTGTTAAGTGAACAGTGTAAGGCCTTAAGGCCATTTCCCTTTTGGTGTATGTTTACATTCCTGAGTTTGTAGTGGACATTCATGCTGTTGTGGCTGGGTTCTTATTTCTTTTGCAACCTAATAAATTGCTTCTGCTAGGTGTTGTGTAGGACGACATGATTGGTTAAATGGTTTCAACGCGTAACCAACCGGTCTGTCCGTAGTATATGGCGTCGGGCCCCGGCTGGACCTACTACTATATGCTATGTGACGGATAGGGGTGTTACATCATGAATGTCCACTAAAAACCCAAAGTAGGAATGAGCGTATAAATAAACAAAGTACTTAGCCTTATGGCCTTACATGAGTTTACTTTAAACAAATAGTGTCTTCCAAACATCGGCACACAGGCCGGACATACATGAGAATAAAACTAAACATTCGCATTGGCCTTCAAGGACCGGCTCAGCTACAAGGGCTTCAGCACACTCTTTTCCACTAGGCTCCGCAACACCTGCAATCAACATTCCACCATAGCGGTGACAAACAAGTGCATCGGACTGCTAAAGCTAACCAAATTATAATGCCCCCGCTCCTTAATCAAGGCTACGATGCTCCTTCCCTACATATTATAAGTATAACATAACAGGATAGTGAAATAACACTACACCACAAGCATACGCACATTGGGCCACACACCCCGTACACTCAGGGCACATTCTTGGTTAACTCATTCAACCACCGCCCCTGGGATGGCAATAACATTAGCTAACAGTCCTTTTCAGCCGAAGCCTAAGACCCGCCCTCTATGCCATTAGTAGGCTTCTTAAACAGAACCACATAGAGCGGGTACGGTTCCACTCAACTCATTGCTCACACCGCCATAACAATTCATGTTATCGACACGAGTTAAGCTTCCTCGAGGCCCGAATATCGATCAAACAAAAGTACATAACCCGGTTATGCACAAGGTTGGTTCCTAGGCCAACAACATGGCAGAACTTTGCTTCTGCCCATATTTTCGGGTGCACATTGGAGTTAATCCCCAAGACTCCTTTTTGAAATCTACCGCATAGAAAACCCTAAAAGCAAACGACACAAAGTCTTCTCCAGCACTACAAGCATAATGAAAACATCATCGAACCAGACCAACTTGTCCGGGTAAGCTTCACACACCACGCCTATGTCCGTACTTCGTTTCCGGACTATATATGCAAAACAACGAGGACTATTCATGTCCACCCGAAGGAATACCTCGAACTCTCCGCTCAGTCGCGGGAGGGAGTTTCCTATGCAAAAAGGAAGAATACTTTACATGTACAAGAAGAGAATTGTTACCCTTGCGGTTCTCTTTGGTGCCATGGAGATCTAGACGGATGAAAAGCACCGAAATAGCCTCTCCTCCATTGATCTTGACTAGGCTCGAGAATCGGGGCTCTGAAGCTCCACCGGCGGCCGGAGTTGTCCTTCTCCTTCTTGCTTGCTCTCCCCTCTCTTTAAACCTTTAGAAAGAGAATGGGTGAAAAGAAATGTGGGTTACACCCTCATCTTCCGGCCATATAGCAGCAGGGGAAAGGCTGAGCCATCGAATCCTATTTGAAGGAGATGAACGGCAATAATTCGCCCTAAAAATAACTATCTTGGGCTGAACACAGCTTGTGACACGCCTGTGTCATAGGCCGTGTTCCACACTCGCCTTAATCCAGAAAACATAGAACAGGACACGGTCTCTAACAAGGCTTGGGACACACCCGTGTCAACCATGGACACGCCCGTTTCATTGGCTATGTGCCCCAATCGACGTTGAAACCGTCGCATCCCAAACATGACACGGCCATGTGACACGCCCGTGTCACAGGTTGTGTGCCAGACATGCCTTCGAACACGCCCATGTCCCAGGCCGTGTAACTTACTCGACACACCCCGGATAACAGCCCGAGCAAGACATGACCCTGGACACGCCCGTATCAACCATGGACACGTCCGTGTCAACCATGGACATGCCAGTGTCATAGGCCGTGTACCCGACCTCGAAGTATCGTCTACTGCATTTCATCGACCATGCGGAAAATCGTCAAACCCGAGTATGACATGGCCCTGTACATGCCCGTGTCACTAACATGACTTTTGTACCTGCAGTAAAAACTAAAGAGCCACCGAAATGGGCATTCAACATTTTCCAGACACAGAAAAACACCAAGAATATGGAAAAAGTATAATAACTACAAAATCACACTGAAAATGGGCCTAAAGTGCACTTTATAAGGAATGGACATAGTAATAAATATGAACAATTATGCCTCTAAAGTGTAGTGCATCATCAAGAAAACTTGCCCAGATGAGTCCAAAAATATGTATATAACTTAGACTCCTCACCTCTCTAGGTAGTTCCCAAAAAGGGAGGGATAACTGTAATTAGTAATGAAAATAATGTATTAATAATGACACAGACAGTGACGGGGTGGCGAATGTGTATTGACTATCGTAAGTTAAACGACACCACCCATATGGATTACTTACCTTTGTCGTTCATCGATAAAATTTTAGAGCGATTATCCATCCTATGCTTTAACTGTTTTCTCGATGGTCTATCAGGGTATTTTCAAATCCCCATCTCTCCCGGGGAACAGGAGAAAACTACGTTTACTTGTCTCTTCAGCACCTTCTCTTACTGAAGAATGTCATTCGGATTATGCAATGCGCGAGCCACATTCCAACGATGTATGCTCGCTATCTTCGACAACTACGTAGAAAGTATTATGTAGGTGTTTATGGATGATTTCTCCGTGTTCGGCGATGCCTTTGATAGTTTATTAAAAAATCTAGAAAAAGTCTTAGAAAGATGCGAAGAAACTAACCTTGCCCTAAATTGGGAAAACTGCCATTTTATGGTGAGGGAATGGTTAGTTTTGGTTCATAAGATTTTTGTGAGAGTAATTAATGTAGACATAGCTAAGATAGATGTAATTGAGAAGCTGCCGCCGCCTACGAACGTCAAAGCTATAAGAAGTTTCCTAGGACACGCTGGCTTTTACCGTGGCTACATAAAACACTTCTCCAAAATCACCAAACCCCTTACTCATCTTCTGGAAAAAGAATCCCCGTTTATTTTTGATGACCTTTGTCTATCTGCCTTTTAACAAATAAAAGAAAAGTTAATGAATGCCCCTATTATGAAAGCTCCGGTGTGGGACCTCCCCTTTAGAAATTATGTGCGATGCTTGTAGCTTCACAGAGAGAGCCGTAATAGGAGAATGAATATCTAAAAACTTCCACCCCATCTATTATGAAAGTAAAACACTTACATCGGCAGAAGAGAATTACACAACAACTGAGAAGGAGCTCCTAGCTATTGTTTTCGCTTTTGATAATTTTTGTCCATATATTATGCTTTCCAAAATTATTGTTTTTATGGACCACTCGACCCTCAAGTATATTCTTGCTAAGACAAGTGCCAATCCGCGCCTGATAAGCGAGGAGTTGAGAATTTGTCCGCCGACCATCTCTCACGATTATATAATCCATATATAGAAAAATTAGATGAAAAATCTTTTAATGATTTCTTCCCCGATGAGAAGCTGCTTTTATTTTACACTTCCCCTTCTCCTTGGTTTGCACACATTTCCAACTATTTAGTGGCTCATGTCCTCCCAAAAGAGTTCTCCTCTTAGCAAAAGAAGAAATTCTTTTTTGAGTTGAAGAACTATTTTTTGGATGGCCCGCATCTTTTCCGAGTCTGTGCATACCAAGTGATAAGGAGATGTATCTCTTTTTATGAAGGATTAGATATTTTAAAACATTTACATGAAGGACTTACTGGTGGTCACTATCAAGTTGCTCGCACCACACACAATGTTCTTTGCGCGAATTTTTACTGGCCTAGCTTGTTTAAAGACGCGCAAGCCTTTGTGAGTAGGTATGATAGTTGCCAACGGTCAGGAAATATTTCCAATAAAAATTAAATGCCGCAAAATTATTTCCTTGAGTGTGAAGTTTTCGACCTCTGGGGAATTGATTTTGTTGGCCCTCTTCCTTCTATCTTCGGGAACATGTTTACATTAGTTGTTGTTGATTATATTTCATGATGGGCTGAAGACCAAGCTCTTCCACCTAATGACACCCGAGTCGTAATTATGTTTTTGAAAAAATTATTTTCTCGATTTGGTACGCCACAAGCCTTCTTTAGCGATAGGGGTTCACATTTTTGTAACGCACAGTTTTCCAAAACTCTTATAAAATATGACGTTACCCATAAGCTTTCAACTGCCTACCACCCCCAAACTAACGGACAAGTCGAAGTAGTGAACAGAGAGCTTAAAAGATTTTTAGAAAAGACTGATTCCACCTCTAAAAAAGAATGGTCAACAAAATTAGACAATGCTCTATGGGCATTCCGAACACCGTACAAAACTGCCATCAGATGTATGTCGTATAGGTTGGTCTATGGAAAATCGTGCCATTTACCCATAGAATAAGGACACCGAGCTTTTTGGGACTTGCGTTTTTAAAATTTTGATCCCCACTCTATCAGTGACCTTAGAAAATTTCAACTTGACGAACTAGAAGAGTGGCGCTCTTACGCATACGAAAATAACAAATTTTATAAAGAGCGGACGAAGCGTTTTCACGACAAGCACCTAACGCACCCAAAACCCTTTATGTCGGGCGACTAAGTTCTTTTATTATAATTCGCATTTACGTTTATTTCCTGGCATACAAAAGTCACGATGGTCTGTGTCGTTTACTGTTAAAGAAGTTCTTTCGTATGACATTATTTTTATTTCACACCCTGATAAGGGTGAGTTCAAAGTGAATGGTCAGCGTCTTAAACTTTATTTCTGTGGTGATGATATCAGTCCGAACAATGTTAAGTTTCTTCTGCATGAACTTTAACTAGCTTAAGACTTTTTATTTCTGTTAAAAACTTTAAATATTATTTTGGGCAAATTATTTTTCGACAATATTATTTTGTTGCGTCGAGCTCAAATGATGTCTTAAACAAAAGGCGCTCTTGGGAGGCAACCCATGTTTTTTTTTCTGTTTTCTTTATTTTACACTTTTTGCCCTAGATGACTCTCACAAGCTGAAGCCTCTGCGATAGCCTTCTCCAACGCTGCTGAATCCATAACATAGTCCAATGAAGACATTTTATGAAGTTCCAAAGAGCAAGCATGGAGGAACGACATCACGCAACCTTCTGTGACTCATCAAATCCGGGGAAGTACCTATTTTTCAATTCTATACATATATTTATGTTTTAATTTTTCTCTCTCCTTCCCCTCTTTTCTCCATTGAGGACAATGTCCATTTTAAGCGTGTGGGAGCATATCCTCCTTCTCTTTTCTTTATTTTATTTCTCCGAAAAAAATCAATCAATCAAAAATTTTTTTTTGCTTTCTCTTTTTTTTCTTAAAGAATAATCTCTAAAAAAAAGATAATATCTTTTAAAATCCAAAAAAAGTGAATATTTCAAAATAAAAAAAATTATTATGTTATTTGATTTTACTTTTATAGTTTAAATGAATTTTGGTATTTTATTAGTTCCCCCTAGCTTTTTGTTTTGTTTTCTCAAAATTTCCTATAACAACTTATCTAATTATTATTTTCTAATCGTTGTTTTTAATTATGTTTCACAAGTAAAATGTTGGTCATGCTGTGTTTCTAATTCACTGTAGCATGTTAATGTGAAATGTTTTTCTAAAACTCGTATTTTTATTATGTTTTTCGTTCTTTATTTTCTTTAGTTTCTCGAAAATCTTTCATCCACTATTTTCCTTTTCATTTTTGGATAATTTTTGTAATGTCAACTTTTGATTAGCGTAGTAGATGTGAAAGATCCAAGTCACTTATTATTTGTATTTTCAAGATAATTTCAGTAGTCTTCATTTATTTTCTAGGATTTGCTTTTTGAAAATTTTCAAAGCCTATGCTTTAGATAAATTTAGAAGCATGAAAATGATTTAGGCCATTTTTGTTTTCATTTGAGCCTTCTTGTAAACCTAAAAGTTTTTATCCCTAGTTAGCCGCTTTTTAGCCTTTTCCAAATTCAATTGATAGCTCCACTTATCATTTTATTTTCACCAAAGCCAAATTTTCCAACCTATCATATCACACTAACTTTTTGAGTTTCATAAAATTTCTTATTGTGATAGGGTTGTTTTGGGATTTTTGGAGAAATTTAAGAAAAAGTATGTTAAAAAGAAATGTTTAAATTCGTGGCAAATTTCAAAATGAAAAGGCAAATTATTTATGGCCTCTATTTTGAAAATAAGAAAGAAAAAAGAAAAGAAAATGGAAAAGAAAAAGAAAGAAAATCATTTTATTTTTGATGAAATTTTTTAAAATCTTTATTTTGGTTCAGTGTGATTTTAAAGCCTCCTTATTTATCTTTAAATTCCACTCCTAATTATAATCTTAAACCAAACGTTTCGGTCCTAATAATCCCTTTTGATTCATGTTTTTGAATTTTATTTTTGAGTTAAGTAAAGAAGAAAAGTAAAATAGTAAAGTTTTGGATTTAAATTTAGATTTTTGTTATTTGATTGATATAGTTATAATGTGTCTCTTGGATCTAGTAACAACTCAATACATTTTTTTATTTTGTTGCTTTGCTTAAATTTATTTAAAGAATTTTATTATAATTTTGAATAATTTATTTTCGTTAGTAAAGTTTATAAATTGTTAAACCATGCTTAAGTAATTGTTTTAGGTTTACGTTTCACCTTCTCCGTACTTAGAATTTTAAATAGTACTTGTGTTAGCCTAATTAGAATTTTCCTAATTATTCACTTTTATGTTAACTAGTTTTCATATTTTTGCTTGGGGGAAAGCAAAGCTTAAGCTTGGGGAAGTTTGATAATACGTTTTGTAGTTTAAACTACTAGGGTAATTACCAGTTTTTATTATAAAAATCATGTTTTTAAAGCTTTATTTTGACCTCCATTTATATATATTTTAATGTCACTAATGTTTTCTCTTTTCTTTGCCGGTTTGCAAGTTTTCAACAATTTCGTCAATCTCAGCCAAGTTCATCGAGCTCAGCCTATTTCGTCGAGCTTAACCAGTTCATCGAGCTCACCAGATTTCATAGACCTCATCATTCGCCGACCATAGCATTCGTCGAATGCATCTTCTGCGTTCGAAGAATGGTTCCTTCAGCCCATTCGTCGACCTCAGCGTTCGTCGACCTCCCCTCCACCTTTTGTGTTTGACGTTTTCCTCCGTTCGTCGAGCTCTCCCTCCTTCTCCTCTAATTTCGTCGAGCTTCTCCATTTTGTCGAGCTCTGCCTTCATTCTGCGTTTGACGAACGTCTCTAATTTCGTCGAGCTCTGCCTTTATTCTGCGTGCGACGAACTCCTCAAAATTCATCGATCTCCCGTCCACTTCTGCATTCGACGTTCGTCTACCTTGCCATCAGTTCAATTTTGTCAACCTCCCTCCACTTTCTGCATTCAACATTCGTCGACCTTGCCTTCAGTTCAAATTCGCCGGCCTCGCCTTCTGTTCAATTTCATCGACCTCCCATCCACATTCTGCGTTCGACGTACATCTACCTCGCCTTCAGTTAAAATTCATCGACCTCGGCTTTAGTTCAATTTCATCGACCTCTCGTCCACTTTCTGCATTCTACGTTCGTCGACCTTGCCTTAAATTCAAATACTTCAACCTCCCTTCCAGTTTTTGCGTTTGACATTTTCCTCCGTTCATCAACCTCCCGTCAACCTTCTCTTTTCTTCATTCGTCTAGCTCTCCCTCCTTCTCCTCTGATTTCGTCGAGCCCTCTCTCCTTCTTTTGTCGAGCTTACCTGCTCCTAGAGGACAAGTCCCGCTTTTTCACAAAAGCCTGTTGTCTCCATAAATGCTCGTCACCCGTACCGAGGCAATCATCATTTCCCTCCAAAATTCATAAAAAAGTGAACTCCCGTGCATGGCTGGATACATGGTCATTTCCTGCTCCTTGAAGAATCTAGAAATAGATCCCATCACCTTGTGAAAAAAAATATATAGAATTTGGGAGGGGGGAGTGCTGCCATTTTCAGGTATTCCTTATTGTTCTTCCTCTCTCCTTTTCTCATTTCAGTTTTTCTATTTTATGTTTTAATCATCTGTAATAGTTCTTGAATTTCTTTAGTAATTTATCTTTAGTGTTAGCTTAGTTTTTTTTCATTTCCTGCAAGTGTATTTTCTTTTATTTCATGTTGTAAGCTCTCTGTTTGATTTAATATAAAGTTTGATTGCTTTTTCTTGTCTCTGTTTTGTTTCCATGCACTCCTACTACTCTCTCCTCCTCCACTTCACCATGAGTAACTAATCCTCCTTGTACTCGATCTTGATGATCTGAGGTTCGAGTTGATTAAGTTATGATGCTCTAGTTTGCTTTTCATTTGTAAGGTTTAGACCTTGATTTACACTTGAATAATTATGTTCGGAGATATATCATCAATATATATTTTCCATCTTTGTTTCCACTCTTAGCTACCCAAGAGGCTCATAGTTTGGAGTGAATTCTCAATAGTAAAGAGAGTTGCATGCAACCCTAGAGAGAGGCAGACGTTAAATCTCCCGGACTGGAGTGAAATCCAATTGCGGGGTTCACAACGTAAAGCGAGCTTTAGGCCTCCGATTTGGACGAGAATTTTGTCGGACCTTCCTAAACTCAGGTGGGCATGACTTCGAGAGAAGCATGATAATGCTTTAGGAACCTCCGCGGTCAAAGTCCTTTGCCTTATTAAGTTAGAGTTTATTATCTCATTTTTGATCAACTTAGGCCGAGGTGATTCTCGGTCGAGTGATTTTCTTTATCATTGTTTAACACATCATTTTAATCGCTAGTTGTGGCCTCTCTTATTAAGTGCATGTGCTTTTCTTTATGCAAGTAGTCTCTTCTTTTAATTTAGTTAATAACCCTAAGAGTTTCTTCGATAAGATAATAGTCTTCGTGTAAGTAAGGTTACTCAACGGTTCCCAGATTTAAATTTTAGACTTGTGACCCCTTGCTATAATTCGATAGGCATATTTGCCTAGTTGGATTGCTAGTTAGGTTTTTATTCTCTTCATGATTTGCAAACACCAACAACCATTAGTCATAAAGACTAAGTGGCTATCACATCCGCTCCCCCGATGACCTTTAGGCATCAGGCAAAGAAAAGGAACAAGGGTGGAATATATATATATATATATATATATATATATATATATATATATATATATATATATATATATATATAAAAGTTATTGTACAAGAAGGAAGGGAATCTATATATCATGAGTAGTAATAGCAACAATGTATAGAATTATTATCAGCATTCTATTCTAGCAGTTCAACTCAAATCATAACAATCCATTAAGCATATAAATGTATAACGGGAAAGTAACTTAACTTATAAAAATGCACATACAGATTTATAAGTTAAGGATCGGCTTAACAGTAAAGTAACTCATCATATAAGATTGCCCATACAAACTTATATGATAAGGACCTCATGCGATACAATGCAATGCTATGAATGCAATATGATGACTCACCTATGCTCACACACACACACTGTTTTGTCGACACAGCCCTTAGTTCCTACTTTTTGAGCAGTTAGCTAACCTCTCAGGCGCCATTCGTTGTGGCCAGACGGTGACAGTGAAATGATATTTCCACTACTAGGGAGACATCTACAATACCAAGCCTAGGCCTCTATATGCCTCAATGCTAAGAACAAAATATGGGATCTCCCTGCGTACTACAGCTCAGAAGGGGTCTCGGGTAGATGTGAACCAAGAGCCCAGTCCAACTTGCCAATCATCGTGGTACAAAAGGTGCCCTAGGAAAAGGCACCGAGGACTAAGGACAACCATCCACTTGGCATGGAAGGTTCCCAGGGAACAAGCAGCGAGGACCAAATCCAGCCATCCAAAGTCTATCAATCGACTCCCGTCGGTGTGACGACCGGCGAGCCTGTAGACTTGCCACACTATCCCAAACCCATGATTATGACACCGCATGTCAACTCACACCGCATGCAATTTCACATGTCCTTGCCATCAACCATCCAAGGAATCCAACCGAGTCCCTTTTCATCATTACCAATCCAGTCCTCAACAACACTAAAGGGCTCCAAGATGAGTCCCTTATCATCATTACCAATTCAGTGTGGTCAAATACTCACGCACTTACACCCTTACACTTTCTATGCTCCAAAGCACTAAAATTTTCAACATCCACATAGGTGGACAACCACCTTTGTTACACCCCTATCCGTTATACAGCATATAGTAGTAGGTCCGGCCGGGGCCCGACGCCATATACCACAGATAGACAGAAGGGCTACTAAATCAAACCATCATTCCAATAACACACGTCCTACACAGAGCACATTCTAGCGGAAGCATTTCAAAATGTTGCAAAGAAAAGAACCCAATCCACAGCGTGAATGTCCACTAAAAACCCAAAGCAGGAATGAGCGTACAAATACACAAAGTACATAGCCTTATGGCCTTACATGAGTTTACTTAAAAAAATAGTGTCTTCCAAACATCGGCACAGAGGCCGGACACACATGAGAATAAAAGTAAACATTCGCATTGGCCTTCAATGGCCGGCTCAACAACAAGGGCTTCAGCACACTCTTTTCCACTAGGCTCCGGAGCACCTGCAATCAACATTCCACCGTAGCGGTGACAAACAAGTGCAACGGATAGCTAAAGCTGACCAAATTATCATTCCCCCATACCTTAATCGGGGTGACGATGCTCCTTCCCTGCATATTATTAGTATAACCAAACAGGATAGAGAAATAACACTACACCACAGGCGTAGGTACATAGGGCCACACACCCCGTGCACTCAGGACACATTATTGGTTAACTCGGTCCACCACCGCCCCTAGGATGGCAATAACATGAGCTAAAGGTCCTTTTTAGCCGAAGCCTAAGACCCGTCCTCTATGCCATCAGTAGGCCTCTAAAACCGAACCACATCCGGGGGGAACGGTTCCACTAAACTCATTGCTCACACCACCACAACAATTAAAGTTATCGACACGAGTTAAGCTTCCCCGAGGCCCGAATAACGATAAAAAAAAGTACATAACCCGGTTATGCACAAGGTTGGATCCCAGGCCAACAAAATGGCAGAACTTCGCTTCTGCCCATATTTCTGGGTGCACCTTGGAGTTAATTCCAAAGACTCCTTGTTGAACTCTACCGCGTAGAAAACCCTAAAAGCAAACCACACAAAGTCTTCTCCGGCACTACAAGCATAATGAAAACATCACCGATCCAGACCAACTTGTTCGGGTAGGCTTCACACACCATGCCTATGTCCGTACTTCGATTCCGGACTATATATAGAAAACAACGAGGAATATTCATGTCCACCCGAAGGAATACCTCGCACTCTCCGCTCAGTCACGGGAGGGAGTTTCCTATGCAAAAAGGAAGAAGACTTCACATATACAAGAAGAGAATTGTTACCCTTGCTGTTCTATTTGGTGCCATGGAGATCTAGACGGATGAAAAGCACCGAAATAACCTCTCCTCCATAGATCTAGACTAGGATCGAGAATCGGGGCTCTGAAGATCCACCGGCGGTCGGAGTTGACCTTCTCTTTCTTGCTTGCTCTCCCCTCTCTTTAAACCTTTAGAAAGAGAATGGGTGAAAAGAAATGAGGGTTACAACCTCATCTCCCGGCCATAAACCAGTAGGGGAAAGGCTTAACCCTCAGATCCTATTTGAAGGAGATGAACGGCCACAATTCGCCCTAAAAATACTTTTCTTGGGCCGAACACGGCTTGTGACATGCCTGTGTCATAGGCCGTGTTCCACAATCGCCTTAATCAAGTAAACATAGAACAGGACACGGTCTCTAACAAGGCTTGGGACACGCCCGTGTCAACCATGGACATGCCCGTGTCATTGTCTATGTTCCCCAATCGACGTTGCAACCGTCGCATCCCAAACAGGACACAGCCATGTGACATGCCCATGTCACAGGCTGTGTGCCAGACACACCTTCGGACACGCCCATGTCCCAGGCTGTGTAACTTACTCGACACATCCCGGCTAATAGCCCGAGCAAGATATGACCCTGGAAATGCCCGTATCAACCATGGACACGTCCGTGTCAACCATGGATATGCCAGTGTCATAGGCCGTGTACCCGACCTCGAAGGATCGTCGACTGTATTTCATCGACCATGCGAAAAATCGTCAAACCCGAGCATGACATGGCCCTGGACACGCCCGTATCACAGGCCGTGTGAATTTAATCAGACTCCAGCATGGCCTTAAAATGCTACAAGATCATTTCCGAGTTTTGGGGGACTACAATTTCCCCCCCCCCCCCCAAATGAAAATCATCCCGAAATTATTGAATAGAAAGTACTCAAACTTAAACGGTACCTGAGAAGAAGCGTTATGGATACTCCTCAAGCATGGTCTTCTCTCGCTCCCACGAAAGCTCCTCACCACCGCAGTTGTCCCAACAGACTTTGACAATTGGTGATCGCTTTTCGCTTAAGAAAAGAGAGATTAACTAGAAATCCAATTAGGCAAGTATACCTATCGAACTGTAGTTCGAGGACACAAGTGTCGTATTGAAATTAGGGAACCGTTGAGTACACATACTCATACGAAGACTATTTTTTTATAGACGGAAAATCTTTAGGGATAAAGAGAAAATTAAACTCATTAAATGAAAAGAAAAATTGCATAAAAAGAGACTAATTACAGTTAAGTAGAAAGCATAAAAGAAGCGATTACGATAAAGTTTTAGAACGATGAAATGGAAATGCACTCGATCGAGAATCACCTCCGCTAAAGTCGATTAAAAACATGATAAATAAACCTAAACTTAATAGGGTGAAAGGTCCTTGATTTTGGAGGTTCTTAAAGCTAGAACACACTTCTCTCGAAGTCGTGCCCAACTGAGTTTAGGAAGGCCCGACCGACTCTCGTCTAAATCGGAGGCCTAAAGCTCGCTTTACGCGGTGAACCCCACTATTGGATTTTACTCCAATCCAGGAGATTTGGGCGTCTGCCTCCCTCGAGGTGTGCGTACAACTCTCTTTACTCTTGAATGCTCACTTCAAACTATCGGCCTCTCGGCTAGCCAAGAATGAAAGCTAAGATTAAAAATATATATCGACGATATATCTCCAAGCAATGGTTAATCAAGAGTAATCTAAGGTCTTAAACCAAAAATGAAAAGGTAATTCAAAGCATCATTACTTAATCACACGAACCTCGAATCATCAAGGTCGAGTACAAGGAGGATTAGTTAATCATAGTGAAGTGGAGGAGGGGGGTTGAGTACTAAAACATAATAATACAAAGTAAATAAGGAGCACTAATATTAATGAAGAAAGAGAACTACAATTGAATTGAAAGATTACAATTGCATGGAAATGAAAATTCTATTCTTGCCCTACCATTAGAAACTAAAGCAATTACAAAGCTATTATATTAGATTACGTTAGGCTAGAGTTAAGAAAAATACAAAATAAGAAAGAGAGAGAGAGGGAAGAAAGCATGAAAAAAACACTAAAAGACCAAGGAACAATGGGGCAGCACCTCAACCTCTCAACTCAAACTTGTTCCGAAATAGAAGGGGGGCATATGAATTTATAGGAAAAATTCTCGGGTTGGTCACGCCCTAGGTCATGCCCGGGGAGGGCGTTTCAGGGGGCGTGACATGTACGGGGTTGACCTCGAGTTCTTGATTCTGGCAAGAAGGATGATTTCTTCTGTACGATGGTCAACACACCCTGGGTCACTGCCGTGTAGGGGGGGAGTGGCACGTACGTCAATTCTCAATCATTGGTCGGAATTTCGTTAGTCATGGAAAAGGGGGCAAACACGCCCTGGGTCACGCCCGTGAGGGGGTGGGGGTGATAGGTACGATTGGCGTGGGGAGTCAAAAATGTATTTAATGCAGAGGCATACTTCGGACAGAGGGCGATACGCCCAATGTCACGCCCTGGGACACGCCCGGGGATCGCGGGTCAGGGGGCTTGACAGCCATTTTTCCTGTTATTTTTTCTCTGTCTACAAACTTCCTCGGGATCGGGTGACACGGCCTGTGACACGCCTAGGGAGGGCGTGATAGGGGGGCATGTCAGGTAATTTTTGGCCAAAAATCTAGAAACCTGTAAAAAGATTAGAAAATGTTAGTGGCAATAATATTTACATAAGAAAGATAAAAATTATGCTAATAAAACACGATTAGCGCCTTCAAAACTAGAAAATACGATAATAGTTTTGGCTACAAAACGTATTATCAAATTCCCCCAAGCTTAAGCTTTGCTTGTCCCCAAGAAAAAATATAAAAACTAGTTAACATAAAAATTGACTAATCAAAAAGTTCTAATTATGCCTACATAAGTACTATGCGAAATTTTAAGTAGGGTGAAAAGGTGAAACGGGTAAGATCTATCTCAACAATCTAGAGGGGGTGAATGAGTTTAACTTTTAAAATATTTTTCACAGTTAACGAAAATAAATCAGCACATATAATGTTCAATTTATGATATAGTGTAGAGTGCTAGTAAGAAGTTAAAAACCAAGAAGTAAAGAGCACAGCACACAGCAAACAAATCACACAAACAAACCAGAAGACACAAGGAAATATAGTGGTTCCCCAAAAACCTGGGTACATCCACTCTTCTACCACCCTTGGTAGGAATCCACTCAGGATGAGTTGATCAGGTGTCCTGACACCAATGAGCTTTTGACAAGGTGCTCAAAAACCAAAACTGGATTTTTTGATAAGGTGTCTTGCCACCACTGAGTTTTGACAAGGCTCTCAGAACCAGACAAAACTTTTGAAGGGAGTTCAAAAACCCTTTACAGCAGGAAAAAGAAAAAGGTAAAGAGGTGAGATTGTCTTCTCTGTTCTCAAATCAAATGAGAGAAGACTAGTGGATCTTTTGTTGTCAAAGCTCCCCCTGAGATGTTGAATGAATCAGGAATGGAAGCTTTGCTCTAGGGTGATAGGTCATCAGATCTTTAGATCTCCAGCAAAGAATTGATTCAGCAAAGAGGCTGAAAAATGAGGTGTCTGGAGTTCTTTGAGATGAAGCTTTGATCACTTTTCTGTAAGCAAGTGAATGGTTATCTTTTTCAACTTAATTCTTCTTGTTCTTCAATATCAGTGTGTCTCTTGATTCTATTGTATATTGACTCTGGATTAATTCTCTCTGAAAGTAGTGATAGAGAAGACGATCTTCTTATCTGAATATAATTCTTCCAAGATAGCCGTTATCAGACATTAAATGCCTTCCATAAATGATTTGTCTTCTGGAGGAAAGTCCAATGAAACATTCCTGAATAATTCCTTCGAAACTTGTTCCAGAATAAATGAAAACGGCTGGCAAATCTTCTTGAAATTAAATGCTGAGAGAATTCAAAAACATTCCAAAGACTGGCAGCATTTGAATCCTTGAGAACGTCGATCTCTCAAAACAAACATTGATCTGAGCTCCACAATCATCGACCAGAGCTCAGAGAAGAAATATATCATTCTGACAGAAAACGTCGATCTGAGCTCGAAGATCGTCGACCTGAGCTCAAAGATATTGAAGATAAGCAGTAGACAGAAAACTTCGATCTGAGATCGACTATCTAAGTTCTTGGTCTGGCAGAAATAGTCGATCTGATTAAGACAGAAATCGTCGACCTAGACTTCAATAGAAAACGTCGACTTGAAGCACACAGAGATCGTCGACCTAAACTTTCTAGAAATAGTCGACCCAAGCACAGCCAGAGATCGTCGACCAAAGCTCGACGTTCGTCGGACTGAAGCTCGACGATAGTCTACCGAAGCCAGCAACAAGCAGAAGGCTGAGTACATAAGTAGTCGACCAGAGCTCGACGATCGTCGACCTGAGCTCGACGATAGTCGACCGTCGTTCGACTATTTTTATCTCATTACTTAGCTTGAAATCCTGAGCTTGAATGGTCCTTGGGGGCAGCTTCAAACCTAAGTTCTAAGCCCTAGACTCATTCTAATGTTGACCTTTACACTATACAACTAGGTCAACCTGGCTTCCTAAGAGACATAGTGATCCTTGCCCAAATTAGTAATAGGGTGTTCCAACAATCTCCCCCTATTTGGGTTAGGATTACTATTTACAGACAGAAATAGGAAATAAATAAGCATACATCAACACAAAAGCTAAATCAATACTGCAGAGGAGATATATAGCAGTAATGCAGATCATAGATAACAAGACAGCAAATATCTAAGGGAGAATGATGTTCAGCTTACACAGATCACTTCTTTTCAGTTCCCTTTTTAAACACAATTTCTCTGTTAGGATTCTGACTTTCTTTCTTTGACCTTCTGTCATCCTCTGCACCTAGAGAAGTTTGAGATTTGGGCCTAGGAACAACAGCCTCAGGGTGCAGCTTCATATAGTCTTCTGGATTAAAGAATTTCCTTGATGCATATCTCTCTAGTTCTTTCTTTCTCTGTTCTGATAAAGTAGTTATGTTGGAAGTATCCTTGCCTTGTTCTCTGGCCTTTTTCATTTGTTCAAGGGCAGCCAATTCTTTCATTCTAGCTGTCCAGGACACAGGGTTGTTCTCAGGATCCTCAAAAGGAACAGGAGGTTCATATCTGTTGAAGATTTCAGAATCAGGAGGGGTCCTGGAAACAATTGAGTCTTTCAGCCTGTAAGGGAAAGGACCTGAAGAAGAGTAAGAGTGGCCTTGTCCTTCCCTTGAATGAAGTCTGTGCCCTCTCTGGCTTCCTATATATTGATCTCTTCTAGATTGATATCCCCTTTGATGTTGTCCCATTTGATAGGATTTCTGATAGGACTGAGAAGAACTGTGTCTGGAAACTGGAGCTTGAGGGGCTGAGCCTGATCCAGAATCTGGAGGAGGAGGAGGAGGAGACTGATATTGAGAAGATCCTTTTTCATACATATCTAGCTTCCTCTTCTTCTTCATAGCCTTTAATTGATTCTTGGAGTACTGCATCCAAGGCTCAGATAAGGGGCAGTCATGCAAAATATAGTAGGGAATATCATTGGAGTCCTTTGCTTGAGCTGGGGAAACAGACATCATTGCTTTGCTTCTAGCTTTCCTTTTCTTGGCAATAGTGCTAGCAGAATCATCAGAATCTGTCCTGTACTGATCACTTTCAGAACTCTGAGGTTGATCATACAGATCATCAATTCTTCTGATATACTCTTCTTGAGCTTTAAGCCTTGCAGAAACAGCAGGAGCAGGAGGAGAGGGAGTAGCAGTAGAGCAAACAGAAGCAGCAGCATAAGCATCAACAAGCATATCAGAGTCAACAGCAATATCAGCAGAAATATCTACAACAGCAGTAGCAGCATCATCAACAAGAGGCACAATGGCCTTAGTAACAGCATCAGATATGGACAAAACAACATCCACAGCCTTCCAAGAATTTATATATGCTTCAATATGGCTAGGATTACAGACAGAAATAGGCACAATGGCCTTAGACAGATCTTCAGTGTGAGGAACTGGCAGAAATCTAAAGTATCCAGCATTAAACTTGGAGAGCAGGCTCTGGAGGTTCATTGAAAAACTACTTCATATGGCATCTCCCCCTGCCTTGGTTCAGAGATAAGTGAATCAAGGCACCCAGAAGATGAAGTTGCCTGAGAGGAGATGAAAGATGATAGCTTGGAAGACAGCTCCTTGACATGGGTCAGGAGTGGAGCCAGAGAGGCCTCCAGTAATGAGGTTAGCTTTGAAGCTAACAGCTCATATAACCTGTCAGCCAGGGCTGAGAGATCTACATGCTCAAGAGGGGCTTGAGCAGAGGTAGGATAGAAGGTTGTGGAAGGGATGTTGGCTGGAGCTGTTGGCATGGGGAAAGAGGAGATAGGAGGTAAGGGAATGGATGGATCTGATATAGGAAAGGAGGAGATTGAGTGAAGTGAGGTGGAGATAGAAGGGGTAAGAGAAGGAGTGAAGATGGGTTGAGAGAAAATGTCTTCCATCATTTGTTGGAATAAGGAGGTAGAGGGAGGCTTAGGAGGAGAGGAAGGATGAGAATCATCCATGAAGGATTCATCTAAAAGAGAATATGATGGAGTGGTAAAGGATGGGTAAGAGAAGAGAGGAAGGAATACCTCAGAGGTAGATGCTGGAGGGGATGAAACTGGTGAAGAGATGGTAATTGGGGAAGATATGGCTATGGTAGAGATTGGAGGTGAGGATGAAATGGCTGGGGTAGAGACAGCTAAAGGAGAAGGAGGAGCAGGCAACCCTTCTGCTGGTGCAGAGACCAGGGGTGGAGTGACTAAGACAGTCCTTGTGCCTGAAGCAGTAGTCGATGCAGCAGCTCTGGAGGGATTGATGATCTTCCTGTCCCATTTGCTAAAAAGGGCACAGGAGAGCCTCTTGGATGCATTAATGAACATCCCAGAGGAGGTCAGCAACTCAGGGCATCTGAAATGCAGATAGACCCCTAGATTTCTCCCAAAGCCGACAGCAGTCTTATTCAGCTTTTTCTTAATCAGATTGAAGAAAATTGATCCCTAGTTCAGGTGTTTCTTATCCAGCAGAGCTCCCATCAGACAAAACTGATATCTTGATATTGTATCATGGGCAGAGTGCTTGGCCAGCAGCACTTTCCCGACTACATCAGCCAAAAACTGAAATTCCATGGACAGATTCTTCTTCAGCAGTTTATTAGGATTCCCAGCATTGTGACCCATCCGATCAAGCATGGAATCATATTCTTCTGCAGATAATTCGATAGAGTCTTCTCCAGTACTGAGATGAAACACTTCAGTTAAGAGAGCCGGGGACAGTTATACCTGGGTCCCTTTTATGAAGCCGATGACAGAATTCTCATTCTCATCTGTCGCAGAATAGCACCATTCTTTTATTTCATCTGAAGCAATTTTCATTCTGGTAGACATTATTTCCAATAGCTGCTGATCTCTGAACAAACTGAGAATGTCCTTGAAGCGTTGATCGCTTCCATCAAACGAGCTTATATCGATATCAAAACCGGTATCAAATTTCATCTCTGAAAGGGCAGCAACAGTTGAAGCCATTTGTACCTGCAAAGATTGAACAAACGCGACCAAGTGTAGAAGGTTTGAAGGGAAAAGTAATTTGCAGAGAGTATGAAGGCATAAACGACGAGCGGCGGCCAAGAAATGATTTTATATTAGGGTTCGACGCAAAAAAGGAAAATCGTGGAGCTCAGTTCGAAGAAGCGTCGAACTCAACTCGACGATTTGGGCTGCAGAAGGAATTTGAAGAGACGCCAATAGCGTCGAACTCCGTTCGACGTTATTGAGAGCGTCGAGCTCCGCTCGACAATCAAGGAGCAGACAGAAGGAAAGCCTAGATCCAACGGCGGCGCTGAACTCAGATCGATGTCTCAAGAACCGTCGATCTCCGGTCGACGATTTTGTGGAAAATCGTCGATCTCCGGTCGACGTTTTATGGGAAAACGTCGAGCTCAGTTCAGGGACAGAAACTATCCTACAGACACAAAAAGAAAGAAATTTTTAGCCTAGTCTTGGTCTGTTTTAGCTTTACAAAATCTTGTAATTTAATTTAGGCTTCCTCCATCTAACATGCCTAACTGATTTAGGAAGAAACTGTGTTTCTTTTCATCCAAGGGTTTGGTGAAAATATCTCCCCTTTGCAAATCAGTAGGAATATATTGAAGTTCAATTTTATTTTTCTCTACATTATCTCTTAGAAAGTGATGCCTAATTTCTATGTGTTTTGTCCTACTATGGAGGACTGGATTTTGTGCTATAGAGATAGCACTAGTATTATCACATAAAATTTTAGACTTCTCTAAGTTGTAGCCATAGTCTAAGAGCTGATTCTGTATCCATAATATTTGTGAACAGCAACTGCCTGCAGCCATATACTCAGCTTCAGCAGTTGAGGTTGACACAGATGTTTGCTTCTTACAAAACCAGGAGACAAGTCTGTCACCAAGGAACTGACATGTTCCACTGGTGCTTTTCCTGTCTATTCTGCATCCAGCATAATCAGAATCTGAAAATCCAGTTAAGTCAAATGCTGAATCTTTTGGATACCAGAGACCAAGATTTGGACAACTTTTCACATACCTAAGAATCCTCTTAACTAAGATTAAGTGTGACTCTCTAGGGCTAACTTGGAATCTAGCACAAATACATGTAGCAAACATTATATCAGGCCTACTAGCTGTAAGGTACAATAAAGAGCCAATTATTGCTCTATATGTTGTCTGATCAACAGGTTTCCCATGTTCATCAGCATCTATTACAGCATTTGAGGGCATGGGTGTTTACATACATGATGCATCAGACATACCAAATTTCTTAACCAATTCTTTTGCATACTTGGTTTGAGAAATAAATATGCCTTCAGCATGTTGCTTGACTTGCAGTCCTAAGAAGAAGGACAGCTCACCCATGCTACTCATTTCAAATTTAGAATGCATAAGCTTGGAAAACTTTTTGCACAATTTTGAATCAGTAGAACCAAAAATAATGTCATCTACATAAATTTGCACTAGTAGGGTATGGGACTTATGGGTTCTAATAAAAAGAGTTTAGTCTACTCTCCCCCTAACAAAATCATTTTCCAGAAGAAAGCATGTTAGGGTCTCATACCATGCTCTAGGAGCTTGCTTGAGACCATATAATGCTTTATGCAATTTGTAAACATAATCAGGGTGAGTTAGAGAGATAAAACCTGGAGGTTGTCTAACATAGACTTCCTCTTTGATGTCCCCATTGAGAAATGCACTCTTTACATCCATTTGGTACACTTTGAAACCTTTGTGAGCAGCATAGGCTAGGAATATTCTGATGGCTTCCAACCTTGCAACTGGTGCAAAGGTCTGATCATAGTCTATTCCTTCTTGTTGAGAGTATCCTTGAGCAACTAGCCTTGCCTTGTTTCTGACTATGACTCCTTGATCATCCAGCTTGTTCCTGAATACCCACTTTGTTCCAACAATGGGATGATCCTTTGGCTTAGGCACTAGTTCCCAAACCTTGTTCCTTTCAAATTGATGCAACTCCTCTTGCATTGCAATGATCCAGTGAGGATCTTGCTCTGCATCTTGAATGGATTGAGGCTCAATTTGAGATAGGAAGCAAGTGTGCATCAGGTTCTGGTTGACCTGATTTCTAGTTTGCACACCAGCTGAGATCTCTCCAATTACTTGGGTGATTGGATGATCTCTTGTTGTTACTAAATCAACATGGAGTGTTGATTGTTCACCAGCCTGTGTTGTTGTCTCCACTAGTGGAGCAGCAACTGGCTCTTCAGGATGATTTTCTTCAAGATGTTGAACTTCTTCTTCATCATCACTGCTCTCATTCTTTTCAGCAACTTGCAATTTGTTCAAGTCTTCAGCTAGAGAATGTACCTGCAAAGGTTCTATGGTAGAAGCATTCTTCTCCTTGAAAGACATGTTAGCTTCATCAAAAATAATATGAACAGTTTCTTCAATTTTACAGGAAGATTTATTATAAACCCTATAGGCCTTGCTGATTATGGAGTATCCCAGAAACACTCCTTCATCAGCTTTAGCTTGGAATTTTGCTAGATATTTCTTGTCATTATTATGAATAAAACAAGTGCAACCAAAAACTTTAAAATAGCCTATTTTAGGTTTCTTCCCTTTGAGTAATTCATAGGGAGTCTTGCCCTTCAGCTTGTGTATCAGGCTTCTGTTCAACACATAGTTGGAGGTGTTCACTGCCTCAGCCCAAAAGGATAGAGGTAGGTGAGCATCTGCCAATAATGTAGTTGCAGATTCATTGAGTGTTCTATTTTTCCTTTCAGCTACCCCATTTTGTTGAGGAGTTCTAGGAGCTGAGAAAGTGTGCCTGATCCCTTCACTTTGACAGAACTCTTGCATGAGAAGAGAATCAAACTCTATCCCATGATCACTTCTGATCAGGGCAATGTGAGTGTTGAAATCAATCTGAATGCATTTGAGAAAATCTGTCAAACACTTGAAGTTATCAGACTTCTTCCTCAGAAAGAATACCCAAGTGAATCTTGAGAAGTCATCTACAATCACTAAAGTATAGGATTTCCCTCCTAGGCTTTGTACAGATATGGGTCCAAACAGATCCATGTGCAATAGGTACAAAATCCTAGGTGAATCACTCTTATTAATTGATTTAAAACTACTTTTAGTTTGCTTGCCTAATTGACAAGCCTTGCAAGGTCCTTCCTTCTTGTAGGGACCAGAAGGTAGTCCTCTAACAAAGTTGTCTTTAGATAGCCTAGTAATGGTTCTCAGGTTAATATGCCCTAGTCTCTTATGCCATAAAATATTAGATTTTGAAATGGAATTGAACAGGCAAATATCTACTATAGGTGAATGAAAATCCACTAAGTAAATGTTACCTCTTCTGTTACCTGTCAACACAGTTGTGTTGTCCTCTGACTTGACCTTGCATATGGCTTTGTTGAATGTCACTTGATATCCTTCATCACACAGTTGACTGATACTTATTAAGTTGTGCTTGAGTCCTTCAACATATGCCACCTTCTTGAATGTGACTGAGCCAATTTGGACTGCACCATATCCTTTTGTAGTTCCAAAGCTTGAGTCTCCAAAAATTACTTCGGGTCCAAGCTTGGCTTTGAAGGAAGTGAAGTTATCCTTGTCCCCTGTCATGTGCTTTGAGCACCCACTATCCAGATACCATTGATGGTTTGATGCTGGATAGGTCTTCACCTGCACAAAACCAGCTTATTTGTTTTTGACCCAGTTAACCTTGGGACTAGGTTGATATCCCTTAAATTCTGAAACAAAAGACATCCCAGGTTGATCCTTATAACCTTCAGGATGGTATCTCCTAGGAGGTACTATCCATTCAGTATAGGGATTAAAGCTTTGGGATGTGGGACTTCTAGGATTGAATCTAGATGTGCCATTGAGGGAATGTTCACAGTCCTGATTTCTGTTCGACGATCGTCGAACTGAGGTCGATGATCTTGGGTCAGATCGTCGATCTCTGTTCGAAGATCGATTATGCTGAAGTTCAGGGTTTGGATATCGTCGAGCTGAGGTCGACGATCTGTAGTTAGATCGTCGAGCTCTGTTCGACGATGGTCGAGCTCTGCTCGACGCCATCTGTTGAACTGAATTTTTCTCTGACAGATCTGCATTCTTCCTGGGTACCTCTATTACTCCCTTTCCTTTGTCAGAGACAAACTTGATTGGAGTTGTCAATATTATAGGTTGGCTGGATGAGGCACCCAAGCCTAGTGTGCTATTAAATCTAGAGTTCACTGTGCTTGTGATGTCCATCAGTCTGATACTTCTCCCATTTAGGGATTCTTCAAACTTTTTGGCCTTTGATAGTTCACTTTTCAGTGAAGCTATCTCCTCCCTACAGTATTCTAACTCCTCAGAGAGTTTGAGGTTCTTTGAGTTTAGGACACTATGCTCAGATAATTGATTCCTGAGGGAGATTATCTCCTTCTCAGATTTTAATAGATCTAGGCACAGTGTCTTAAATTCATCTTTGAAGTCCTCAGAATTAAAATCAAAAGAGTTGATTACCTGATCTTCATCTGGTTGAGTTTCTGAATCTGATTCTGATTCTTCATCAGAGTTTTGCTGTGAGGCATTGATAGCCATCATGCAAAATTCTTTTTCATCTTCATCATCCTCATCATAACTGCAACTGGATGAGGCTTCAGATTCCTCTTCAGTCTCACTCCATGTCTCAGCAACAAAGCCCTTCCTTGTATGTTTATTCTTGCTGGAGGAGGCTTTGTCTGAGCTATTCTTCTTGTAATCCTTTTCTTTTCTTCTTTCTCTTCTTTCCTTCTTGTCCTTATTCTTGTTTTCTGGACAGTCAGGCACAATGTGGCCTGGTTTCCTGCAACCAAAGCATATAATTTCTTTATTGCTGTTTGATTTATCATACCTTGGTTTATCATGACCCTTGTATGGTCTCTTTCTAAAGTCTTTTCTGGCCATCTTGTAGAATCTTTTGGCCAGTAGACTTATGAGCTCATCATTTCCTGTAGCTTTATTTTCAGGCTCTTCTTATGCAGCTTTGAAGGCTATGGTCTTTTCTTTCCTTGTGGCTGGAGAAGTAGCCTTTTGTTCTTCTTCTCTATTTTTAATGAGCAGCTCATAGGATTTGAGCTTGCCCAGGAGAGCTTCAGTGGTGATCTCATTTAGACTTCTGGCATCTTTGATTGGCCAGATTCTTGAATCCCAAGTGCTGGGGAAGCACATCAGGATTTTGTCATTCAGCTCAGTCAGTGAGATTTCTTTGTCTAGGGTTTTTAACTCATTGACAATTAGACTTAGTCTATTGTACATGTCAGCCACTGATTCAGCTTCTCCCTTTTTGAAGTTCTCATATTGGCTTATCAGATGAGATCTTCTATCTTTCCTTTCATCAGCAGATCCTGAGACAATTTCATAGAGCTTGTCCCAAATTCCTTTGGCTGAGTTGCAGTCAGCTACTTTCTGAAATATCTCATCAGACATTATCTGAGCCAAGATGTTCATGGCCTTTGCATCTGCAGTTTTCCATTTCTTTATGTCTACATTTGTTCTAGAAGGAGGTGGAACAGCACTTGTACTTGAGCTTGCTGGTGGAGTTGGACACACTGTCAAGACAGAATTAAAAATATCCTCATCAATAGAATTCATGTATAATCTAATCCTTGCCTTCCAGAGTGCAAACTTGGAAAGGTTGCACACTGGTGGTCTGGTGCTTGTATAATCTTTGTTCTGTGCCATGTCTTTAAATAAATAGATAGATGTATAGAAAATAATCCTCTTAAGAGATTGATCTTATCAAGGATCTTTTGGTTCAGGTGTTAGCCTGTATGAGCAACCAACCTCCCTCTGATACCAATTGAAAGTGAGGGTAAGATCTATCTCAACTCTAGAGGGGGGGTGAATAGAGTATTTTAAAATAGTTTTTCACAGTTGAAATAAACAGCACATATAAAGTTCAATTTATGATATAGTGTAGAGTGCTAGTAAGAAGTTAAAAACCAAGAAGTAAAGAGCACAGCACACAGCAAACAAATCACACAAACAAACCAGAAGACACAAGGAAATATAGTGGTTCCCCAAAAACCTGGGTACATCCACTCTTCTACCACCCTTGGTAGGAATCCACTCAGGATGAGTTGATCAGGTGTCCTGACACCAATGAGCTTTTGACAAGGTGCTCAAAAACCAAAACTGGATTTTTTGATAAGGTGTCTTGCCACCACTGAGTTTTGACAAGGCTCTCAGAACCAGACAAAACTTTTGAAGGGAGTTCAAAAACCCTTTACAGTAGGAAAAAGAAAAAGGTAAAGAGGTGAGATTGTCTTCTCTGTTCTCAAATCAAATGAGAGAAGACTAGTGGATCTTTTGTTGTCAAAGCTCCCCCTGAGATGTTGAATGAATCAGGAATGGAAGCTTTGCTCTAGGGTGATAGGTCTTCAGATCTTTAGATCTCCAGCAAAGAATTGATTCAGCAAAGAGGCTGAAAGATGTGGTGTCTGGAGTTCTTTGAGATGAAGCTTTGATCACTTTTCTGTAAGCAAGTGAATGGTTATCTTTTTCAACTTAATTCTTCTTGTTCTTCTATATCAGTGTGTCTCTTGATTCTATTGTATATTGACTCTGGATTAATTCTCTCTGAAAGTAGTGATAGAGAAGATGATCTTCTTCTCTGAATATAATTCTTCCAAGATAGCCGTTATCAGACATTAAATGCCTTCCATAAATGATTTGTCTTCTAGAGGAAAGTCCAATGAAACATTCCAGAATAATTCCTTTGAAACTTGTTCCAGAATAAATGAAAACGGCTGGCAAATCTTCTTGAAATTAAATGCTGAGAGAATTCAAAAACATTCCAAAGACTGGCAGCATTTGAATCCTTGAGAACGTCGATCTCTCAAAACAAACGTCGATCTGAGCTCCACGATCGTCGACCAGAGCTCAGAGAAGGAATATATCATTCTGACAGAAAACGTCGATCTGAGCTCGAAGATCGTCGACCTGAGCTCAGAGATATTGAAGATAAGCAGTAGACAGAAAACTTCGATCTGAGATCGACTATCTAAGTTCTTGGTCTGGCAGAAATAGTCGATCTGATTAAGACAGAAATCGTCGACCTAGACTTCAACAGAAAACGTCGACCTGAAGCACACAGAGATCGTCGACCTAAACATTCCCAGAAATAGTCGACCCAAGCACAGCCAGAGATTGTCGACCAAAGCTCGACGATCGTCGGACTGAAGCTTGACGATAGTCGATCGAAGCCAGCAACAAGCAGAAGGCTGAGGACATAAGTAGTCGACCAGAGCTCGACGATCGTCGACCTGAGCTCGATGATAGTCGACCGTCGTTCGACTATTTTTATCTCTTTAAGGCTTGAAATCCTGAGCTTGAATGGTCCTTGGGGGTAGCTTCAAACCTAAGTTCTAAGCCCTAGACTCATTCTAATGTTGACCTTTATACTATACAACTAGGTCAACCTGGCTTCCTAAGAGACATAGGGATCCTTGCCCAAATTAGTAATAGGGTGTTCCAACATAGGGAAAAGGTGAAACGTAAATCTAAAACAATTATTTAGGTATGGTTTAACTTTTATAAAATTACTTAACGAAAATAAATCATCCAAAATTTTGACGAAATTCATTAAATAGATTTAAGCAAAACAAAGAAAATGAAAAAACACAGTGAGTTATTACAAGATCCAAGCAACGTATTATAATTATTTCAATTAAATAACTGATTTTCTTTTCTTTTTTCTTAGTTATTAAATAAAATTCAAAAACATTAATCAAAAGGACTTAATAAGACCGAAATGTTTTGTTTAGGATTATGATTAGGAGTGGAATTCAAAGATAAACAGGGAGGCTTAAAATCACACTAAACCAAAACAAAGAGTTTCAAAAATATAAACCAAATATTTTTCTTTCTTTTTTCTTTTTCATTTTTTTTCTTTTTCTTTTTCAAAACAAATGCCATAAATATTTTCATTTTTATTTTAAATTGGCCAAACAAAAGCAAACATTTCTTTTGAGCATTCTTTTTTCAAAATCTTCTCCAAAAATATCACAAAATAACCTATCATAATCATGAAAATTCTTTATGAAACTCAAAAAGACTACTGTGATTAGATAGGTTGGAAATTTTGGCTTTGGTGAAAAATGATATGAAAAGAGGAGCTATCAAATGAAATTGGAAAAAAGCTAAAAAGCAGCTAACTAGTGGTGAAAGTTTTTAGGTTGGCAGGAAATCTCAAATGAAAACAAAAATGGCCTAAATCATTTTCATGCTTTTAAATTTATTTAAAACATATATTTGAAAATTTTCAAAAAACAAGTCCTAGATAATAAAAGAAGATTGATGAAATTATCTTGAAAAAAGAAATAATAAGTGACTTGGATCGTTCACATATACTATGTTATTAAAAAGTTGACCTTACAAAAATTTTCCAAAATCGAAAAGGAAAATAGTGGATGATGAATTTTTGAGAAAGTAATGAAAATAAACAACGAAAACCATAATGGAAATGCGAGTTTTAGAAAAAACATTTTACGTTAACATGCTACCGCGAATTAGAAACACAGCATGACCAACATTTTACTTGTGAAACATAATTAAAAAGGGTGATTAGAAATATTATAATTAATTAAGTTATTTATATGACATTTATAGAAAAACAAAACAAAAATAAGGTGTACTATTGAAATACCAAACTGTCTAAACAATTAAAGTAATAACAAAAAGCATATATTTTTTTAATTTTGAAAAATTTTCTATTTTTTTGGATTTTTAAGATATTCATTTTTTTATATTTTTGAAAAATATTCACAAAAAGAAAAATATTCACACATAACAAAAAGAAGGAGGAAGTCCTCCCCCAAGCTTAAAATGGACATTGTCCTCAATGGAGAAAAGAGGTTAGAGATGGAGAGATTGAAATTACAGAATTGAAAGTACTGAATTGAAAAAAAGGTACTTCCCCGGATTTATTCGCTGTGAATGCTGATTGATGTTGCTCCCCCATGCTTGCGCTTTGAATCTTCATGAAATGTCTTCTTTGGACTTCGTGATGGATTCAACAACATTTGAGTAGGAGATCGCAGAAGCTTCAGCTTGTCGGAGCCGTCCAGGGCAAAAATTGTAAAATAAAGAAAAAAGAAAAAGATAACTTGGGTTGTCTTTAGAGCGCCCTTTGTTTAAAACGTCGTTTGAGCTCGACGCAAAAAAAATAATAATGTCCAAAATAATAATAATTAATGTTTTTAACAAAAAATAAAAGTTCGAAGTTAGAGTTCGTGCAACAGAAATTTAACAATGTTTAGACTCACATCATCATCAATAAAAAAATAAAGTTTAAGATGCTGACCGTTTACTTTTAAATTACCCTTATTATGGTGTGAAATTAAAATAGCATCATAAGGAAAAACTTCTAAAACAGAAAACAGCCCAGACCATCGCGACTTTAATTTCCCTGGAAATAAATGTAAATGAGAGTTATATAAAGGAACTTGGTCGCCGAGCTAAAAGGTTTTTGGGTGCCTTAAGTGTTCATCATGAAAACGTTTCGTCTGCTCTTTATAAAATTTGTTGTTGTTGTAAGCATAAGAGCGCCACTTATTGACTTCGTTAAGTTGAAATTTTCAAAGGTCGCCGACAGAGTGGGGATCGAAATTTAAAAACCTTAAGGCCCAAAAAACGCAGTGTTCGAGTTTTACGGGTAAATGGCATGATTTTCCACAAACCAACCGATATGGCGTACATCCGAGGGCAGTTTTGTAAGTTGTTTGGTAGGCCCATAAAGAATTGTCTAATTTGGATGACCAGTCTTTTCTAGATGTTTAAACAGTCTTTTCTAAAAAAAATTTAATTTCTCTGTTCACTACTTCGACTTGTCCATTAGTTTGGGGGTGGTAGGAAGTTGAAAGCTTATGTATAACGCAGTATTTAGTAAGGATTTTAGAAAACTGAGCGTTACAAAAATGAGAACCCCTTTTAATAACGATGGCGCGCGGCGTACCGAATTGAGAAAATAATTTTTTTTAAAACGTAACTATGAATCGGGCATCGTTAGTAGGAAGAGCTTGGGCTTCAGCCCATCGAGAAACATAATCGACGACCACTAAAATATATTTATTCCCGAAGCTAAAAGGAAGGGGGCCGACAAAATCAATTCCCATAGGTCGAAGGCTTCACACTCAAGGAAATAATTTTGCGACATTTCATTTTTATTGGAAATATTGCCCGACCGTTGCCAACTATCACACCTGCTCGCAATGGCCTACGGGTCTTTAAACAGGCTAGGCCAATAAAAACCCGCGCTTAGCACTTTGTGAGTAGTGCCCACCTATCAGTCCTTCATGCAAATGTTTAATAATATCTAAAACTTTTTCATAAGAAACACATCTCCTTATCACCTGGTCCGTACAGACTATGAAAAGTTGCGGGTCCTCCCAAAAATAGTTCTTCAACTCAGAAAAGAATTTCTTCTTTTGTTAAAAGGAGAACTGTTTTGGGAGCACACGATCCACTAAATAGTTGGCGATGTGTGCGAACCAAGGAGAAGTAGATGTGCTAATTGAAAACCGCTTGTCGTCAAAGAAGAAATTGTTAAAAGATTTTTCATCTTATTTTTCTATAAAAGGATTGTCTAATTGGGAGAGATGGTCGCCGACCTTGTACTCTTCTCCTTCCTCATGACAGATCTCTAAGTCAAACTCCTTGAGGAGTAAGACCCAGCGAATCAAGCGCGACTTGGCATCCGATTTAGAAAGATGATATTTGAGGGCCGAGTGGTTCGTAAAAACAATAATTTTTGAAAGTGTAATATAAGGGAGGAATTTATCAAAAGCGAATACTACAGCATGGAACTCCTTCTCGGTCATGGTGTAATTTTCCTGGGCAGATGTAATTGTTTTACATGCGTAATAGATGGGGTTGAAGTTTTTAGATATGTGTTGACCTAATACGGCTCCCACCGGGAAACTACTCGCATCGCACATGATTTCAAATGGAAGGTCCCACACTGGAGCTATAATAATCGGGGCATTAATTAATTTTTCTTTTATTAAATTAAAAGCAGCTAGACAAAGGACATCAAAAATAAATGGGGCGTCTTTTTCTAATAGATCGGTAAGGGGCTTGGTGATCTTGGAGAAGTCCTTTATGAAGCGGCGGCAGCAACCAGCGTGACCTAGGAAACTTCTTATAGCTTTTTTGTTCATAGGCGGTGGAAACTTCTCGATTACTATCTTAGCAATATCTACCTCAATTCCTCTCGCAAGAATTTTATGACCCAAAACTAACCCTTCCCTCACCATAAAATGGCAATTTTCCCAATTTAGGGCAAGGTTAGTTTCTTCGCATTGTTCTAAGACTTTTTCAAGGTTTTCTAAACAACTATCAAAAGCATCACCAAACACGGAGAAATCATCCATGAATACCTCCGTAATGTTTTCTACGTCCTTATCAAAGATAGCGAGCATAAATCGCTGGAATGTAGTTGGCACATTGCACAATCCAAACGGTATTCTTCGGTATGCGAAGGTGCCGAAGGGACAAGTAAAAGTAGTTTTATCCTGGTCCTCGGTGGAGATGGGGATTTGAAAATACCCTGAGAGGCCATCGAGAAAACAATAAAAGCTATGGCCGGATAATCGTTCTAAAATATGATTGATGAACGGCAAGGGAAAGTGATCCTTGTGGGTGGCTTCATTTAACTTACGATAATCTATACACATTCGCCATCTTGTCACCGTCCGTGTCGGGATTAATTAATTATTCTCATTAATAACAACTGTTATCCCTCCCTTCTTCGTCACAACCTGGACTGGGCTAACCCACTTACTATCAGATATATGATAGATAATTCTTGCGTCTAAGAGTTTCATAACCTCACCCTTAACTACTTCTTATATGTTTGGTTTTATACGGCGCTGAGCTTGTATGGAGTTACGCAATTATTTTCTTATTAAGATTTTGTGAGTGCAGAAAGATGGGCTTATGCCCTTGATATCAGAAATTTGCCAGGAAATAGCTCGGCGAGGTTAACGTAAAACTAAAAAAAGTTTATCAATTTACGCATCCGTGAGGTAGGCCGAAACTATTACTTGAAACGCGGAATATTTTTCTAAGAAGGCATACCTAAGATGTTCAGGAAGTTCTTTTAATTCTAGGGCAGGGGGTTCTTCATATGAGGTTTTAGAAATTCTTTCTTTTTCAAATACTATGTCTCCGTAGACCTTTTTTATTGGAATATTAAAAGGGGCAGGGCTAGTGGTTATGGCGGCATCTTGCAGCGATTCAATTGGAAGAGTAGATGTGGAACAAAAATCAGAAAATTATTTTTCAAATTTAGAGAGGCGATAGGAGGATTCTTAACTTAGGTGCATCGATTCAGTTGTAAGAGTAGAGGAGGTACAAAAATCAGAAATTTCTTTTTCAAATTTAGAGAGGCAATAGGAGGATTCTTCACTTAGGTTGTACAAAAAAACATGAGTCATCATTTTCTAGGATGTTCTTTATCGAGGGGGTGATAGAAAAAGTGACTTCATCGTCGCCTACTCAAAGGAAGAGCTTACCATTGCTTATGTTAATGATAGCTCGGGAGGTGGCAAGGAAGGGTCGACCAAGGATCAGGGGAACCTCGACGTCTTCTTTGATGTCTAATATGACGAAGTCCACCGGGAAGATGAATTTGTCGACTTTAACTAAGACATCCTCCACGATTCCTAACGGGTATTTGAAGGATTTATCGGCGAGCTAGATACTCATGCGTGTAAGGTTAAGGCTACCAATTCCCAACTTCTTAAACAACGAGAGGGGCATAAGGTTTATACTCGCACCTAAGTCGGTTAATGCGTTCTTGACAAAAAGATCACCAAACAAACACGGAATAGAAAAACTACCCGGGTCACAGATTTTCTTTGGTAAATCGTTTGTCAAGATAGCAGAGCACTCGGCATTTAGTGTGACATGCAACAAGTTCTCTAACTTCTTTTTGTTAGTAAGGAGGTCTTTAAGGTACTTAGCATACTTCGCCATCTTGGAGATCGCTTCGTGGAAGGGCAGATTAATGTGTATTTGCTTAAACATTTCTAAGAAGCGGGAGTACTAATAATCCTGATGTTATTTATTAAGTTCAGAAGGGTATGGCGGAGTTGAATTATTTTTTAAAATGGGTGGTGGAGTGAGATCTTTTTCTCAAATGGGGGTGATAACTTCTTAAGTAGAGGGTGGAATTTTTAAAACGGGGGCGAAGCTTTGATTTTTAAAAATAGGGGCGTAGCTTGCCTCGGGCTCTTCACTAACCCTACTGGAAACTTGCTTCCCACTGTGAAGAGTTATAGCCTTCCATTGCTCTCTCAGGTTGGGCTCAGTATTGGAAGGAAGAGACCTTGCGGGTTGCTCAGAAATTATTTTTGCGAGCTATCCTACTTGATTTTCTAGACTTTTGACACTTCCAATTAAGGTTCTTATAATAGCGTCATTTGTGGTTATATATTTAGAAAGTAACTCCTCCAACCTTGGAGTTTTTGGATAGTTTTGAAGAGGTGGCAGCGGTGTAGAAAAATCGTTTTGTGGTGGAGGGCCCATTGTGTTCGAGGGATTACTCCACGAAAAATTCGGGTGATTTCTTAAAGCAGTATTATAACTATTTGGAAAAATAAAACTTGGCTCAGGAAAATTCGCAGCAGAAAAATTATTAAAAGCATTTCTAGACATATTATTAACATAATCTAATTGTTCGGGAGTAGGGGTTATAGATTCCCATACCTGAGGGGCGGAGGCAGCAGTCATCCAGGTAATTTTTCTACTTAATATTTCAACTTGCAGAGCGAGCTGGGAGATGTTGTCCACTTCAAAGATACCTGCATATTTGTTTGGGCGGGACCTAGGAAAATTCTACGTAAAAGTATACATGGCCATGTCCTCAAAAAGCTAGAGAACTTCTTCCAGGGTCTTATGGTTTAAAGTACCGCGAGAAGCTGCGTCTATCATTTTCTTGGTATTTTGATTTAGCCCGTTATAAAACGTCTGCACTTGTAACCATACAGGCAGCGCGTGATGTAGGCATCGTCTTAATAATTCTATAAATCTTTCCCAAGTTTCATATAAGGTTTTAGAGTCTATTTGTCCAAAAGCAGAAATATCGTTCATAAGTTTTGCAGTTTTAGCTAGCGGAAAATACTTCGCCAAAAATTTTCTAGTTAATTGATCCCAGGTTGTGATGTTCTTTTTAGGTAGTGTTCAGCCACTGCTTAGCCTTAGTTTTAAGAGAAAAAGGAAATAATCTTAGCCTAATAGCATCATTTGTAACACCATTTATCTTGAAGGTGTCACAAATCTCAAGAAAGCTTGTTTTATGTGCGTTCAGATCTTCATCTTGAAGTCCATCATACTTCACATACTGCTGCACCATTTGAGTTATGCTAGGCTTTAGTTCGAAGTTATTATTAGCTATAACAGGGTGCACTATACTAGATTATGTTCCGTCTAGATTCGGTCATGCATAATAGGACATAGGTCTATGCACGACCTCCTCCGCGTGGGGTTCTTCCATTCTTAATGTATAAAGTGACTCGGAGTCCTCAATCGGTACTTGGAGAGTAAGGCCTTGAAATCGCGATCTTCTCCGAAGAGTACGGTCAATTTCGTGGTCCAAGTCCAAAATAACAGATGGACTCCCGCGGGTCATGCACTAAAAGAAGTGAAGAGAAGAAAATGAAATAAAAAAAATAGAAAAAAGAAAAGAGAAACTAAATTTTTTTTTGAAATAGATTTTTTTAATAGCTTAACTCCCGAACTTCCCAAGGGCTACCCAATGAAGGGTTCGCAAGGTACTTGACAAGATAGTGTAACTTAAAGCCCTTTGCCCTTTTCGAGAGAATTACGTGCCGTAGAAAAATTGTGAAGTGAGATTCTTTTAAGAGCGATAATAAAATTTTCGGATTTTAAAATTTTTTTAGAAGGAGGATGAGAAAGAGAAATGATAAAAGTAATAGGTTCGTGTTTTCGATATATCAACGAAAGTTTCTCCCTGGCAACGGCGCCAAAAACTTTGTGATCGCCTTCCGCTTAATAAAAGAGAGACGGACTAGCAATCCAATTAGGCAAGTATACCTATCGAACTGTAGCTAGGGGACACAAGTGTCGTATTGAAATCCGGGAACCGTTGAGTACACTTACTCACACGAAGACTATTATTTTATCGACGGAAAATCTTTAGGGATAAAGAGAAAAGTAAACGCGCTAAATGAAAGGAAAATTTGCATATAAAGAGACTAATTGCAGTTATGTAGAAAGCATAAAAGAAGTGATTACGATAAAGGTTTAGAATGATGAAATGGAAATGCACTCGATCGAGAATACCAACGGCTAAAGTCGATTAAAAACACGATAAAAAACCTAAACTTAATAGGGTGAAAGGTCCTTGACCGTGGAGGTTCCTAAAGCTTGAACACGCTTCTCTCGAAATCGTGCCCAACTGAATTTAGGAAGGTCCGACCGACTCTCGTCTAAATCAGAGGCTTTACGCGGTGAACCCCAGTATTGTATTTTACTCCAATCCAGGAGATTTGTATGTCTGTCTCTCTCGAGGGGTGCGTTTGTCACAACCCACATTTTCTCCGAATTAAAGAATTATAAGAGAATGAGAAAAGACGCGTCATGATGCCACGTCAAGAAGGGGATAACTGCTGACGCTCAGGCAAAACAATCTACTATACTTATTAAAGAAATTCATGAGTTTAATGATTTGAAAATCAGTTATATTTAGAGGTCGTATCCCTCAGCTCGGTGGATCACCTAGTCCAGAGTTAAAAACTATACTTAAGCGCTGCGGGAAAATACTTTATTCAGGTTTGACATCCTAAGAAGTGCATAAGAGCCCTAAGAGGACCACTTATGTTATGCAAGACTCTACATTTAATTTATATTATATATAGGAAAACGAACTTTATACGCTGCTTGGAAAATAGTGATTTACTTTTATAAATCATGCTGATCATGCAATAAATTTACAATATTAGTTGTAGTTTCAAAATAACTAGCAACCTAGCATAAATCCTCCCAGAGCAAGTAGACTATCTCCAGAAAATGGTAGCAGCAAAAGTAATATATCTAGTACAAAGGTAAAAACTGCCAGTGGGCGCCAACAACCTGACACGAACCCACTGACAAATATGTATGTCTGTAAGAAAAGTACAGAAAAACTACCTCACTAACAAGCAACAGAACCTCCAAGGTGAAAAAGACCACCAGCAACACCACCGCAACCTAGCCACCAAACTGTCTACTGCTCAAAACCTAAGGCTTTCAAAAGAAGAAAGAATACCTCAGCAAGCAAAACAAGAAAGAACTGCATGAAATTGTCAACCAGGGGGAGGGGGTAAGTGAAAGAGAAAAACATACAGCAGTAAAAGTCACAACTGCCCCAAGGCAAGACAACAAGGATTGCACTACTTGCGAGGAAATAACATCAACCCTGCCCAGAAACTACATCCTGCAGGGTCTACTAGGCTTCCAAGAGCCCAAAATGCTGCAATCTACAAAGGAAGAAACACCTAACACCCTAAGCTGTGGGAGATGGTAGTAGCAAAAACAAATAACATGGATCCGGGTTGGAGGCAAACTCAGTCTCCCAACCTCCATTTCCAAGCCAACAAGCTCAAGGGTCTATATGTGAAAGAACAAGGGACCTTCCACCCCCTTGCCCAACCCGTGCCTGGAGCAAGATAGAAGAATAAGGGTGGCCTTGGCTAAATTACACAACACCTCCCCCATGAAGAGCTTCAAACCACCACTACTAACCACGAACCACAATTCGGCCTTAAAGAAAGAAAAACATGGCCGACAAATAAACTACAAATATAATCAAGGAATTCACTCGGGAACGAAAATCGAGGTAAGGGAAACAGTGTTGAAATCACTCAACACAGCTTGGCGTCGAGTGGGACCCACTCAACGCATAACCAGACCTTGGCGTTGAGTGAGTTAGCCTCACTCAACGCCAGAACAGCCATGGCATTGAGTGACAATCACTCACTCAATGCCCTCCGTAAGAATAGCTCTTGCATTGAGTGAGCTCTCCTCACTCAACGCCAAAACAGCCATGGCGTTGAGTGAGGTCCACTCCCTCAACGCCTTCACCAAAAGAGGCAGTGGCGTTGAGTGAGCTAACCTCACTCAACGCCAAAACAGCTATGGCGTTGAGTGAGGTCCACTCCCTCAACGCCTTTAGCAAAACCACAAAACCCAACAGTGGCGTTGAGTGAGTCCACCTCCCTCAACGCCAAAATAGCTTTGGCATTGAGTGAGGTCAACTCACTCTACGCCAAAGTTCATTCCCGCAGGACAACCCTAAACCATCGCCAACAAGAGGAGGTCGGTGGGAATGCCGACTGATTCTCGCCGAATCGGCCGGAATGCAGGATGATTCTCGCCGATCGGCGGGAATCCAGAATGATTCTCGCCGAATCGGCGGGAATCAAGGATGATTCTCGCCGATCGGTGGGAATCACTGACATTACACGTCAAAATCGGCGGGAATCACTTGGTTATTCCCTTCGATTTTGACTTAGACGAAAATTCTCACTCAATCACCCCACCACTCAGCCGCAAAGAACAAACCAAACTATGGCTTTGAGTGTCTCCACCACACTCAACGCCAAGTTTGGGCAACTTTTGGCTTTGAGTGTGTGCACCACACTCAACACCAAAACCCGAGAGTCTACCAAGACTGGTTCTAACCAGAGCCGTATCACAACAAACTTCCTCACTCTCTCTCTCTCGGCTCCACCCGCCAAAGCACCCAACTAGAACTACAAATCTTGAGTCTAAATAATGAACACAACTAGCAAGTTGAGCAAAGAGCACAATGAGGGGGATCATAGGAGAATCTAAGCCCTAAATTTAGCAAGATAAAGGAGAACATGCTTGGTTTCTACCCTAATGCTAACCGGGAAATATTCCAGAATTCAAAAGAACAACAATGGCAAGGGCAATAATACCACTTGCCTTGATTTCCGACAAAGCTTGGTCGGCTTTCCCTCCTCTTCGTTCTGTACTAGAAGGAGCAGCACCTAACAAGCAAACCCGCACTTTAATGGTGGAAAACCACAAGAAACCGAAAATCCAAGTCTCCTAAAACTCCACGAAAAACAAACCTCTTACCGTCGAAACGTAGAACTGAGCGAGAGCAAGACAAAACCTCTTTCGAAATCGAAATCCGTCCACAAACACTCCCGGAATCACCGTCCGAAAGCTACGGCTAACCGTCGTTCCGCCTCTATTTTCCGCGAACAGGAGCAGACGGTTTTCTATCTTGGGAAGAAGGAGGAGAGTGGCCCGCCAACTTCTAATTAAGGCTTTAAATAAGTCTTAACATGCCTAATCAGCCTAACCGCAGCCTAAAAAAATGCCGATTCACTCAGCTAAAATCAAATTTCTAATTTGATTTTACTAATAGCACACCCAAAACAACGTGAAAATCGAACTACCTCGGAATTCGACGAAATTCGCATCGTAGTTAAATAACCACGCTACGAACACAACGGCGAAGTCGAAATTAACTTTTGATGAACAGAACTCGAGTTATACCCACCTAAAGCCAAAACACAAGCATCCCCCAAGAGGCCACACCGGGTCACCCAAAACGACTCGGCTTGCTTGGGAGACCTTGACCATAGGCTACAAAATAGGCCACTCAATTTTAAGGAGCTAAACCACACTCGACAAATGGCACGAGCCACAAAATCGCGTCACCATAATGCAAAACTAGTTATAGCGTACAAGTCTCTTTACTCTTGAATGCTCACTTCAAAATATCGGCCTCTCAGCTATCCAAGAATGAAAGCTAAGATGGAAAATATATATCGACGATATATCTCCAAGCAAAGGTTAATCAAGACTAATCCAAGGTCTAACACCTTTAAAAAAAGGTATATTCAAAGCATCATAGCTTAATCACTCGAACCTCGAATCATCAAAATCAAGTACAATGAGGATTATTCAATCATAGTGAAGTGGAGGAGCGGGGATGAGTAGTAAAACATAATAACACAAAGTAAACAAGGAGCACTTATATTAATGAAGAAAGAGAACTACACTTGAATTGAAAGATAACAATTGCATGGAAATTAAAATCCTATTCTAGCCCTATCATTAGCACCTAGAGCAATGATGAGTTGTAAATATATCAAATTTTTCTATGTTTTTATATATTATTTTAGATTATTTTTGACTTTTTAAATTAGTTTTATTCAAAAAATTGTTTATTTTTGTAAATATTATTTCTAACTTAGGTTTATTTTTGTTCTAGAAAAAATTCCAGAAAAAGTCAAAAAAGTTGACTGACACGCCCGTGTCACATGACTGACATGCACGTATCACTCCCTCAATGATCATCGACTCTAGGTTGCCAGCTCAACGATCGGCCCTCATCAAACTGAGCTCGACACGCCTCTAGACACGCCCGTGTCAAAATGTGACACTGGCGTGACTTCACCACCTGGCCCGACGTGACGCGCGTGACTTTGCGACCGGACCATGCCCAGATCGACCTCCCCGACACGCCCAAGTCATGCCCGTGACTAACACATGTCACGCCCGTGACCTAGGGCGTGACCGCCACGTTTTCAGCCGAAGTCAAATTTCTAGTCAAATCACCCGATCAACTCATGTACAGTAGCGACACGCCCCCCTGTCACGCCCTAGTCACGGGCGTGACCAACCCGAAATTTTGCCTATAAATAAGAGCTTTCAGAAAATTTTAAGGGTCCACTATTTGACCATTTTGCTTAGGGGAGGTGCTGCCCGAATGACTTCTATGCTTATGTAAGGAGAATTTCTCCCTCTCTCTCTTAGTTTGTGTTAGCTTTCTTGCTTTAGCTTTTCATTGTAATAGCTTTTTCAATTAATAAAAAGTTAGTTGTTTTTCCTCTCTTTACATAGTATCAAATTTCATTTGAATGCGCCTACCCAAAGTGATTTTTCGTTCCCTTTTTTGTGCTTTACTTTTCATTTCTTTTATTTTAAAGCTTTCATAATCTCGCTTAGTTTAGGATTTTATCGGCATTTCTAGCTGTTGTGTCGTCCGTTTAATTTTTGTTTTCAGCACTTTTTAGCTTTAGCTTTTTCTTCTTTATTATTTTCATTCATATAGGTTTTATAAAAACTCCCCTAAAAGTGTTCGTTTTTATTTTATTTAACTTAGACTCTTTAGGATTGTAAACTATTTCGTCTTTTTTTAATTTTATTTTCACTTTTTAGGAGCTTTTAAAAAAACTTAAGGATGAAAAAGTCATTGTTATAATTTTTCATCAACTTCATTTTAGCTTTTTAATTTCAAAACTTTTTAGTCCCTTTAATTTTATTTCATCTTTATATGCATTTTTACCGCATTCTAGCGGTCGAAATGCAGTTGTTTTAATTTTTCGAGCACTTCACTTTTGCATTTATTTGCAAAACTTTTCGCTCCGGTTAATTTTTATTTTCACTTTTTATGCATTTCTACCACATTCTAGCGGGAGAAATGTAGTTGTTTTAATTTTTCAGCAACATTGTTATTCTTATTTTTGCAAGTGTGCGTGAGTATATGAGTTAGATTTTATTGCTTTATTTCAATTTCTATAGAGTGTGTGTGTATGCATTTATTTCTGCCTACTCGTTTAGAGTTAAATGGCACTCTGCTTTCATTTTTCGCCCACTCGTTTGAGTGGGACTTTTATTTTATTGCTTACATTTTCTTTCTACTCACTTGAGTAGGAAAACTTTTTGCGTGTGTGTGTGTTTTCATTTATGTAGAGTGTGTGCGTGTATGAGATAAATTTACTCTCGCCCACTCAATTGAGTCGGGACTCGCAATTTTATCGCTTTGATTTTATCGCTTTCATTTTATCGCTTTCGCAATTATGTAGAGTGCGTGCATGTAGGAGATAATTTTTATGCTTTGTTTATCGCTTTCTTCAATTAAGTAGAGTGTGTGCGTGTGTGCATTTATTTCTGCCTACTCGTTAAGAGTTAAATGGCGTGCTTTCATTTCCCGCCTACTCAGTTTTGAGTAGGACTTGCTTTATTTAATTTCTTTATGGGTTTGAAGTGTGCGTGAGTGCCTGCATCAATTAGCTTTCAATTTTATCTAAACGCCCTTTTTTATGTTTTCTCTTATAATTGTTCAGAACTTAAATTTACACTCACGCTTCAGCTAAAAACATAGCCGTCCCCATACCGATGAGTGGCTAATCTCTATTAGCCTTCGGCATCGAAGAGCATTGGGACAAATAAAATGATTTGAAATAATTAAAGAACTTTATTTTTATTTTAATTTAAGGACTTATAGTTTGCCCCGGGTTAACGACGCATAGGACCACATAATCGATTTATGGGCTCTATTTCCGTTATCCATACGCAACGCCGAGAGGCCGCACGTATGGACCGATCCCCCTTGGGTAAAGAGAACTGCGTACGCCCCCTCGAAAGAGGAGAAACGTAGTTCTGCCGGATTGGGTTCCCCACCCAATAGCGAGGTTCTTAGCGTAATGCGGGCGTTAAGGGGAATCCTTCGTCGGACTAACGTTCGGTCGAATAGCCTTAGCGACCAAGTGAGCGATATCCCTAGACCAAGGTGAGCTCATGTCTATGGAACCTCCACGGCCAAGTGCCTTTTATTAATTTAAAAACTAAGTTCAATAATTGTTAAGAATTATTTTAGTCTTAATCTGATTCGATGCCGAGCGTTAACCCGTCATCGAACTAACTTAGTAAAATTCAGCTCTCTTTCTTTCCGTTTTAATTAAACTTAAAATCCCACCTTACTGATAGTAAGATAATAGTGTTCCTGGAAGAGTAGATATAATCAACGCGTCCCCGAGAATAATACGACCTCGGTATTTCTCCCGAATACCGAGTACTACTTGCGAAAGGTGCACTTGCCTCCTCTCGTTAGAAAACTCGATCATCTAACTTGGCCCGCAGAATCAGACCATTTCGAACCAACCACAGTCGGTCTCGGTTCAGCGACCATCAAGTTTTTGGCGCCGTTGCCGGGGAGCACAGTTGTTATATTGAATCTGGGACTCTATTAATTTTACTTTATTTTCAAATAAAAAAAAATTTTACAAAAAAAAAATCCTTCCCCCTTTCGTTGTTTTTTTAAGGGTGTATGAACCGTGGACAACCTTCGAGTTCTGAAAATCTTGAATTCGACCCTGAGATCGACCGCTCTCTTGCGCGTATCTGATCTCTACGTCGAATTCCCTTTTTAGACACCACAGAATCCACCGAAGAACCCTCTTTCTCTTCTATGGCCGACCCAAATAATGCCCAAGCGGTCGAGCGTACGATGTCTTACTACGCTCGACCCAACTTGGATGATACGGGGTCGAGTATTGTTCGGCCTGCTGTGGCGAACAATAATTTTGAAATTAAGTCAAGTGTTATACAAATGATCCAAAATGCCGTGCAATTCGACGGACAGCCTGATGAAGACCCGAATAATCACTTGTCTAATTTTTTGGAAATTTGCGATACTTTTAAGATTAATGGCGTCACTGATGACGCCATTCGTTTGCGCCTTTTTTCCCTTCTCCCTTAAGTCCAAAGCCAAGGAGTGGCTGGTCTCCCTCCCGCGGGGATCCATCACGACCTGGGCGGAGTTGGCGGAGAAATTCCTTACTAAATATTTTCCGCCCGCAAAAACTGCAAGATTGCGGGCGGACATTTCCTCTTTTATGCAAATCGACTCCGAGTCTCTTTATGAGACTTGGGAGCATTTTAAGGAATTTCTCCGCTGGTGCCCGCACCACGCGCTGCCAACGTGGTTGCAGGTACAAATTTTTTATAACGGACTGAACAGTCAGACGCGTCAAATGATTTACGCGGCTGTCGGGGGCACTCTGAATAATAAGAACCCCGAGGACGCCCAGGCCCTTTTCGAAGAGATGGCAATGAATGCCTATCAATGGAATGTCCCGCGTGCGCGCCATAAGCAGGCGGGCCTTTATGAAGTGGATGCCACTGCTCAGCTAGCCTTTCAAGTCGAAAGGATAACTAAGCAGGTGGTGGAGATGTCTGTTGCCTCCTCCACTCCGCCTTATTTTCTTCCCCCCTCTAACGTCTGCGTAGTCGACGAGTTCGTGGACTACATTGGAAATCCGGTGCGTCCCTCCTTTCAAAACAACCCTTATAGAAGCCACTATAATCCGGGTTGGAGGAACCACCCGAATTTCTCATGGAGTAACCCGAACAACGCGCAGCGCCCCCTCCCCCTCCTTTTGCGCCCACATTTCCTCCTCCCCCTCCTATGAAGCCATCCCGGTGGAGGAAAATTTTAATCGTTATGTCGCGTCCAACGAGTCCAATATCCGGAACATCACCGGATCGCTAAAAAATCTAGAAATCCAGGTTGGATAGCTGGCGCGACTTATGTCGGAACGCGCTCTAGGGGCACTGCCACGGAACACGGATCCCAATCCAAGGGAAACTGCCAACGCTATAACCCTCCGTAGCGGTAAGGAGGTGGGAACCAAAACGGATCGATCCTCAGGTACATATTTCATCTCCGACCCCTCTTCCCTCTTCTTCGATTACGCAACCCTTACCGATTTTTAACGACAAAACTATTTTAAACAAGGCGCTGCCCTACCCGCATAAGTTAGATAACGAGCGAGTGAACGTGCAATCTGAAAAATTTATTTTATTACTTAAACAAATTCATATTAATGTTCCTTTTTGCGAGGCTATCTCGCAAATGCCTAAATATGCGAAATTTTTAAAAGAACTACTTTCTAATAAATGCAAACTCGAGGATATTTCGCATATATCTCTCAACGCTGTCTGCTCGGCGGCTCTTACTAGTAAATTGCCCTCAAAACAAAACGACTCGGGACGGTTTTCTATCCCGTGCCTTTTTGGCAATGTATTAGTAAAATATGCCTTAGCGGACTTAGGCCCGAACATTAATTTGATGTCGTTCTCGCTCTTCCCGCGTTTAGGTTTGGGTACTCCTGTTCCTACCAATATGCGCATCCAACTAGCGGATCGCTCGGTTAGGTTCCCCATCGGGGTTGTTGACGATGTACTTGTCCGAGTAGACAAGTTCACCTTCCCGGTGGACTTCGTCATCTTGGACATCGAGGAAGACGCCGAGGTACCAATAATACTTGGTCGCCCTTTCCTCGCAACCTCACGTGCGTTAATCGATGTAAGTAATGGTCAGCTTCTCCTTTGGGTAGGAGACGACCAAGTTACTTTTTCTATTAACTCCTCAATGGAAGACTCGTCGCCGAGCGACGATTTCTGCTACTCTTTAGATTCTTTTTATGGAGATTGTTCTTCTCCGGTTTTTGAGTCCGAGTTGTTTAAACTAAAATATTTTTTCGCTCGAAAATTTTTATTGCGATGAGGACGTGTCTACGAATATGCCTTTTGAACCAATTGGTTCAAAAGACATTAGCACTAAAACCTCACTAGAAGAACTGCCCACCCTAGATCTCAAACCATTACCCGAATCCCTCAAATACGCCTTTTTGGGGAAAAATGATACACTCTTGGTAATCATTTCTTCGCATTTAAGCGATTCGGAGACCTCCGATTTATTGGAGGTTTTGCTTAAACATCGCCACGCAATTGCGTGGCAAATTTCTGACCTTAAGGGGATTAACCCTTCTTTTTGCACTCACAAAATTTTCCTAAACGATAATTGCCGCAAAACCATTCAGCCGCAGCGACGTCTTAACCCAAACATGAAAGACATCGTGAAAACTTAGATAATCAAATTATTAGATGCGGGGATTATCTATCCCATTTCTGATAGTGCATCGGTTAGTCCCATTCATGTCGTGCCCAAGAAGGGCGGTCAAACTGTAGTGGCGAATGAGCACAACGAGCTCGTCCCAACTCGTATTGTTACGGGTTAGCGTGTGTGCATCGATTATCGTAAACTTAATGATGCCACCCGCAAGGACCATTTCCCACTACCGTTCCTTGACCAGATTCTCGAGCATCTTTCCGGTCATCCATTTTATGGTTTTCCTGACGGTTTATCGGGGTTTTTCAAAATCCCCATTTCACCCGAAGACCAAGAGAAAACAAATTTTACTTTCCCCTTTGGCACCTTCGCCTACCGAAGGATGCCATTTGGCCTCTGCAATGCGCCAGCTACATTCCAAAGATGTATGCTGGCAATCTTTGGCGAGCTAGTAGAAGATATTATGGAAGTATTTATGGATGACTTTTCTGTATTTGGATGCTCATTCCCGGATTGTCTTCGAAATCTCGATCGTGTCCTCCAGCGATGCGAGGACACGCATCTTGTTTTAAATCGGGAAAAGTGTAACTTTATGGTTCGAGGAGGTTTGGTCCTCGGCCATAAGATTTCGATTAAGGGGATAGAGGTCGATAAGGCCAAAGTAGAAGTAATAGAAAAACTTCCTCAACCGACTAACATAAAATCTATTAGGAGTTTCTTAGGCCACGCAGGCTTTTACAGGCGCTTCATTCAAGATTTTTCAAAAATAACAAAGCCGCTTACTCACCTCTTGGAAAAGGAATCACCTTTTGTCTTTAGTAGTGATTGCGAGTCTGCTTTTAATTTTATAAAACAAAAACTTCTCAATTCTCCAATTCTAGTGGCCCCTAATTGGTCCCTTCCGTTCGAAATCATGTCCGACGCTAGTGATATTGCCTTAGGCGCCGTTCTTGGCCAACACGTAGAAAAACATTTTCATCTTATTTATTACGCTAGCAAGACGCTCACTTCCGCACAAGTGAATTACACGACGACGGAAAAGGAACTCTTAGCCGTCGTTTTCGCTTTCGATAAGTTTCGCTCGTACCTTACGCTATCTAAAGTTATCGTTTTTACCGATCACTCCGCCCTTAAATATCTATTAGCTAAAACTGACACGAAACCCCGCCTTCTTCGATTGATTCTCCTCCTTCAAGAATTTGACTTGGAGATCCGGGAAAATAAGGGCGCGGAAAATCTAGCGGCAGACCACCTCTCCCGTTTAGAAAATCCGGGTGCGGAAGCGCTCGTCGAATCTGAAATAAACGACAGATTCCCCGAGGAACGCCTTCTCGCCATTCATTCTTCTTCGTCATCTTCGCCTTGGTTCACAGATTTTGCAAACTACTTAGTCGCGCGGGTACTTCCAAAAGATTTTTCAAGTCATCAAAAGAAGAAATTCTTTTCCGACTTGAAAAATTACTTTTGGGAGGACCCGTTTCTTTTTCGTATCTGCGCGGACCAAGAGGTTCGAAGATGCGTCGCGGGAGTGGAGTGCACACAAATATTGAGGCACTGCCACGAGGGTCCAGCCGGGGGGGCACTATCAAGCCAACTGGATCGCTAGGAAGGCGCTAGAAGCGGGCTACTTTTGGCCCACTCTCTTCAAAGACGCGCACAATTTTGTGCACGCATGCGATAGCTGTCAGCGGTCGGGTAACATCTCACATCGAGACGAGATGCCCCAGAACATGTTTTTAGAATGCGAAGTCTTCGATTTATGGGGCATAGATTTTGTTGGCCCCCTACCTCCTTCTTATAAAAATTCATATATTTTAGTGGCGGTCGACTACGTATCACGGTGGGCGGAAGCGCAAGCTCTCCCCACCAATGATGCGCGAGTCGTCATTACATTTCTAAAAAAATTATTTTCTCGCTTCGGCACACCTCGCGCAATTATTAGTGATAGGGGAACGCATTTCTGTAATGCTCTAATGGCTAAGACGTTTGCTAAATACGGAGTCACGCACAAGCTTGCCACCCCCTACCACCAGCAAACAAGTGGCCAAGTTTAGGTAGTAAATCGAGAGATTAAGTGAATATTAGAAAAAAACCGTTTCACTTAATAGGAAAGATTGGTCCGCTAAGCTCGACGACGCGTTATGGGCGTATCGTGCGGCGTACAAAACCGCTACCGGTTGTACCCCGTTTCGATTAGTCTATGGCAAAGCGTGCCATTTACCCGTAGAACTAGAACATCGCACACTTTGGGCATTAAAACTCTTAAACCTCGACTCTAACTTAGCCGCTCAGAATAGAAAACTGCAACTAAACGAGCTCGATGAATGGCGTGCGAATGCTTACGAGAGCAATAAGTTCTATAAGGAGCGTTCTAAGTTCTATCACGATCGAAAAATTAAAACCCCCAAAAAATTTTCTCCGGGCGATCTAGTCCTTCTTTACAATTCACGTCTTAGGCTTTTCCCGGGTAAGCTAAAATCGCGATGGTTCGGCCCCTTCAAGGTTGAAGTGGTTTGGCCATATAGGACCATACTCATCTCCCACCCCGAAAAAGGCACTTTTAAGGTGAACGGTAATCGGTTAAAGTCTTATATAGCGGGCGACCCTGTGATCAGTAGGAGAGAAACCATAACTCTTCTCCATATATAAACACGTCAATATAGTCAAGCTACGCGACTATAAACAAAGCGCTCCTGGGAGGCACCCCACGTCTATCTTTTTCGCTCTTTATTTATCATGTCTTCTATTTTTCTAATATTGCAGGGTTTCTAATGGGCTTCCCCGAGCGAGGATCGGGGACGTTTTCTGCCCCCCTCTTTTTCTTTTTTTGTACATATACCTGCTGTCTTGTTCCTCATGCTTAGCATACAACATTGGGGACAATGTTGGATCTAAGTATGGGGGTGTTTTCGTATTTTCGTACTTTCTTTTTCACTTACAAAAACAAAATAAAAAAAAAATTAAAACAAAACTTAAAAAATAAAAATATATATATGTAACACAAAAATCAAAAAAAAAATTAATTAAAAATTTTGAAGTTTTATTTTTGAAACTTTGACTTATTTTTAACTTTGTCCGCGAGATCCGGCTCATCGAGCCATCCACATAACGAGTCATCTCGCGGCTACCTAGTTTTTATTTTTGTAAATATTATTTTTGTAAGTATTTTTGTAAATATTTTTTGTAAGTATTTTTGTAAGTATTTTTTTATTTCTTTCTCTTTCCCCTCTCCCTTTTTCTCTCTCATCCTTGTAAGTAACTTTTCTTTCCCCTCTCCCTCTTTCTTTCCCCTCTCCCAAACTTTTCTTCCCAAACTTTTCTTAAAAATACAAAAAAAATTTGCCAAAACTTAAAAATACAAAAAAAATCGCAAAACTCAAAAATACAAAAAAATTTATTTTCATTTTCTTTTCTTTAGTATGTATATATTATAGAAATAAATACAAAAATATAAAATATAAAAAAAAGAAGAAAAAAAAGATAATAACTTCACAAATTCAAAAAATTATATAAGTTATGAAACAAATAAATCAAACATCTCATTCTTAAGTTTCTTGCTATCCAAAAATTTAGTTTTGAGTTTATTTATATGAGAATTTTATCAATTCTTTGTTCACTATTCGTTTGTTAATTATAGATTCAAAAATTTAAATAGCTGGGGTTAAGTTTTAAAGAATTTATTATGCTTTGTAAGAAGATAGGGAACTCGTTTTTTGACACTACTTCTAATTTTTCATTGATAGGACCACCTGTATCATGTTAGAAAACAACGACTATAGAATTCAATTATGCTTACTCTTAGCTTTCTAGAAATTAGGAACGTATAGTTTATAAAGGTTGCTCTCAAAAGATTTTCTTTAAAATTCTAGTTTTCTTTTTTTCCCAATACTTATCATGACCTACTTGGCATGGTAAATAAATTTTACCCCTAAAAGATCTTATGTCAATGGGAATAAGATTTCATTCCGTAAATATAGGCACCCAATATTTAAAAGATTATATACGGAGTAAGAGGATAAAATTCATTACTCCTGTTCATATACATTGGGTTTAGTTTTATGAAGTTGAAAAATTATAAGTGAGGAAAATAAGATTTCATTTTCCTAATCATCCAAAAAATTGGAGGTTCGAGAAAAAATCACCTCGCCTCAAAATTCAAAACCCTCTTCATAAACCATACAACCCCCTTTGCCAATTTCATGATTCTAGAATTAATTTTAAATTTTTTTTTTTGAGAGCATAATTTATAAATTGCATTATTTCCTATAAAACTCGTATAAGCTAAGGTTCGTATAACTCCAAGCTATTTTTGTTAACCTAACACGTACGATTACTGCTTTCTATTTGATTACATCAAGAAGTCCTTTTGGTCAAAACTTTTTCTCTATTTTAAATCATCTTCATAATTTTAGGACTTAACTCTTATACCCCGTATGTTTATTTCGATCTTTCATTTAATTAATTAAGCGGTAGCAAAACTTAGAATTTTTCTTATTCCTTATAAGTTCACCTCAAACTTTTGCTCTGGAATAGCAAAAGCTTAAGTATGGGGGTATTTGATGAGTTGGAAATATATCAAATTTTTCTATGTTTTTATATATTGTTTTAGTTTATTTTGCCTTTTTAAATTAGTTTTATTCAATAAATTGCTTATTTTTGTAAATATTATTTCTAACTTAGGTTTATTTTTTTCCAGAAAAAATTCCAGAAAAAGTCAAAAAAGTTCACTGACACGCCCGTGTCACTCCCTCAATGATCGTCGACTCCAGGTTGCTAGCTCAACGATCGGCCCTCATCAAACCGAGCTCGACACGCCTCTAGACACGCCCGTGTCAAAATTGACACGGGCGTGACTTCACCACCTGGCCCGACGTGACGCGCGCGACTTTGCGACCGGACCGCGCCCAGATCGACCTCCCCGACACGCCCCAGTCATGCCCGTGACTGACACATGTCACGCCCGTGACCTAGGGCGTGACCGCCACGTTTTCAGCCGAAGTCAACTTTCCAGTCAAATCACCCAATCAACTCATGTACAGTAGCGACACGCCACCCTGTCACGCCCTAGTCACAGGCGTGACAAACCCGAAATTTTGCATATAAATAAGGGCTTTCAGAAAATTTTAAGGGTCCACTTTTTGACCATTTTGCTTACGGGAGGTGCTACCCGAATGACTTCTATGCTTATGTAAGGAGAATTTCTCCCTCCCTCTCTTAGTTTTTGTTAGCTTTCTTGCTTTAGCTTTTCATTGTAATAGCTTTTAAATTAATAAAAAGTTAGTTGTTTTTCCTCTCTTTACATAGTATCAAATTTCATTTGAATGCGCCTACCCAAAGTGATTTTTCGTTCCCTTTTTTGTGCTTTACTTTTCAGGTCTTTTATTTTAAAGCTTTCATAATCTCGCTTAGTTTAGGATTTTATCGGCATTTCTAGCCGTTGTGCAGTCCGTTTAATTTTTGTTTTCATCACTTTTTAGCTTTGGCTTTTTCTTCTTTATCATTTTCATTCATATAGGTTTTATAAAAACTCCCCTAAAAGTGTTCGTTTTTATTTTCTTTAACTTAGACTCTTTAGGATTGTGAACTTTTTCGTATTTTTTTAATTTTATTTTCACTTTTTAGGAGCTTTTAAAAAAACTTAAGGATGAAAAAGTCGTTGTTATAATTTTTCGTCAACTTCATTTTAGCTTTTTAATTTCAAAACTTTTTAGTCCCTTTAATTTTATTTCATCTTTTTATGCATTTCTACCGCATTCTAGCGGTAGAAATGCAGTTGTTTTAATTTTTCGAGCACTTCACTTTTGCGTTTATTTGCAAAACTTTTCGCTCCGATTAATTTTTATTTTCACTTTTTATACATTTCTATCGCATTCTAGTGGTAAAAATGCAGTTGTTTTAATTTTCCAGCAACTTTGTTTTTCTTATTTCTGTAAGTGTGCGTGCGTATATGAGTTATATTTTATTGCTTTATTTCAATTTCTGTAGAGTGTGTATGTATGCATTTATTTCCGCCTACTCGTTAAGAGTTAAATGACGCTCTGCTTTCATTTTCCGCCCACTCGTTTGAGTGGGACTTGTATTTTATTGCTTACATTTTCTTTCTACTCACTTGAGTAGGAAAACTTTGTGCGTTTTTGTGTGTTTTCATTTATGTAGAGTGTGTGCGTGTATGAGATAAATTTACTCCCGCCCACTCAATTGAGCCGGGACTCGCAATATTATCGCTTTGATTTTATCGCTTTGATTTTATCGCTTTCGCAATTATGTAGAGTGTGTGCGTGTAGGAGATAATTTTTATGCTTTGTTTATCGCTTTCTTCAATTAAGTAGAGTGTGTGCATGTGTGCATTTATTTCTGCCTACTCGTTAAGAGTTAAATGGCGTGCTTTCATTTCCCGCCTACTCAGTTTTTAGTAGGACTTGCTTTATTTAATTTATGGGTTTGAAGTGTGCGTGAGTGCCTGCATCAATTAGCTTTCAATTTTATCTAAACGCCCTTTTTTATGTTTTCTCTTATAATTGTTCAGAACTTAAATTTACACTCACGCTTCACCTAAAAACATAAAGCCGTCCCCATACCGATGAGTGGCTAATCTTTATTAGCCTTCGGCATCGAAGAGCATTGGGACAAATAAAATGATTTGAAATAATTAAAGAACTTTATTTTTTTTTAATTTAAGGACTTCTTCTTTGCCCCGGGTTAACGACGCATAGGACCACATAATCGATTTGTGGGCTCTATTTCTGTTATCCATACGCAACGCCGAGAGGCGGCACGTATGGACCGATCCCCCTTGGGTAAGTAGAACTGCGTACGCCCCCTTGAAAGAGGAGAAACGTAGTTCTGTCGGATTGGGTTCCCCACCCAATAGCGGGGTTCTTAGCGTAATGCGGGCGTTAAGGGGAATCCTTTGTCAGACTAACGTTCGGTCGAATAGCCTTAGCGCCCAGGTGAGCGATATCCTTAGACCAAGGTGAGCTCATGTATATGGAACCTCTACGGCCAAGTGCCTTTTATTAATTTAAAAACTAAGTTCAATAATTGTTAAGAATTATTTTAGTCTTAATCCGATTCGATGCCGAGCGTTAACCCGTCATCAAACTAACTTAGTAAAATTCAGCTCTCTTTCTTTCCGTTTAAATTAAACTAAAAATCCCACCTTACTGATAGTAAGATAATAGTGTTCCTGGAAGAATAGATATAATCAACACGTCCCCGAGAATAATACGACCTCGGTATTTCTCCCGAATACCGAGTACTACTTGCGATAGGTGCACTTGCCTCCTCTCGTTAGAAAACTCGATCATCTAACGTGGCCCGCGGAATCAGACCATTTTCAACCAACCACAGTCGGTCTCGGTTCTGCGACCATCAAACAATTTCAAAGCTATTATAAAAGATTACACTATGCTTGGGATAAGAAAAATACAAAATAATAAAGAGAGAGAGAGAGAGAGAAGAAAGCATCAAAAAAACACTAAAAGACCATGGAACAAGAGGGCAGCACCTCTCCCTCTCAACCCAAACTTGTTCTGAAATGGAAGGGGGGCATTTGAATTTATATGAAAAATTCTCTGGTTGGTCACTCCCTAGGTCACGCCCGGGGAGGGCATGTCAGGGGGATTGACATGTACGGGGTTGACCTCGGGTTCTGGATTCTGGCAAGAAGGATGATTGCTTTTGTACGATGGCCGACACGCCCTGGGTCACGCCCATGTAGGTGGGCATGACACGTACGTCAAGTCTTATTCATTGGTCGGAAATCCGTCAGTCTTGGAAAAGGGGGCGAACACACCCTAGGTCACGCCCGTGATGGGGGGCGTGATAGGTACTATTTGCATGCAGAAACAAAAATGCATTTAATGCGGCTACGGGGTTTCCAAGTATAGGATATAAAACATAACATCCCGAGAGGTAGTAAGGAGTATATGATCGAAAAGCTCTGGATACTTCTGTTGCATCAGGTCCCGTGGCTCCCACGTGTGCTCCTCCTTCCCGTGATTCCTCCAGAAGACCTTGACCAATGGGACCTTCTTGCGCCGCAAGGCCAGCATCCCAGTATCGTCTATCCGAACCGGCTCCAAGTGCACCGATCGATCAGAAGCTACAAGCCTATCTGTAGTGGTAATCTACTGCTCCGGTCGGAGTAGAGCTCTCCTCAGGGAGGAGACATGAAAAACGTCGTGCAAACCCGCTAGCTCTGGCGGCAGCTCCAGTCTATAAGCCAAGGACCCGATCTTATCCATGAACCTGTAAGGCTCCATATATCTCGGGTTGAGCTTCTTCTTCCGGCATCGCACCCGTAAAACTTCATGCATTGGTCGGATCTTCAAGAATACCCAGTCCCCCACCTGAAACTCCACCTGACGATGTGGATCATTGTAATACTTAGCCTATCGGCTCTGTGCCTCCAACATCCATTCCCGTATCAGCCTCACCTGAGCCTCTGTGTCCTCAACAAACTCTTAGCCCAAAGCCTTTGGGTCCTCATCGTGTATCCATAACAGTGGAGTCCTACACCTCCGTCCGTATAAGGCCTCATAAGGAGCCATCCCTATGCTGTACTGGTAGCTGTTATTATATGAGAACTCGATCAGTGGCAACAGCTTCTCCCAAGTCTCTCCGCAGTCCAGAATGCATAGTCGCAATAGATCTTCCAAAGTCCGATTGGTGCATTCCATCTACCTGTCGATCTGGGGATGAAAAGCCTTATTGAATGTCAGCCGAGTGCCCAAGTAAGTCTGCATGATCGCCACTCCCTGGACGTAAAACGTCCATCTCGATCTGATACAATCATCCTCGGTACACCATTAAATCATACAAACTGCTCCACGAACTTCTGAACCAGCACACCAACCGGGTCATCCTTCGTGATAGTGATTAATCTAGCTACCGTATTCAGCCGGTTGATGATTACCCAGATCGAATCATTTCCCGTCCGTGATCGGGAAGGCCATGTATGAAGTCCATCGCGATATCCTCGAACTTCCACTCCAGCACTAGGAGTGGCTGTAACAATTCGGCATGGTTTTTGCACTCTGCCTTAACCAACTGCATGTCCTGCAGTGGGTCGCGAAGTAGGTTATATACTTCTTCATGCCCAGCAAGTACATGGTCTTCTTCAGATCCACAGTCATATTCGTAACTCCCGGGTGTACTGAATACCGATTGTAATGGGCCTTCATCTTTATATCCTCCTGAACTTGGCCTCCCTCTGGTATGTAAACTCGTCCTCGAAAGCACACTAGGCCATCCCTCAGTGTATAATCTCCAGCAGTGCATGTCTCTAGGGCCCGGAATATCGACTCTAGTTTGTCATCCTACCTATGCCCATATCTAACTCGGTCTTGAATATAATCTGTTGCAACAAAAGACGATAGGTATTCCTTGTATAGCTCCGGGTGATCCTCGGACACAAGGGATATTGATACAGAAATTCGCAACGGCGGAGAGAGAGGGTTAGAGAGAAGAGAAGAGAAAGTGGATGTGGTGGTTGAGAATATTCTCCAATTCTATATCCGATAACGGAAAGTGTACCTTATCGGTTATAGTATAGGATACTAAAGATTAGTATCAAGTTCGTATTTCCCTGGGGCGTAATGATTACTTCTACTCAGAGGAGTTCGCTATTATTTTATCAAATGATATTTCTATTAAATGTTAAACTAAAAACAGGAATTAAAGTACTAAAATAAAAAGAAAACTAAACTACTTGCAGGATAAAGAGAGTTAGAGCTAATAATAAAAAGGCGCACTCGATTCTAGAATTACCTCAGCAAGAGACGATTAAAAAGACGATAAATAAACCTAAGCTTAATAGGGTAAGAGTCCTTGACCGTGGAGGTTCCTAAAGCTTGAACACGCTTCTCTCGAAGTCGTACCCAACTGAGTTTAAGAAGCTCCGACCGACTCTCGTCTAAATCGGAGGCCTAAAGCTCGCTTTACGCGGTGAACCCCTCTATTGGATTTAACTCCAATCCGGGAGATTTGGATGTCTGCCTCTCTCGAGGGGTGCGTACAACTCCCTTTACTCTTAAATTCTCACTTCATTCTATCGGCCTCTCGTCTAGCCCAGAATGAAAGCAAAGGTAGAGAGTATATATCGATAATATACCTCCAACCATGAAAAATCAAGAGTAATTCAAGGCCTAGAACCTAAAAAGAAAAGGTAACTTAAAGCATCATAACTTAATCGCTCGAACCTCAGATCATCAAGATCGAGTACAAGGAGGATTAGTTAATCATAGTAAAAGGGAAAGAGAGGGGTAGATAATAAAGGTGCACGAAAACTAAAGAGAGCGTATTAGAAAAAGGAAATGCCAACTAACATTTTATTGAAAATAAAACGATTACAACTAGGAACGGAGATTACAAGTGCATGAAAATAAACTAACTACTGCTACGATACTAATAAGAAAAGGATTACAGGAAATGAAAGTGCATTGCATGAAATTAAAAGCTAGAAATAGAGGGAGAGAGAGAGTAAGACATGAAAATAAAAATACAAAAACCCTAAGAAATGAACTGGCAGCACCTCCCCTCTCCCCAAAGGTTGTTGAAATGGAAGGGGATGGCCTGGTATTTATAGACTTTTCCCACGGGTTGGTCACGCCCGGTGACACGCCCGGGGAGGGCGTGTCATGGGGCGTGACAGGTACGGAGTTGACCTCGGGAGCTGAATTCTGGCGGGAATGATGATTATTTCGGTACGATGGTGGTCACGCCCTAGGTCACGCCCGTGACAGGGGGGCGTGACTGGCGTGTCATGTCAAAGTCAGCAGTCGTAGTCCATCAGACATCTAAATGGGGGCAGTCACGCCCCAGGTCACGCCCGTGACATGGGGAGTTACAGTACTATTGCGTGCAGCTGTGTAGAATGCATTGAATGAGGCGGCAGATTTCTGGCAGAGGGCGACACGCCCCGTGTCATGCCCGGTGACACGCCCGGGTAGGGCGTGTCGGTGGGGCGTGACAGGGGATTTTGGCGGGAAATTCGTCTGGCGGCTTTCAACATCGGGAACAGGTGACACGCCCTTGGTCACGCCCGGGGAGGGCGTGATAGTGGGGCGTGTCAGGGATTTTTTTGTGAAATTTGTTGAAACCTACAAAAACAGAAAATAAATATTATTTATAATATTTACATAAAAAGAAGCATAAAATAACATAAAGAAAGAGATTTAAAACGAAAATAACCTATTTTTACCCTAATAAATTTAGCTAAAATATGCATCATCAAATTCCCCCATACTTATTAATTTGCTTGTCCTCAAGCAAAGACTACGAGTTAGAGAAAATAAAGAGGATTAATTGAAAAGTTTAAAAATGCTATAAACGAGTAAGACGGGAATTTAGAGGTAGAGAAATTTTTGAAAAAGAACCGAAAAGTCCTACTTTAACTTAGCACAGAATTTTATAAATTTTACTAAATATAAAAACAAATCATCCCAAATTTTTACAGAATTAAAACTTAATAAAGTAACGAGTAAAAAGCGCATTGAGTCACTACTAAAGTCTAAGAGACAAATTAAAAACATTGTCAATCAAGACAAAATTCAATATTTCTATCAAAAATACTTACTCAAACAAGTTTCTCGCTACTATACTAAAAAGTAAACGTAGAAAGCATGAATCATTAGGGCTTTAATTAGGCGTATAGTTAGGCTTAGGTTTTTAAGGGTGCGATATTCAAAAAGATAAACACGAGGGATATTTGCACACTTAAAACAAAAAGAAAATGAGCTTTGCCAAAATAAAACTAGCCAAAATAAATACTTTTCTTTTCTTTTCTTTTACTTTTTTTTCAATTATTTTCATCATTTTTTTTCATTTTTTTTATACTTAAATCTTTTCACTTTTGTAGCAAAAGATAACACAAAGATTTTCCACTAATTTTTTCAAAAAGATGCACATTAGCAATTAAAGCTCAAAAATAATTTTAAAGTGTGCATGTAGGTAGGCTATTTGGTCGTGGTGAAATAAAAAGTGGGGCTACAAAAAGGAAAGGAAAATGCACAAAAATGGCTAGCAATGGTTATTGTTAGGCGAGGTACAAAGGCTCAAACGTTACAAAAGAAATGCCTAAATCATTTTCATGCTTCCTAAATCTACTCAAAGTAAAGCTTTGAAATTTCAAAAGAGGATAAGCACAAAAAAATAGAGAATTTGCTTTCATGAAAATAATGATAATAAGCGTCTAGACCGGTTTGTGTCTGCTACACTTAATACTAATTAACGTTTAAAAATATTTTAATAATGAAAAATAAGGGATGATGGGTTTTATAAAAGTAATAGAAATAAAAGAAAGGCTAAGGAAAAGTAAAGAAAAATTCAAAATTTCAAATATAGCATACTACCCTAAATAGGAACACTGCATGAGTCAACATACTACTCGCTAAACATATTTAAACAGAAAGTTAATCAAATTTATTCTAACTAAGCAAGTAGACATGAGCTTGAAAAAAATAATAAAAAGCAGAGTAACGGGGTACAAATTGATTTGGCAAAAATTAACTCAATTTAATTTGGGATTTTTTTTCAAAAATTTTTATATTATTTTTTTTTATTTTTCAAAAATATTATATATACAATTTTTTTTTCTAAAATTTTTATAATTAATTTTTTTGATTTTTCTAAAGTAAAATATTAAGGGAACACTCCCCCATACTTAAAGTTAAACATTGTCCCCAATGTTTAAAGTTAAGTATAAAGAGAGAGAAAAGAGAGAGAAAAGAGAAAAAAGAAATGCAAAGAGAGGGAGAAGATGCTTCCCTAGTGTTTGATGCCCAGACGTTGGAAAATGCGTCCCCCAAACATGAGCTTAAGATCGGCTTCAGTCCAAGTTGCGAGGTGATAAGCTGCACAAACACGCGGGAGCTTATTCCTGCACAAAACAAAAAAAAAGGGAAAAAGAAAAAAGAAAAAGATAAGCAAGGGGTGCCTCCCAAGAGCGCTCTTTGTTTAAAACGTCGTTGAGCTCTACGTTTTTTTGTTAGCTAAAAGGAAAATAAAAAGAGAAATGTAATGGCAGCTCGCGGAATATGCGTTTCGGCACGAGTGCCAAAACATTTCTTAAGTAAATAAAAATATTTTTTTGTAATTTTTTATTTTTTAAATAAAACAAAAAACAAGAAGATTTAGAAAAAGAAAAAAAACTAGAAAAAGAAACCATACTATTAAAAGGGGGAGAAGAGGAAGTAGAAACTAAACTAGAAGGAAAAATAAAACAAGAAAAGAAAACAGAATTTTCGCAAGGAGGGGGAAGAGAAGAAAAAGAAGAAGGCGATGACGGTTGATCACAAGAAAATGGTTTGATAGAAAAATCTGGTTGCTCCACCTAAATATCAATCATTTCGGTAGATTGGGAGCAAACCGATATATCCGAAAAATCAATTCTTCAGAAGATCGAACACAAGAAAGTTCGTCTTCCTCGGAAACTTGAAAAAAAATCGGAATATCGGGTGAAATTTCCTCCTCGAGAGGTTGAAGGCACAATGGAATTTCTGAATAATCGTCTTCCGCAAGTGATTGAAGGCACTGCGGAATATCCGAAGATTCATCATTCGAAAGATAAATAGGAGGAGGAGGGGAAGAAAAATATGCGGTCTCAGCAGCCAAAGCGTCAAAAATCACTTTGAAGTGAGCATTGATGCGTGCATCAAATGCTACACCATCAAAAATGACTTCATTTTCGGTAGAATCAAAGATGGGAGGCGCGCAAACTTGCGGAGAAAAAGTGGGAAAATCTTGAGATGGAATGGATTGATGATCACCTTGGCCCCAAGAATGATCAGGGTGTTGCCACCCTGAGTAGTTCAAAGTAGGGCTAAGATCAAAATGTCCATTCAAGAAATTTCCGTAAGAATTAAAATCAGAAAAATTTGGAGGAGAAGGGTAGGAAGGCGTTTGAAAACCATCGTAACCCCATGAAAAAAAATTTGCGGACGATCAATTTGGCCAAATTGATTCGATCCAGAAGGGATAAAATCATGGGAGGATGAAGCATACCTTACCCAACACTCCTCGCGAGAGTGACCGAACTCTCCACAATTAAAACAAAGATTACACATTACAAAATAAAATTAATCAACCGCGAGAGTGGGGTGAGAGAGACGAGAGAAAAAAAAACAAAACAAAACAAAAACGATAAAAATAATGGCTATCCTTTTTTCAAAATATCAAAACATTCCCCGGCAACGGCGTCAAAAACTTGATACAGAAATTTGTCAACGGCGGAGAGAGAGGGTTAGAGAGAAGTGAAGAGAAAGTGGATGTGGTGGTTGAGAATATTCTCCGATTCTATATCCGATAAATTCCAGCGTACCTTATCGGTTATAGTATAGGATACTAAAGATTAGTATCATATTTCCCTGGGGCGTAATGATTACTTCTACTCAGAGGAGTTCGCTATTATTTTATCAAATGATATTTCTATTCAATGTTAAACTAAAAACAGGAATTAAAGTACTAAAATAAAAAGAAAACTAAACTACTTGCAAGATAAAAAGAGTTAGAGCTAATAATAAAAAGGCGCACTCAATTCTAGAATTACCTCAGCAAGAGACGATTAAAAAGATGATAAATAAACCTAAGTTTAATAGGGTAAGAGTCCTTGACCGTGGAGGTTCCTAAAGCTTGAACACGCTTCTCTCGAAGTCGTGCCCAACTGAGTTTAAGAAGGTCCGACCGACTCTCGTCTAAATCGGAGGCCTAAAGCTCGCTTTACGCGGTGAACCCCTCTATTGGATTTAACTCCAATCCGGGAGATTTGGACGTCTGCCTCTCTCGAGGGGTGCGTACAACTCCCTTTACTCTTGAATTCTCACTTCATTCTATCGGCCTCTCGGCTAGCCCAGAATTAAAGCAAAGGTGGAGAGTATATATCGATACTATACCTCCAACCCATGAAAAATCAAGAGTAATTCAAGGCCTCGAACCTAAAAAGAAAAGGTTAATTAAAGCGTCATAACTAAATCGCTCGAACCTCGGATCATCAAGATCGAGTACAAGGAGGATTAGTTAATCATATTAAAAGGGAAAGAGAGGGGTAGATAATAAAGGTGCACGAAAACGAAAGAGAGGGAATTAGAAAAAGGAAATGCCAACTATAATTTTATTGAAAATAAAACGATTACAACTAGGAACGGAGATTACAAGTGCATGAAAATAAACTAACTACTGCTACGATACTAATAAGAAAGGATTACAGGAAATGAAAGTGCATTGCATGAAATTAAAAGCTAGAAATGGAGGGAGAGAGAGAGTAAAACATGAAAATAAAAATACTAAAACCCTAAGAAATGAACTAGCAGCACAACCCCTCTCCCCAAAAGTTACTGAAATGGAAGGGGATGGCCTGGTATTTATAGACTTTTCCCACGGGTTGGTCACGACCGGCGACACGCCCGGGGAGGGCGTGTCATGGGGCGTGACAGGTACGGAGTTGACCTCGGGAGCTGAATTCTGGCGGGAATGATGATTATTTCAGTACGATGGTGGTCACGCCCTAGGTCACGCCCGTGACAGGGGGGCATGACAGGCGTGTCAGGTCAAAGTCAGCAGTCACAGGTCCATCAGACACCGAAATGGGGGCAGTCACGCCCCAGGTCACGCCCGTGACATGGGGCGTGACAGTACTGTTATGTGCAGCTGTGTAGAATGCATTGAATAAGGCGGCAGACTTTGGGCAGAGGGCGACACGCCCCGTGTCACTCCCAGTGACCCTCCCGGGGAGGGCGTGTCGGTGGGGCGTGACAGGGGATTTTGGCGGGAAATTGGTCTGGCGGCTTTCAACATTTGGAACAGGTGACACGCCCTTGGTCACGCCCGGGGAGGGCGTGACAGTGGGGCGTGACAGGGGATTTTTTCGTGAAATTTGTTGAAACTTACAAAAATAGAAAATAAATATTATTTATAATATTTACATAAAAAGAAGCATAAAATAACATAAAGAAAGAGATTTAAAACAAAAATAACCTATTTTTACCCTAATAAATTAAGCTAAAATATGCATCATCAGACATCATCATCTTGTCCAACATCTGGACCAACTCCATGCCATCAACTGAGGTCCTGCTCCTGAGGTCATAGCCTTTCGGCTCAGCGAATCGGCCACCACATTCGCCTTCCCTGGGTGGTAGTGCATCTCGTACTGATAATCTGCTAGAAACTCCACCCATTATCTCTGCCTGATATTCAGCTCCTTCTGCTTGTCCACATACCTCAAATTTTTGAGGTCGGAGTAAATATCGCAGTGGACACCGTACAGATAGTGCGGCCAGACTTTCAGGGAAAATATGACCGCTCCCATCTCTAGCTCAAGAACAGGTAGTTCTGCACATGCTTCTTCAGCTGTCGTTAGGAGTATGCTATCACAAGACCCTTCTGCATCAGCACTGCACCCATTTCCTGGAAGGAAGCGTCGTTTTAGATCTGGAATGCTCCTCTCCCCGAAGGAAGGGCAAGAATAGGACCTGAGGTGAGTCGATCCATCAGCTCTCGGAAAGCCATCTCGCACTGCGGAGACAAGACAAAGGGCACATCTTTCTTTGTCAGGGATGTGAGTGGAAGGGAAATACGAGAAAATCCCTCCACAAACTTCCGGTAATAACCGGCAAGTCCTAGAAAACTTCGCATGTTTGTGGCTGATTTCAACTGCGGCCAGTCCCGAACTGCCTGAATTTTGCCTGGGTCCACATCCAACCCAGCTCCACTGATGATATATCCTAGGAAAGCTACCTCTTTCAACCAAAACTGGCATTTTCTGAACTTCACATATAGTTGGTGCTTCCCGCAGTCTCTCTAGAGTCAGCGTCAGATGTCGAGTGTGCTCCTCCTCTGTCCTCGAGTAGAATAGGATGTCATCAATAAACACAATGACAAACACATCCAGATATGCCTCGAACACCCGGTTCATGAGACACATGAATGCTGACGGTGCATTCATGAGCCCGAAGGGCATTACGGTAAACTCGAACAACCCATATCTGCTATTGAAGGCAGTCTTTAGAATGTCCTCCTCCCAAATCCGCAGTTGATAGTAGCCCGACCTCAAATCCAGTTTTGATAAGAAGTGTTCCCCATCGAGCTGATCAAATATCTCATCTAACTGTGGCAGGGGATAGGTATTCCAGACTATCAATCTGTTCAGTGCTCGGTAGTCGATGCATAATCTGAGTGTATTGTCCTTATTCTTGACGAACAACACCGGGGCTCCCCATGGTGAAGAGCTCGGTCGGGCAAATCTAGCTTCCACTAGTTCCAGCAGATGGCTTCGAAACTCCGTCAAATCCTTCGGGGCCATCCGGTAGGGGGCTCTAGATGCCAGCTTAGCCCTCGGGTTTAGCGGTGGAGCTGGAACCTGCTGGGCCCTGAAAGCCTCCAGAATGGCTGTCAGAGTCTGCCCCACCTCCGGCTGTAGGAACGGAGTGGGGGCCGGGGGAGGTGGTGCAACATTCAGAGTTTGCTGGACTCTGCCCTGTGGTGTAGGCTATGTCAGAGGCTGCACATCAAAAACCATTTGTATGCAATTGACTCAAGCCTAATTAGAAGTGGACCATTACATGTGATACCCACATGGGCACACTACGCTTTTGCTGCTTAGTTTCTCCCCAAACAAAACTCGAGCGGGGGTGACCCAGGGTTTATGGACTGCTACTCTTTCGATCGAGGTCTCCTCTGATTCCACTTGTAAGACCCCCTTTTTTTCTTTTTAAACCACTAGGCTCTTAGGCCCAGAACTGCCGATATGCAGTGACACCTTCACGCCCGTGAAGGTCGCCACTACAAAACGCCGATCCTGCCAGCCCACTAGATCACAAGACAGTAACAAAATAATAAGGCAAGTCCACAAGCATCACATATAAATTAAATAGTCTCCACGAAGGGAGTGTCCACAGATATTATAAAGTACTATAATTAGGGTTATGCCTAGTACATCAAGCCCTCACTACAAATGTCACTCAAAGCGGAAGCAAAACTAATAAACTACTAGCGACCAGGACTCACAGAGCTTTATAATATATTAAGAGATCCTCTGACCAAAATTCATCCACTCCCAATAAGTGGGTACTTCATAATAAATTCCTAAGTAAATAATGCAAGTTGCTAAATTGTGAATGAAGTGACCAAAATAATAGTCCTAAATTCATAATAAAATTTCCAGAGCTTTGTTATAACCTTAAAGCATGATTAACACAATTTCATTCAAATCCAAAGTTACAATGTTACATAATTAATTCTTCAAGGGATTCTATGATTGTGCACTTTTATAAAGGAACTTATTTGAAAGCTTATCCAAATACTATGTTACAAGATTCAAAGTTCAATTTGACTATAAACATAACTCTTATCATCCTCTCATGGAAATTCAAGATCATTTAATCCTTCAATTATTCCTTATGATGTAAAGGCCTAATTTAATATAAAGTGGATTAAGTGATGTGACTAAGTACAAATACTACCAAACTCCTTCCTAGGGCATATTTTCACCCTAGAACCACATGGGTTAAACTCTAAGTCCATATAAGAACATATCACCCTATGTCCTTCACAAACCCCCATAATTCAAACTTACTGTTTGAACTGGGGTCCTAGGGCAACCCAAATTGGGATGAAATTTTATCAGGGTTAAAGAATAACCCTAAAAATCAGCCACCAAAATTTTGGAGACTTTTTAGGTCATTCTTCCCTCGAATTAAATCATATATGGATTATTAAATTTTTACAAAAACTATAGAAATATTATATCAAAAAATTCCCATTCTTGGATATGTTTTAGGTATAGATATGAATGGCCCCCATCCAAAATTTTAAGTCATTTGGATGGCTGGATTGATGGGGGCACTCAAATCATTCTATGTTCTACCCTATGAATAGATCTCACCAAAATGAGTGTTGTGGTCTAACCAGGGCTCCAAATTGGTTCAAATCAATTTTAACATAAAGTAGACTCATAGATCTACAATTTTTATGTTAAGTATTTTTCCTTATCTAGCCTCCAAGTATTTTTAATATTTAATTTAAGATGACAAAATTTCCTGTGACAGAAAATCAAATTCCAGGAATTAATATATTCATCCTGCACGATTCTTAAAGATCTTAACCGACGGCATCAAGTTGTCTTCAACCTCGAGGCGACGGCTCAGATCAACCCATCCTGGGCTGAATTGCGGGTCAATTTACCGGCCACCCGACCCCTTCCCCGAATTGCCACCACCACCACCACCTTCGTAGAGGTGGTGGCTACCCCCAGCCGGCGGCACGTCAGTCGGTGACGACTTCTCTGGCGAACCCGAGAGGTTATTTTTCTCCACATTTCATGAATTTGGAATTTTGGATCGGGTCCAATTGAGCCCGATTCTAGCCCTAATCGATTTCTATGATCTAACCATGAAGTGAGGAGAGGAGGAGGACCTTATTGGTTGGCTGGAGGCGGGTAGATCGGTGAGTTTCCATGGACGGAAGTGGCGTCGTCTGCTGTTCTGCAATAGCACAGTCAAGCACCATGAATCCCTCTGGTAAAGTGTGGAAACTTCTCCCATGAGTCTAGGGATGCTTTTAAGCTGGTCAGATTAGGAAGGGAGGGGGTGTAACCCCCATGACCATGATTGGCCATTAAGGGCCAACTTCGGTTCCAGTATTTGGACAGGCTGAGCCACCCCTCTGGCCAATAAACTATTTAATACTCCTCCCCTTTCTCAGTGTAACTGATCCCAGGCTTAATGGGTGGCCCTTGGATGCCCTAAGCCATGAATGGCCTTCTCCCTCTTCTTTCTCTCTCCTCCATTAATGGAGTTTTCTCTCTCCTTCCCATCCTAACTTAAATTTACCCCTCCTTCAGCTTATTAGCACTCCAATAATCATAATAGTGACAAGGCTAGGTCAGCCCAAGTGGGGAAGTGGTTTTAAGCTTGAGTTAACCCATTTGGGCTAATTTGACCTAACCCTTGTGTAGAGTAGACCTTGGTCAGCATGACCATTTGGGTTGACCCCAATGGGTCCTTGTTGACCCATTGATGCCACTTTAGCTCTAGGAAGACCTAGGAAAGGATGGTTGGACACATTATGGGAACATTGCCCTTAGTTAGGGCACTTTGCCTCGTTTAGTCCTATAGTTGTCCTAAGCCAAATTGGCAACTTTAGATTGACTCTAATGGACCCTTGGGGCTCTAATGGACCCCACAATGGGTTAGTGATCTTGTGGTAGGGTCATGGAGCCATGGTGATTCCCTGGGGCCATCCCAAATTAATGTTTAGGGTTTTTACTATTTATAGCCCATGGTGACCCCTCCTACTTCCCAAGGCACACCTGGCCTTCTAGGGCTTCCTAGTGTTCTGTCATGACCTAGTAATGACAAAACCACTCCTAGGGGTCTCGTTGTCTGAGAAATGTTACAGTGTGGACACACAGGACTTGTGTCGACAAACAGAAATTCTGTCAGCAACAGTTGTGTCGACACCTAGGACTTGTGTCGACACACACTCAACTCCAGCTATATTGAAGACCAGAAGTAGTTGTGTCAACACACATCACTTGTGTCGACACACACTCAAGAAATCTGTCAATGATAGCTATGTCGAGAAAAGAAGCAGTTGTGTCGACACACAGGACTTATGTCGACACATACTAAAGAAATCTGTCAACAATAGCTATGTCGAGACCAGAAGCAGTTGTGTCGACACACAGGACTTATGTCGACACATTTTATAGAAGCTATGTCGAGAAGTTAAAGAATGAGTGTGTCGATATATTAGGAGCTATGTCGACATCATAAAGATTTGTGTCGACACATTGTCTATTTGTGTCGACACATCTGAAGTGTTATGCTGACAGTTTTCTGCTATGATAGAAGTTTAAGGAGGAGTCAGTTGTCAAGACTGAAGACCTGATAGCTGTCATAAGTAACAAAGCTGACACATCTGTCAGAGCTGTTAGAAGGCCATTATAAACTGGATCAGCCGGTAACCTTGGATGGATTCTATATATAGACCTATTCTATCACAATCAGAAATAATAAACAAGAGAGGGGGATCAAGAGACAAACCCAGAAGGAGGCAGATCCTGAAGAGTCTATAAGTAAAATTCAGAACTGATTCTGTATTCTAGAAGGAAGCTGGATTGAAGATCAACTCCAACTCCAATTTTAGATCAACCTTACTTGGTACAAATTCAAGAAGCCTTGGAGAAGCTAAGACAGGTTGGATCTAAAGTAATCAGGTCAATGAAGAACTGATCAAGATGCTTTCACCCTATTCTCTTTCTATCAGGGTGAAGATTTTATTGTTTTAAACAATTAATTTCCTTGTATGATCTTTTATAGATCTGAGTTGTAAGCATAAATTTATAAAGGCTGAGGTTTGGCTGAGTGCCTGAGGTAGGACTTGAAGAAGTCTTAGTTGTAGGCCTGGTGATTAAGGCTGAGGTAAGGATAAGTGCCTGAGGTAGGATCTTGTCGATCTGAGTTGTAGGCCTGGTGGTTAAGGCTGAGGTGCCTGAGGTAGGAGTCTTGGGAAGATTCTGAGTTGTAGGACTTGAAGAAGTCTGAGCTATAAGAACCAGTTGGGTTCTGAGTTATAAGATCTTAGGATCTAAGATAGTGGAAGGAAGTTTGGCTGAATCCAATTATCTACTGGATAGGTGAAGGGGGAGAGTGGACGTACAAAGAAATTTGGGAACCACTATAAACCATTGTGTGGTGTGCTTTGAATTTTCTTTGATTGTTATTCTTTATGCTGTGATAGTTGTGTTGTGTATAACTTCGTTAATTGCCTAAGTTGTTAAAAAGGATTAGAACCTATTCACCCTCCTCTAGGTGTTTAGGATCTTTAAACCAAATCTTTCTCTAACTACTCTCAGTTATGTGACAGAATAAATGAAACATTATAAAATAAGTCAGCACGAATCCTAAAGAAGAATTGACGACATCCCATCGTCTCCTTCATGGAGCCAATGGTCGAGCTGGGCCATTTTAGGAGGCATTTTCCCGGCTACCTATGCCCCTCTTCGGCCGGCCAGTGCCACCACCACGTCCATTGAGGTGGTGGCTGGCAATTGGAGGTGGTTGGCCGGCCGGAGGTTGTCGGAATAGAGGTTTTGTCATGGAATTTAAAAGATTGAAAACCAAGCTTTCTACTATGCCGATCTTTGGCCAATTGGCCTCAATCCCGACAACCATTAAGAGTGGATCTATCCACTAGAAGAGAGGAGAGGGACGGGAAATTTTGGGACAGTTGGAGTCGAGCCGACCGCCGTGCCGCCATTGCCGGAGTTTGAGTTTTCAGGTGCTCTTCAAATGCACTACGAAACATCTCGGTTTCCTGAGGTGAAGGGTTTAAACGATTCCTCTAACCTTGGGGAAGCTTTTAAAAGAGCCAAATGAGGGAGTGGAGTGGCCATGGAATCAATGCCATTAACGTCCATGAAGGAGAATTTCAGTCATTGAAATTTCCTTCATTACATCCATCAATGGGGCCAGCCAGGGTTGTTGACCTCCATAGAAATGACCAGGGGAGATGGATCAAGCCTTTGGAGAGGCCCTTGGAATTCCTTGGCCATGAATGGCCTTCTCTTTTTCCACTTTCTCTGTCCTCCAATAAAGAGGAAGTGGAGCTTTCTCTCTCCTAGTCACTAATTCTAGAGAGGCTCAGTTCGGCGAACTCTAAACCTAGTTCGACGAACTCTGAACTTAGTTCAACAAACTTAGATCTCAAACTTTGAGCTTAGTTCGACGAACTTAAATATCAAACTCTGAGATTAGTTCGACAAACTCTGAGCTCAGTTCGACTAACTCACATCTCAAACTCTGAGCTTTGTTCGAAAAACTCTGAACTCAGTTCAATGAATGAAGAGGTCAGCTCGACGAAGTAGAAGTATTGTCCGGAAAAGCTCATATCGATGACAGACAAGCTCAGTTCGACGAATTTTGAACCCAGTTCGACGAAAACTGAACTTAGTTCGACTAACTTAGATCTCAAACTCTATGCTTAGTTCGACAAACATCGATCTCAAACTCTGAGCTTAGTTCGACGAACTCTAAGCTCGGTTCGACTAACTCAGATCTAAAACTCTTAGCTTAGTTCGACAAACTGTGAGCTCAGTTTGACTAACTAAGATCTCAAACTCTGAGCTTAGTTCAATGAACTCTTAGCTGAGTTCGACGAACGCAGAGCTTAGCTCGACAAAGTAGAAGTTCAGTCCGTAAAAGCTCAGATCAACGAAAGCCAAGCTCAGTTCAACGAATTACTTGCTGATTTCGACGAATCTGACAGGTTCTATATCAACAGAAGGTGGAATGTTTTCAAAATGTTTGGTAGCTGAAACATACTATTTGCAACCCAAGGTGTTTTTCACCTTCAGGCCTAAGTTCTTTTGGTCTTCTTGGGCTAAATTTGGTTTTGTCATGACCTTGTCATGACAAAACTAGTCCTATGGGTCTAGTTGTTTGAGGGACGTTACAGGAGTTCTTGGAGGAAGAGCTATTCTTTTTCATAAAGAACATCTCCAACGAAGAGAGCCATGCCGCAAAGAAGAGTGACAAGATCTATGGCCGGAAATGGTGGAAATGCCGGAGACAAGGTGTTCTCCCTACCCTCTCCCTTTGTGCTAGATCCTTAGTTATTTCTAGGAGAGATATCGACTCAAAAAAATTTGACTTGCGAGATGAAGATTTACTAGGAAAAAACCATGCTAGGGCCTTTCCCTAAAGATTAGTTGTCTTCAACCTCTCCTCTCTTCTATATGAAGATGGTGTACTTGGTTTCGTGAAGAAGAAAAATTGTACTTGGTTTGGAAGAAATACCTAAAGGAAGAAGATGAACCGATGTCATTCATCTTGCTTTGAGATGCATGCAGAAATCTATTTTCTACGTGTAGCAAACTTCAAGGCCGTTTTCGGGTACGATACGGTTAGATATGGGCTTTTGACTAAACACGAAACTCATAGCCCTTGGAACGTCCTTTCCAATAGATGGTTAAATGTCTTCATACAAGGTCTGTAGCCACAGGTAAGTCCAATTGAACTTGCTGGACTGCTATGATATACGTGTAGAAATCTGTTTTCTTTACGCAGCAGACTTCGAGGCCGATTTCAAGTACTTCGTGTTCTAAACCTGGTGATGGAAAAAATACAAAATTTTTAGTCCTCGGAAATACATTTCCAACGGATGGTTACATATTTTCATACGAGTTCTGTAGACTCGGGAATGTCTAGTCAAAGTTGTGGTACAGTCAAGTATTGATTATAGGTTGCTCTCGGGTTAGTGTTGAATTGGGTTTGTACTTGTTGGAGAATGTCATGGTAGATTAATGTCGAGGTTTGCATGTGATTTGCTGAACTAAAACTATTGGTAATTGCACTAAAGAAAATATTGTTGAGATTTAGTTGATAGAACCTTAAGTCAACAAATGCTTTGGTGAAGCACATTGTATAATTGACTTGATTGAGTTTCATAATCAATTGAATGGAAAAGTTAGGGAACACTACATGTGCATGCAGAATATCATGATAGTTTGTGAATTTGTTATGGAAACATGGTTGTTTGTAAATGCTTAATTTAAGAGAGTATTGTATAATCTATTGCATGATTATGTGGGATATTGGTTAAGGAATATATTTAGTAGTCCACTTCTTAGATTTGAGTCTCCCTACGTGTAGCAATGTAGGATTGGTATGCTATGCTTGGTGGCTTGCCACCAGTGTAATTTTTAACCTTGGTGTGATATAGAAATGTGGAAGGGTTGGAAGTGCGTGTGTGTTTGCCGCACTAAAATGATGTGTTGATAAGGGACTCGGTGTGGATCCCTTGCGTGCTGATGAGCACGGGATGGGAATAATAAATACGGACTCTGTGTGGATCCCTTAAATATGAAATCCAAGCGGTGTGAGTTGACATGCGGTGTCATAATCATGGGTTGAGGATAGTGTGGCGGGTCTTTGGGCTTGCTAGTACTCACACCAACGGGAGTTAATAAATAGACTTTGGACGGTTTGGTTGTGTCCTCGGTGCCCATTCCCGAGGTCCTCCCCATGCTAAGTGTATGAATTGGTTGTGTCCTTGTGCTCATTCTAGAGGCCCTTTCCGTGCCACACCTGTAGGCCAGTTTGGGCTGTGTTCTTGGTGCACATCTACCCAAGACCTCTCTGAGCCATTGTACGCATGTAAGATCCGTTGTTGTGTTCTTAGCGTTGAGGAATACGGAGGCCTAGGCTCGATAGTTTGGATGCCCGCGTCGTAGTGGAAAAGCTCGTTCTACTATCACTGTCTGGCCACGACAAATGGCGCCTGAGAGGTTAGCTACCTGCTCGAAAAGTTGAAACTACAAGTCTGTGCCGACATAGTAGTTGCACGTACATGAGCATGGGTGAGTCATTGCATTGCATTCATATCATCACATTCATTACATACACAAGATCCTTATAGTACAAGTTTGTATGGGCACTCTTATACGATTAGTTACTTTACTGTTAAGCCGATCCTTAACTTATATTTCTATATGGGCATTCATATAAGTTGATTTACTTTCCTATTGTAGATTACCCTCTTGTTGAATTGCTATAATCAAGTATAGCTGCTAGGCTAGATTGTTGATAGACATGCTATACTATATTGTTGTTTCTACTAACATGATATATATATATATTGTAACATCCCATTTCCGGCTAGACCCCTAGGAGTCGGTTGGTCGTGACAGAACCCTGTGAAGCCCAAAAATTGAAACAAATCGATCGAGGTTTCGGGTCACGGGTTGGTCACGCCCGTGACCGACCCGTCACGCCCGTGACTTTGGGCGTGACTACTTCGACGATCGTCGATCTCCGCGAGACGATCGTCGAACTTGCTGCCCGGGCATGTCACGCCCGTGACAAAGGTGACACGCCCATGACCTAGGGCGTGACCCCTTCGACGATCGTCGATCTCCGTGAGACGATCGTCGATCTGGCAGCCCGGACATGTCACGCCCGTGACCAAAGTGTCACGCCCGTGACCAGGGGCGTGACTCCTTCGACGATCGTCGATCCCCGAAAAACGATCATCGAAATTGAACTCGGGCCCTTCATGCCCGTGACCTAAGTGTCACGCCCGTGACCTAGGGCGTGACCAGCCTTCGACGACCGTCGATCTCAGTTCGACGATCGTCGACCTCGAAATTGCCGTTCGGGCCTGTCACGCCCGTGACCTAGGTGTCACGCCCGTGACCTAGGGCGTGACCACCCTTCGACGACCGTCGATCTCAGTTCGACGATCGTCGACCCCAAAAATTGTCACCCGGGCCTGTCACGCCCGTGACCTATGTATCACGCCCGTTACATTGGCCGAAACGACGGTTCAGGCCCGAAATTATTCTAACACGCGTGGAAATAAATGCTGGTGTGCGAAGTTACACCAGGAGTAATTACGGGCCATTTTTCCTTCTATAATTATATAATAAAGGAGGAAGTGTTGGTCCAATAGGAAACCGCCAACTGGACACACCTGCTCATCTTCCACCATTTCTTATCCCTTCACTGTAACCCAAAGGCCATTAAGAGGAGCCTTCATGGCCATTACGGCTTTACCCTTTCACCTCCCCACTTTCTGACTTATAAAAGCCCACTTGGGGAAAGAGGAGAAGTTTACACGCTCAAGTAAACGGATCAGATCTTTGTTCTTGCTATAGGAGAAGTTCGGCTACGCCACCACTGCGCCATGGCACCCCGTCGTTCTTCTCGCCTCCAAACCGCGAACAAGGTCCTCCTCTGCTTCTTCTCTTTCGTGGGTAGATCTTAGGATTCTTAGATAAGGAAGTTCGCGCTCAACGGAGCCGGACCCATCTCTCGTTTTCATGGGAAAACCATGAAAAAGGTATTTTTGAGTTCGCCGGAAACCGCCACCTCCGGCGGCCAAACCACCGCCGACCGCTAGCCATCGCCTCAACGGAGGTGGTGGTGGTGGTGGCTGGCCAGGGAAGTGACCGGACGGCCGGCGACGGATCACGGAATGCTTACAGGAAAAATGGTTTTCTGTGTCTGTTTTCGGTTTCATGAAGAAGATGAACAGTAGAATAAATTTTATAATATATAGATTATTATATATTACATAATGGAAAGATGTATTATTTGAATATATTTTGGGGCTGCAAAATGAGGCACTTAGAGGCCGTTTTAGGAAAAATGACCAGACACGAAAGTTGTAGCCCTTCGAGTCTAAATTAATTTAAAATTGGTTTCAACTCGTTTGGGTAAGCGGTTCGGCCGCAGCACCCGTTTTAGTGGGGGCTATACCTAGAGTTGGGCAGAAATTAAAATGGATGCCCACTCTTCGTCCCTTGTCCAAATGACCTGAAATTTGGGCAGGGGGTTAACCTTAGCTATACCTAACAGAAGACCAAAAATGGGAATTTTTGGAGATACTTTGCCTAAAGTTTTTGTTTTAATTTAATAAACTTAGAGGAATTTATTTAAGTGGTCAAATGACCTCCAAACCCTCCCAAATTTTGGTGAGTGGTCCCTGGCTATTAAACCTAGGTCTGTACAAAATTCCAACTGATTTGGTGGAGTTTTGGGTGGGAAACCTTCTACCCTTAACTAGGCATTAGTGAGACATCTTTTAGTAAAAAGTGCACTAAGAGTTTGGAAAGGTCAAATCACCTCAACAGAGGCTGATATTCTGACCCCTGACTTAGAAGGGTGTTATAACTACCTTGGAGAAACATGGTGTGGATTAGGGTGGATTTTACCCTAAGAGATCGGCTCAAATCCAGTGGGTGGGAGTTTGAGGTTTGTGAAGGACATAGGAGCAAAAGCTCTTGTATGCCCTTGAAATTTGGAGGAGAGTGGGATGATATGCTGAAAACCCTCTGGTTGAAATAGCTAAGGAATTGGAGGTAATTAGGTACCTCGGAAGTTGAGATTTTGGATTAGGATAAACATGTAAATTAGTTATTTTTAAGCACTAAATCTAATCTAAAAATTATGAAACTCGGGAGGAGGGAGTTTTAGGATGTTTTAGACTTATGGTAATTTTCCTGGAATTTTATGATTAATAAATATTATACTTCATGTGTTAAAGGATTATTAGCCCGATTTGTTGTTTCAAAATATTTGGAGGTTTTAAATTAATTATAATCAGTTAAAATTCTGGATTTAGATCTTGACTAGTAGAACATTGATCCCTGAATTTTTATAGAATTTTATGTTGAGTAAATCTAGTACTTTGTTCACAGATATTAGAGAGGGTTTTTATTGTTTAAAAATTAATTATGGATAAAATACTTGCTGGAAAATTATGAAACTTGGCCAGTGCTAATTTTAGGCCTTTATCTGCATGGCATGAATTATTTATAATTTTTTGGAAGAATATTTTCTGTACTTGATTCATAAACAACAGAAGTTAGAGATTATTTCTAAAATAGTTTTCATGCCCTTTTAATGATAGAAAAATTATGATACTTAGGATTTAACCTATTGAGATAACCTACTATTTATCATAAATTTGCTGGACATCTTGCATGATTACTTAGGGTAGTTCATGTTCAAACCGGTAGCCCTTGGGATTTTCGAGGAATTTAATTAAATGCCAAATAGATTAGGAAGATTTACATTTTCTGGATTTAGGTCATTTATATCATGGTGAGTCTCCAGTAAATAATCTAGGGCATTTGGGATGAGTATTGGATCATTGCATAACCGGTTCGACATGAAGTCTAGGTCGGTCTGCATATAGCAATTGTGAAATACAATAGGACACGATCTGAGGAAGGCATTGGAGTTAATCATATTGTCTGGGTGGGCAATGGCGGAGGAAGTCACAATAGGAAGGTATAAAGATTAGTGAGAATTGGTGATAGCTAGAGTTAAGAGGTGCTCGGGTTTCGGCGAAAGATCGTCTTTTCCCGAAGAGAGGAAGGTTAAAAATCACCCTAGTATAGTCTATCGTAATATGAGAAGGGAATCGGGTTAAGGGAGATAAACCAATAACAATAAGTGCCTTGCGAAAGGGAACTTCGGGCCGTAATGCCGCCGTCTTGGTTCCTAGTGCCCCTTGAGAGCCCTTCACGGGGAATACCGGGGGCAGTCCTGGGCTAACGTAAACTGTAATAACAAACCGACAAGAGTAACTTAGTAACTAGGGCTGCACCTTTCACAAACACTGTTGGCACAGGGAGATTGATGAGAGCTTCGGCTCGGTTGGTTGGAGACGGACGTTTTGGTCCGGGGAGCTTCGGCTCGGTTGGTTTGGAGACGGACGTTTTGGTCCGGGGAGCTTCGGCTCGGTTGGTTTGGAGACGGACATTTTGGTCCGGGGAGCTTTGGCTCGGTTTTTTTTGTGTGTTTACGATTAAACTTGCATGTGCATAAAATAGGAAAAGTTAAGGTGGTGGGTTTTACGATATCGGGGAGTTCGATTGCACCGACACCGATATCGTTGACTCGGCGAGGTGATTAGCACTTCGCCAACAGAAGTCCGGTGCGCCAGCCGGCAAGAGTATGCAGGCGTCCGCTTAGTGCACCAAGCGTTGAGGCGTACGATAGGTCAGACCAGTGGTGCTTTTACTGGTTTTGAGGTGGGCGAGGCCCAAACCACCGCTTCGTCCGCCACTACGGAGGTATCCTGGGAGGTAACGGCTCCGAAAGGGGGAACTAAAGGTCTGTGTGCACAGAGTCGGGTGTGTGAGTTGCACTTGCATGTTTCATCATACCCACTAGCATGTCATAGCATAATTGATTCATTTAACCCTGACACCTAAAGTATAAGTGGTATGGGACGCTTATACATTAGGACCTGCAAAACGACCCCTTGGTCTATAAGCTTGTGTGGGCAAGTTTATAAATCAAAGGTTAATTTCAATATATAACAACCATTGCTGTTTGATAACCGACACCCCAAGGTATAAGTGGTATGGGACACTTATACGATGGGAGCCTTGCAAAAGATCCCTTTTGCTTATGTGTTCTCGCATAAGTGAAGGTTAAATTCATATATTTGCTTTTCTTACTGCTAGACCTATTATAACAATTATATTAACTGCTCACCGAATGCAACTTGTTAGATTAGTTCCGCTGCCATCTGTTTCTTGATTAATCTCTACCGTCATGTCCTTCCCTTTCTTCCTCCCCGCTCGGTACCTAGTGGCCATGGGGGAAGGGGTGGGGGATGATAGGGCTTAGTCTTTATGACTAACGGTTTTCGAACCGCATCATTTAGGGGATCGTGGAGCCCAGCATGGAGGAGCAGCCCCAGAGATCGGTGCGCCTAGAGATGGGGCAGTCTAGCTCCGGAGTTCATACAGCCGGGACCGTGAGTCTCGACCCTGAGTAGTTTCTGTTTTAGCTTCCGCATGAGTGATATTGTAGTGAGGACATGATGTACCGGGCATAAGCCCGCATTTATAGTACTCTGATGTTTTCTGTGGACACTCCCTTCGTGGAGATTTTTATTCTATATATGTGATCTATTGCTGTGGACTGCATTGCTCTTACTTCATTTATTGTGCTACCTTTCAGTGATCGAATTGGCCGGCAGAGTCGGCGCCTTGTGATGATAACCCTTCAGGACGAGAAGGTGTCACCGCAAAGCGGCGACTCTGGGCCTAAGACCCCGGTGGTTGAAAAAGAAAAAAAAGAGGGGTCTTACAAGTGGTATCAGAGGAAACATCGATCTGAAAAGGAAGCAGTCCACTAACCCTGGGTCACCCCCGCTCGAGTTTAGTTTGGGGACAAACTAAGCAGCGGAAGCAGTGGTGTGCCCAATGGGGATCACATATAAATTGTCCACCTTTATGTAATATTTGAACGCTTTCTCAGCGTGTGTTTTTGTTACGCAGCCTCCAGCACGGACTACGCCACAAGGTGGAGTTCAACAGGCTCAGGATGTTGCACCACCCCCACCGGTCCCCACTCCTTTCCTTTAGTCAGACATGGGACAGACCCTGACTGCCATCCTGGAGGCCTTCAGGGCCCAGCAGGTTCCGGCCCCGCAGCCAAATCCGGGGGCCAACTGGCTAAGCATCTTCCGAGGACTGTCCCCCCCGTCCTATTTGGGGACTGAGTCGGCGGTTCGGACGGAAGAGTGGCTAGATATCATGTACGAGATGCTGACCGGGATACGGTGTCCCTGGGAGGAGAGGGTGGCTCTGGTTGTCTCTTGCCTGGAGTCCCATGCAAAGAGGTGGTGGAAGACGCTGTTGGACACGACATTTGCCGACAGGGAGGTTGCGGAGGTTACCTGGGAGGAGTTCAGGGCCGCACTGCTGGAGCATTTCGTTCCGCAGTCAGCCAGGAATGATTTGGAGGAGCGGTTCTTACAGCTGAAGCAGGGCACCCGGACCGTGGTGGAGTACCATCGAGAGTTCGACCATCTGGCTCGATACGCAGATTCCTACCAGCTGGACGAGGCAGGGTATATCAGGAGGTTCTATAAGGGCCTGCGGGAGGACTTGAGGGAGGCTCTGTTGTTTGTATCTGACGGGCCCATCTCCCGGATTTTGGAGATGGCAAAAAGGATTGAGGCAGATTGGCACGCCACCCGGGGCCGGAAACGGCCAGCAGAGGATCAGGGACGGAGAGGTAGAAATGACCAGCGGCGAGGTGTTGTACTAGAGGGGAGGAGGACAGAGGACCAGCCTCGTCGGGACGTGAGGTAGGAGCCGAGGGAACAGGTGATATTGGCCCCTCCACCTCTTCGGATGCAGGAGATGCCGAGACCCGGGGGAATGGCGTATCCCCCACCGGAGTGCTTCCTTTGTCATCAGATTGGGCACATTCGGAGGAACTGCCCCATGAGGGGGGCACCACCTCCAGCACCACAGGGCGGCCCACCAGCTCAGCATTACGGAGGCCGAGGACGCGGCCGCGGTCGTGGATACCAGGAGGGAGATCGTAGACAAGGAAGAGAGCAGGTATATGCTTTGGACCTTGCGCAGCCTCGGAATCCGGAGCAGGTCATCGCAGGTACACTGCAATGCTTCTTTATTTTCATAGAATTTCCCTTTAAGTTGTTAAAACTTTGAATCGCACTAGATAGATTAACAAGGAAAGAAAAATTCTTTATAGAACCCTAAGATATTTAATCACCCCAGGTATAGTCTTCATCAGCGGCAAGCCTGCCCGCACGCTTTTTGATACTGGAGCTACTCACTCCTTTGTGTCGGAGACGTTCGTAGAAGGACTAGAAGGCGTGGAGCGGTTCACAGGCTCGAGGATGAGGGTGCGACTACCGGATGGATCTGAGCTCCTTACCACGGATCACTGCAATATGGAGGCAGAAATTGGTGGAAAAGCGTTCGAGGCTCCAGCGACGATTTTGAAGCTGACGGACTACGACCTGATCCTGGGCATGGTATGGCTGCACTGGAACCATGCCCAGATTGACTGCCAGGCAAAGAGGATCACCGTGAGACACGGGGACTCTTTCATTACCATCGAAGGTTATAAGACCTGTCTCTCGTATACTCTTATCTTCGGTACAGGCCGTTAAGGCCCATCTGCAGGGAGAGGAGGTCTATCAGATTCTATTTGAGATGGCGGAAGTTAAGGAGTCGGTGACGGACATCCCGGTGGTGCGAGATTTCGCTGACATCTTTCCAGAGAAACTGCCAGGACTACCTCCACACCGAGAGCAGGACTTTCAGATACAGCTTGTGCCGGGGGCCAAGCCGGCGTCTAGGGCCCCTTATCGGATGGCCCCAAAGGAGTTGGCAGAGTTTCGGACTCAGTTGCAGGAATTAGTTGAGGCAGGATTTGTTAGACCGAGTTCCTCGCCATGGGGAGCACCGGTCCTATTCGTGAAGAAGAAGGATGGGACACTCCGCCTGTGCATCGACTATCGAGCACTAAACAGGCTGACCGTCCGGAATACCTATCCGCTCCCACGGATAGACGAATTGTTCGACCAGCTGGAGGGGGCCCATTATTTCTCGAAGCTGGACTTGAGATCAGGATACTACCAGCTGCGGATCCAGGAGGAGGATATCCCAAAGACGGCCTTCAGTAGCAGATATGGCCTGTATGAGTTCACCGTGATGCCCTTCGGGCTCACGAATGCTCCGTCGGCGTTCATGAGCCTCATGAACCGGGTTTTCGAGGCCTACTTGGATGTGTTCGTCATAGTGTTCATAGACGACATCCTGATCTACTCTAGGACGGAGGAGGAGCACACTCGGCATCTGGCACTGACCTTGGAGAGGTTGCGGGAGCATCACCTTTATGCAAAATTCAGCAAGTGTCAGTTTTGGTTGAAGGAGGTGGCTTTTCTAGGCCACATTATCAGCGGAGCCGGGTTGGCAGTGGACCCGGCAAAGATTCGGGCAGTTCGCGATTGGCCGCAGTTGAAGACAGCCACCGATGTACGCAGTTTCTTGGGACTTGCCGGTTACTACCGGAAGTTCGTGGAGGGGTTCTCTCAGATTGCCCTCCCCCTCACATCTTTGACGAAGAAGGAGGCACCTTTTGTTTGGACCCCGCAGTGCCAGGCGGCTTTCCAGGAGCTGAAGGACCGACTCATCTCAGCCCCTATTCTGGCCCTTCCATCTGGAAAGGAAGGATTCCAGGTGTATACCGACGCATCATACCAGGGAATGGGAGCAGTGCTGATGCAGAATGGACACGTCATAGCATATGCCTCCCGCCAGCTGAAGACCCATGAGAAGAACTACCCAGTGCACGACCTTGAAATGGGAGCGGTCGTTTTTGCTCTGAAGGTCTGGCGCCATTATCTTTACGGAGTCCACTGCGACATCTACTCCGACCACAAGAACCTGAAATACGTGGACACGCAGAAGGAGCTGAATATCAGGCAGAGGCGCTGGGTGGAGTTCTTAGCAGATTATCAGTATGAGATGCACTACCATCCAGGGAAGGCAAACGTGGTGGCCGACGCGTTGAGCCGGCGAGCTACCACTTCCGAAGCTGGGCCCCAGGTTATGTCCATGGAGCTAGTCCGGTCATTCAGAGATATGCAGATATCCCTAGTGTCCGAGGATGACCCAGTTCTGTATAGGGAGTATCTGGCATCGATAGTGGCCATAGATGATATTCGGGATCGCATTCGGGACGGACAGAGGACAGATGCATGGGCAGAGCCGATGTTCCGAGCTTTGGAGGAAGGTTCGACAGGAGATTATTCCCTGAGAGATGGATTGCTACATTTCAGAGGCAGAGTATATATACCCGCAGGTGGCCAGATCCGAGAGGATATTATGATGGAGGCGCATTGCAGCCGGTACTCTGTGCACCCAGGGATCACAAAGATGACCGCTGATCTGAAGAAGACGATGTTTTGGCCGGGCATGAAGAAGGACATTACGTACTTCGTGACCCATTGCGAGGCGTGTCAGTTGGTGAAGGCGGAGTGCAGGAACCCCGCAGGATTGCTGCAGCCACTCCCGGTGCCGGAGTGGAAGTTCGACGATATAGCTATGGATTTTATACATGGTCTTCCCCGGTCTCGGACGGGGAACGACTCGATCTGGGTGATTGTTGATCGGTTGACGAAGGTGGCCCGCTTTATACCGATCAGGAAGGATGACTCGGTGGGAGTGCTGGTACGGAAGTTCGTGGAGCAGTATATCCGATATCATGGCGTGCCCCGGACGATAGTGTCGGACCGCGATGGACGGTTTACATCCAGGGAGTGGCGGTCAGTGCAGGCATATTTGGGCACCCGATTGACTTTTAGCACGGCCTTCCACCCTCAGACGGACGGGCAGACAGAGCGCACCAACCGGACCTTGGAGGATTTACTACGACTGTGTATACTGGACCGAGGGGAGCCGTGGGAGAAGATGTTACCGTTGGTCGAGTTCTCCTATAATAATAGCTACCAGTCCAGCATCAGGATGGCGCCTTATGAAGCCTTGTATGGAAGGAAATGTAGGACCCCGCTTTCTTGGGTTCAAGACGAGGATCCGAAGATGTTGGGATCGGATTTTGTTGAAGACACCGAGGCTCAGGTAAGACTGATCAGAGATAGGATGTTGGAGGCGCAGAGCAGACAAGATAAATACTATGACGCCTGGAATCGTCAGGTGGAGTTTCGGGTAGGGGATCGAGTGTTCTTGAAGATCCGGCCCATGCACGGAGTCTCACGGGTGCGCGGTCGGAGGAAGAAGCTCAGCCCTAGGTATATGGGCCCTTACCGGATCCTGGAGCGGATCGGAACCCTAGCCTACAGGCTAGAGTTGCCGCCAGAGCTGGCAGCTCTACACGACGTCTTCCATATTTCTTCGCTGAGAAGGGCTCTACTACGCCCGGAGCAGCGGATTTTGACCACCGAAGGGCCGGTAGCTTCAGACCGATCTGTTCACTTGGAGCCAGTTCGGATCGACGACAAAGGAGTACGGATCTTGCGCCGCAAAAAGATCCCCTTAGTCAAGGTTCTGTGGAGAAATCACGGTCAGGAGGAGCACACCTGGGAACCGCAGGACCTGATGAGGCAAAGATACCCGGAGTTGTTCAGTCAGGTACATCTCACCACCTCTTGGTATACTATAGATTGCCTTCTTGTTTTGGACAGTTAAGACTAGATAAGGAAAATTCAGGACCTAGGCATGCACACTCAATCAGAAAGGTAGGGGCTAATCTTTTGTTTATTGGGGAGATTGTCTTCGTTTATCAAACGAATAGTCGCTTAAACCCGATAGAAAGATCGTATGGGATGTTACAAGTTTAATTTATTCCGATAGAAATCCCCGTAGGCTCAACCTCAATTTCGGGGACGAAATTTTTGTTTTGTTTATTGGGATTTGTAACATCCCATTTCCGGCTAGACCCCTAGGAGTCGGTTGGTCGTGACAGAACCCTGTGAAGCCCAAAAATTGAAACAAATCGATCGAGGTTTCGGGTCACGGGTTGGTCACGCCCGTGACCGACCCGTCACGCCCGTGACTTTGGGCGTGACTACTTCGACGATCGTCGATCTCCGCGAGACGATCGTCGAACTTGCTGCCCGGGCATGTCACGCCCGTGACCAAGGTGTCACGCCCGTGACCTAGGGCGTGACCCCTTCGACGATCGTCGATCTCCGTGAGACGATCGTCGATCTGGCAGCCCGGACATGTCACGCCCGTGACCAAAGTGTCACGCCCGTGACCAGGGGCGTGACTCCTTCGACGATCGTCGATCCCCGAAAAACGATCGTCGAAATTGAACTCGGGCCCGTCACGCCCGTGACCTAAGTGTCACGCCCGTGACCTAGGGCGTGACCAGCCTTCGACGACCGTCGATCTCAGTTCGACGATCGTCGACCTCGAAATTACCGTTCGGGCCTATCACGCCCGTGACCTAGGTGTCACGCCCGTGACCTAGGGTGTGACCACCCTTCGACGACGGTCGATCTCAGTTCGACGATCGTCGACCCCAAAAATTGTCACCCGAGCCTGTCACGCCCGTGACCTATGTGTCACGCCCGTGACCTATTGTCACGCCCGAAACGACGGTTCAGGCCCGAAATTATTCTAACACGCGTGGAAATAAATGCTGGTGTGGGAAGTTACACCAGGAGTAATTACGGGCCGTTTTTCCTTCTATAATTATATAATAAAGGAGGAAGTGTTGGTCCAATAGGAAACCGCCAACTGGACACACCTGCTCATCTTCCACCGTTTCTTATCCCTTCACTGTAACCGAAAGGCCATTAAGAGGAGCCTTCATGGCCATTACGGCTTTACCCTTTCACCTCCCCAATTTCTGACTTATAAAAGCCCACTTGGGGCAAGAGGAGAAGTTTACACGCTCAAGTAAATGGATCAGATCTTTGTTCTTGCTATAGGAGAAGTTCGGCTACGCCACCACTGCGCCATGGCACCACGTCATTCTTCTCGCCTCCAAACCGCGAACAAGGTCCTCCTCTGCTTCTTCTCTTTCATGGGTAGATCTTAGTATTCATAGATAAGGAAGTTCGCGCTCAACGGAGCCGGACCCATCTCTCGTTTTCATGGGAAAACCATGAAAAAGGTATTTTTGAGTTCGCCGGAAACCGCCACCTCCGGCGGCCAAACCACCGCCGACCGCTAGCCATCGCCTCAACGGAGGTGGTGATGGTGGTGGCTGGCCAGGGAAGTGACCGGACGGCCGGCGGCGGATCACGGAATGCTTATAGGAAAAATGGTTTTCTGTGTCTGTTTTCGGTTTCATGAAGAAGATGAACAGTAGAATAAATTTTATAATATATAGATTATTATATATTACATAATGGAAAGATGTATTATTTGAATATATTTTGGGACTACAAAATGAGGCACTTAGAGGCCGTTTTAGGAAAAATGACCAGACACGAAAGTTGTAGCCCTTCGAGTCTAAATTATTTTAAAATTGGTTTCAACTCGTTTGGGTAAGCGGTTCGGCCGCAGCACCCGTTTTAGTGGGGGCTGTACCTAGATTTGGGCAGAAATTAAAATTGATGCCCACTCTTCATCCCTTGTCCAAATGACCTGAAATTTGGGCAGGGGGTTAACCTTAGCTATACCTAACGGAATACCTAAAATGGGAATTTTTAGAGATACTTTGCCTAAAGTTTTTTTTTTAATTTAATAAACTTAAAGGAATTTATTTAAGTGGTCAAATGACCTCCAAACCCTCCCAAATTTTGGTGAGTGGTCCCTGGCTATTAAACCTAGGTCTGTACAAAATTCCAACTGATTTGGTGGAGTTTTGGGTGGGAAACCTTCTACCCTTAACTAGGCATTAGTGAGACATCTTTTAGTAAAAAGTGCACTAAGAGTTTGGAAAGGTCAAATCACCTCAACAGAGGCTGATATTCTGACCCCTGACTTAGAAGGGTGTTATAACTACCTTGGAGAAACATGGTGTGGATTAGGGTGGATTTTACCCTAAGAGATCGGCTCAAATCCAGTGGGTGGGAGTTTGAGGTTTGTGAAGGACATAGGAGCAAAAGCTCTTGTATGCCCTTGAAATTTGGAGGAGAGTGGGATGATATGCTGAAAACCCTCTGGTTGAAATAGTGAAGGAATTGGAGGTAATTAGGTACCTCGGAAGTTGAGATTTTGGATTAGGATAAACATGTAAATTAGTTATTTTTAAGCACTAAATCTAATCTAAAAATTATGAAACTCGGGAGGAGGGAGTTTTAGGATGTTTTAGACTTATGGTAATTTTCCTGAAATTTTATGATTAATAAATATTATACTTCATGTGTTAAAGGATTATTAGCCCGATTTGTTGTTTCAAATATTTGGAGGTTTTAAATTAATTATAATCAGTTAAAATTCTGGATTTAGATCTTGACTAGTAGAACATTGATCCCTGAATTTTTATAGAATTTTATGTTGAGTAAATCTAGTACTTTGTTCAAAGATATTAGAGAGGGGTTTTATTGTTTAAAAATTAATTATGGATAAAATACTTGCTGGAAAATTATGAAACTTGGCCAGTGCTAATTTTAGGCCTTTATCTGCATGGCATGAATTATTTATAATTTTTTGGAAGAATATTTTCTGTACTTGATTCATAAACAACAGAAGTTAGAGATTAATTCTAAAATAGTTTTCATGCCCTTTTAATGATAGAAAAATTATGATACTTAGGATTTAACCTATTGAGATAACCTACTATTTATCATAAATTTGCTGGACATCTTGCATGATTACTTAGGGTAGTTCATGTTCAAACCGGTAGCCCTTGGAATTTTCGAGCAATTTAATTAAATGCCAAATAGATTAGGAAGATTTCCATTTTCTGGATTTAGGTCATTTATATCATGGTGAGTCTCCAGTAAATAATCTAGGGCATTTGGGATGAGTATTGGATCATTGCATAACCGGTTCGACATGAAGTCTAGGTCGGTCTGCATATAGCAATTGTGAAATACAATAGGACACGATCTGAGGAAGGCATTGGAGTTAATCATATTGTCTGGGTGGGCAATGGTGGAGGAAGTCACAATAGGAAGGTATAAAGATTAGTGAGAATTGGTGATAGCTAGAGTTAAGAGGTGCTCGGGTTTCGGCGAAAGATCGTCTTTTCCCGAAGAGAGGAAGGTTAAAAATCACCCTAGTATAGTCTATCGTAATATGAGAAGGGAATCGGGTTAAGGGAGATAAACCAATAACAATAAGTTCCTTGCGAAAGGGAACTTCGGGCCGTAATGCCGCGTCTTGGTTCCTAGTGCCCCTTGAGAGCCCTTCACGGGGAATACCGGGGGCAGTCCTGGGCTAACGTAAACTGTAATAACAAACCGACAAGAGTAACTTAGTAACTAGGGCTGCACCTTTCACAAACACTATTGGCACAGGGAGATTGATGAGAGCTTCGGCTCGGTTGGTTGGAGACGGACGTTTTGGTCCGGGGAGCTTCGGCTCGGTTGGTTTGGAGACGGACGTTTTGGTCCGGGGAGCTTCGGCTCGGTTGGTTTGGAGACGGACATTTTGGTCCGGGGAGCTTTGGCTCGGTTTTTTTTGTGTGTTTACGATTAAACTTGCATGTGCATAAAATAGGAAAAGTTAAGGTGGTGGGTTTTACGATATCGGGGAGTTCGATTGCACTGACACCGATATCGTTGACTCGGCGAGGTGATTAGTACTTCGCCAACAGAAGTCCGGTGCGCCAGCAGGCAAGAGTACGCAGGCGTCCGCTTAGTGCACCAAGCGTTGAGGCATACGATAGGTCAGACCAGTGGTGATTTTACTGGTTTTGAGGTGGGCGAGGCCCAACCCACCGCTTCCGTCCGCCACTACGGAGGTATCCTGGGAGGTAACGGCTCAAAAAGGGGGAACTAAAGTTCTGTGTGCACAGAGTCGGGTGTGTGAGTTGCACTTGCATGTTTCAATCATACCCACTAGCATGCCATAGCATAATTGATTCATTTAACCCTGACACCTAAAGTATAAGTGGTATGGGACGCTTATACATTAGGACCTGCAAAACGACCCCTTGGTCCATAAGCTTGTGTGGGCAAGTTTATAAATCAAAGGTTAATTTCAATATATAACAACCATTGCTGTTTGATAACCGACACCCCAAGGTATAAGTGGTATGGGACACTTATACGATGGGAGCCATGCAAAAGATCCCTTTTGCTTATGTGTTCTCGCATAAGTGAAGGTTAAATTCATATATTTGCTTTTCTTACTCTAGACCTATTATAACAATTATATTAACTGCTCACCGAATGCAACTTGTTAGATTAGTTCCGCTGCCATGTGTTTCTTGATTAATCTCTACCGTCATGTCCTTCCCTTTCTTCCTCCCCGCTCGGTACCTAGGGGCCATGGGGGAAGGGGTGGGGGATGATAGGGCTTAGTCTTTATGACTAACGGTTTTTGAACCGCATCATTTAGGGGATCGTGGAGCCCAGCATGGAGGAGCATCCCCAGAGGTCGGTGCGCCTAGAGATGGGGCAGTCTAGCTCCGGAGTTCATACAGCCGGGACCGTGAGTCTCGACCCTGAGTAGTTTCTGTTTTAGCTTCCGCCTGAGTGATATTGTAGTGAGGACATGATGTACCGGGCATAAGCCCGCATTTATAGTACTCTGATGTTTTCTGTGGACACTCCCTTCGTGGAGATTTTTATTCTATATATGTGATCTATTGCTGTTGACTGCATTGCTCTTACTTCATTTATTGTGCTACCTTTCAGTGATCGAATTGGCCGGCAGAGTCGGCGCCTTGTGGTGATAACCCTTCAAGACGAGAAGGTGTCACCGCAAAGCGGCGACTCTGGGCCTAAGACCCCGGTGGTTGAAAAAGAAAAAAAAAGGGGACTTACAAGTGGTATCAGAGCAAACATCGATCTGAAAAGGAAGCAGTCCACTAACCCTGGGTCACCCCCGCTCGAGTTTAGTTTGGGGACAAACTAAGCAGCGGAAGCAGTGGTGTGCCCATATGGGGATCACATATAAATTGTCCACCTTTATGTAATATTTGAACGCTTTCTCAGCGTGTGTTTTTGTTACGCAGCCTCCAGCACGGACTACGCCACAAGGTGGAGTTCAACAGGCTCAGGATGTTGCACCACCCCCACCGGTCCCCACTCCTTTCCTTTAGTAAACATGGGACAGACCCTGACTGCCATCCTGGAGGCCTTCAGGGCGCAGCAGGTTCCGGCCCCGCAGCCAAATCCGGGGGCCAACTGGCTAAGCATCTTCCGAGGACTGTCCCCCCCGTCCTATTTGGGGACTGAGTCGGCGGTTCGGACGGAAGAGTGGCTAGATATCATGTACGAGATGCTGACCGGGATACGGTGTCCCTGGGAGGAGAGGGTGGCTCTGGTTGTCTCTTGCCTGGAGTCCCATGCAAAGAGGTGGTGGAAGACACTGTTGGACACGACATTTGCCGACAGGGAGGTTGCGGAGGTTACCTGGGAGGAGTTCAGGGCCGCACTGCTGGAGCATTTTGTTCCCAGTCAGCCAGGGATGATTTGGAGGAGCGGTTCTTACAGCTGAAGCAGGGCACCCGGACCGTGGTGGAGTACCATCGAGAGTTCGACCATCTGGCTCGATACGCAGATTCCTACCAGCTGGACGAGGCAGGGTATATCAGGAGGTTCTATAAGGGCCTGCAGGGAGGACTTGAGGGAGGCTCTGTTGTTTGTATCTGACGGGCCCATCTCCCGGATTTTGGAGATGGCAAAAAGGATTGAGGCAGATTGGCACGCCACCCGGGGCCGGAAACGGCCAGCAGAGGATCAGGGACGGAGAGGTAGAAATGACCAGCGGCGAGGTGTTGTACCAGAGGGGAGGAGGACAGAGGACCAGCCTCGTCGGGACGTGAGGTAGGAGCCGAGGGAACAGGTGATATTGGCCCCTCCACCTCTTCGGATGCAGGAGATGCTGAGACCCGGGGGAATGGCGTATCCCCCACCGGAGTGCTTCCTTTGTCATCAGATTGGGCACATTCGGAGGAACTGCCGCATGAGGGGGGCACCACCTCCAGCACCACAGGGCGGCCCACCAGCTCAGCATTACGGAGGCCGAGGACGCGGACGCGGTCGTGGATACCAGGAGGGAGATCGTAGACAAGGAAGAGAGCAGGTATATGCTTTGGACCTTGCGCAGCCTCAGAATCCGGAGCAGGTCATCGCAGGTACACTGCAATGCTTCTTTATTTTCATAGAATTTCCCTTTAAGTTGTTAAAACTTTGAATCGCACTAGATAGATTAACAAGGAAAGAAAAATTCATTATAGAACCCTAAGATATTTAATCACCCCAGGTATAGTCTTCATCAGCGGTAAGCCTGCCCGCACGCTTTTTGATACTGGAGCTACTCACTCCTTTGTGTCGGAGACGTTCGTAGAAGGACTAGAAGGCGTGGAGCGGTTCACAGGCTCGAGGATGAGGGTGCGACTACCGGATGGATCTGAGCTCCTTACCACGGATCACTGCAATATGGAGGCAGAAATTGGTGGAAAAGCGTTCGAGGCTCCAGCGACGATTTTGAAGCTGATGGACTACGACCTGATCCTGGGCATGGTATGGTTGCACTGGAACCATGCCCAAATTGACTGCCTGGCAAAGAGGATCACCGTGAGCACTCATGAACCTGTGTTTCTTGAGGCCGTTAAGGCCCATCTGGAGAGGAGGTGATTCAATTTGAGATTCGTCATCCCGTGGTGCGAGATGTTCTTTCTAGAAAAACTAGACTACCTCCACACCGACATCCAGCTGAAGCCGGCGTCTACTCTAGGATGGAGGAGGCAGCACCGACCTCGGCACCGGTCTATTCGGCACTGATCCTATCGGCAGAGTCCGGAATACCTATCCGCTCCCACGGATAGACGCACCAGCTGGAGGGGGCCCATTATTTGTCCTTTCATGCAATTCAGACAAGTGTCAGTTTTCGGCTTGATGAGGAACCGGGTTTTTGAGGCCTACTTGGCTTAGTGTTCATTCTGATCTAGGCCACATTATCAGACGGAGCGGGAGCGGCAAGCTTTTCTAGGCACATTATCAGCGGAGCCGGTGGCAGTGGACCCGGCAAAGATTCGGGCAGTTCGCGATTGGCCTTGGTCAGCATGACCATTTGGGTTGACCCCAATGGGTCCTTGTTGACCCATTGATGCCACTTTAGCTCTAGGAAGACCTAGGAAAGGATGGTTGGACACATTATGGGAACATTGCCCTTAGTTAGGGCACTTTGCCTCGTTTAGTCCTATAGTTGTCCTAAGCCAAATTGGCAACTTTAGATTGACTCTAATGGACCCTTGGGGCTCTAATGGACCCCACAATGGGTTAGTGATCTTGTGGTAGGGTCATGGAGCCATGGTGATTCCCTGGGGCCATCCCAAATTAATGTTTAGGGTTTTTACTATTTATAACCCATGGTGACCCCTCCTACTTCCCAAGGCACACCTGGCCTTCTAGGGCTTCCTAGTGTTCTGTCATGACCTAGTCATGACAAAACCACTCCTAGGGGTCTCGTTGTCTGAGAAATGTTACAGTGTCGACACACAGGACTTGTGTCGACAAACAGAAATTCTGTCAGCAACAGTTGTGTCGACACCTAGGACTTGTGTCGACACACACTCAACTCCAGCTATATTGAAGACCAGAAGTAGTTGTGTCAACACACATCACTTGTGTCGACACACACTCAAGAAATCTGTCAATGATAGCTATGTCGAGACAAGAAGCAGTTGTGTCGACACACAGGACTTATGTCGACACATACTAAATAAATCTGTCAACAACAGCTATGTCGAGACCAGAAGCAGTTGTGTCGACACACAGGACTTATGTCGACACATTTTATAGAAGCTATGTCGAGAAGTTAAAGAATGAGTGTGTCGATATATTAGGAGCTATGTCGACATCATAAAGATTTGTGTCGACACATTGTCTATTTGTGTCGACACATCCGAAGTGTTATGCTGACAGTTTTCTGCTATGATAGATGTTTAAGGAGGAGTCAGTTGTCAAGACTGAAGACTTGATAGCTGTCATAAGTAACAAAGCTGACACATTTGTCAGAGCTGTTAGAAGGCCGTTATAAACTGGATCAACCTTGGATGGATTCTATATATAGACCTATTCTATCACAATCAGAAATAATAAACAAGAGAGGGGGATCAAGAGACAAACCCAGAAGGAGGCAGATCCTGAAGAGTCTATAAGTAAAATTCAGAACTGATTCTGTATTCTAGAAGGAAGCTGGATTGAAGATCAACTCCAACTCCAATTTTAGATCAACCTTACTTGGTACAAATTCAAGAAGCCTTGGAGAAGCTAAGACAGGTTGGATCTAAAGTAATCAGGTCAATGAAGAACTGATCAAGATGCTTTCACCCTATTCTCTTTCTATCAGGGTGAAGATTTTATTGTTTTAAACAATTAATTTCCTTGTAAGATCTTTTATAGATCTGAGTTGTAAGCCTAAATTTATAAAGGCTGAGGTTTGGCTGAGTGCCTGAGGTAGGACTTAAAGAAGTCTTAGTTGTAGGCCTGGTGATGAATGCTGAGGTAAGGCTAAGTGCCTGAGGTAGGATCTTGTCGATCTGAGTTGTAGGCCTGGTGGTTAAGGCTGAGGTGCCTGAGGTAGGAGTCTTGGGAAGATTCTGAGTTGTAGGACTTGAAGAAGTCTGAGCTATAAGAACCAGTTGGGTTCTGAGTTATAAGATCTTAGGATCTAAGATAGTGGAAGGAAGTTTGGCTGAATCCAATTATCTACTGGATAGGTGAAGGGGGAGAGTGGACGTACAAAGAAATTTGGGAACCACTATAAACCATTGTGTGGTGTGCTTTGAATTTTCTTTGATTGTTATTCTTTATGCTGTGATAGTTGTGTTGTGTATAACTTCGTTAATTGCCTAAGTTGTTAAAAAGGATTAGAACCTATTCACCCTCCTCTAGGTGTTTAGGATCTTTAAACCAAATCTTTCTCTAACTACTCTCAGTTATGTGACAGAATAAATGAAACATTATAAAATAAGTCAGCACGAATCCTAAAGCAGAATTGACGACATCCCATCGTCTCCTTCATGGAGCCAATGGTCGAGATTGTCCCATCCTGGGCCATTTTAGGAGGCATTTTCCCGGCTACCTATGCCCCTCTTCGGCCGGCCAGTGCCACCACCACGTCCATTGAGGTGGTGGCTGGCAATTGGAGGTGGCTGGCCGGCCGGAGGTTGTCGGTATAGAGGTTTTGTCATGGAATTTAAAAGATTGAAAACCAAGCTTTCAACTATGCCGATCTTTGGCTAATTAGCCTCAATCCCGACAACCATTAAGAGTGGATCTATCCACTAGAAGAGAGGAGAGGGACGGGAAATTTTGGGACAGTTGGAGTCGAGCCGACCGCCGTGCCGCCATTGCCGGAGTTTGAGTTTTCAGGTGCTCTTCAAATGCACTACGAAACATCTCGGTTTCCTGAGGTGAAGGGTTTAAACGATTCCTCTAACCTTGGGGAAGCTTTTAAAAGAGCCAAATGAGGGAGGGGAGTGGCCATGGAATCAATGCCATTAACAACCATGAAGGAGAATTTCAGTCATTGAAATTTCCTTCATTACATCCATCAATGGGGTCAGCCAGGGTTGTTGACCTCCATAGAAATGACCAGGGGAGATGGATCAAGCCTTTGGAGAGGCCCTTGGAATTCCTTGGCAATGAATGGCCTTCTCTTTTTCCACTTTCTCTCTCCTCCAATAAAGAGGAAGTGGAGCTTTCTCTCTCCTAGTCACTAATTCTAGAGAGGCTCAGTTCGGCGAACTCTGAACCTAGTTCGACGAACTCTGAACTTAGTTCAACAAACTTAGATCTCAAACTTTGAGCTTAGTTCGACGAACTTAAATATCAAACTCTGAGATTAGTTCGACAAACTCTGAGCTCAGTTCGACTAACTCACATCTCAAACTCTGAGCTTTGTTCGAAAAACTCTGAACTCAGTTCAATGAATGAAGAGGTCAGCTCGACGAAGTAGAAGTATTGTCCGGAAAAGCTCATATCGATGACAGACAAGCTCAGTTCGACGAATTTTGAACCCAGTTCGACGAAAACTGAACTTAGTTCGACTAACTTAGATCTCAAACTCTGTGCTTAGTTCGACAAACATCGATCTCAAACTCTGAGCTTAGTTCGACGAACTCTAAGCTCGGTTCGACTAACTCAGATCTAAAACTCTTAGCTTAGTTCGACAAACTGTGAGCTCAGTTTGACTAACTAAGATCTCAAACTCTGAGCTTAGTTCAATGAACTCTTAGCTGAGTTCGACGAACGCAGAGCTTAGCTCGACAAAGTAGAAGTTCAGTCCGTAAAAGCTCAGATCAACGAAAGCCAAGCTCAGTTCAACGAATTACTTGCTGATTTCGATGAATCTGACAGGTTCTATATCAACAGAAGGTGGAATGTTTTCATAATGTTTGGTAGCTGAAACATACTATTTGCAACCCAAGGTGTTTTTCACCTTCAGGCCTAAGTTCTTTTGGTCTTCTTGGGCTACATTTGGTTTTGTCATAACCTTGTCATGACAAAACTAGTCCTATGGGTCTAGTTGTTTGAGGGACATTACAGGAGTTCTTGGAGGAAGAGCTATTCTTTTTCATAAAGAACATCTCCAACGAAGAGAGCCATGCCGCAAAGAAGAGTGACGAGATATATGGCCGGAAACGGTGGAAATGTCGGAGATGAGGTGTTCTCCCTACCCTCTCCCTTTGTGCTAGATCCTTAGTTATTTCTAGGAGAGATATCGACTCAAAAAAATTTGACTTGCGAGATGAAGATTTACTAGGAAAGAACCATGCTAGGGCCTTTCCCTAAAGAATAGTTGTCTTCAATCTCTCCTCTCTTCTATATGAAGATGGTGTACTTGGTTTCGTGAAGAAGAAAAATTGTACTTGGTTTGGAAGAAATACCTAAAGGAAGAGGATGAACCGATGTCATTCATCTTGCTTTGAGATGCATGCAGAAATCTGTTTTCTACGTGTAGCAAACATCAAGGCCATTTTCGGGTACGATACGGTTAGATATGGGCTTTTGACTAAACACGAAACTCATAGCCCTTGGAACATCCTTTCCAATAGATGGTTAAATGTCTTCATACAAGGTCTGTAGCCACAGGTAAGTCCAATTGAACTTGCTGGACTGCTATGGTATACGTGTAGAAATCTGTTTTCTTTACGCAGCAGACTTCGAGGCCGATTTCAAGTACTTCGTGTTCTAAACCTGGTGATGGAAAAAATACAAAATTTTTAGTCCTCGGAAATACATTTCCAACGGATGGTTACATATTTTCATACGAGTTCTGTAGACTCGGGAATGTCTAGTCAAAGTTGTGGTACAGTCAAGTAATTATTATAGGTTGCTCTCGGGTTAGTGTTGAATTGGGTTTGTACTTGTTGGAGAATGTCATGGTAGATTAATGTCGAGGTTTGCATGTGATTTGCTGAACTTAAACTATTGGTAATTGCACTAAAGAAAATATTGTTGAGATTTAGTTGATAGAACCTTAAGTCAACAAATGCTTTGGTGAAGCACGTTGTATAATTGACTTGGTTGAGTTTCATAATCAATTGAATGGAAAAGTTAGGGAACACTACATGTGCATGCAGAATATCATGATAGTTTGTGAATTTGTTGTGGAAACATGGTTGTTTGTAAATGCTTAATTTAAGAGAGTATTGTATAATCTATTGCATGATTATGTGGGATATTGGTTAAGGAATATATTTAGTAGTCCACTTCTTAGATTTGAGTCTCCCTACGTGTAGCAATGTAGGATTGGTATGCTATGCTTGGTGGCTTGCCACCAGTGTAATTTTTAACCTTTGTGTGATATGGAAATGTGGAAGGGTTGGAAGTGCGTGTGTGTTTGCCGCACTAAAATGATGTGTTGATAAGGGACTCGGTGTGGATCCCTTGCGTGCTGATGAGCACGGGATGGGAATAATAAATACGGACTCTGTGTGGATCCCTTATATATGAAATCCAAGCGGTGTGAGTTGACATGCGGTGTCATAATCATGGGTTGAGGATAGTGTGGCGGGTCTTTGGGCTTGCTAGTACTCACACCAACGGGAGTTAATAAATAGACTTTGGATGGTTTGGTTGTGTCCTCGGTGCCCATTCCCGAGGTCCTCTCCATGCTAAGTGGATGAATTGGCTGTGTCCTTGTGCTCATTCCAGAGGCCCTTTCCGTGCCACACCTGTAGGCCAGTTTGGGCTGTGTTCTTGGTGCACATCTACCCAAGACCTCTCTGAGCCATTGTACGCATGTAAGATCCGTTGTTGTGTTCTTAGCGTTGAGGAATACGGAGGCCTAGGCTCGATAGTTTGGATGCCCGCGTCGTAGTGGAAAAGCTCGTTCCACTATCACTGTCTGGCCACGACAAATGGCGCCTGAGAGGTTAGCTACCTGCTCGAAAAGTTGAAACTACAAGTCTGTGCCGACATAGTAGTTGCACGTACATGAGCATGGGTGAGTCATTGCATTGCATTCATATCATCACATTCATTACATACACAAGATCCTTATCGTACAAGTTTGTATGGGCACTCTTATACGATTAGTTACTTTACTGTTAAGCCGATCCTTAACTTATATTTCTATATGGGCATTCATATAAGTTGAGTTACTTTCCTATTGTAGATTACCCTCTTGTTGAATTGCTATAATCAAGTATAGCTGCTAGGCTAGATTGTTGATAGACATGCTATACTATATTGTTGTTTCTACTAACATGATATATATATGTTGGTACCCTAGTTTGATTTGAGTTTAGTCTTGTCTCCTTAGTCTCTTGACCCATGAATTATCTATGGTCAAGGTTAGTTGTCTAGCTGTAGAGTTCCCAGCTTATCCAGATAAGAATTTGGTTAAGTAGTTTGTTCGTTCGACTATGGTCGAACGCCGCTCGACTATCGTCGACTAGCTGTTCGACGATCGTCTATCAGTTGCTCGACGTTCTGTCTGCGAGGATAGTTCGACTATCTGTTGATAGTTCGACTATCTGTGTGCTGTGATAGTTCGACTATCTGTTGATAGTTCGACTATCTATTTGTTTGATAGTTCGACTATCTGCTTGGATAGCTCAACTATCTGATAGCTCGACTATCTGTTTGATAGGTCGACTATCTGCGTTGTTTGATAGCTCGACTATCTGTTGATAGGTCGACTATCTACTTTCTTCTGATAGTTCGACTATCTGTTGATAGGTCGACTATCTGTTTTCCCTTGGTAGTTCGACTATCTGCTTTGATAGTTCAACTATCTGATAGCTCGACTATCTGTTGATAGTTCGACTATCTGTCGTTCTTTGATAGTTCGACTATCTGGTGATAGATCGACTATCTGTTTCTCTTCTGATAGTTCGACTATCTGTTGATAGGTCGACTATCGGTTTTGCTTTGATAGTTCGACTATCTGGTGATAGGTCGACTATCTAATAGCTCAACTATCTTCTGATAGTTCGACTATCTGTTGTGATAGTTCGACTATCTCCTTTGATAGTTCGACTATCTGGATCGTTCGACTATCTGTCCGATAGTTCGACGATCTCCGTTCTTGCCGTTTTATTTTGTATTTATTTATTCTATTTAATAAATTAATATATTATCTGGCATTTTATTTCAGTTGTTTTATGATAATATTTCCAGGCAATATCTGCTCCATCTCTTTTGCCTGAGTCAAATCTTTTCAGATAAAGTTGTTTGTCTTATTAGTTGACAGTGTATTTTACTTTATCTGCTGTCAGTCCTTTATAGTCGTTAGACTAAAAAGTCTTCCTTCTGCTATAAAGAGTTTGTCTCTGATGTGATTTTATTTAGTATCTTTATTATCAGATTGCTTCCTGCAGCTTCCTTGAAAAAGGTTTATCCCTTTTATAGAATATTTTGCTGCAGAGTTTGTTTGTCTTTGTGATATTTGCAGCCCAGGTTTCAAGTTTCAGAAAAAGACAAACAGTTCAAATTGAAAAGAGCCGTTGCTTGTTGCTGCTATAAAAGGAATCCTTTGGAGAAGGATTTCAGCTAGCTAACCAGTTATTCTAAGAGTTATTCAATTAGCATTCAAGCTTTCATCAAGACCAAGTTTAACTGCTCTCAGCAATCTTCATTCAACTGAGAAGTGTTAAGCTCTTTTGCTCTTCTTCAACCTGAGTTCTCCTGCTTCCAGGAAGTTCAGACTCAAAGTTCTTTTGAAGAAGAAGAAGAAGAAGATAGATGCTAGAAGATTTCTATTTTATATTTTATATCTTCTTGTATTTTTTCCTTCAGTTTTTACTGAAGAGTTTCTGCACTGAAGCAAGACTTCACCTGGACGTTCTTTGAGCCAGGGGGAGCCTTGATTCTTTTAGAGCTCTCTAGCTCAGTGCAAGTCTTTGTGCTTCTCTAATCTATTGTAAAATAGAGAAAACTTTTTAACCTTCTTTCCCCCTCCTGTACAGGGTTATTACTCCCTTCAAAAGTATCCCTTGGTGGCAGGGCACCTGATCAAAAACCTGTGTTGGTTTTAGACACCTGATCAAAAGTCTAAAGGGTTTCTAGATCTACCTGAAGCAGATCTTGTGGTGGCAGGGCACCTGATCAAAAACCTGTAGTGGATTCCTACCTTGTTGGTAGAAGAGTGGACGTACCCAAGTTGTTTGGGCAACCACTATAAATTCCTTGTGTCGTCTGGCTTGCTTAATTTAATTACTTGCATTGTGGCTGTGATTAGATATAACTAGGTTTGCTAGTTGCTGATTAGGATTTCCAAGCCTTAACTGTAATTACAGTTAGCTTGAGTTGGTGCACAACACTTGTGTTAGGATTTAGGGTTATCTCCTTATCTATAATCTTTTCATTCCGCATTTCACTCCAAAGGAGTTGGGTAGACTATTAAGTTTTGTCTAGTGCAAAATTTTATAACTCTATTCATGTCACAACCCGCATTTTCTCCGAATAAAAGAATTATCAGAGTTTGAGAAAACACGCGTCATGATGCCACGTCAAGCAGGGGATAACAGCTGACGCTCAGGCAAAACCAACTACCAACTTAATGAAAGAAAATCATGTGATTAATGATTAGAAAATCAGTTATATTTTAGAGGCCGTATCCCCCGGCTTAGTGGATCACCTAGTCCACAAAAGAAAACTATATTTAAACGCTGCGGAAGGAAAATACTTTATCAGGTTTGACATACTAAAGAGCACATAAGGGTCCCAAGAGAACCACTCATGCTATGCAAGACCCTACATTTAATTTATATAATATATAAGAAAACGGTCTTTATACGTGATTTGGAAAAATAGTTATTACGCTTTATAAAACATGCTGATCATGAGCTTTATTTATAATAATAATTATAGTTTAAAAATAACTAGCAACCTAGCATAAAACCTTCTCAGAGCAAGTAGACTATCTCCAAAAAACGGTAGCAGCATAAGTAAATATATCCAGTACAAAGGTAAAAACTACCAGTGAGCGCCAACAACCTGACACGAACCCACTGGCATATATGTATGTCTGTAAGAAAGTACTGAAAAAAACTACCTCACCAACACGGCAAACGGAACTCCAAGGTCCAAGAGACCACCAACACCACCACTGCAAACTAGCCACCCAACTGGCTACGGCTCAGAACCTGGGTATTCCAAAAGAAAACAGAATACCTCAGCAAGCTAAACAAAGTAAAACTGCATGAAAGAGTCAACCAAAAGGGGAAAAGTACCTGTAAAAAATGTAGTAGAAAGAGTCACAACTGCCCAAAATAGGACAACAAAAAAAGCACTACGTGCGAGGAAACAGTAACAACCCAGCCCAGGAATAACATCCTGCAGGGCCTACTAGGCTACCAAGAGCCCAAAGTGCTGCAGACTACCAAGGAAGAAACTTCTAACACCCTAAACTGTGGGAGGTGGTAGTAGCAAAATCAAACAACGAGGAACCGGATTGGAGGCAAACTCAGTCCCCCCATCCACCATGTCCAAGTCAACAAGCTCGAGGGTCTACACGTGAAAGCACAAGGGACCTTCCACCCACATGCCCAGCCCATACCTGGAGCAAGAAAAACACGAGTGGCCTTGGCTAAATTACACAACTCCACCCCCATAAAGAGCTACAAACCACCACTACTACCCACGACCCACGATTCGGCCATTAGGAAAGAGAAACATGACCGACAAGGAAATTACAAATATAAACAAGGAATTCACTCGGGAACGTAAATCGAGGAAAGAGAAAAAGAAAGTGTTGAAATGACTCAACACGACGTGGCGCTGGGTCCTCCCGACACCGCATTGAGTGAGCTTCACCCACTCAACGTGCCACGCAAGGCGAACTATCACAACAATAACTCTTACCTTACTACCTTAACACTACACAAAACACTCATGCCCACCTAACCCGCGTATCGACGCCAGCTAAATACGGAGCGAAAGGAAATATTCAAAGCGCACGATCAGGTGGCGCACGATCGGTGGTCGTGCGCGGTCATTGGTTGATGGTCGTGCGAAGTGAACCTGGGAAACCTGACAGAAAACCTAGCAACTGCGCACGATCAGTGTCGCACGACCACTGGTCGTGCGCACTGTTGCCAGCGCTCGTGCGATTGCTGAGACAGAACTTTGGAAAATAAAAAGACAGCCGCGCACGAACAGAGGCACACGACCAGCGGTCGTGCGCCCTAACGGTTGATGACCGTGCGCGGTTAACCTGTACCGTTGGGATTTCCCGGACGACACCGGAACGCGCACACGACCCACGCAACTACAGTAGCAGTAGGAAACTACCAACGACGCGCGCCACTACCATTCAAACTATGACTAATCATCCGAGACGGAAAAATAGGAGATAAAATGATAGAAACAATAGGCTTTAAACAAAAGAAAACAACTTGGCAAGGGCAAGAACACCACTTGCCTCGATTTCCGGCGAAGCTTGGTCGGCTTTCCCTCCTCTTCACGCTGCACTAGAAAGAGCAGCACCAAAAACTCACCTAACAAGCAAATCCGAACTTTAATGGCGGAAACCTCAAAAACCAAAAATTCCAATCCCCCTAAAGCTCCACGAAAATCGAATTTCTTACCGTAGGAATGAAGGTCTCGACGAGAGCAATCCGAATCCACTCTCGGAATCGAATTCCGTCCACAAACGCTCCGGGAATCGGCGGTGGAAGGCAAGGCTCGGCGGTTTCTCCGTTTCCTCTCGTACAGGGGCGGCGGTTAGATTTGGAGAAGATGAAGCGGGGCTTTTTCTATTCTATCATATATATATATATATATATATATATATATATATATATATATAATATATTTTATTACAAAATTACATAAAGCACCAAAACGACGCGAAAACCGAACTACCTCGGAATTCGACGAAATTCGCACCGTAGCTAAATACCCACGCTACGAACACAACGGCGAAGTCGAAATTAATTTTCGACGAACAGAACTCGAGTTATACCCAAATAAAGCCAAACACCAACATCCCCCCGAGAGGCCACACCGGGTCACCCAAAACGACTCGGCTTGCTAGGGAGATCTTGCCAACAGGCTACAGAATAGGGCACTCAGTTCTAAGGAGCTAAACCACACTCCACAAATGGCACAAGCCACGGAAACGCGTCATCGTAACGCCAAACGAGAATAAAAATAAACGCAGAAAAATCGGGGGCGTTACAGTCACTCCCCCTAAAAGAAAGTTTCGTCCCGAAACTTTACGCACAACACTCCTACTAAAGAAGGTAAAGTAACCAATAGGAGTTACAAGAAGGGAAACATACCGATCAAATCAGGGAAACAGGTGAGGGTAAGCCCTCCTCATGGCCGACTCTAGCTCCCAAGTCGCGCTCTCCAAATCCTGATTTTTCCACAGAACTTTCACCATCGGTATGGACTTCTTTCGCAGCACTCGCTCCTGAGTATCCAAAATACGAACCGGCACCTCAACAAAAGAGAGGTTGGGCTCCAACTGGGGCACAACGTCCAAGACCTGCCCACTACTGCGCACACACTTCCGCAATTGGCTAACATGAAAAACATTATGAACTCCTGGGATGTTTGCTGGCAAACCTAATCTATAAGCTGACACGCCAACCCGTTCCAAGATCTCGAACGGGCCCACATACCTTGGGTCCAACTTCCGATTCTTACCAAATCTCTTAACACCTACCATTGGGGAAACCTTAAGAAATACAAGGTCCCCCACAGAGAACTCCAAAGCAGACCTACGCCGATTGGCGTTCTTTTCATATCTCTCCTGGGCTATGCGAAGCTTCTCCCGAATAAGCTTCACAGAAACTTCCATTTCCTCAAGCGCCTCGGGACCCAACAAAGGCCTCTCACCAGCCTCAGCCCAAAACAACGGAGTCCTACAGCGCCTCCCATACAAGGCTTCGAACGGAGCCATCTGCAAACTTTCCTGATAACTGTTGTTGTAAGCAAATTCCATAAGTCGCAGCCGCTCATCCCACGCTCCGCCGTGGTCTAAAATATAGCATCGGATCATATCCTCAACAATCTGATTCACCCGCTCCGTCTGCCCATTGGTCTGTGGGTGGTACGCAGTAGAATATCTCAGATCCGTACCCAAACCCTCCTGCAGACTCTGCCAAAAACGAGAAGTAAACTGGGAGTCTCGATCAGAAATGATGCTAACCGGCACACCGTGGAGTCGGATGACTTCATTCAAGTACAACTCCGCTATCTTCTTCATCGGGTAATCAATCTTATAAGGCACGAAGTGAGCACACTTCGTCAATCTATCCACTATAACCCAAACAGAATCAAATCCCCTCGGAGATCTTGGTAAGCCCGTAATGAAGTCCATAGATATACTCTCCCACTTCCAAGTCGGGATCTCTAACGGGGTCAACTTGCCACAAGGCCTTCCATGATCGGCCTTCACGCGCTTGCAAGTGTGGCACTCAGCAACAAATCGGGCTATATCACCTTTCATGCCATACCACCAGGCAATTTGCCTTAAGTCACGGTACATCTTCGTAGATCCTGGATGATAGGCAACGCTAGATCCATGAGCCTCACTGCAAATCATCCTCCTAATATCCCCAACCGCGGGAACGCAAAACCTGCCGCAGTACTTCAAAGTACCCGCATCATCGATAGCAAAATCTGGCAACTCTCCCTTCTCTGTCCTGATGAACAAGTGCAACAGATCCGGGTCGTCCTTCTGGTGCAGTCTGGTCAAAGAAATCCAGGACGGCTCTGCCACTGACAAACTACTCTGCAAACCACAGCATCCCACTGAAATATCCATAAGGAGGAAATCCTCAACTAACCGATCGGTGGAGAGGTTAAAGATCTTTCCCGTCTTTCGGCTCAGGGCGTCGGCCACCACATTGGCCTTGCCCGGATGATACTGGATTTCTACATCATAATCAGCCACATACTCTAGCCACCGTCGCTGGCGCAGATTCAACTCCTTCTGCGTGAACACGTACTTCAGGCTCTTGTGGTCAGTGAAGATCTTGCACTGAGCCCCATAAAGTAGGTGTCTCCACAGCTTCAACGCATAAATAACCGCTGCGAACTCAAGGTCATGCGTTGGATAATTCTTCTCATGAGTCTTTAGTTGCCTTGACCCATAGGCAATCACCTTCCCAACCTGCATTAATATGCATCCCAGACCTACAAGCGAAGCATCCACATATACATCATAATCCACACCCTCAGTAGGCAGGGTCAGAACGGGGGCAGTGCACAATCTCTTCTTTAGCTCCAGAAAAGCCTCCTCGCACTTTTCGCTCCAAACAAATGCCACATTCTTCTGAGTCAGCTTGGTCAACGGTGCAGCTAGGGAAGAGAAACCCTCCACAAATCTTCTGTAATATCCAGCCAACCCTAAGAAACTCCTGATCTCCTTAGGCGTACTCGGCCTACTCCAATCCATCACTGCTGCAATCTTTTCTGGATCGACCGAGATCCCTTCCTTGCTCACCACGTGGCCTAGAAAAGAAACCTGAGGCAACCAAAATTCGCACTTGCTCAACTTGGCGAATAACTTATGGTTCCTCAACTCTGATAGGACCAAACGCAAATGCTGCTCATGCTCCTCAGCACTACGAGAATAAACTAACACGTCATCAATGAAGACCACAACGAACTTGTCGAGGAAATCCTTGAACACCCTGTTCATCATATCCATGAAGGCTGATGGTGCGTTGGTCAGACCAAACGACATCACCAAAAACTCAAAGTGTCCATGCCTCGATCTAAACGCAGTCCGTGGAATATCCGCCTCACGGATCCTGAGCTGATGATAACCAGAACGAAGATCGATCTTGGAGAACACCATGCTACCGCGCAACTGGTCAAATAAATCATCGATCCTCGGCAGAGGGTATCTGTTCTTAATAGTGACCTTGTTCAATTCTCTATAGTCGATGCAAAGCCGCATCGACCCATCTTTCTTCTTTACAAACAAAACAGGAGCACCCCAAGGCGACGAACTCTGCCTGATAAAACCTTTAGCCAACAGCTCATCCAACTGAACCTCGCAACTCCTCTAACTCACGAGGGGCCATCCGGTACGGCGCCTTAGCAATAGGACGCGTACCCGGGTCCAAATCGATCACAAAACTCAACATCCCGCTCGGGAGGAAGACCAGGAAGGTCATCAGGAAAAACATCGGCGAAACCACAAACAATAGGAATCTCCTCCAAGCGTGGTACGCTAACAGCGGTTTCAACCGCCGAGACTAAACAAGCACAACAACCAGAAAGAAACAACCTCTGAGCACATACCGCAGAGATGACAGGAGAATCCTGACACGGATCAGCATACACGCTGCCGGGCTGACCGTCGTCCCTGATGAAGTCCAAGCGCTTTCCTTTGCACTGAATGACTGCATCATACCTAGAGAGCCAGTCCATGCCCAGAATAACATCGAAGTCCTCCAGATCAATCATCTTCAGGTCCGCCTTCGCAAGAAAGTTCCCCAACAAAACAGGGCAATCCAAAATGCCCAAATCTGACAACACAGATTCACCAGAGGGAAACTTGACACGGAAGGAATCCCGAACACGATCTAAGGTCAACCGATATCGCTCCACAAAGGCTCTAGCCACGAACGAGTGGGTAGCGCCGGAGTCAAACAGAACCCGCGCCCAGCAGTTCTTTACCTTAAATTTCCCTATAGGAGCATAGAAAACTAAGGAACTACCACAACAATACTGCAAACATTCTAGCAAATAGAACTACCAGGCTGGAAAAACAACAAACAACTAACCTGAGATGACCTGGGTCGAAGCCTGAGCCTCCTCGGAAGAGATCACGTTCAGCTTCCCCTTTCCCTTGTCCACACGCTGAGGTGGAGGTAAAGCCTGTAATGGAACTGCAGGAAGAGCTGGCTGAAACTGAGGACACCTCGACTTGATGTGACCCTTCTGCCCACACTGAAAGCAGACTTTATCCTTGGTCCAACACTGGGCCGCATCATGGCCGGATCGCTTGCAAACGGAACAGGAGACATCTCTCCTAGGAGCATCCTGAATCGCATGAACCTGCTCCTTCCTCTGAGCTGCTGCCTTCTTGAAACATTTCTCGGCAGGGTGGCCTGACCGGCCACAGAAGCTGCACTCCACCTTGCCCCTCTTTCCCGGAGCCGCACCGGGTACCTGGGGTTTCTTCTCCTCCACCGACTTTCTCTTGTCCAACCTCATTTGCTGGCCTCTGCTCTTCGCGGTCTCAATAGCCTCCACCTTCAGAGCAGCCTCTACTACACCGGCATAAGTCTCTGACCCATAAGCACTGGTCAAACTGCTGCACCTCGCTCCTCAAACCACCGAGAAATCGCTTAACTCGATCAGCCTCAACGCTGACCAATCCCGGGGCAAAACGGCTCAACTTGCTGAACTCTATCTCATACTCACCCACCGTGAGTTGCCTTTGCTTCAGATGGAGGAAGTCGTTCATGAGGCGGTCACGCTCGACCGAGGGTAAGAACTTCCTCAACAGCATCTCCTTGAACACCTCCCAAGAGCATCCGGCTACCAAGCTCTCCTTCTCTCTCAGCCACCAACTCTTAGCCAAACCTTTAAGCTGATAGGCGGCTATCATCACCCTCTGATCATCTGCAATCCTTGAGTACGAGAACATCTCCTCCATGGAGATCAGCCAGTCGTCTATCACCATGAAATCTGCCTTCCCATCATAACTGGGAGGACTCAGCCTCTGAAACTGCGAGATGAAGGCCATCTCTGCTGGCACCACCACTGGAGGTCTCAATGGTGCAGGAGGAGGAACAACTAACCCCCCAGCAGGAACTTGCACACCCTGAGCCTGACCTGCCACAACAACCACCAAAGACTGAATCTGGGCTTGCACCTCCTCCAACTGCCTGCCCATAGCTTCGCTACTCAGATGCAGACTCTCGATCACCGCATCGTTCTGAGCCCCAGATGACTCACCCTCAGACAGGGGAGTCGATCGAGTCGCAGGACGCCTTGCCATTCTAAAATCATAACAACACAAATTAGACCCTACTACAACGTCTAGAACCAAATACAAGTACAGACAATACATATATAGATATAGACTTAAAGCTGCTAAACTTGCTCTGAGAGTTTATCTTTTTAACAAAATTTAGATGTTATGCCCTAACCTAGGATGGTTAACCACCACCTTACTAACTCTTGTGCCTAGATCGGGAATGCATGACTTTTATATTAATTTGAAAACTTATGTGTGTACATATGTCATCCTGCAAATCTTTAGCTTGGCACGTTGTGCTTATGCAATGATATGTTATGCATGATTGTGTTATGCATTCTAAAAAGGCCCTAATTCATGTTATGAGCGGCGTACACATGAAAATGTTATGCATCCCATACTACACAACATTCTCATGCAACGAAAAAGAAAACGTGCTAGTCGCAGCTATGTGGTGAGGTTATGCATCCCATACTACATAACCCTCACATATTACCCCTATGGTGGATCCATATACGAACACATATTATGCATCCCATACTACATAATATGCCCCGTATACTTCATGTTATGCTATGAGTGTAGTGTTCGTGCTTTTGCCAAGACATGCTGATGACATATCGATGTGTGAATGACATGATGCTGAACTACTAAAAAGCAAACAAAGGAAGGTTGCTCAACTAACTTGTCAAGCAACCTCCCTCTGATACCAACTGTCACAACCCGCATTTTCTCCGAATAAAAGAATTATCAGAGTATGAGAAAACACGTGTCATGATGCCACGTCAAGCAGGGGATAACTGCTGACGCTCAGGAAAAACCAACTACCAACTTAATGAAAGAAAATCATGTGATTAATGATTAGAAAATCAGTTATATTTTAGAGGCTGTATCCCCCGGCTTAGTGGATCACCTAGTTCACAAAAGAAAACTATATTTAAATGTTGCGGAAGGAAAATACTTTATCAGGTTTGACATCCTAAAGAGCACATAAGGGTCCCAAGAGAACCACTCATGCTATGCAAGACCCTACATTTAATTTATATAATATATAAGAAAACGGTCTTTATACGTGATTTGGAAAAATAGTGATTACGCTTTATAAAACATGCTGATCATTAGCTTTATTTATAATAATAATTATAGTTTAAAAATAACTAGCAACATAGCATAAAACCTTCTTAGAGCAAGTAGACTATCTCCAGAAAACGGTAGCAGCATAAGTAAATATATCCAGTACAAAGGTAAAAACTACCAGTGAGCGCCAACAACCTGACACGAACCCACTGACATATATGTATGTCTGTAAGAAAGTACTGAAAAAAACTACCTCACCAATACGGCAAACGGAACTCCAAGGTCCAAGAGACCACCAACACCACCACTGCAAACTAGCCACCCAACTGGCTACGGCTCTGAACCTGGGGTATTCCAAAAGAAAACAGAATACCTCAGCAAGCTAAACAAAGTAAAACTGCGTGAAAGAGTCAACCAAAAGGAGAAAAGTACCTGTAAAACATGCAGTAGAAAGAGTCACAACTGCCCAAAACAGGACAACAAGAAAAGCACTACGTGCGAGGAAACAGCAACAACCCAGCCCAGGAATAACATCCTGCAGGGCCTACTACGCTACCAAGAGCCCAAAGTGCTGCAGACTACCAAGGAAGAAACTTCTAACACCCTAAACTGTGGGAGGTGGTAGTAGCAAAATCAAACAACGAGGAACCGATTGGAGGCAAACTCAGTCCCCCCATCCACCATGTCCAAGTCAACAAGCTCGAGGGTCTACACGTGAAAGCACAAGGGACCTTCCACCCACATGCCCAGCCCATACCTGGAGCAAGAAAAACATGAGTGGCCTTGGCTAAATTACACAACTCCACCCCCATAAAGAGCTACAAACCACCACTACTACCCACGACCCACGATTCGGCCATTAGGAAAGAGAAACATGACCGACAAGGAAATTACAAATATAAACAAGGAATTCACTCGGGAACGTAAATCGAGGAAAGAGAAAAAGAAAGTGTTGAAATGACTCAACACGACGTGGCGCTGGGTCCTCCCGACACCGCATTGAGTGAGCTTCACCCACTCAACGTGCCACGCAAGGCGAACTATCACAACAATAACTCTTACCTTACTACCTTAACACTACACAAAACACCCATGCCCACCTAACCCGCGTATCGACGCCAGCTAAATACGGAGCGAAAGGAAATATTCAAAGCGCACGATCGGTGGCGCACGATCGGTGGTCATGCGCGGTCATTGGTTGATGGTCGTGCGAAGTGAACCAGGGAAACCTGACAGAAAACCTAGCAACTGCGCACGATCAGTGTCGCACGACCACTGGTCGTGCGCACTGTTGCCAGCGCTCGTGCGATTGCCGAGACAGAACTTTGGAAAATAAAAAGACAGTCGCGCACGAACAAAGGCACACGACCAGTGGTCGTGCTCCCTAACGGTTGATGACCGTGCGCGGTTAACCTGTACCGTTGGGATTTCCCGGACGACACCGGAACGCGTACACGACCCACGCAACTACAGTAGCAGTAGGAAACTACCAACGACGCGTGCCACTACCATTCAAACTATGACTAATCATCCGAGACGAAAAAATAGGAGATAAAACGATAGAAACAATAGGCTTTAAACAAAAGAAAACAATTTGGCAAGGGCAAGAACACCACTTGCCTCGATTTCCGGCGAAGCTTGGTCGGCTTTCCCTCCTCTTCACGCTGCTTTAGAAAGAGCAGCACCAAAAACTCACCTAACAAGCAAATCCGAACTTTAATGGCGGAAACCTCAAAAACCAAAAATTCCAATCCCCCTAAAGCTCCACGAAAATCGAATTTCTTACCGTAGGAATGAAGGTCTCGCCGAGAGCAATCCGAATCCACTCTCGAAATCGAATTCCGTCCACAAACGCTCCGGGAATCGGCGGTGGAAGGCAAGGCTCGGCGGTTTCTCCGTTTCCTCTCGTACAGGGGCGGCGGTTAGATTTGGAGAAGATGAAGCGGGGCTTTTTCTATTCTATCATATATATATATATATATATATATATATATATTATATATATAATAATAATATATATTATTACAAAATTACATAAAGCACCAAAACGACGTGAAAACCAAACTACCTCGGAATTCGACGAAATTCGCACCGTAGCTAAATACCCACACTACAAACACAACGGCGAAGTCGAAATTAATTTTCGACAAACAGAACTCGAGTTATACCCAAATAAAGCCAAACACCAACATCCCCCCGAGAGGCCACACCGGGTCACCCAAAACAACTCGGCTTGCTAGGGAGATCTTGCCAACAGGCTAAAGAATAGGGCACTCAGTTCTAAGGAGCTAAACCACACTCCACAAATGGCACAAGCCACGGAAACGCGTCATCGTAATGCCAAACGAGAATAAAAATAAACGCAGAAAAATTGGGGGCGTTACAATTCACCACCCCCCCTCTAGAGTAGTATCTATCCCTTCACTTTCAATTGGTATCAGAGGGAGGTTGACTGACTGAATAGGCTAACACCTAAGTCACAAGATCCTGATAGATACCAAAGTTTATAGATATTCTCTGTCACTATCATGGCCCAGTCCAAGGATTATTCTAGCACCAGACCTCCAGCATGCAACTTAGCTATGTTTGGCATCTGGAAGGCAAGGATCAAACTATATATGAATTCTATTGATGAAAGTATTTTTGCTTCTATTTTGTCAGGACCCCCAAGAGCACCTACAGCTGCTACTGCCTCATCATCTGATATGAGCGCAGTGCCTCCTCCAGACTACAATGATGAGTACAAGAAGGCAAAGATAGCAGATGCCAAGGCAATGAATATACTGGCTCAGACAATGTCTGATGAGGTATTCCAGAAGGTTGCTGACTGCTCCTCAGCAAAAGCTATGTGGGACACACTGAACCAGATTGTAGCTGGTTCAGCTGATGAAAGGAAGGATAGAAGGTCCAACCTTATCTCACAATATGAGAACTTCAAGAAAACTGATGCTTGAATCAGTTGAAGCCATGTATACAAGGCTCAGCTCAATCATCAATGAGCTGAGGACCCTTGACAAGGACATATCATTGACAGAGGTCAATGATAAGATTCTTATGTGCTTCCCTAGCACATGGGATCTAAGGATCTGGCCTATCAAGGAGGCCAGAAGCACAAATGAGATTTCAACTGAAGCCCTTCTCGGCAAGCTCAAGTCTTTTGAGCAAGTGCTGAAGACAAGGGAAGCAGAAGCTGAAGCAAAGACCCCTACTCCAATAAGAAAAGAGCAATCTCTAGGTCTTAAGGCTGCTGATGCTTCTGAAGGCAGCCAATCCAATGAGGAGCTAATGACATTATTTGCCAAGAGGTTTCTCAAGATGGGGAGAAAGGAATTCAGAAAGAAGTCTTCACGCTATGAAGATAAACCAAGGTATGACCGTTTACCTGCTAAAGAAATTATCTGTTATGGTTGCAGGAAACCTGGACATATCTTACCAGATTGTCCAGAGGAGAAGAACAAAGATAAGAGGAAAGAAAAGGAACAGCACAGGAAGCACTCCAAGTCATACTCCTACAAGAACAAGAAGAAGGAGAAGAGGTTTCATTGCTAAAACCTGGAGTGATTCAGATGAGGAATCTTCCTCCTCAAGCTCCAGTGAGGATGAGGAAGAGAAGAAGGCAAAGGAAGTTTGCCTGATGGCAATAGATGCCTGCAGTAATCATTCAGCTGCAGAGATTTCAGATTCAGAGGAAGAAATGCCAACAGAAGATGAGGTACTATCTTCTTTATGATTTCACTTCTGCAGAATTCAAATTAGATTTTAAATCTTTATGCTTAGATTTAATTAGTTCTGAAAAAGAGATTAAAGAACTTAGACATAGGCTAGCTGAATCAGAAATCATATCTACTGAAAATATTAAGTTAAAGGAAGATCTCACTAATTATAGTGAAGAAATTAAGTTTCTTAAAATTGAGTTAGCTAAATCTAAGAGGTTAGAAGAATCTCTAAATGGTAGAAGCCTTAAGTTATTAGAAATAACCAGCATGACTAACACTAGGTCAGGCAATAACAAACTAGGCTTAGGAGCTTCTCCCAGTGAACCCCCAGTTATTCTTAAAAATAATCTTTCAACTCCAGTGAACTTCATTTCAGCTAGTGGAATGAAGAACACTGAGCAAGTAAACCAAGTTAATAAAACTTTAAATAAAGCTAAGAGAGAGAAAAGAAAACCATTTTTTAAGGAAATACAAAGAGCGTCGAACGCTGCTCGACGATCGGAAGCTCAATGGTCGAACGAAGCTCGACGATCTGAGCGCCCATCGTCGAACGTCGATCGACGTTTTCAATATGATTTTCAAAATCATCATCAAACCCGTAGAAATCTAAATGAAAATAGAAACCCTAGGTTTGTTGACCCATCATCTGCATGGAGAATCCCACCTAGGAGATCTCACCCATTAGGTTATCATCCTCAACCTGCATTTTCATTTATTTCTAGCTTTTCTTATGTGAAAAACAAGGGACCCAAGGTTACCTGGGTCCACAATGTCTAAATGAATTTCTTGCAGGTGAAGGACTATCCTATCACTCAAAATAAGTGGTATTTGGATAGTGGATGCTCCAAGCATATGACAGGAAATAAAAATCATCTGTCAAAGTTCAAAGCTAAGCTCGGCCCAAAGGTTATCTTTGGAGATTCAAGCTGTGGTCAGACAGAAGGCTATGGCAGGATCACAATTGGAGATGTTACTTTCAAGAGAGTTGCATATGTGACTGGACTGAAGCACAATTTGATTTCAGTCAGCCAGCTATGTGAAGCTGGCTACCAGGTTTCATTTTCTAACTCTTCTTGTAATATTACTTTATATAATAATGTTGTTTTAGTAGTCATTAGATTAGGTAATATTTATTTAGTAGATTTCAATTCAACTCATTCTGAAATCTATTTATTTAATGAAGTAACAATTAATAATAATTCTTTGTGGCATAAGAGGCTTAGTCATGTTAACCTTAAAAATATATCTAGGTTATCTAAACACAACCTTGTTAGAGGTTTACCTTCTTGCCCCTACAAGAAGGAGAGCCTATGCAAGGCTTGTCAGCTAGGCAAGCAAACCAAAAACTCTTTTAAATCTGTAAATAAAAGTGATTCTCCTAGAATCCTATATTTATTACATTTGGACCTATTTGGCCCAAAAAATGTACAGAGTTTAGGAGGGAAGTATTACACCTTAGTCATTGTAGATGACTTCTCTAGGTTCAGTTGGGTTTTCTTTTTGAGAACTAAGGCTGATAACTTCAAAGCCCTTACAGACTTTCTATTATGTGTGCAGACTGAGTACTCTACTCATGTGGCCTTGATCAGAAGTGATCATGGTACTGAGTTTGACTCTCTTCTCATGCAAGAATTCTGTGAGAGAGAAGGTATCAAACATAGCTTCTCAGCTCCTAGAACTCCCCAACAAAATGGGGTAGTTGAAAGGAAAAATCGAACACTCATTGAAGCTGCTAGTACATTGTTGGCAGATGCTAATATGCCTCTTTCCTATTGGGCAGAAGCTGTTAGTACAGCCAATTATGTCTTGAATAGAAGTCTGATACACAAGCTTAAGTGTAAAACTCCTTATGAGTTGCTTAAAGGAAAGAAACCTAAAATTAATTATTTTAGAGTATTTGGTTGTGTAGTGTACATTCATAATAACAATAAAGAATACCTTAGAAAGTTTGAAGCAAAAGCTTCAATGGGAATTATGCTTGGATATTCCCAAGTAAGCAAAGCTTATAGGGTTTATAACAAATCAACTTGTAAAATTGAAGAATCTGTGCATGTATCTTTTGATGAGTCTCAGATGTTTTACAAGGAGAAGGAAAATTCTACTTCCTCCAGTTCATTGCAGGTACCTGATGCTACTCAAGAGATTCTTCAACTATCAACTCTTCAGATCACTGAATCAGACAGTGATGAAGACATTGCAGAAGCTGTTATTGTTCCACCAACAGTAGATCAAATTCCTCCTGAGGAATTAATCCCAACTGTTACTGAAGATCACATCCCACCTGCTGATATTGTCACACTTAGAGATCACCCCACATCTCAAGTGATAGGAGACATATCAGCTGGTGTTCAAACAAGACACCAATTAAGACAGGATGTGATGCACGCTTATTTCCTCTCACAGGTTGAGCCCCGCACCTTTAAAGATGCAGAGCTAGATCCCCACTGGATCATTGCTATGCAAGAGGAACTCAATCAGTTTGAGAGATGTAAAGTTTGGACTTTGGTTCCAAGACCTAAAGGCCAACTGATCATAGGCACCAAGTGGGTGTATAGAAACAAGTTGGATGCAAATGGAATTATTGTAAGGAATAAAGCTAGGCTTGTAGCTCAGGGCTACAGACAGGAGGAAGGTATAGATTATGACCAAACCTTTGCTCCTGTTGCAAGGCTAGAAGCAATAAGGATTTTCTTGGCCTATGCAGCCTACATGAAGTTTAAGGTCTTTCAGATGGATGTCAAAAGTGCATTCCTAAATGATGAGCTTAAGGAAGAGGTGTTTGTTGAACAACCACCTGGGTTTGTTTCTTCAACTCAACCCTCACATGTGTTCAAGTTGCAGAAAGCTCTTTATGGACTAAAACAAGCACCTAGAGCCTGGTATGAGACTCTAGCTAGTTTCCTTTTAGAGCACAACTTTACTAGGGGAGTAGTTGATAGAACCCTTTTCGTCAAGCACCACAAGGACACAATCCTGTTAGTTCAGGTGTATGTAGATGATATTATATTTGGTTCCACTGATCCCAAACTTTGCAAAAGGTTTTCTGACTTGATGCACTCTAAGTTTGAGATGAGTAGTATGGGTGTGCTGTCTTACTTTCTTGGTCTCCAAGTTAAGCAAGATGCTGATGGCATCTTCATCTCCCAATCCAAATATGCCAAGGAATTGGTAAAGAAATTTGGATGGCTGATGCTTCAGCAATGCCTACACCTATGGCTACTAATGTAATTATTGATTCTGATGATCACGGCAAGCCAGTTGATCAAAAGAATTATAGGGCCATTATTGGTTCCCTATTATATTTAACTGCAAGTAGGCCAGATATAATGTTTGCTACATGCCTCTGTACTAGATTCCAGGTCAACCCCAAGGAATCTCATCTGATTCTTCTCAAGAGAATCCTGAGATACCTGAAGGGATGTCCAAATCTAGGACTTTGGTACCCAGCTGAGTCAGAATTTGAATTGATTGGATATTCTGATTCTGATTATGCTGGTTGCAGAGTTGACAGGAAGAGCACCTCAGGAACTTGTCAGTTCCTGTGAGAGAGAATTGGTCTCTTGGTTTTGTAAGAAGCAGGCTTCTGTCTCAACTTCAACTGCAGAGGCTGAATATATAGCAGCTGCCAGTTGTTGTTCACAGATCCTGTGGAGTCAAAACCAGCTTGTGGATTATGGTTACTCACACAAGAACACCAAAATCATGTGTGATAGTACCAGTGCTATCTCAATTACACAAAATCCAGTGCACCACTCTAGAACGAAGCACATCGAGATTCGCACCAATTTCCTGAGAGATTGTGTGGAAAAGAACAAGATTTGTCTTGAGTTCATATCCACTGAGTTTCAGAGAGGTGATATATTCACCAAGCCCTTAGATGAACAGAAGCATCTGTTCTTTTTAGTTCAACTAGGCATGATCAATGGAAGAGACTAAGTGTGACTTCTGCCTTGTTGAAACTTGTTTGAAGATAGTCGAATGACGTTCGAAGATAGTCGATCAGGTCAAGCCCATCGTCGACCTATGGTTGATGAAAGCTTGCATGTTTGAAGATCGTCGACCGGCGTTCTACCATCGTCGAACAAGTCGAGCTCATCGTCGATCTCTGGATGACGACAGCTTGTTGTTTGAGAAGCCAGAAATAGTCGAACAATTGCTCGACTACTCTACTTCTGGACCGATCGTCGAACGACCGTTTTGTAAGACCCCCCTCCTGGAACACAAGACACGACACGAGAGGGGTCTTATGCCCAGAACAGCCGCCTTGCGGTAACACTAACACTTAGGCTAGCTTGTACCACAAGACGCCTATTCGGCCGGCTAATAACAATATCAACAGATAAATGCCAACCCATCCATAATAAAATGAAAGTTGAATCCACACCAAGCATATGTCCATAATATCATAAATAGAGAAGCTACAGCAAGCTTCTAATATCAGAGTACGTAAACAGAATTGCCCCGAAAGGCTACAACAAAATCTCTCTCTCACTCACATCTGTAACCGACGGTAGCGACGGTACCGTCCCTTCAGGCCCCGTCACCCTGGCCTGGCTGTCCTTCTGCATAGCCTGCTACTCCACCTGCGGGGTTTCCTCCTAAAAAGGAAGACGTTGCAACCGTTAGTCAAAAAGACTAAGTGGTTTCACATCCGCTCCCCCGGCGACTCCTCGGCACCGGGCGGAGAAAGGAACAGGTACAATATATAAATAATAGTAGTACAATAGGTGAAGTGAGTATACATATTATAAGCAGCAACATCAGTAGTGTATAATAAACAGGCTCTTATTTTCAAATCTACGAACTACAGCAGCAAGAGAGTATATAACTAGAACAGTAAGTAACTCAACTTATATGGATGCACATACAAGCATATAAGTTGAGGGTCGTTCAGCAGAAAGTAACTCATCGTATAGGAGTGCCCATACAAACTTATACGATGAGGGTCTTGTGTATGTAATGAAGTGCAATGCTATGTATGCAATGAAATGACACACCCATGCTCAAGCACATGCAATCGCTATGTCGACACAGACTTATAGTTCCCACTATTCGAGCAGGTAGCTAACCTCTCAGGCATCAACCGTCGTGGCCAAACGGTGACAGTAGAGCGGGCATATCCACTACTAGGCTGGTCTCCACACTACCTGGCCTAGGCCTCCGTACGCCTCAACGCTAAGAACACAACAGCGGAGCTCACCTGCGTTCTACGGCTCAGCGGGTTCTCTCGGGTAAATGTGCACCAAGATCCTAGCCCCTGACTGGCCTATGGTGTGACACGGAAGGAGCCTCGGAAATAAGCACGAGGACCAAGCCCAACCGTTCACTTGGCACAGGAAGGAGCCTCGAGGACGTGAACACCGAGGACCAAGCCCAACCGCCCAAGGTCTAACTGTCAACTCCCATCGGTGTGACGATTGGCGAGCCCGTAGACCTGCCACACTATCCTTAACCCAGGGATCACGACACCGCGTGTCGACTCACACCACATGCAATTCCACAATTCATGGCATGGAAGGAGCCTCGGAGAAAGCACGAGGACCAAGCCCAACCATCCAACAAATACGGATGGAGCCTCGGGACGTGAACACCGAGGACCAAGCCCAACCGTTCAATTTTTTTATCCAACTCAACCTCACTCCCATTCGTGACGATCAACACCGCTCTTGTTAACTTCCACAATGCAACCCGTGGGGAGACGACACTCTAAGCATTGGACTATCCATTCCCTTCCATCAATCCATTACACATCCTGGCCATAGTCCTAACCATTTACAAACTCTTCCAAATGAATTCAACATATTATAGATAATGTGCATAATGGTGATCTAACAAATATAACAAAGTCCTTTCATTCACTTAGGCTTGATTCACATCTCGGTATAGGAATTCAAGTCCTCAAACATCAATCTTCATATTACCTCGGCGATTAACACAGAAGAATTCACCCCAACCTCGAGATGGATTGCAACATCTATTCCATCGAATCCAAGTTCATATTATAATCACCTAGAATTATATGTAATCCGGTCAGCAAATTTGACAGAGGATTCCTGTGGCTACAGGTATCGCCTGAAAACGTGCCACCACTCGTTGGAAAGGTAATTTTAAGGGCTACGACTTTCGTGTTTAGTCGAAAGCCCAGGTCTGGTCACATCATACCAGAAATGCAACTCGAAGTCTGCTGCGCACAGGATACAGAATTCCTGGGCATTACCCCAACCGCAGCAGATTCAAACGGCCTTTCCCGTGGCTACAGGTATCGCATGGAAACGTGCAACCACTCGTTGGAAAGGTAATTTCAAGGGCTACAACTTTCGTGTTTAGTAGAAAGCCCAGATCCGCCCCCTTCTTGCTTAAAAATAGCCAAGAAGGTCGCTGCGTGCAGAATACAGATTCTGTACGCATCTTGAAGCGAAGTGAACGGCATCCGTTCATCTTCCTCCTCAAGCGATTTTTCCCCAAATCGCAGCCAGAAGTTCTTCCACCCTTATTCTCCCTCTTGTGGCCATTTCCTCTTCACGAGACCACCCCTATCATCACTTTGGAGCGAGGGGAGGTTGAAGACGACTAAGCTTTAGAGTACAAGCTCTAGCATGGCCTTTCCTAGAAAGCTTCATCTCACACATCAAGACTCGTTTGAGTCGATATCTGGCCTAAGAATAACTATAGATCTAGCACTAAGGGAGAGGGGAGGAAACTCACCTCATTTCCGACGTTTCCTCCGTTGCCGGCCATGGATCGCGTTATCCTCCGTGGCGGCATCCTTTGGCTTCGTTAGCAGTGTTCTTCCACGGAAACGGCGGAGCTTTTCCTCCAGAATCCGGCTCTGGTGACCCACGATATCTCCTCTTCCGCTCCCGTCGGTTTGCACGGTGACAGCTCGGCAAGAACGATCTGGTGCGATGGCTAGGGTTTGGTTTACTCCCTTTTAATATTACATATTAGGCTAAACCCCTTCCGCCACGTGTCACTCTCTAATTGGACCGCCCAAACTAGGTTTCATTTGAAGTGACCGGTCCAAGGATCATTCAGCACGAATCCCGAAGTCCGGTTCAGTCCGTCTGTACAGGCCGGCGAATCTGCCTGGGCGAAGAAAACAAAGCACTCGGCTCATGACACAATTTCCAGATATCAGTTCTGCCTGATGGGAGCCTTACTGGATAAGAAACACCTCGACTGGGGCTCCATCTTCTTCACCCTGATTAAGAAGAAAATCAACAAGTCTGCAGTCTGTTTTGGAAGAATCTTGGGGGTCTTTCTGCACTCAAGGTGCCCTGACCTTTTGACCTCCTCTGGATTATTCATCAATGCATCCAAGAGGCTGTCCTGTGCCCTCTTCAGTAAATGGGACAGGCAGATCATAAACCCCTCCAGGGCTGCTGCAACACTTCACTCAGGCACAAGGACCACTTTGGTCACTCCTTCAGTAGAAGAGATGCCTGCTTCTTCTTCTCCCCAAGCCATATCCACCCAAGCCTCATATACTCAAGCCCTCACCTCCTCTCCACCAGTCTCCACCATTATTATTTCATCCCCAATTACCATTTCCTCACCAATGTCATCCCCTATTACCATCTCTTCACTAGCCTCATCTCCTCCAGCATCTACCTCTGAGGTATTCCTCCCTCTCTTCTCTTACCAAACCCTTACCTCTCCATCCTACTCTCTTTTGGAGAGGATTCCTTCTTGGATGACTCTCCCTCTTCTCTTCCTGAGACATCTTCCCTCCAACAAATGCTTCATGACATTCTCTCTCAACCCTCCTTCACACCCTCTCTTACTTCCCCTATCTTCTCCTCAACCTTCTCTATCCCCACTATTCCTTTTTCTGAACCCTCCATCCCTACTCCTCCTATCTCCACCTTTTCAGTTTCAGTCACCATCCCTCCATCCAACTTGACTACTACCTCTGCTCAAGCCTCACTTGGGCATGTAGATCTTTCTAGCCTGGCTGACAGGCTCTATGAGTTGCTAGCTCCCAAGCTGGTATCTCTGCTGGAGTCCTCCCTGACTCCACTCCTGAAGCAAGTCCAGGAGCTGTCCACCAAGCTTGATTCTTTTTCCTCCTCCCAGGCAATCCCTTCTACTGGGTGCCTTGGTTCACCTCTCTCTGAACCAAGGCAGGGGGAGATGCCTTATGAAGAAGTGATTGTGCCAGCTCCAGCTCCAGCTTCTACTCTCTCAGCAAGCTCAGGATGTGCTTTTGCACTTAATCTGCAGAGGTTACTATCCAGATTTGATACAGCCTATCTAAGCTGTCTGCCTCCAATTACTGCTGAAGATCTGTCCAAGCCATTGTGCCTGTACCTGTCTGTAATCCCAGCCAGATTGTTTCCTATATCAAGTCATGGAAGGCTGTGGATGTATCTGATGCTGCTACTAAGGCCACTGTGCCTCCTTTTGTTGATACTGCTGCTGCTGACATAGAAATGATTCCAGCACCTAATGCTGAGGAAATTGTTGTTGAAACTGATGCTGCTGATTCTGCTATCCCTGCTGCTCCTGCTCCTGCTCCTGCTGCTGCTGCAAAGCTCAAAGCTCAAGAAGATTATCTAAGAAGAATTGATGCCTTATATGATCAACCTCAGAGTTCTGAAAGTGATCAGTACAGAACTGATTCTGATGATTCTGCCAGCACAATTGCCAAAAAGAGAAAAGCCAGAAGTAAAGCAATGATGTCAGTTCCTCCTGCCAAAGCTAAAGACTCCAATGACATTCCATATTACATTCTGCATGACTGCCCCATCACTGAACCATGGATGCAATTTTCCAAGAACCAACTAAAGGCCATGAAAAAGAGAAGAAAGCTTGACAAATATGAAAAAGGATCATCTCAACATCAGCCTCCTCCTCCTCCTCCTCCAGACTCTGGATCAGGCTCAGCTTCTCAAGCTCCAGCTCCTAGACAAAGTTCCTCTCAATCGTATTCTAAGTATTACCAAAAGGGACAACATCAAAGAGGGTATCAACCCAGAAGGGTAGTTTCAGAGGAAATCAAAGAGGACAGAGACCCTATCAAAGGAAGGACAAGGTCATTCTGACTCTACTTCAGGTCCTTACCCTTACAAACTGAAAGACACAGTTGCTCCAAGGACCTCTCCTGCTCCTGAATCTCTCAACAAATATGAACCTGCTGTTCCATATGAGGATCCTGAGAACAATCCTGTGGCCTGGACTGCTAGGATGAAAGAGTTGGCTGCCCTTGATCAGATTAAGAAGGCTAGAGAACAAGGCAAAGAAATATCCAACATTACAACCTTATCAGAACAAAGAAAGAAAGAATTGGAAAAGTATGCTTCAAAGAAATTTTTCAATCCAGAAGAGTACATGAAGCTGCACCCAGAGGCTGTAGTTCCAAGGCCAAGATCTCAAACCTCTCTAGGTGCAGAAGATGACAGAAGGTCCAAGAAAGAAGCCCTAAACCCTTACAGAGAAATCTTATTTAAAAAGGGAACTGAAAAGAAGTGATCTGTGTAAGCAAACATATCATCTACCTTTGGATATCTGCAGCTATTTATCTGTGATATGCATTGCTGTTTCTCTGCATTTTGTATTTAATTTCTGTATTATTAAATGCTCTTTATGATTGTCTATAAATAGTAATCCTAATCCAAATAGGGGGAGATTGTTGGAACACCCTATTACTAATTTGGATAAGGATCACTATGCTTGTCCTAGGATCCTAGTTGACCTAGTTGTATAGTTGAGAAGGTCAACATTAGAATGAGTCTAGGGTCTAGAACTTAGTTTTGAAGCTGCCCCCAAGACCACTCCAAGATCAAGGATGAAGAGCTAAGTCTAAGGCAATTTTCGTCGAGCTCTGGTCGACGAATCGTCGAACTCAGTTCGACGCTCTCTGAGCTCAACTTCAACAAATCGTCGAACTCCGGTCGACGATCTTCGAGCTCAGATCGACTATCTGCTTTTAGCTAGCTTTTGCTTAATCGTCAAACTCCCCTCGACTATCGTCTAGCTCAGTTCGACGATGCCTCCTTCAGCTGCTTCTCAGGTCGCTGACTCAGTTCGACGATCGTTGAGCTCAGTTCGACGATTTCTGTCTGCTTATCTCAGTTCATCTCTGAGCTCAGTTCGACGATCGTAAGCTCAAATCGACGATTCTTTGGAGAGATCAACGTCTTCAAGATTTCAAATGCTGCTGATTTTTTGGAATGTTTTGAATATTATCAGCATTTATGACAGAAGATCTCCCAGCCATTTGGAGCAAGTTTCAAGGAATTATTCAGAGAATGTTTGCTGGACTTTCCTCTAAAAGACAAGACCATTATGGAAAACATTTATGACTGACCAACGGCTATTTTTGGACAAGAGAATCTTAGAAATTATTATTCATCTCTTCTGCCTCTAAGCTAAAACAATATACACAGATTGACAAGAAGAGTGAACACATATAGAGAATACTGATAGCAGAAGAATAACAGAACTGCAACTTCAAAATTCTTCTTACTGACTGAAAAGTGTTCACAATCTCTGTGATCATCTCCAGACATCTCATATAAGTGACACAATCTTTTCTATCTGCTGCCTCTTATCGAGATCAAAGTTCTGAAGACATATCACCCTTCTGCAAAGCTTCTCTGCCTGAACCTCTCTACATCTCAGGGGGAGCTTTGACATCTTCAATCCACTTGTGCTTCTCTCATTTGACTGAGAACAGAGAAGACAACTTCAACTTTCACTTTTTCTTTTCCTGCTGTAAAAGGGTTCTTGAACTCCCTTCAAAAGTTCTGTCTGGTTCTGAGAGCCTTGTCAAAACTCAGTGGTGGCAAGACACCTTATCAAAAAATCTAGCTTTGGTTTTTGAGCACCTTATCAAAAGCTCATTGGTGTCAGGACACCTGATCAACTCAGTCCTGAGTGGATTCCTACCAAGGGTGGTAGAAGAGTGGATGTACCCAGTCTTGGGGAACCACTATATTTCCTTGTGTCTTCTGGCTGTACTTGTGTGATTGTCTGCTGTGTGCTGTGTCCTTTTTCCTTTCAGTTTTTAAGTTTCTGTTAGCACTCTACACTATAGCTTAAATAGAATTTTAATTTGTGCTCTTTTAATAATTCAAAAAATATTTTAAGTAAACTCTATTCACCCCCCCTCTAGAGTTGAGATAGATCTTACCCTCACTTTCAAAAACGTCCAAGTAAAATTCGGCGGGAATCAGTCGCCATTCTCGCCGATCGGCGAGAATCGTCAGGTCATTCTCGACGATCGGTGGGAACCGTCAGGTCATTCTCGACGAATTCGTCGGGAATCAACAATGATTCCCGACGATTTTCCCTTAGCCTTTTTACTGGACATCCTGCGTTGATTGCGTTGAGTATTCTCAGCGATACTCGACGACCGGTGGGTATAACAGGGGATTCTCGTTGATCGGCGAGAATCGCCGAGCATTCTCGCCGAATTTCCCTTAGTCTACTTGCAGCTCTGTGTCCGGCGGGTATCGACCACCGATACCCGTCGAATCGGTGAGCATCAGTCCTCCATTCTCGACGATCGGCGAGCATCAACCTCCATTCTCGACGACTTTTACTTAGCCGAGTTCCCTCATCTCGGCTACTGGTTGGGGTAACCTTGAACCCAACCCTACACTTAATCTATGCACCTGACACCTCGCGTCGGTGCACCCCGAGCCCGAGTTGAGTCTCTTGACTCAGAACACGGCGAGGGGCCTAGCGCGAATTGGGACGTTACAAATCCTATAAAAAAAATAAAAGATTTCGTCCCCGAAATCAGGCTGAGGTCGTGGGAGTAAAGCATACGGAAAACAAAATATGCTTTTAAATAAAATTACCTGAAGCAAACAACTACGGGTAGCGTCTTTGCATCAAATCCATTGGCTCCCATGTGAATTCCTCTTTCCCATGATTAGACCATAACACTTTTACCAAGGGGACACTTTTGTGGCGCAAGGTTCTTATCTCATTATCAACGATCCGCACCGGCTCCAGTCGCACAGATCTGTCAGACGCCACAGTACCATCAGTTGTGGGGATGTATTGCCGGGCCGCAACAGCGCCTTCCGAAGCGACGATACATGGAACACATCGTGGAGAGTCTCTAGCTCAGGCGGTAGCTCCAGCCGGTAGGCCAAAGGTCCAATCCTTTCCAATATGACATAGGGCCCAACATACCGTGGACTGAGCTTCTTCACTCCTCGCACTCGTGACACTCCATGCATCGGCCGGATTTTTAGAAACACCATATCACCCACTTGAAATTCCACCATACGGTGCCTTGCATTGTAATACTTCGCCTGCCGACTTTGAGCCTCCAACATGCGATCCCTTATCAGCCTAACCACCGCATCAGTGTCATCTATGTATTCAATTCCCAGAGTCTTCGGGTCTTCATCTTGCACCCAAGACAAGGGGGTCCTACACCTCCTTCCATATAGGGCTTCATGGGGCGCCATGCCAATACTAGCTTGATGGCTATTATTATAGGAGAATTCCACCAAGGGCAAGAGTCTTTCCCACGGCTCTCCCCTATCTATCACACACAACCTCAACAGATCTTCCAATGTTCGGATGGTCCGCTCAGACTGTCCGTCCGTCTGAGGATGAAATGCGGTACTGAAGGTAAGACGTGAGCCCAAATACATCTGTACCGCCTTCCACTCCTTGGAGGTGAAACGACCATCACGATCCGAAACTATCGTCTTAGGTACGCCGTGATACCGTACAAATTGTTCCAGAAACAGGCATACCAAGACATCCATATGAGCCTCCTTCTTCATAGGAATGAACCGGGCAACCTTCGTCAGGCGATCAACGATCACCCACACTGAATCATTCCCTGAGCGGGAGCGAGGTAGCCCATGTACGAAGTCCATGGATATATCCTTGAACTTCCATTCGGAGATTGGCAACGACTGCAATAGGCCACCGGGGCTCCTACATTCCGCCTTCACTCTTTGGCAGGCTTCACAATGCGTGACGAAGTACCAGACATCTTTCTTCATCCCTGGCCAACACATCATCTTCCGTAAGCCGGCGTACATCTTTGAAATTCCTGGGTGCACGGAATATTGAGAGCAATGTGCTTCTCTCATAATATCCTCCCGGATTCTGCCACCTTTGGTAATGTAGAGTAGGCCGCGAAAGTAAACGAGGCCGTCCTTTAGTGTGTACTCGTCGGTATTCCCGTCTTTGATTAACTTGATTGCCGGGGCCAAAGCCGCATCCAATCCTTGCTCCACTCAGATCCGGTCCCGGATATCACAAACTATGCTCATGCTGGACAGGTACTCCGTATATTCCGAAGAAGCCTTAATTATTAAGGTGATGTCCATCTCCTCGATCATCCGTGCCAACTCCATGCTCATTAATCGAGATTCTGGGTTCGAGCCGGGTACTTTCCTACTCAACGCATTGGCTACCGAGTTTGCTTTTCCGGGGTGGTAGTTCAAGGTGAACTCATAGTCGCATAGAAACTCTAACCACCGCCGTTGTCTTAAGTTCAATTCCTTCTGGGTATGGACGTACTTCAAATTTTTATGATCCGAGAAGATTTCGCAGTGGACGCCGTATAGATAATACCTCCACACCTTCAAGGCGAACACCACCGCTCCTAGCTCCAAATCATGCACCGGGTAATTGATTTCATGCTTCTTCAATTGTCTTGAAGCATAAGCAATTACGTGCCCGTGCTGCATCAACACCGCTCCCAACCCCTGATAAGACGCATCCGTATAGACTTGAAATCCTTCCTTCCCAGACGGAAGGACAAGGATGGGGGCGGAGGTAAGTCTATCCTTCAATTCCTAGAATGCCGCTTCACACTGGGGTGTCCACTCAAATAGCACTCCTTTCTTTGTCAAGGAAGTAAGCGGAAGGGCAATCTTGGAGAATCCCTTTACAAACTTGCGGTAGTATCCGGCAAGTCCAAGAAAACTCCTCACATCGGCCGCCGACTTCAAGGGCGACCACTCCTTCACGGCGCGCACCTTGGCCGGATCCACAGCTAGTCCTGACCCACTGATTACATGGCCCAAGAAAGCCACCTCCCTAAGCCAGAATTCACACTTGTTAAACTTGGCGAACAGGGCGTGCTCTTTTAGCTTCTCCAGAACTAAGGCCAAATGTCCGGCATGTTCCTCCTCCGTCTTCGATTAGACTAGGATGTCGTCAATGAACACAATGACGAAGACATCTAGATAGGCCTCAAACACTTTATTCATCAAGCTCATGAAAGCCAATGGGGCATTTGTGAGTCCAAACGGCATCACTGTGAACTCATATAAGCCGTAACTTGAGTTGAATGCCGTTTTTTGTATATCATCCTCCTGTATTCTCAACTGGTAGTACCCTGAGCGCAAATCTAGCTTGGAGAACCAATGCGCTCCCACCAGTTGGTCGAACAACTCATCGATCCGAGGTAACGGGTAGGTGTTCCGTACTGTCAGTCGGTTGAGTTCCCGATAGTCTATACATAAACGCAGGGTTCCATCCTTCTTCTTGACGAATAGAACAAGGGCTCCACAAGGCGACGAGCTGGGGCGAACAAACCCTGATTCTACCAACTCCTGCAATTGTACTCTAAACTCCGCAAGTTCTTTTGGGGCCATCCGATAAGGGGTCCTAGAGACAGGCTTAGCTCCTGGTACAAGCTTAATTTGAAAATCCACTTCTCTATGCGGGGGTAACCCTGGCAGTTTCTCGAGAAATACCTCAGGGAAATCCCGTGCTACCCGCACATCCTTCACATCTAACTTCATCTCTTTTAGTTCGAATCGTATCATGTAGACTTCATCCCCTCTCATATGAGCTTTCAAGGTCTGGATTGAGGATAACAGTATTCGTGGTGCGAAATTTATACCTTGGAAGACCACATCAGTATCCCCATGTCTCAAATAGATACGCTTCTCCGCACAGTCGATTCTGGCATAGTGCCAATCCAGCCATGCCATGCCCAGAATGAGATTGAACTCTGGTATTCTAAAAATTGTGGCAGGGGTATCAAAGGTCATTCCCCCAATGGTTATCTCTAACTCACACTTCGCGGTTGCCGTCATCTCAGATCCGTCTGGGAGGCGTACTCTTCGAGCAATACCAGTGAAGTATTGCACTCCGTGTATATCTTTGATGAAGTCTTCAGACACGAATGAATGTGAGGCACCGGTGTCAAATAACGTATAAGCCGGTTTCCCGCCGACCATCACGGTGCCTAAGTGTCATTAATAATACTCAAGCTAGACGTCTAGTATATCTCCAGCAACTAGAGGATATTAATGAAAGCAAAATGACCTATTCGAATCGTACCTGCAATCATCTCTTGAGGGTTCTCCTCTTGAGTCATGTCCAGGGCATACATCTGATCTCGAGCGGGTCCGGGGTCTCTTCCTCGTGGTCCTCGTCCTCGACCACGCACATATCCCCGCCCCCGAGGGGCTGCTGGAGGGAAAGCAAGAGGCGCATCACTAAACAGTTGTGGGCAGTAGCGTCGAATGTGGCCCGGTTGGTTGCATTCGAAGCACACCCGTTCCTGCCTTCCGCCGTGTTGCTGAAACCGTGGAGGTGGGGGTAATACTGGCGGTTGTGGAACCGGGCGCTCCTCTCCAAAGTTCTGGGGAAAACGCCCGCCACCCCTCCAATATCCTCTTCCTCTTTTATTGTCAAACCTCCTTCAGTTGCTGGGGCCGGCTTCCATCACCCCCTCTGCTGGCCTCTTACCACTTCCCAAGTGGTCCGCTTCCAGTCTCTTCGCCATATCAATAATCTCCGCCAGACTAGAGTCCGCTATAAACAAAAGGGCTTGCCTTAGGTGGTCTCGCAAGCCTTTGTAGAATCTTTTGGCATACCCTCTATCATCCAGCTCATAGGAGTCAGCGAATCTAGCCAAGTGCTGAAACTCCCGTTAGTACTCCGTCACCGACATAGACCCTTGCTTAAGTTGCAAAAATCTCTCTTCCAGGCCATCCCGAGCGGCCGAGGGGATGAAATGCTCTAAGAAGGCTTCGGAGAATTCGCTCCAACTAATGTCCGTGTACACTCTTCCACAAAAAGTGGAGCCCATGAGGGACTTCCACCACCTTTTGGCGTGCAACTCTAAGTGTGTCACCACAAGGGTCACCGCCATGTTGTTTGGCCATCTTATTCCTGCCAATAACTCTTGTATAGTGTCGAGCCACTCTTCCGTACGCACTGCCGACTCTGTCCCAACATAAGCGGGAGGGGAGAGAGCTCGGAAAACGCTTAACCAACTAGATCCCGGACCCTGTTGTTGTACAGGTGTCTGCTGAGATTGGGACCTAAAGGCGTCCAGAATAGCTGTGAGCGTCTGCCCTAGCTCTGATTGTTGGAATTGTGTAGGTACGGACGGGGCGGGGGTGCCCCTTACTGGCTCAACAAGTGCTAGAATCTACACATAAGGTACAAACCTAGGGTTAGGTTGGCTAATCTAAGGTTAAAGGTGGACAACTTAGTGTGAATTACATATGGGCACACCACTGCTTCCGCTAAGTCAGCTTGTCCCCAAACTGACCAATCAAACGGGGGTGGCACCATTGTTAAGTGACTTTCGCGTTGGAGGATCGTAGCAAGCTGATACCATTTGTAAGACCCCCCTCCCGGAACACAAGACACGGCACGAGAGGGGTCTTATGCCCAGAATAGCCGCCTTGCGGTAACACTAACACTCAGGCTAGCCTGTACCACAAGACGCCTATTCTGCCGGCTAACAACAATATCAACAGATAAATGCCAACCCAACCATAATAAAATGAAAGTCGAATCCACACCAAGCATATGTCCATAATATCATAAATAGAGAAGCTATAGCAAGCTTCTAATATCAGAGTACGTAAACAGAATTGCCCCGAAAGGCTACAACAAAATCTCTCTCTCACTCACATCTGTAACCGACGGTAGCGACGGTACCGTCCCTTCAGGCCCCGTCACCCTGGCCTGGCTGTCCGTCTGCATAGCCTGCTGCTCCACCTGCGGGGTTTCCTCTTAAAAAGGAAGACGTAGCAACCGTTAGTCAAAAAGACTAAGTGGTTTCACATCCGCTCCCCCGGCGACTCCTCGGCACCGGGCGGAGAAAGGAACAGGTACAATATATAAATAATAGTAGTACAATAGGTGAAGTGAGTATACATATTATAAGAAGCAACATCAGTAGTGTATAATAAACAGGCTCTTATTTTCAAATCTACGAACTACAGCTGCAAGAGAGTATATAAGTAGAACAGTAAGTAACTCAACTTATATGGATGCCCATACAAGCATATAAGTTGAGGGTCGTTCAGCAAAAAGTAACTCATCGTATAGGAGTGCCCATACAAACTTATACGATGAGGGTCTTGTATATGTAATGAAGTGCAATGCTATGAATGCAATGAAATGACACACCCATGCTCAAGCACATGCAATCGCTATGTCGACACAGACTTATAGTTCCCACTATTCGAGCAGGTAGCTAACCTCTCAGGCATCAACCGTCGTGGCCAAACGGTGACAGTAGAGCGGGCATCTCCACTAATAGGCTGGTCTCCACACTACCTGGCCTAGGCCTCTGTACGCCTCAACGCTAAGAACACAACAGCGGAGCTCACCTGCGTACTACGGCTCAGCGGGTTCTCTCGGGTAAATGTGCACCAAGATCCTAGCCCCTGACTAGCCTATGGTGTGACACGGAAGGAGCCTCAGAAATAAGCACGAGGACCAAGCCCAACCGTTCACTTGGCACGGAAGGAGCCTCGGGACGTGAACACCGAGGACCAAGCCCAACCGCCCAAGGTCTAACTGTCAACTCCCATCGGTGTGACGATTGGCGAGCCCGTAGACCTGCCACACTATCCTTAACCCGGGATCACGACACCGCGTGTCGACTCACACCACATGCAATTCCACAATTCATGGCATGGAAGGAGCCTCGGAGAAAGCACGAGGACCAAGCCCAACCATCCAACAAATACGAATGGAGCCTCGGGACGTGAACACCAAGGACCAAGCCCAACCGTTCAATTTTTTTATCCAACTCAACCTCACTCCCATTCGTGACGATCAACACCGCTCTTGTTAACTTCCACAATGCAACCCGTGGGGAGACGACACTCTAAGCATTGGACTATCCATTCCCTTCCATCAATCCATTACACATCCTGGCCATAGTGCTAACCATTTACAAACCCTTCCAAATGAATTCAACATATTATAGATAATGTGCATAATGGTGATCTAACAAATATAACAAAGCCTTTCATTCACTTAGGCTTGATTCACATCTCGGTATAGGAATTCAAGTCCTCAAACATCAATCTTCACATTACCTCGGCAATTAACACAGAAGAATTCACCCCAACCTCGAGATGGATTGCAACATCTATTCCATCGAATCCAAGTTCATATTATAATCACCTAGAATTATATGTAATCCGGTCAGCAACTTTGACAGAGGATTCCTGTGATTACAGGTATCGCCTGAAAACATGCCACCACTCGTTGGAAAGGTAATTTTAAGGGCTACGACTTTCCTGTTTAGTCAAAAGCCCAGGTCTGGTCACATCATACCAGAAATGCAACTCGAAGTCTGCTGCGCACAGGATACAGAATTCCTGGCATTACCCCAACCGTAGCAGATTCAAACGTCCTTTCCCGTGGCTACGGGTATCGCATGGAAACGTGCAATCACTCGTTGGAAAGGTAATTGCAAGGGCTACAACTTTCGTGTTTAGTAGAAAGCCCAGATCCGCCCCCTTCTTGCTTAAAAATAGCCAAGAAGGTCGCTGCGTGCAGAATACAGATTCTGTACGCATCTTGAAGCGAAGTGAACGACATCCGTTCATCTTCCTCCTCAAGCGATTTTTCCCCAAATCGCAGCCAGAAGTTCTTCCACCCTTATTCTCCCTCTTGTGGCCATTTCCTCTTCACGAGACCACCCCTATCATCACCTTGGAGCGAGGGGAGGTTGAAGACGACTAAGCTTTAGAGTACAAGCTCTAGCATGGCCTTCCTAGAAAGCTTCATCTCACACATCAAGACTCGTTTGAGTAGATATCTCGCCTAAGAATAACTATAGATCTAGCACCAAGGGAGAGGGGAGGAAACTCACCTCATTTCCGAGGTTTCCTCCGTTGCCGGCCATGGATCGCGTTATCCTCCATGGCGGCATCCTTGGCTTCGTTAGCAGTGTTCTTCCACGGAAACGGCGGAGCTTTTCCTCCAGAATCCGGCTCTGGTGACCCACGATATCTCCTCTTTCGCTCCCTTCGGTTTGCACGGTGACAGCTCGGCAAGAACGATCGGGTGCGATGGCTAGGGATTGGTTTACTCCCTTTTTATATTACATATTAGGCTAAACCCCTTCCGCCACGTGTCACTCTCTAATTGGACCGCCCAAACTAGGTTTCGTTTGAAGTGATCGGTCCAAGGATCATTCAGCACGAATCCCGAAGTCTGGTTCAATCCGCCTGTACAGGCCGGCGAATCTGCCTGGGCGAAGAAAACGTCCAAGTAAAATTCGGCGGGAATCAGTCGCCATTCTCGCCGATCGGCGAGAATCGTCAGGTCATTCTCGACGATCGGTGGGAACCGTCAGGTCATTCTCGACGAATTCGTCGGGAATCAACAATGATTCCCGATGATTTTCCCTTAGCCTTTTTACTGGACATCCTGCGTTGATTGCGTTGAGTATTCTCAGCGATACTCGACGACCGGTGGGTATAACAGGGGATTCTCGACGATCGGCGAGAATCGCCGAGCATTCTCGCCGAATTTCCCTTAGTCTACTTGCAGCTCTGTGTCCGGCGGGTATCGACCACCGATACCCGTCGAATCGGCGAGCATCAGTCCTCCATTCTTGACGATCGGCGAGCATCAACCTCCATTCTCGACGACTTTTACTTAGCCGAGTTCCCTCATCTCGGCTACTGGTTGGGGTAACCTTGAACCCAACCCTACACTTATTCTATGCACCTGATACCTCGCGTCGGTGCACCCCGAGCCCGAGTTGAGTCTCTTGACTCAGAACACATGCGATGGGCCTAGCGAGAATTGGGACGTTACACGTTTGACCATCGTCTCCAGTATCTTTTAAATAGATCGACTATCTCCGGTCTAATATAAAGCCGTTAGTCGACCTAGGTTAAAAGATCTTTGCTTATATCGTCGACGGAGAGCGTCCTTTCGCATTCCTTCTTCCCGCTTGCTCCGTGTCTTGCGATTTTCTCTGCCGATTCGTCTTCTTCGTTCCTCTCGCGCCTTCTCCAGCAAATCGATGGCGATTTCTCAAGCGCTCCTCGCAGTAGTCAAGTTTGACGCAGGTTTCAGCGTGGATTTTGATGCATTCAGTTGCTGTGAACCAGATATCGTGGAAATTCTCCAGCTATGCAAAGATCAAGGATTGGAAAGGCTCATGTCAACAAGGATCAAGATAAACCCTCAAGAGATAAAATAGTGGGCTTTCACCTCGTCTTCTACTGAAGATTCAATGACAGGATCTATTGGCGGAGTAGAGGTAATTTTGACTCCCGCCATCTTGACTGATTTATTTGGATTGACTAATGGCGAAGAAGAATATGAGCAAGATGCTCCAGAATTTGGAAGAATGTTGATTGAGCTAGGACATGCAGAAGGCAATCCCTCAAAGCTGCTCAAGGTAAATTTTCCTTTTAAGATTAAATTTCTTGTTGAGATTGTCGGAAAGGTGCTGCTAGGTAAACACTCTGCCCACGATAACATTACAAGACAACAATTTGCACTAATGTGTGCAATTGTCAACAAGAAAAGGATCAATTGGGCAGGTGTTCTGTTTGACTTGATAAGGAAGAAGAATAGCAAGAAGGAAGTTACCCTAGGCAGGGTTATTGGGATTTTTCTGAAGGAAAGATATCCCCATCTGCTAGTTTCAGCTGCTACCACCATTAATGCCAGCAAGAAGATGGATCCCAACTTGTTCTCAAAGTGGAAGAGGACATTCCTGAAGCCAGTTCCTGCAGGGGCTGCTCCAGCTGCATCTGAGAGCACAAGGACTAACTCTGTCGCTCCCCACCCTCAAGAAGTTGGCTCAGCTCCCTCATCTATTCCTTCATATTCTTCTGCTTTGCCGTCTACTGCAGCTGAAGTTCCTTCAACTTCAACTGCAGTACGACTTTCTGCCTCTCCTCCAGCATCTTCTTTCCCAACTGATCTTGCTGGGACTTCTCAACCCAGCTTTGATCTGTTGGCGTCTGATATCTCTTCTCCAGTTCATTCTCCCATTCCAACTCCTCCTCACTCACCTTCTCCACATCATTCTCCAGTTAACTCTCCAGTTAACTCTCCAGTTCGATCTCCAGTCCTCATCACAGTTCATCCTGCCATATCAACCATTTCTGCTGCTCCTCCATCCACTGCAGTTCCACCACCTTTTGAAATAACTCTAGATTTTATTTCCAGCATTGTGGAGTTAATTACCCCTTCAATCAAAACCATGATTGAAGAGGCAATTGCTCCACTTGCTTCCTCCATTACTTCTTTGACTGATGCCATCAAAATTCTCTCTAACTCTACTGAGCCCTCTTCATCCAGGGGCCTGGTTTCAGTTCCCACTGAAATCAGGCAGGGGGAGATGTTCAATGAAGATGTCTCTGAGCAGCTCCCAGCCTCCCCTCCAGTAGCTCAACTTGCAGTATCAGAAAAAGTAGCAGAAGTTTCAGCTCCTCCTCCATCTGACAAAGAAAAAGAAATATCTGATGCAATAATGTTGTCTGAATTTGTTGTAAAAGTTTATCTGGAAGAAGCCTCAACTCCCTTAGTTGTCCTATTCCTAGAAGGAATTATCACTTCCTTTATAGATGATTTATGGGAGTTAGGTCATCCTGAAGAAAATCCTGAAGGTATGTCTCTTTCCCAATTTGTAGATTACTTAATTGATAAGTTAGTATGGGAATATCTAGAAGGGATGACTAGATATCATTTAGCAAGATTTTACTCCTAATCCTACATATTTAATGGAAGAAGTAGATGTTGTTAAAGAGCCTGAATCTGTATCAGCTCCTGATGTCCAAGTGGCTGTAGAGCAAGCAGTGTTATCTGAGGCTGTAGAGCCTGTTCTAGTTTCTGAGGCTGCTGAACCTGCTCAGCAAGCAGTGCTATCTGAACTGGTCCCCTCGACAGTTCCTGAGTTTCAACAAATGGATCCTGAAAGCCAAGTTGGAGGTTCTGATGACACCCCAAAACTGAGTTTGGAAGAAGAGAAAGCAAAAGCTGCTTGGGAACAAAGAGTAAAGGCTGATTTGGAAGAGAAAGAAAAAGCTTGGCAAGCTGAAAAATCTACGGTATGGGATGATTACCCTGGCTTAGACTAGGATATTCTTCTAGCACAAGATGCCATGGAAGAAGAGAAAGAGAAAGCTGCCCTGAAAGAAAAGGAAAAGGCTGTATCAGAAGCCTATGATCCATATGATCATCCTCCCTCATCTCATTCTGAGGATGAAGATGATTCAGATCTGTCTGAGGATTCTAAGAAAAAGAAAGCTGCAAAGAGGAAAAGAAAAGCTGTAGCTCCTCCTCCTCCCAATCCCGATAATGACACTCCTTACTACATTCTGAAAGGGATTGATCCTAAATCCAAAGAGTTCCAGCACTGGATGTGGTTCTCTAAGAACCAGCAAAAGGAGAGGAAGAAATCAAAGAGGTATGATAGTCCTGCTCCCAGATGGACTCCCAGAGGTCCTCCTCCTCCACCTCTCGGTGCAGGAGCCTCTGGCAATATTTCAGCAAATCCATCTGCCCCTTCTGACAAATCTGCACCTTCTCAGCCTCCTTCAAGGAGAAGTTCTCAAAGCCATCAAGGTAAATCATATTCTCGATATCAAAGACATGATGCTGAGGTAAAAGAGCAAGTAAAGGAGGTGGTTTATTAAAACCCAACCTTTTCACCTCCTCCTTCACCCAAGAGAAAAGTTTCACCTGCTGCTAAAGACACTTCAAAGAGTAACAGAACTGTTTTCTCAAAAAAATCCAGTAAGAAGTTTGCTGAGATTGCTCCTCCTACATCTCTTGTTATTCAAGAAGTTAAAGATCCAGCTGAAAGTTTATTAGATCTGTCTACCAAGTTTAAAGCTGTGAAGCCAATAGATACTTCATCTGAAAATAAGTATGAAAGTCAAGAGTTAGATCCTGATTTCAGGATGGCTCGTTTTCTAGAGCTTGTTGGCTCAGCCCAGATAAAGAAAGCTAAGGCTGAAGGAAAAGATTCTACAGGATTTACTACAATGTCAAAATTTAGAATGAAGGAACTTGATAAAATCCAGGTTAGTCTTGAGGTATTTGACCCTTCTAAATACATGGAAAAGCATCCAGAAGCAGTCGTCCCAAGGGCATCAGAACTAAAAGTTATTGTTGTACAAGATCTGAAGATGTCAAAGAAAGAAGCCATAGATCCCTTGAGGAAAGTATCTTTTGTTCCTAGCTCTTCTGATCCCAAACCTGATTCTGTAGATCCTTAATTTTGATTGACTGTTATATATCTGACTGATTGTTTAACTAATTGCTAGTTGGTTGTTTAACTATTTTCTGTATTGATTTTATTGTTCTATAGCTAGCTCTGTGCTTTAGTTTTTGAGAGACTTAACTCAAATAGGGGGAGATTGTTGGTAACCTAGTTTGATTTGAGTTTAGTCTTGTCTCCTTAGTCTCTTGACCCATGAATTATCTATGGTCAAGGTTAGTTGTCTAGCTGTAGAGTTCCCAGCTTATCCAGATAAGAATTTGGTTAAGTAGTTTTGTTCGTTCGACTATGGTCGAACGCCGCTCGACTATCGTCGACTAGCTGTTTGACGATCGTTTATCAGTTGCTCGACGTTCTGTCTGCGAGGATAGTTCGACTATCTGTTGATAGTTCGACTATCTGTGTGATGTGATAGTTCGACTATCTGTTGATAGTTCGACTATCTGTTTGTTTGATAGTTCGACTATCTGCTTGGATAGCTCAACTATCTGATATCTCGACTATCTGTTTGATAGGTCGACTATCTGCGTTGTTTGATAGCTCGACTATCTGTTGATAGGTCGACTATCTGCTTTCTTTTGATAGTTTGACTATCTGTTGATAGGTCGACTATCTGTTTTCCCTTGGTAGTTCGACTATCTGCTTTGATAGTTCAACTATCTGATAGCTCGACTATCTGTTGATAGTTCGACTATCTGTCGATTTTTGATAGTTCGACTATCTGGTGATAGATCGACTATCTGTTTCTCTTCTGATAGTTCGACTATCTGTTGATAGGTCGACTATCGGTTTTGCTTTGATAGTTCAACTATCTGGTGATAGGTCGACTATCTGATAGCTCGACTATCTTCTGATAGTTCGACTATCTGTTGTGATAGTTCGACTATCTCCTTTGATAGTTCGACTATCTGGATCATTCGACTATCTGTCTGATAGTTCGACGATCTCCGTTCTTCAGTCGACGATCTCCGAGGGTCGTTCGACGTTTTCTGTTTGCCGTTTTAATTTGTATTTATTTATTCTATTTAGTAAATTAATATATTATCTAGCATTTTATTTCAGTTGTTTTATGATAATATTTCCAGGCAATATCTGCTCCATCTCTTTTTCCTGATTCAAATCTTTTCAGATAAAGTTGTTTGTCTTATTAGTTGACAGTGTATTTTACTTTATCTGCTGTCAGTCCTTTATAGCCGTTAGACTAAAAAGTCTTCCTTCTGCTATAAAGAGTTTGTCTCTGATGTGATTTTATTTAGTACCTTTATTATCAGATTGCTTTCTGCAGCTTCCTTGAAAAAGGTTTATCCCTTTTATAGAATATTTTGCTGCAGAGTTTGTTTGTCTTTGTGATATCTGCAGCCCAGGTTTCAAGTTTCAGAAGAAGACAAACAGTTCAAATTGAAAAGAGCCGTTGCTTGTTGCTGCTATAAAAGGAATCCTTTGGAGAAGGATTTCAGCTAGCTAACCAGTTATTCTAAGAGTTATTCAATTAGCATTCAAGCTTTCATCAAGACCAAGTTTAACTGCTCTCAGCAATCTTCATTCAACTGAGAAGTGTTAAGCTCTTCTGCTCTTCTTCAACCTGAGTTCTCCTGCTTCCAGGAAGTTCAGACTCAGAGTTCTTTTGAAGAAGAAGAAGAAGAAGATAGCTGCTAGAAGATTTCTATTTTATATTTTATATCTTCTTGTAGTTTTTCCTTCGGTTTTTACTGAAGAGTTTCTGCACTGAAGCAAGACTTCACCTGGACGTTCTTTGAGCCAGGGGGAGCCTTGATTCTTTTAGAGCTCTCTAGCTCAGTGCAAGTATTTGTGCTTCTCTAATCTATTGTAAAATAGAGAAGACTTTTTAACCTTCTTTCCCCCTCCTGTACAGGGTTATTATGTAACACCCCTATCCGTCGCATAGCATATAGCAGTAGGTCCGGCCGGGTCCCGACGCCATATACTATGGACAGACCGGAAGGTTACGAATATGGACAACCATTCCAACCAATTTAACAACAACGTCCTACACAACGCATTCTAACGGAAGCATTTTTAAGTTAAGCCAAGAACTCATACAGGCATGAATGTCCACTAGTAATAAATACCACAAAGGAATGACGAACAAGAAAATACACAAAAGAGTTCACGGCCTTAAGGCCTTACAAAAGTGTTCGCTTAACAAGATAGCGTCTTTCATACATCGGCGCGCAGGCCGGCCATATATGAATATGAAAAAGCTAATAACTAAGCCTTCGAGGGCTGGCGCTGCAACTTGGGCTTTAGCCCGCTATTTGCCGCTTGGCTCCGCAGCAGCACCTGTAGAAAGCAACCCATCCAAGAGGTGGCAATACAAAAGGGCAACGGTCAGCAAAGCTGACCAAATTATAACGACCCCGTCCCGTTTCTCGGGACGGAGGTGCTCCTTCCCTGCATATAAAACTACCATAGCAATTCTATAAAGTATTCTATTCGCCACAAGTGTCGGCACGCACGGCCGCACACTCCGTGCTCTCAGGGCACTAATCGGTGAACCCGGTCCGGACCCAGTCCGACACCGCGATTCCACCACCATCCCTCAGATGGCAATTCTCGTGAGCATTTAGCCCTTTCAGCCGAAGCCTAGGCCCGTTTCCAGCCCCCCAGGAAGTCCCATGTACTTTAGGTCGCTTCTACCGAGACCACTTGGAATGGGTAGAGTTCCACCCGCCCGTTGCTCACTTCACCCCGGCCATTTAGCCATCGGTGCGGGCCAAGTTTCTCCTCATTCCCACAATCGATCAAAACACGCACATAACCCCGTTATGTACTGATTTGCCCTCCAAGGCAACATCGTGGCGGCAATGCGATTCCACCCAAGCTTTCCGGGTGCGCCTCGAGGTTAACCCCCAAGGATCCCTGTATGCAATCTACCGCGTAGAAATTTCGGAAAACTAAAATCATCGGCGCGGAGTCTTCTCCGGTCATGCAATGCAAACATCACCGATCCGGGTTAAACCCGAATAGGCTTCACACACAATGCCTACGCCCGTACTCCGATTCCGGGCTCTAACAACGGGGACGTTACATATCTACCCGAAGGGGTTCCGCGCCTCAACGCTCACTCGCGAGAGGGGGGATTTCCCCATGCATAGAAAGAAGGGCGACTACACATGCCCTATGAAGAGGATCGTTACCCTTGCGTTCTTCCGCGGCGCCATCGCAAACTACGCGGCTAGAAAGCTTCGCAACGTCGTCGCCTCTGCGGATCTGGGCTCGGATCGCGATTTGGAGCTTCGAACCTCCTCCGGCGGTCGGATTTTGGCCTCACACCACCAAGGGAGCTCTCCCCTCTCTCTAGAATGTAGAAAGAGAAACTCAAGTTGAAATGAGGGTTTCTCCCCCCATTTCCCGGCTAAAAACCCCCCAGGAGCAGCCCCCACCGTCAGATCCAGATCCAAGGGAATGAACGGCCGAGATTAGATCCAAAATAATAAAACCTGGGCCGAACACGGGTTGGCACACGGCCGTATGCCTGGCCGTGTAGCTCATTCGCCGATCGACACGGGTCCTGACACGGCCGTGTGCCACGGGCCGTGTTACCTGGAGCTTCAGGAACGATCGTCGGGCTTCATGAACACGGCTTCGAACACGGCCGTGTTCGAGGCCGTGTGCCCCACACACGGCTTGAGACACGGCCGTGTGTCTCAGGCCGTGTCCTTCTCTGACTCGAGACTGCACAAAACCACCAAAGACCACTGAACACGGGTAGGCACACGGCCGTGTGCCTGGCCGTGTGCCCCTGTTCAGGCCTCCAAAAGTGCTGTTTTGATCGCCCCGCGATCATCTCCGAGGTTGGGGTCTTTACAACTCCCTCCCCCTTAAGAGAATTTCGTCCCGAAATTAAGAACCGAGACTACACAGAAAAAAAAATAAACATAACGAGTACCTGAGGGGAACAACTCGGGGTACTCCTTGTAACATCCCATTTTCGGCTAGACCCCTAGGAGTCGGTTAGTTGTGACGGAACCCCAGGAAACACATAAAATTGAAATAAAGCGATCAATATTTCGGGTCACGGGTTGGTCACGCCCGTGACCGACCCGTCACGCCCGTGACCTGGGCGTGACTACTTCGACGATCGTCGATCTCCACGAGACGATCGTCGAACGTGCTGTCTGGGCATGTCACGCCCGTGACCAAGGTGTCACGCCCGTGACTATGGGCGTGACCCCATCGACGATCGTCGATCGCCGTGAGACGATCGTCGACCTTGTGGCCCGGGCATGTCACGCCCGTGACCTAGGGCGTGACCAGCCTTCGACGATCGTCGATCTCAATTCGACGATCGTCGACCTCGAAATTTGCCGTTCGGGCATGTCACGCCCGTGACCTAGAGGTCACGCCCGTGACCTAGGGCGTGACCAGCCTTCGACGATCGTCGATCTCAATTCGACGATCGTCGACCCAAAATCTGCCGTTCGGGCCTGTCACGCCCGTGACCCAAGGTGTCACGCCCGTGACCATCCATCGACGATCGTCGATCTCAGTTCGACGATCGTCGAACCCAGAATTGTCTAGCCGGGCCTGTCACGCCCGTGACCTATGTGTCACGCCCGTGACATTAGCCGAAACGACGGTTCAGGCCCGAAATTATTCTAACACGCGTTGTAATAAATGCGGGTGTGGGAAGTTACACCAGGAGTAATTACGGGCCATTTTCCTTCTGTAATTATATAATAAATGAGGAAAAGGTGGTCCAATAGAAAATCGCCAGCTGGACACACCTGTTCAGTTTCCACCGTTTCTTATCCCTGCATCATAACCGAAGCGTTAAGGGGAGGAGCCTTCATGGCCATAATGGCTTTACCCATTCACCTTCCCACTTCCTGACTTATAAAAGCCCACCTGGAGCAAGAGGAGAAGGTTACACGCTCAAGCCAACGGATCAGAGCTTTGTTCTTGCTGTAGGAGAAGTTCAGTAACGCCACCACCGCGCCATGGCACCCCGTCGTTCTTCTCGCCTTCAAACCGCGAACAAGGTCCTCCTCTACTCCTTCTCTTTCATGGGTAGATCTTAGGATTCTTAGAAAGGAGGTTCGCACTCAACGGAGCCGGACCCATCTCTCGTTTTCATGGAAAAACCATGAAAAGGATATTTTGAGTTCGCCGGAAACCGCCACCTCCGGCGGCCAAACCACCGCCGACCGCTAGCCATCGCCTCAACAGAGGTGGTGGTGGTGGTGGCTGGCCAGGGAAGTGACCGAACGGCGGCGACGGATCACGGAATGCTTACAGGAAAAATGTTTTCCTGTGTCTGTTCGGGTTCATGAAGAAGATGAACAGTAGAATTAATATATAATACATAGATTTATTATATAGTACATAATGGAAAAATAGGTTATTTGAATGTATTTTTGAGGCCGCAAAACGAGGCACTTAGAGGCCGATTTAGGAAAAATGACCAGTCACAAAAGTTGTAGCCCTCTGGGCCTACTTTAATTTAAAATTGATTTTATTCAATTTGGGTGAGTGGTTTGACCACAGCACTCATTTTGGTGGGATCAAGACCTAGGCTAACCAGAAATTGAAATGGTTGCCCACGGTTTCATAACATGTCCAAATGACTTGAAATTTGGACTGGAGATCTATAATATGTGTATCGAGAGGCTGTCCAAAAATGAGAATTTTTGGAGAACTTTTGCCTAAAGTTTTTGTAAAATTTTAATAAACAATATAAAATTAATTAGGAGATGAAATTAAGTCCAAACTCCCCCAAATTTTGGGTGGTGGTCCCTGGCATCAATGTTAAGATCTGTACAAAATTTAAACTCGATTGGTCGAGTTTTGAATAGGGAAGTATCAAGTCCTAGATAGGTCTTGGTGAGGGGTACTTTGGGGAAAAGTACGTTTGGAGATGGAGTGGACAAATCTCCTCAAAAGAGGCTGAAGTTGTTGGCCACTGATTTGTTGAGTCTATGTCTACCCTCTTGGGTAACATGGTGTGGATTAGGGTGGATTTTACCCTAAGAGATTGGCTCAAATCCAACGGGTGGGAATTTGAGGTTTGTGAAGGACATAGGAGCAAAAGCTCTTGTATGCCCTTGAAATTTGGAGGAGAGTGGCATGATATGCTGAAAACCCTCTGGTTGAAATGGTGAAGGAATTGGAGGTAATTGGGTACCTCGGAAGTTGAGAGTTTGAATTAGGATAGAAATGTAATTTAGTTATTTTAAGCACTTAATCTAATCCAAAAATTATGAAACTCGGGAGGAGGGTGTTTTAGGATGTTATAGACTTATGATAATTTTCCTGGAATTTTATGATTGATAAATATTATACTTCATGTGTTAACGGATTATTTGCCCGATTTGTTGTTTCAATTATTTGGAGGTTTTAAATTAATTATAATCAGTTGAAATTCTGGATTTAGATCTTGGTTAGTAGCACATTGATCACTGGATTTTTATAGAATTTTATGTTGAGTAAATCTAGTACTTTATTCACAAATGATAGAAAGGGCTATTATGTTTAAAAAATTAATTCTGGATAGAATACTTGCTGGAAAATTATGAAACATGGCCAGTACTAATGTTAGGCCTTTATCTGCATGACATAAATTATTTATAATTTTTGGAAGAATATTTTTTGTACTTGATTCATAAACAATAGAAGTTAGAGATTATTTCTAAAATATTTTCATGCCCTTCTAATGATAGAAAAATTATGATACTTAGGATTTAACCTATTGAGATAACCTAGTATTTATCATAAAGTTGCTGGACATCTTGCATGAGAACTTAGGGTAGTTCATGTTCAAACCGGTAGTCCTTGGGATTTTCGAGAAATTTAATTATATGCCAAATAAATTAGGAAAATTTCCATTTTCTGGACTTAGGTCATTTATATCATGGTAAGTCTCCAGTAAATAATTTAGGGCATTTGGATGAGTAATGGATCATTTCATAACCGGTTCGACATGTAGCCTAGGTCGGTCTGCATTTAGTAAATTGTGAAATGCAATAAGACATGATCTGAGGAAGATATAAAGAATAGTGAGTAGTGGTGATAGTTAGAGTTACGAGGTGCTCGGGTTAGGCGAAAGATCGCCTTTCCTGAAGAGAGGAAGGTTAAAAAAGTACCCTAGGATAGTCTATTGTAATATGAGAAGGGAATCGGGCTAAGGGAAATAAATCAATAATATTAAGTTCCTTGCGAAAGGGAACTTCGGGCCGTAATGCCGCCGTCTTGGTTCCTAGTGCCCCTTGAGAGCCCTTCACGGGTATACCGGGGGCAGTCCTGGGCTAACGTAAACTGTAATAATAAACTAGCAAGAGTAACTTAGTAACTAGGATTGCACTTTTCACAAACACTGTTGGCACAGGAAGATTGTTGAGAGCTTCGGCTCTATCGGTTTGGAGATGGACGGGATGGTCCGGGGAGCTTCGGCTCGGTTGGTTGGAGACGGACGTTTGGTCCGTGGAGCTTCGGCTCGGTTTTGTGTGTTTACGATTAAACTTGCATGTGCATAAAATAGGAAAAGTTAAGGTGGTGGGTCTTTCGATATCGGGGAGTTCGATTGCACCGACACCGATATCGTTGACTCGGCGAGATGGTTAGCACTTCGCCAACAGAAGTTCGGTGCGCCAGCCGGCAAGAGTACGCAGGCGTCCGCTTAGTGCACCAAGCGTTGAGGCGTACGATAGGTCAGACCAGTGGTGCTTTTACTGGTTTTGAGGTGGGCGAGGCCCAACCCACCGCCTCCGTCTGCCACTACGGAGGTATCCTGGGAGGTAACGGCTCCGAAAGGGGGAACTAAAGGTCTGTGTGCACAGAGTCGGGTGTGTGAGTTGCACTTGCATGTTTCATCATACCCACTAGCATGTCATAGTATAATCGATTCATTTAACCCTGACACCTAAAGTATAAGTGGTATGGGACGCTTATACATTAGGACCTGCAAAACGACCCCTTGGTCTATAAGCTTGTGTGGGCAAGTTTATAAATCAAAGGTTAATTTCAATATATAACAACCATTGTTGTTTGATAACCGACACCCCAACGTATAAGTGGTATGGGACACTGTATACGATGGGAGCCTTGCAAAAGATCCCTTTTGCTTATGTGTTCTCGCATAAGTGAAGGTTTAAATTCATATATTTGCTTTTCTTATTGCTAGACCTATTATAACAATCATATTAACTGCTCACCGAATACATCTTGCTAGATTAAGTCTATAGTCACATGTTTCTTGATTTATCTCTACCATCATGTCCTTCCCTTTCTTCCTCCCCGCTCGGTACCTAGGAGCCATGGGGGAAGGGGTAGGGGATGATAGGGCTTAGTCTTTATGACTAACGGTTTTCGAACCGCATCATTTAGGGGATCGTGGAGCCCAGCATGGAGGAGCAGCCCCAGAGACCGGTGCGCCTAGAGATGGGGCAGTCTAGCTCCGGAGTTCACACAGCCGGGACCGTGAGTCTCGACCTCGAGTAGTTTCTTTCTGTTTTCGCTTCCGCATGAGAGACTTGTAGTGAGGACTCTGATGTACAGGGCTTATGCCCTTATTTCTAGTTTTACATTATGCTGCACTCTGATGCTTTCTGTGGACACTCCCTTCGTGGAGCTTTATTATATATATGTGATTTTATTAATGTGGACTGCATTGCTCTTACTTCTTATATTGTGCTACCTTTCTGTGATCGAAATGGCCGGCGGAATCGGCGCCTTGTGGTGATGACCCTTCAGGACGTGAAGGTGTCACCGCAAAGCGGCGATTCTGGGCCTAAGGCCCCGGGTTTGAAAAAGAAAAAAAAAGGGGGTCTTACACTCCTCGCGCATTGTCTGCTCTCGCTCCCAAGAGAGCTCCTCGCGTCCGCAGTTATCCCAACGGACCTTCACCATTCTGATTTCCTTGTTCCGAAGCCGCTGACTTCGAAATCCTCAATATATATGGGCTTGACTTTCGTTGTCAATCCTTCCTCAACCGGTACTTGGTCGGCCGCTAACACCTGCGAAGGGCTCTTGCACTGCCTTCCGCAAAACCGAGATGTGGAATACATCGTGCAAAGCACTTAACTTTGCTGATAACCTCAACCTATAAGCTGCTTCTCGATCCGCTCCAGAATCTCATATGGCCCAAGGTATCTCGGACTCAACTTTTTCAAGCGTCGAATCCGTGAGACACCCTTGAACGGCTTGATCTTCAAGTACACCCAATCGCCAACACTGAATTCCACGTTCCTATGCTTGGCATTATAATACTTGGCTTGCCTATCCTGGGCAATCCGCAACCGCTCCCGTATAGTATGCACTAAAGAAGTGGCATCTTCAATGTCTTGACGCTGATAAAGCTTGGACTCACCTGTTTCTAACCACGACAACGGCGTGCCAACATTTTCTTCCGTAAAGAGCTTCGAACGGCGCCATCTGAATGCTTGCTTGATAACTATTGTTATAAGCAAATTCGACCAAGTATAGGTGGTCCTCCCACCTCTTTCCGAAGTCCAACGTACACATGCGGAGCATGTCTTCCAAGGTTCTGTTGACTCTCTCGGTCTGGCCATCCGTCTGCGGATGAAACGCCGTGCTAAACTTCAGTTTGGAGCCCAACATTTGATGCACTAGCCTCCAGTCATTGGACGTGAAATGCCCATCGCGATCACTCACAATACTGCGGGGCACCCCGTGCAAGCGCACAATGCTATCCACATAGAGCTTGCCAACTTCTCTACTGGATCATCCTTCCTCATTGGTAAGAAATACGACACTTTCGTCAATCTGTCAACGATCACCCAAATGGCGTCGTTTCCCTTCTGCGATCTTGGCAATCCATGCACAAAATCCATGGATATGTCGTCGAATTTCCACTCCGGTATAGGCAAGGACTTCAGAAATCCGCCCGGCTTTTGGCACTCCGCCTTCACCAAGGCGCACGCTTGACATCTGGCCACATACAACGCCACATCTTTCTTAAGTCCCGGCCACCAAAACAACTTTTTAAGATCACGATACATCTTCGTGCTCCCTGGGTGGATTGAGTACTTGGTATGATGAGCCTCGTACATTAGCTCCGCCCGGAGGTTGCCCCACTTGGGACGCACAAACGATGATCCTTCCTTAATAACCCATCTTCTACTGAGAACTGGGAATTTGACCCATCCAGAGCGGCCTCCAAAAGCTCCTTCATGGACTCATCCAACTCCAATGCCTGCCGAACCCGGTCAGCCAGGTCATACTGTACCTCTGTCCAGTTTAACATTGCCTGGGCGCTCGACTGCTTGTCAACGCAACAGATCTCAAGCTTCTCCAACTCCCGTACTAGCCGCTCATCATGCACCGACAACCAGTTGGCTTGGGCGGGAGCCCTGCGGCTCAGCGCATCCGCAACTGCGTTGCCCTTCCCGGGTACATAATGTATCTTGAAAGTGTAGTCCCCCAGGAACTCCATCCACCTCCTCTGCCTCATATTGAGATCCTTTTGATCCAACAAGTATTTTAGGCTCTTGTGATCGGTGTATATGTCGACCCTTACTCCGTATAGGTAGTGCCTCCACAACTTGAGTGCAAATATCACGGCCGCCAACTCCAAGTCGTGCACCGGATAATTTCTTTCATGCACCTTTAGCTGACGCGATCCATACGCTATCACGCTACCATGCTGCAATAACACGCAGCCCAAGCCACTACCCGAAGCGTCGCTATACATCTCAAAGCCCTCGGTCCCACTCGGCGAACTAAGCACTGGTGCCGTGGTCAACCGCCTCTTCAGCTCCTCAAAAGCTTGCACGCACTCTTGCGTCCACAAGAATTTCTGATCCTTCCTTGTCAACTTCGTGAGAGGTAACGCTACCCACGAGAAGTTCTCTACGAAGCGCCTGTAATATCCGGCAAGCCCGAGAAAACTACGGACTTCCGCGACAGAAGATAACGCAGGCCACTCCCGTATCGCAACAATCTTCGCCAGATCCACTGCTATACCTTCCCACTCACTATATGACCAAGGAACGCTACCGAGGGTAGCCAGAACTCGCACTTGGAGAACTTTGCGTAAAGCTCATTCCTCCTCAAAGTCTCCAACACCAAATGCAAATGCTTGAAGTGGTCTTCTTCGCACTGCGAGTATACCAAATATCGTCAATAAAGACGATCACAAAGCGATCCAGGAAATCTCTGAACGTCCTGTTCATCAGATCCATAAACACCGATGGCGCATTCGTCAGTCCAAACGGCATGACCGTGAACTCGAAATGCCCATACCTCGTACTGAACGCCGTCTTCGGGATATCACACTCCCTGATCCTCAGCTGATAGTACCCCGACTTCAAGTCCAACTTGGAGTATACAGACGATCCGACTAACTGATCAAAGAGATCATCATCCTCGGGATCGGGTACTTGTTCTTCTCCGTCAACTTGTTCAATTCTCTGTAGTCGATGCACAGCCGCATACTACCGTCCTTCTTTTTAACGAAGAGGACCGGTGCGCTCCAAGGCGACGAACTTGGACGCACATAACCTTGCTCCATCAGCTCCTCCAGCTGAACCTTCAACTCCGCCATCTCCTTTGGCGCCAACCTATAAGGAGCACGTGATACGGGTTTGTCACCCGGCACGAGCTCGATCGTAAAATCAATCTCTCGCTGCGGTGGGGCTCCAGGAAGGCTATCTGGGAACACATCTGGGTACTCGCATACCACGGGGATCTCATCCAAAGTGGACTTCGGCTTTGCGGCCTCCACTAATGCGAAGAACAGCTCTACACCAGCACGAACCGCCTTCACCACCTGAAGAGCAGACATCAGTGTCTTGCTCGACCCCTTAAGCCCCTCGAAAGTAGTCTCCTGCCCTACAACCAGCTTGACCTCCTTAGGTCGCAATCGATCCAAGCCTTCTGCTCTGACAGCCAATCCATTCCAAGATAACATCGAACTCTACTACCGGCAATAATGACGCTAGCAAGTCGAACTCTTGGCTCCCTATGTAAACCTTCACGGCGCACACTCTGTCCACACGCATCGAGCACCCATTCGATAGCAACACATCTAACTTGTCCTTCGGCATCAAAGAAGGGACTCTGATGCGCGATATAAACTGTTCGGACAAGAAAGAATGCGAAGCACCAGTGTCGAACAGTGCCCGTGCCGGACTATCGCTAATCACCACAAAGCCTAAGCAAAAGACATTAGCTTAACAAGCAATAGGTAATAGTATTCTCAAGTCAACTTGCATAAATTAACTCATACCTGTCACCACATCCACTTGCTTGATGGCCTCCTGCTGGCCCAAGTTGTAGACTCTAGGCTGAGTCGGAGCATAGTGGGATGCGGTCGACTCCACCGCTTAGCCCTTTTCCTCGTAGGTAGCTCCTTGTTTCCTTTCGGACTTTGAGCGTCCACTCCAGCAGTCACGGGCAAAGTGCCCCGGCTTTCCACACGTGAAGCAAGCGCCCGGGGTTCGATTGGTAGTTGCCCCCGAGGCACCTGCAGAAGGAGCTGGACCCGACGTCCTAGACTTCTTGGAGAATCTGCGTAGCCCGACTTCGACGTAGTCGGCACCTTGAACTCTGATCTATTGCCACCAGATTCCCTCTCCTTCTTCGCTTGCACGTTTCTCATATCCTTCTCCAAGGACCGGGCCGAACTGACCAGGGTCATGAAACCCTGCGCCTTGGGCCCCAACAGTAGCAACCTCAAATCATCCCTTAGCCCTTCATAAAAGCGGCGCGTCTTGCGCTCCTCGTCTGCGAAGGTAGCGCCGGCATATATCCCCAACCGAGTAAACTCGTGGAGGTATTCATCAACGGTGCTATCACCCTGCACCAACTTCTGGAATTCGCTCTCTAGCGCGATCCTCTGCGCCGAGGGGAGGTATCGAGCCATAAATAGTCTCGCAAACTCCTCCATCGGGACTTCGGCCAATGGCCTTCCCCTCAACTGATGCAGCTCTAGGCCCTCCCACCACAGTCTTGCGTCCCCATCCAAAAGGAACGTCGCTATAGTGTTCTTCTGCCACTCTTCAGTTTTCGTCGCAGTCATCACCCTGTTGACCCTTGAGAGCCAATCCTCTGCTTGGGTCGGGGTTTCTGCCCCCGTGAACACCGGTGGATGAAAGCCCATGACATGCTTCAGTTGTCTTTCAGTTGCTCTCCGCGGTAACTCTGGCTCCAACACAACTTGCTCAACCCTCCTTTGCTCTGCCGTCTGAAGCGGTACTTGCTCCACAGCAGGAGCAGGCTGCTGCACCTGCCTTGCAGGCTGCGCATTAATCATTGCCATGACCGCTTCCGCCACCAACCTAATGGTCTCGGCAGACAAAGGTGTTGCAGGCATATCGCTTGGCGCACTGCTCGCCTCAGAACCTGGCCGTTCAGACGGCCCAGCGCACTTCTGGTCACCTATATTCGTGCAAAAAACACCGATAAGCGACCAAACACTACTGCAAACAGCAATTAAAGGAACACACAGGTTCCTCAACAAGTGTATTTTCATTCCTAAGTGGACATTCATGGGTTCTTTTTCATGTTATAACGATGACGCACGTGACCGTGCTCACCACCCTTAAAAGAATTCGTCCGTGAATTCCAATAAGTTAGACCGAAACGGTAGTCTGATACCAATTTGTAACACCCATATCCGTCGCATAGTATATAGCAGTAGGTCCGGCCGGGTCCCGACGCCATATACTACGGACAGACCGGAAGGTTACGAATATGGACAACCATTCCAACCAATTTAACAACAACGTCCTACACAACGCATTCTAACGGAAGCATTTTTAAGTTAAGCCAAGAACCCATACAGCATGAATGTCCACTAGTAATAAATACCACAAAGGAATGACGAACAAGAAAATACACAAAAGAGTTCACGGCCTTAAGGCCTTACAAAGTGTTCGCTTAACAAGATAGCGTCTTTCATACATCGGCGCGCAGGGCGGCCATACATGAATATGAAAAAGCTAATAACTAAGCCTTCGAGGGCTGGCGCTGCAACTTGGGCTTTAGCCCGCTATTTGCCGCTTGGCTCCGCAGCAGCACCTGTAGAAAGCAACCCACCTAAGAGGTGGCAATACAAAGGGCAACGGTCAGCAAAGCTGACCAAATTATAACGACCCCGTCCCGTTTCTCGGGACGGCGGTGCTCCTTCCCTGCATATAAAACTACCATAGCAATTCTATAAAGTATTCTATTCGCCACAAGTGTCGGCACGCACGGCCGCACACTCCGTGCTCTCAGAGTACTAATCGGTGAACCCGGTCCGGACCCAGTCCGACACCGCGATTCCACCACCATCCCTCGGATGGCAATTCTCGTGAGCATTTAGCCCTTTCAGCCGAAGCCTAGGCCTGTTTCCAGCCCCCCGGGAAGTCCCATGTACTTTAGGTCGCTTCTACCGAGACCACTTGGAATGGGTAGAGTTCCACCCGCCTGTTGCTCACTTCACCACGGCCATTTAGACATCGGTGCGGGCCAAGTTTCTCCTCATTCCCACAATCGATCAAAACACGCACATAACCCCGTTATGTACCGATTTGCCCTCCAAGGCAACATCGTGGCGGCAATGCGATTCCGCCCAAGCTTTCCGGGTGCGCCTCGAGGTTAACCCCCAAGGATCCCTGTATGCAATCTACCGCGTAGAAATTTCGGAAAACTAAAATCATCGGCGCGGAGTCTTCTCCGGCCATGCAATGCAAACATCACGATCCGGGTTAAACCGAATAGGCTTCACACACAATGCCTACGCCCGTACTTCGATTCCGGGCTCTAACAACGGGGACTTTACATATCTACCTGAAGGGGTTCCGCGCCTCAACGCTCACTCGCGAGAGGGGGGATTTCCCCATGCATAGAAAGAAGGGCGACTACACATGCCCTATGAAGAGGATCGTTACCCTTGCGTTCTTCCGCGGCGCCATCGCAAACTACGCGGCTAGAAAGCTTCGCAACGTCGTCGCCTCCGCGGATCTGGGCTCGGATCGCGATTTTGAGCTTCGAACCTCCTCCGGCGGTCGGATTTGGCCTCACACCACCAAGGGAGCTCTCCCTCTCTCTAGAATGTAGAAAGAGAAACTAAAGTTGAAATGAGGGTTTCTCCCCCCATTTCCGGCTAAAAAACCCCCCAGGAGCAGCCCCCACCGTCAGATCCAGATCCAAGGGACTGAACGGCCGAGATTAGATCCAAAATAATAAAACCTGGGCCGAACACGGGTTGGCACACGGCCGTGTGCCTGGCCGTGTAGCTCATTCGCCGATCGACACGGGTCCTGACACGGCCGTGTGCCACGGGCCGTGTTACCTGGAGCTTCAGGAACGATCGTCGGGCTTCATGAACACGGCTTCGAACACGGCCGTGTTCGAGGCCATGTGCCCCACACACGGCTTGAGACACGGCCGTGTGTCTCAGGCCGTGTCCTTCTCTGACTCGAGACTGCACAAAACCACCAAAGACCACTGAACACGGGTAGGCACACGGCCGTGTGCCTGGCCATGTGCCCCTGTTCAGGCCTCCAAAAGTGCTGTTTTATCGCCCCGCGATCATCTCCGAGGTTGGGGTCTTACATATTACTCCCTTCAAAAGTATCCCATGGTGGCAGGGCACCTGATCAAAAACCTGTGTTGGTTTTTAGACACCTGATCAAAAGTCTAAAGGGTTTCTATATCTACCTGAAGTAGATCTTGTGGTGGCAGGGCACCTGATCAAAAACCTGTAGTGGATTCCTACCTTATTGGTAGAAGAGTGGACGTACCAAAGTTGTTTGGGGAACCATTATAAATTCCTTGTTTCGTCTGGCTTGCTTAATTTAATTACTTGCATTGTGGCTGTGATTAGATATAACTAGGTTTGCTAGTTGCTGATTAGGATTTCCATGCCTTAACTGTAATTACAGTTAGCTTGAGTTGGTGCACAACACTTGTGTTAGGCTTTAGGGTTATCTCCTTATCTATAATCTTTTCATTCCGCATTTCACTCCAAGGGAGTTGGGTAGACTATTAAGTTTTGTCTAGTGCAAAATTTGATAACTCTATTCACCCCCCCTCTAGAGTAGTATCTATCCCTTCACTTTCAATATACTCTCCACTTGGTTGTACTATTGATTACAAACTTATATTGTACTCTTGTCCTTTTCTCCGCCAGGGGCCTAAGAATCATCGGGGGAGCGGATGTGATAGCTACTTAGTCTTTTTGACTAACGGTTGTTACGTCTTCCTTTTTAGGAGGAAACCCCTCAGACAAAGCTGTTGCAGGTTTTGCAGGAGGGCAGCAGGTTGGTTATTTTATTTGTTGTTCTTGTGGACTTTATACTAGTGTCTATCTTTGACTTCTCTTTAATTTCTTTATGTTGGGTTAGCATTGATGATATGTTTAGCTGGCTGGATAGGCGTCTTATAGTACAGGTTAGCCTTTGTGTTAATGCTACCGCAAGGCATTTATTCTTAGCATAAGACTCTCCTCGTTCGTGTCTTTTATACCAGGGGGTCTTACAAATGGTATCAGCTTGCTACGATCCTAAACTAAAGAAGTCAATGAACAATGGTGCCACCCCAGTTTGATTAGTCTGTTTGGGGACAAACTGAGTTAGTGGAAGCAGTTGTGTGCCTTATGTAATTAACACTAAGTATGTCCAATTTTTACCGTACGATTAGTGATGGTCGCAAAACCGACTCCTATTTAGGTGGTTGGTTCGATTGGTCGAACGTCGTGGACTGCTAAAAATTGAGTTTTTAATGAAAGGATGCAAGTGCACCTTTCACATATAGTACTCGATATTCGGTGGAAATATCGAGGTTATTTTATTCTCGGGGTCGGGTTGAATATTTTTACACTTTCAAAAGGAACTATTATTTTACCGAAAATATGGTGGGGATTTTAATTAATTAAGGCAGATAAAAAAAGTACGAAAATGAGTTAGGAAATTCAATGAAGGGTTAATGCTCGGCATCGAACCGGATTTAGACTAAAATTACTCTTAATAATTAGAGAACCAAAATTTCAAAATAATTAAAGGTAACTTGGCCGTGGAGGTTCCACAAATATGAGCTCAACTAACTATAGGAATATCACTCACCTAAACTTTAAGACTATTCGACTGAACTCTCGTACGACGAAGGATTCCTCTTAATGACCGCTTTACGCTAAGAACCCCGCTATTGGGTAGGGAACCTAATCCGGTATAGTTAAGCTTCTCCTCTCTCGAGGGTATGCACACAACTCTTTTTATCCAAGGGTGATCAGTCCATATGCCCGGCCTCTCGGCTAGCTAGCATATGGATAACGGAAATAGAGCCCACACATCGATATGTTGTTCTATACATCATATACCCGGGGTAAACCTTAAGCCCTTAAATTAAAGGGAGAAAAAGATCCTTTAATTATTTAGAGTGATTTCATATGTCCAAATGCTCTTCGATGGCGAGGACTAAGAACGATTAGCCACTCATCGATATAGGGATGGCTTATGATTTTAAAAAGGCTAGAGTTCAAGACTAAGAGATAAAGGTTTAGAAAAAATGGACAGAAAAGAACACAACATTAGAAAATAATAAAACTAACTAAAATGAGAACTCACACCTTTCAAAATCATAAAATAAAAAGCTAAGTTAAACAAAAAAGAGAAATTGCAAGTCCTACTCGAATGAGTTGGCGGGAAATAAATGCATTACAAGTACTACTCAAATGAGTAGGCGAGAAATGACAAGTCCTACAAAAACGAGTGGCGGGAAATTACAATTCCTACTCAAACGAGTAGGCAGGAAATGAAAGCGAATCTCACTCAAATGAGTAGGTGGGAAGTAAATTCACACACACACACACTCTAAATAATTTAAAGAAAGCATTGAAAATTATCTCATACACACACACTCTACATAATTGAGAAAGCAATAAAAATTATCTCATACACTAACACACACAATAAAAAGAGAAAGAAAACAAACTTATATTAAAAATTAAAATAAAAACTTTTCATTATTATAATTTTATAAAAGAGTTTAAAAAGTGGAAAAAAGTTGAAAAGAACAAAAGTTTTACAAAAATAAAAAAGACTAAGAAAAAAAGATAGAAAGCCACTTTGAAAACACTTGTATAAAACCATAAAAATGAAATTAAAGTACTAAAAAACTAAACTTAAACAATCCTAAGGGACAAGAAAATGAAAGTTATCATAACAACTAATAACTATGAATGAAAACTTAGAACAAAAGCTAAGCAAAGCAAAACAATGAAAACATAAAAACATGAAATTAAACTCATACACACACACACACACATTTTTAAGAGAAAGAAAAAGAAAAAAAAAGAATAAAAAGAGAACAAAAGTGGGGCACTCACATCAATTCCAAGACAACATAAGGAGCAAAAATCTAACATATTTTATTAAGGAAAAAGTTGATTACAAAGCTAAAACAAACATAAAAGAGAGGGGGAGAAAATTATCCTTACATAACAAGAAGTGCTCCCAAGCAGCCCACAAACAACAAAATTGGCCCAAAAGTTTAAACACTTGGATCACACAAAAAATTTATATTTATAGACAAAAAATTATAAGAGGTGGCAAGCTGGAGTGCAGAGGAAGCTGGAATTCGATGACTGGCCTGGTTCTGGAAGCATCTGGAATCGGGACAACACATTTTGATTTTTACTGGAATCCTCGAGCGCAGCTGGCAGTTTTTCGTCAAGTAGAAATTTCATCGGGCTCAGCTCGACGAATTTCGAAGCTAAGCTTGAGATTTTTCGTCGAGCGCTAAGAAGATCGGCAAGATTTCGTTGAGCAGAGAGAAGTTGGAATATTTTGTTGGGGGGAGAACCGCTGGCATAATTTCTTGAGTAAAATCGTTGAGGTCAGAACCACTGAGAAGATTTCATCGAGTGGAGCTCGATGAAAGTGAAGCTTGAGTTCGACGAAAAATTTTATGTTGAATGATGACGCCTTGTCTAGAATCAAATCGTCGAGCTCAGCTCGACGCTTAGTTCGACGAAAAATTTGTGAAGGTCATTTTTTTGATTTGTAGACAGTAGATTTTGGTGGAATTAAAGTAATACGCCCTGGTCACGGGACGTACCAATTTGACACGGACGTGTACTTTGAAAATTTCTTGAAAATTTTAGGAAATAAAAAAAATTAAGTTAGAATAATATTTACAAAAAGAAGTAATTTATTGAAAAAAAAATAACTAAAATAAAGAAAATAAACTAAAATAACTTAAATAAAGTACTATAAAATACGAATATTTATAATTGATCAAATACCCCCATACTTATGCTTTTTCTATTGCAGAGCAAAAGTTGGAGATGAACATATAGGGAATTAAAAGAAATCCTAAATTTAGCTACCACTTAAATTAATTAAAAGAGATATCTAAATAAACATACGGGGCATAAGAGTTAAGTCCTAAAATTATGAACATGATTTAAATAGAGGAAAAGTTTGGCCAAAAAACTTCTTGATGTAATCAAATATAAGCAAAACTTTGTAATCGTTAGCTTAATAAAAATAGTTTGCAATTATCGAAACTTTAGCTTGTGGGAGTTTTACGGGAAATAATGCAATTTAAAAATTATGTTCTCAAAACAAATTTAAATTAAGTCTAGAATCATTCAAATTGGCTGGGGGGGGGGGTTATTTTGGTTTATGAAAAGGGCTTAAATTTAGATGTGAGGTAATTTTTTCTCAAACCTCTAATAATTTTTTTTGGATGTTTTAGGAAAATGAAATCGTATTTTCCTTAACATATAAAATTTTGGAAGAAATTCAAATTAACCCAATGTATATGTATATGAGTAATGAATTTTATCCTCTTACTCCGTAACATATAATCTTTTTAAATATTGGATGCCTATGTTTACGAAACGAAATCTTGTTCCCATTGACATAGGTTCTTTTAAGAGTAAAATTTTGTTATCATGCAAAGTAAGGCTTGATAAATATGGGGAGAAATGGTTTTTAAAGAGTAATCTAGATTTTAGTAAAAAAAGTTTGAAGAGAAACCTTTATAAATTGAATGTTCCCGTGTTTCAGAAAGCTAGAAGTAAACATAATTGAATACTATAGTTGTTTATTTCTAACATAATACACGTGCTCTATTTATGATAAATTAGAAGTAGTGCAAAAAATGAGTCTGCTATCTTAAGAACAAACTATAATAAATTCCTTAAAACATAAACCCGGATATTTAAATCTATCAATATATAATTAATAAATGAATAGTAAACAAAGAATTAATGAAATTCACTTATAAATAAACTTGCAACTTTATTTTTGGAGACCAAAAAGGGTTAAAAATGGAATATTTGATTTATTTGTTTTATAATTTTTAGATTTTTAATGTTATCATCTCTTTTTTTGAGTTTTTAATTTATTTCTGAAATATATACATAAACAAATGCGAGAAAGATATATATATATATATTATATATTTTATGTTAGTTTTCTAAATTTTTTTGTATTTTTGAGATTTTTAAAATATTCACAAGAGAGGAAAAAAAGAAAAGTTTTTGTTATAAAGAGGAGGAAGAAAGGAAGAGGGGAGAGAGAAGAGAATATTTACAAAAATATTTACAAAAAATATATACATAAAATATTTACAAAGGAAAATATTTACAAAGTAAATCTAAATATATATTTTTTTGAATTTTTGTTTTGTATTTTTTTTTGCTAAATTATTTTTTAGTTTTCATTTTATAATTTTTTTTTTATTTTTGTTTTTGATTTCGTTTTTGTATTTTTATTTTTATTTTTTAAATTTTAAGTGTGGAAAATGGGAGTGTAGGAAGGAAAGCACGAAAACACCCCCATACTTAATCCCAACATTGTCCCCAATGTTGCAATATAAGTATGTGGAACAAAAATGAAATGAAATGTAATATTTTTAAAAAAAATAAAACGAGAGGGTAGGAACTTCCAGAAATGTGTTCGGGGAGGCCTATTCAAAATCCCTGCATTATTAGAACAAGTAGGAAACAAAACAAGGAAAGAGTGAAAAAGTAAGACGTTGGTTCCTCCCTGGAGCGCTTTGTTTATAGTCATGTAGCTTGACTATTATGACGGGGTTATAATGTTTAGGAAAGTTATGGTTTCGTTAAAACCGAACACTGGATCGCTCGCTATGTATGACTTTAACCGATGACCGTTTACTTTAAACGAACCTTTTTCTAGGCGGGAGATGAGTACAGTCCCATATGGCCAAACCTCTTAAACTTTTAAGGGGCTGGACCATCGCAATTTTAGCTTACCCGGAAAAAGTTTAAGACGTGAATTATAAAGAAGGACAAGATAGCCCGGAGGAAAAAAATTTGGGGACTTGATTTTTCGATCGTGATAGAACTTAAAATGCTTCTTATAAGAACTTATTTCTCTCGTAAGCATTTGCACGCCATTCATCGAGCTCGTTTAGGTGCATTTTTCTATTTTGAACAGCTAAGTTAGCGTCGAGGTTTACGAGTTTTAGAGCCCAAAGAGCACGATGCTCTAGTTTTACGGGGAGATGACATGCTTTGCAATATACTAATAAAACAGCATAAAACCAATTGCGGTTTTGTATGCCATCTGATACGCCTGCAACACATCGTAGAGTTTGACGGACGAATCTTTCCTATTAAGTGGATAGGTTTTTTTCTAATATACGATTAATCTCTCGATTTACTACCTCGACTTGGCCAATTTTTTGCGGGTGGTAGGGGTGGCAAGTTTGTGTGTGACTCCATATTTAGCTAAGGTCTTAGCCATTTTTGCATTACAGAAATGTGTTCCCCTATCGCTCACAATAACCCAAGGTGTGCTGAATTTTTTAAGAAAGGTAACGACGACTCGGGCATCATTAGTGGGGAGAGGTTGAGCTTCCGCCCACCTTAATACGTAGTCGACCTCCACTAAAATATAAATATTTTTAAATGAAGGAGGTAAGGGGCCGACAAAATTGATGCCCCGTAAATCGAAGATTTTGCACTAAAAAAATAAATTTTGGGGCATCTCGTCGCCACGAGAGATGTTACCCGACCGCTGACAGCTATCGCATGAGCGCACATAATTGTGAGCATCTTTAAAGAGAGTGGGCCAAAAGAAGCCCATCTATAGCGCCTTTCGCGGGGTATGTTTAGCTTGATAATTCCCACCGGCCGTACCCTCGTGGCAGTGCCTAAATATTTGTAAGCATTCCACACCGCGATGCATCTTCAGACCACTTGGTCCGCGAAGATATGAAAAAGAAAAGGGTCCTCCCAAAAGAAAATTTTCAAGTCAGAAAAGAATTTCTTCTTTTGCTTGCTCGAAAAGTCCTTTGGAAACACCCGCGTAACTAAGTAGTTAGCAAAATCTGCGAACCAAGGCAAGGAAGACGAGATAGTATTATTTGTTAGGATGTATTCCTTAGGGAATCTGTCATTTATGTCAGATTCGACGAGCACTTCTGTACTTCCGACACCTGAGGCAATATCACTAGCATTGCACATAATCTCGAACGGAAGGGACCAATCGGGCGCACTAAAATGGGTGAGTTGATAAGTTTTTATTTTATAAAATTAAATGCGGACTCGCATTCGCTACTAAAGACAAAACTAGATTCCTTTTCCAGGAGGCGAGTAAGAGGCTTTGTAATTTTTGAAAAATCTTGTATAAATCGTCTATAAAAGCCCGAATGGCCTAAAAAACTCCTAAAGGATTTAACGTTAGTTGGCGGCGGAAGTTTTTCTATAATTTCTACCTTGGCCTTATCTAGCTCTATCCCTTTAATCGAAATCCTATGGCCGAGAACCTAACCCTCTCGAACCATGAAGTTACACTTTTCCCAATCCAAAAAGAGATGCTTGTCCTGGCATTGCTAGAGGACACGATCTAGATTACCAAGACAAGAAGGGAAAATGCATCCGAATACAGAGAAGACATCCATAAAGACTTCCATGATATCTCCTATCTAGCTCGCCAAAGATTGTCAGCATAAATCTTTGTAATGTAGATGGCGCATTGCAGAGGCCAAATGGCATTCTTCGGTAGGCGAAGGTGCCAAACGGGAAGGTAAAAATTGTTTTCTCTTGGTCATCGGAGGAAATGGGGATTTGGAAAAACCTCGATAAACCATCAAGAAAACAAAAATACGGATGACCGGATAAATACTTATGAATTTGGTCTTAAAATGGTAGTGGAAAATGGTCCTTACGGGTGGCATCATTAATTTTCATAAAATCGATGCACACCCGCCAACCCGTAACATTACGAGTTGGGATGAGTTCATTATGCTCATTTTCCACTACGGTTTGACCGCCCTTCTTAGGCATGACATGAACGGGACTAACCCAAACACTATCTGAAATGGGATAAATAATCCCCGCATCTAATAATTTAATTATTTCTGCTTTTATGACGTCTTTCATGCTTGGGTTAAGACTTCGATGCGGCTAAAAGGTTTTGCTGCAATTATCGCTAAGGAAGATCTTTTGAGTGCAAAAAGACGGGTTAATCCCCTTAAGGTAGGAAATTTGCCACGCAATTGCGTGGCGATGTTTAAGTAAAACTTCCAATAAAACGAAAGTCTCTGAATCACTCAAATGCGAAGAAATGATAACGGGAAGGGTATCATTTTTTCACAAAAAGCGTATTTGAGAGATTCGGGTAGGGGTTTGAGGTCTAGGATGGGCGGTTCTTCTAGCGAGGTTTTAATTCTAATGTCTTTCAAACCAATTGGTTCGAAAGGCAAACCTATAGTTTAACCTCTTTGCAATTAAAAGTTTCGAGCACAAAAATATTGTCATTAAGAAAAATTGACTCGAAAACGGGAGAAGAACGATCTCCAAAAAAAGTATCTAAATTATAACAGAAATCATCGCTCGATAATGAGTCCTCCATCGAGGGATTGATAGAGAAAGTTGCCTCATCATCTCCCACCCGAAGGAGGAGATGACCATTACTCACATCAATTAATGCACTGCGGGTAGTGAGAAAAGGGAGACCGAGGATAATTGGTACATCAGTGTCCTCCGCGATGTCCAAGATGACGAAGTCTACCGGGAAGATAAACTTCTCAACTCGGACAAGGACGTTCTCCACTAAACTGACGGGGAACTTCACTGAGTGATCCGCTAATTGGATATGCATATTAGTAGGGGTCAGAGTGCCCAAGCCTAATTTTTGAAAGAGCGAGAACGACATCAAATTAATGCTCGCGCCTAAATTTGTTAGTGCGTATTTCACTAATATATTGGCAAAAAGGCACGGATAGAAAACTGTCTCAGTTCATTTTGTTTTGCGGGAAATTTATTAGTAAGAGCCGCTGAGCAGTCTGCGTTGAGAGAGATATTCATATATTTTCTAGTTTTCTTTTATTAGAAATAAGTTCTTTCAAATATTTTGCATATTTAGGCATCTGCGAGATTTCCTTGAAGAATGGAACATTAATATGAATTTTTTTTAATAGTAAAATAAATTTTTTGTAGTGTGCGTCCTTACGCCCACTATCTAACTTATGCAGATACGGCAGGGCATTGTTTAAAATAATTTTTTCATTTAAAATCGTTAAAGGCGGCGTAATCGAAGAAGGGGGAAGAGGGATCAGAGGAGAGATATGTACCTACGGATCGATCCATTTTTGATCGACCACCTCCTTACCGCTATAGAGGGTTATAGTGTTGGTGTTCTCCCGAGGGCTCGGCTCCATATTCCCCGGCAGTGCCGCGAGCGCACACTCGGACATCATTCTCGCCAGCTTGTTGTTCAAGATTTTTTTGCGATTCGGTGATGTTCCGGATATTTGACTCAATGGACGCTTTGTATTTGTAAAGATTTTCCTCAACCGGAGAAGGTTTCGGAGGACGAGGCGGGAAAAATTCGGGTGCAAAAGAATTAGGGGGGAGTTTCGCGTTGTTCGAATTTCTCCAAGAGAAATTGGGGTGATTCCTCCAACCTGGATTATAGTTATTACTATAGTGGTTGTTGTTGTGGTAGAAGGAAGGACGACCAGATTTTCCAATGAAGTCTACGAACTATTCGTCCATGTAGATGTTGGGGTAATAAAATAAGACGGAGTGGAGGAGACATTAGTCATCTCTGCCATCTGCTTTGTTAACCTTTAAACTTGAAGGGTTAACAGAGCAGTTGCATCTACTTCAAAAAGGCTGGCCACCAGCTTGGCGCGTCCCCACGAGATGTTCCATTGGTAGGCATTCATAGCCATCTCTTCGATAAGAGCTTGGGCTGCCTTGGGGGTTTTATTATTTAAAGTTACCCCGGCAGCCGCGTCAATCATTTGACGTGTATGATAGTTAAGCCCATTATAAATGATTTGGGCCTGCAACCACGTAGGTAGAGCATAGTGAGGACACTTGCGGAGGAATTTTTTAAACATCTGCCAAGTCTCAAATAGAGACTCCGAATTATTTTGCATAAACAAAGAATTGTCCGCGCGCAACTTCGCAATTTTTGGGGCGGAAAATACTTCGTTAAGAACCGTTCCGCAAGCTCGGCCTAGGTGGTGATACATCCTCGCAGGAGGGAATTCAACCACGCCTTCTGATATAAAAATCTCCTGGAGAAGGAGGTATGCGCGGAGAAGAAAAAGTTAAGGGGAGTGAAAGTGTGGTTGCAAGATGTTCTCCGATTCTATATTCGATGAAGGCAAGTGTACCTTATCGCATATAGTATAGTATATTAAGTTCAATATCAAGGTCGTATTACCAGTGGCGATTTGATTACTCTTACTTCAAGGAGTTTCTATTATCTTATCAAATTATAGTTCCTTCGAGCTTGCTTACTATATTAGAGAAGAGAGCAAATTACTTGCAAATAAAAGAAAGGATAAGCAATGATTAAGTGGTTGTACTCGATCTCGAATTTCATAGGCATAAATTAATCAAAAATGTAATAACAAACTTTAACTTAATAAAATAAAGATACCTTGACCATGGGGGTTCTCGAAGTTTAAACATGCTCCTCTCGGAGAAGTGCCCAACTAAGGTTAGGTAGATCCGACCGAACACTCGTTTTGTATCCGAATACCTAACGCTCGCTTTAAGTAGTGAACCCCGCTATTGGATTTGACTCCAATCCGGGAGATTTACGTCACTCTCTCTCGAGATGTGCGTGCAACTCTCTTTACTCATAAGTGTTCACTTCAAACTATCGGCCTCTCGGCTAGCCAAGAATGAAAGCATGGATGAAAACTATATATCAATAATATAGTTCATTCGAAAATAAATCAAGGGAAAATCGAAGGCCTAAATTCTAAAAAGGAGAAGAGCGCTAGAACATCATAACTGATCAACTCATCCTCAGATCGTCAAGATCGAGTACTATGAGGATTTAGTTACTCATGAAGCAGAAGAGAATAATTATGTTAAAAATAAGCATAATGAGAAAGAGAGAGAGAGAGAGAGGAGAATCGAACTATTTTATTTCTTATTGAACAATAATCACAAAGAGGACATAAGGACATCACAAGAAGAGTATCTGAAAATACTGAAATTATGCTAAACAAGATTACAAGAGTGCTAATAACTTAAAACATTAAGCTTAGATAAACTATCATAGCTCTCTGCCAGGATTCCCAAAAACTCCTCACATCACTTGGAGCATATTGCTATTTAAAGATTTTTTTCGGGAAGTACATGCCCCAGGTACACGCTCGGGTAGGGCGTATACCTGGGTCATGTCACATTCGGCGCGACTTTTCTGCCTTGAATTAATGTCTGGAGGTTATTGGCGCGGTAGATGGGTTACACGCCCCTCTAACATGCCTGGGTCGGGCGTGTACATGGGGCGTGTCAGATTCGGTGCGACTTTGGAGCATTGAAATTATGCATCGTAGTGATTTCTCGGGACTTGGCGGGACACGCCTCGGAGACACGCCCGTGTCTGTGGTACATGGGCATGTCAGTGGGCGTTTAAGCTTATTTCAGCTGGAGACTGACTTTAGATAGATGGCTTCATTCCACTAGGTTACACGCCCTAGGTACGCACCCTGGGAGGGCATGACCCAGGGGCATGTAACAACAAAACTTGGCAAGAACTGTAAGAACCTACAAAAAAACACATTAGTGACAATAATATATACAAAAAGAGGCCAACATATAAGCTTACAAGACATGATTTGTATATTAAAAAGTAGAAAATACCCTTGTAGTCTAGACTACAAAACGAACTATCAAATTCCCCCAAGCTTAAGCTTTGGTTGTCCCCAAGAAAAGATATAAAAATAAGCTAAAATAACAGGAGACTAATAAGGAAATTCTAATTATGTAAACACAAGTACCATGCGAATACTAAGTCGGGAGAAGGTGAAACGTAATGTAACACCCCCGAAACTCAAAAGAGGGGCCGGTGATGTTTTAAGCCAAGTCTGGGTTTTGGAGCAGGTGTCACGGGCGTGTCACGGGCGTGTTCGGCCACGGGTCATGTGGTCGACATTTTGATGATCGGCGATCGTCGAGTTGAGGCACACGGCCTTGAACACGGGCGTGTCCCAGGGCATATCACGCTAGGGCGTTATCTGAGTCATGCACACGGGCCATTACACGGTCACAGACACGGGCGTGTCACATGTGACACGGGCGTGTCGGGTGCCGTGTCGCAGGCCGTGTCCTCCTCGGGAAGCAAGTGTTAGTAGTTGTACACGGGGCGTGACATGGGTCGTGACACAGCCGTATCGCATGCGACACGGGCATGTCGGAGGCCGTGTCGAATGTCTTGTGCTGGTTATCGCGTCGGTCGAGACGGCGAATGAGCGACACGGCCTTGCACACGGGCGTATCGCAGGCCGTGTTCGGCCCAGATTTTCTAAAATTGGGCTGAATCGCAGCCGTTCGATTTCCTTGGCTTGGGATCCGACGGCTGGGGGTGGATGCTGGCGGTTTAAACCCGAAAATAGGGTTTGCAATCCCTCATTTCATCCCCATGGTTCTCTTTCTAAAGTATAGAAGGAGGGGAGAGCAAGGAGGAGGAGGAAGGCCAAGATCCGGCCGCCGGTGGAGCTTCAGAGCTCCGAATCGCGATCCGAGTCCAGATCCGTGAAGGCGACGCCGTTGCGGTGCTTTCCAACCCCGTAGTTTTTCATGGCGCCGCGGAAGAACGCAAGGGTAACGATTCTCTTATTGAGCATGTGAAGCTCTTCTTATTTTGCATGGGAAAATCCTTCTCCCGTGAGTGCGCGGCGAGATTGTGGTATTCCTTGGGGTAGATATGTAAAGTCCCCCTTGTTAGAGTCCGGAATCGTAGTACGGACATATGCATGATGTGTGAAGCCTACCCGGACGTGTTGGTCCGGATCGGTGATGATTTGCTATGCAATGTTGGTCGGATAAGACTCCGAGCGTTTTGTTTGTTTTTGGGTTACTATGCGGTAGAATGCATCAGGGAATATGGGGGATTAACCCCGAGGTGCACCCGGAAATCTGGACGGAAATGCATTTCTGTCATATCGGTGGCCTCGGAGCCAACCGGGTACATAGCGGGGCTATGTACCATGTTTGATCCTTATTTGGGACTAGGGAAGCTTAGTCTGCGTCAAAGGCCAAATGGCAATGGCGGGGTGAGCAACGGACTGGTGTACCCCTAACCGCTCCACCTGCTCAGTTAAAGCGACCTAAAGTTTTACGTGGGACTTACGGAGGTTTGGAGATCGAGTCTAGGCTGCGGCTGAGAAGACTAAATGCTCACAAGATTGCCACCCTGGGGGTGGTGGTGGAGTCGAGGACCGGACGGGGTTCGGACTGGCTTCGCCGAGTAAGTGCCCTAAGAGCACGAGGTGTACGGCCATGTGAGCGTGCACCTATGATGTGATGCTTATTTTGCTATGTTGCTTGTTTTGCTAACAAGTGCAGGGAAGAAGCTTTGTCACCCCGGTTTGGGGGCAGAGTCATTATAATTTGGTCAGCATAGCTGACCATTGCCTTTGTTTACCACTGTGTGGTGGATTATTTCTTGCAGGTGCTGCAGAGCTGAGAGGTAAATAGCGGGCTTAAACCCAAGTTGCTGTGCCGGCCCTCGAAGGCCAAGTTTTGAGTGTTTTCCTTAGGTACTCATGTGTGACCGGCCTGCGTGCCGAGGTTTGGTAGACACTTTTTATTAAGCAAACTCTTGTAAGGCTTTAAGCCAAATATCCGTGTATTAAACATTCCTTATTTTTAGTTGCGTGGATATTCATGTTGGCAGGGTTCTTAATTGTGCAACTTAATAATTGCTTCAGCTAGGTGCTGTGTAGGACGTTGTGATTGGTTGAATGGTTTCAATGCGTAACCAATCGGTATGTCCGTAGTATATGGCGTCGGGCCCCGGCCGGACCTACTGTTATATACTATGTGATGGATAGGGGTGTTTCAAATTGGTATAGGACTACTGGTTTCGGTCAAGCTTAAATGAATTCGTGGACGAATTCACTTTAAGGGGTGGTGAGCACATGTGTGTGCGTCATCATTATAACATGAAAAGAACCCATGAATGTCCACTTAGGAATGAAAATACACATGTTTGAGGAACATACGTGTTCCTATAGTTGCTTTTTGCAATTTTGTTCAGTCACTTATGGTGTTTTGAACGACTATAGGTGTCCGGAAGTGGAGCGTGGCAGTCGGAACACACGTTTGCTGAGCAAAGTGCTGCACCAAGTAACGTTCCTGAGACCCCTAAGTCTTTGGAAACCTTAAGAAGGGTGGTTGAAGCGGTATTCGCTGTGACAAATGCACAATATGGGAGTAATGTGCAACCCTTCGTCCCTGAGATGGCCCCAACATCGGGCGGTATGTTTGTGCAAAGGGCATTTGGAGGTCATTTAGAGCAGCAGATGAGCATGACTATGGTGCAGGGAGCGCATTTAGTTGACGCATATTTGCAGACATTCCTTATGTTAAGGCGCTACCCAGGCTTTGAATGGGAAAGAGAGCAATCTATAGTTGATAGATTTTATAACGGTCTGCGCAGTGAGTTGCGTATTCTACTGCTAGGACCAAAGTTATTGGGATTCCGAGCTTTGGTGGAGTCGGCTAGAGCTTTGGAGGTGGAGTTGGGGAAAACTCACCAAGTACCAGTGGATAGAGTACCAAACCCTACAGATCCTATTAGGAATGTCTATCGAAAGATGACAAGAAAAGAGGCTGGGTCATCTACTACCCGAACTACCCTCAATTGTTATTCTTGTTGCAAGAAAGGGCATCTCGCCAGAGAGTGTTCGGAGAGTGCTCAAAAGACAAGGAGAGTTTTGGCAGGAGCAGTCGAAGATGCTATGGCAAAGGATTCGGTGGTCAAGTAAAAAAACACAAAATTTGGGTACCGTAGATGGTACAAGAAGGCTAGGAGGTCGGGTCTAGTCCCTTCCTCTAGCACATCCGGAGCGACTACAGTCCAAACCCCGGATGCATGCTTTGTTTGTGGAAAGTCGGGGCACTATGACCGGGATTATTGGAGTGGACGCCCAATGTCCAAAAAGAAGTCGGGGTCAATATTTGAAGAGAAAGGCAAGGCGGTGGCATCCACCGCATCGCTGTTTACTCCGGCCCAACCGGAGTGAACATCCTTGGCCAGTAGGAGGCCATGTGGCCAACAGTCGGGTCGTCAGGTATGGTTTAATTGTTAACAATCTTGCTTCTTGCCTTATGCATGTTTGTAACATCCCATATTACTTCTAGGCCCCTTAACTTAGATTGGGTTAGGCATGTGGTGAGTCAAGGGGAAATTAGCTAGGTTTGACCCTAGGTGGTGAGTTGTCACCAGGTGGGGCCCACTATAGGACCAAGTCAAACTAGGTCAAACTAGACTAACTGAAGACCCTAGCCACACCATGACCCTCACCATACTGCCCTAACCCTAATTACAATCTAAGTAGACCCAAGGTCATACCCTAGGTCAACACATTGACTATAGTTGACCCAGGTCAACCTTGGATCTAAAGTGGTCAAACCCCACACTCATGAGCCCAATTGGATCAAGTAGGGCTTCACCATGACTCAAGCCATGTTGGGTGATGATTTAGGCCTCATGACCACTAAGTAGGGGTCAGCCCACTCACCCATTTGACCAAGTCAACCCTAAGGTCAAACTTGGTCAACCTTAAGCCTAATTAAGGGTAATTGAAGACCAAACCCATTCCTAGTGGGCTAAGACCATCACCATGGCCCAACCCATGTTAGGTGATGACATGGTGTCCATGGCCATCATATGGGGTCAGCCTACACATCATGTTGACCAAGTCAACCCCAAAAGTCAACACTTTATCCTGAAGAGGAAAAATGGACCCAAGCCAATTTCCCATGGGCCAAGCCCACCAAATTTGGCCCATGACCAGCCAAGTGGCCAATGACCAGCCCTACCCCCCTGATGGTAGAGAGAGAAGACATGCACAAGGGTAAAAATGGAAATTTGGGTGAATGAGGAGAGAGGAAGAAAGAAGTGATGGTGGAGGCCATGTGGTCTTCATCTCCTCAGCCCAAAAGGTGCTGGCCGACCACCCCACCACATTTCAGAAGAAAATTGGGCATGACAGCCACTTGTCACCCATGATGGAGCAACCAAAGGCCAACCCGAAATGGTACCTCGACCATATCTCCCAATACAAGCCTCCTCAGGACACACTAACCTCACCAACAGCTTCAGAGAGAGGAAGGGAGTAGAATTCGATATCTGGAGTGAGGCAAACGGTGGAGAAACGAGAAATTGGGAAGGAACTCGTCGGCGCACCACTTCCATGGCAAACCGCCGCCACAACCGCCGTCAAGCCGCCATACAGGTCCGTTTTGCCACCCCTCTCCACGTACTAGCTTCCTAGATCATTTAGGAGAGAAACTGGGCTCAATTGAGCCCGATGCCATGTGAGAAAATCTCGATTTTTCCGAGAATTTTATACCTTTCGGGATCGCCGGCGCCGCCGTCTCCCGCCGCCTCATCGCCGGAAAATGGAAGCCACCACCACCGTGAAGGTGATGGCACCGTCTGCCGGCCACGGCGCCGCCTCAGCCGGCCGGAAAATGTCCCGCAAGGTGGCCCAGGAAACACCAATCCAGGCCGTCCATTCATTGGGGACGATGAAACGATCCCGTCCATCTAGCTTTAAGATTCGCGCTGTATCAATATGTATATATGTTGATTTAAATAAATGAATAGTGATTATTGTCACACTTTTACAGCCTATTTCTATGTGAAAATTAGGGTACCCAGAGACATTTCTAGGTCAGGACCCCTGAAGATAATTTGTATCCCTAGGCCTTAACTTTCCAATGCCACAATAATCTTGGACTTTGACCCAGTGGTCTGTCCTGTAGGTAAATTCTCCTAGGACTGGTCCTAGGCTAGGGCCAGATCTTAATTTGAGTGCCCATGCTAAACCAGTGATCCACATGGCCTGAAATTTTGGGCATGTGCATGTTTAGGGCATATCTAGCCCATGCCAAAAATTAGGAATTTTTGGAATAATTTTTCCTATAGTTTTGTTCAAAATGTCAAAAATTAAATAATTGGAATAAATGGAGTGTTAACCCTCCAAATGGTCCCAAATTTTGGTGGCAAGTCCTCTGGGACATGGTTAGTGTCTGAAAACAATTTCAGCCCATTTGAACCACTGCATGATGGGTTAACCCACTTGCAAGTGTAGGCTAGAATTAGCCTTGGTGTGCAATTAGCAATTTTGCTAAAATGTGTATTTATTCATATCAGGACTTCTGAAGACCTTGAAATTAATTCTAAAGGATATTTAGGTCAAATTCAGCCCCTAAAAATTATTATGGGATTTTTGGGAACAAAAATCCCATTTTTGGGAATTATTGAAAACTATGGTTTTATTGGAAAACAAAAATGAAAAATAGATTTAATCAAGCAATAATCCTCAAATTTGTCCCTATTTAATGTTTGATCATAATTGATTTGGGGTAATTTTATTTCCTCTGTTGGAGGTATTTTGGGGTAGAATAACATAAAATGACCATTTTACCCCTATTCCTTTTATTCATGATTTAATGAAAATATAAGTCAGAAAATTTTGGAAATAACCCTAGAGGTGTATATAGGCATTAGTTAACTGTCATATTTATTTCAGAATTTTTGGATGTGCATACAAATTTTAATTCATCATAATGGCATTTTGGTAAATACCTAAGAAAATGAATTGCAAGTCTATAACATTGTTAAATTTGATGAAACTTTGTCAGTAGCCTTAATTTGATGATTTAGATCCCCTGTAATTTTACTAGAGTTTTTGTGATTTAATTCCTCATACTTCATTTGAAAAGTGGTAAATATGATGGTTTTGTGAAAATTAATAAATAAATACATATATTTTGAGAGAAATTATAAACCTTGGAAAATAGTGATATTTCATCATGTTAATGGATAAGATAATTATTTTGCATCATTAGGGCCATGCAAAGACATACTTCATGTGTTAAATGACCTTGGGGAAAAATTGGAGAAAATAAATTAATTATAAAAATAATTGGGAAAATTATGAAAATTACCATACTCATTTTAGTAGATCATACCATCCTAGGATAAATATTTGGGGGTTGGTGGCCCAAGGATTTGGAAGTTCGATTTCGGGGTGGTACTAGACCATGAGGTGCGCATAGTAAAGGTAGGCTATACTATAGGCCGCCAGGGAACGAATCAACAACTGAGTTAGAGTCTAAGATCGGAAGTATAACCCTGGGTGGCAGATGTATTCTAGAGATGTGAGTAATAGTGCAACCTTAGACTTACATAGGAGGAGTCGACGGAAGACCGTCGTTCCTCAATCCATACCTAAGTCACTATGTCACTTTATGTAACAGGAGAGAGAAAAAGGGATTCTGGGTAGACACCAACTAAAGAAAACATCCTTGAGAAAGGGAGCTTTGGGATTCAGCCCATCGTAGCTCCTAGTGCCCCTGAGAGCCCTTCACCGGGAATACCTTGGGCAGTCCTGGGATTAACCTTAAGTCACTAGGTATAACAACCGGTAGACAAGAGTAGTCTAATAGGTTAAGTGTAATGGACATGTGCTCACTCGTGCCGGGTTGGAGGGACTTGGGTCTATTGACTACTTGCTCACCCGTGCAGAGTTGGAAGAAAGAGATTGACATATATATACTCACCCGGGCAGGGTTGGAGGTTTTGTAGCACATACTCACCCGTAACGGGTTGGAGAGATTTGGGACAGGATAGTCCTTCGAGCTGGAGGCTCAATATATTATACTTGCATGTGCATATACTAGTGGCGGGCCATGCAGTACTGGACAGTCGTCACACCGACGGCAGTACGGTGGACCAGGCAGGTGCGAGGGTTAGAAGGACCAGTAGGATGTTTATACTGGAGTCTGGAGGACTTTTCCTAATAACGCGCACCCGGCCCAACAAGACTGACGGGTAGTCAGCAAAGTGGTACGCGGATACTCTAGAGTGCACTTGGCAGTATACAGAGGCGTAAAAGAGAGGTCTAGGCCTGGTAGTGTGTATACCCGCCTAGAAGGCGGAGACGCCCGCTCCGCTGCTGCCGTAGCCACAACGGTAGTACCTGAGAGTGATGCTAGCTCTCAAAAAGTGGGAACTAAAGGTCTGTGATCACGGAGTCGTGTGTGTGTGTTGCACTGCATGTTCATATCATACCCACCATATAGATGCATATCATTAACTTCATAACAACCTATGACACCTAATGTATAAGTGGTATGGGACGCTTATACATTAGGACCTGCTAAACGATCCCTTAGCCTATAAGATTGAGTGGGCAAGTTTATAGGTTGAGGTTATTTTTCCTTTTTATATATATATTGCTTGTGACACCTGACACCCCATCGTATAAAATGGTATGGGACATTTTATACGATGGGAGCCTTGCAGAAGACCCCTTGCTTATGCGTACTCGCATAACTGAAGGTTACTTTTCATTACTTATATTGCTACATATTCCGCTTAGTTCCTGTCACCTGCTTCCACCTTTGTCACCCCTTGATGTCCTCTGCTTCGTCCTCCCGCACGGTGCCTAGGAGTTGCGGGGCGAGGTGTGGAGGAAACGACTTAGTCTTTTTGACTAATGGTCGGTGACCATACTATTTTTAGGAGCTCGAGGAGATGGACCAGCACGGCGAGGAGGCAGGGCTTGAGGGGCAGATACCGGCTACTACTACTGGAGCACATGTTCAGGTGTGATGATTTGAGATGATAGATTCCGCTGCTATTAGATTGAGAGAGAGAGTGATTTGATATTGATGTACTGGGCATAAGCCCTTATTACACTCTTTTGTTGTATTCATTGTGGACTATATTTTGTACTCATCATCTCTTTATATGATATGTACTCTGTGGCTGTGGACTTGTGTAGCTTTGTTTACTATATACTTAATTTCTGTTTCTCATATTGGCCAAACAGGTTATGATCGTACTAGCCGGCAGGATCGGCGTCTTGCGGTGTCTACTAACCCGTGTGTTAGTGTCGCCGTAAGGCGGCGGTTCTGGGCATAAGATCCGGGTTAGCCTCGGAATGGGGAGACAGGATCTTACAAACTGGTATCACTTGAACAAACGATCATATGAGAACGAAGTCCACAAACTGGTACACCCCGCTCGATCATTAGTTTGCGGACAAACTATGCAGCGGAAGCAATGGTGTGCCCATGTCTAAAAAGCCACATAAAACAGTCCATTAAACAATGAGTTAGGCCAATTTTGATATTACCTTACCTTTATGCAGCCTCCACAGGATGCGGTCCCTCCCCCTCCGGCTGCCATTCCATTCATGCAGACAGAGATGGGGCAAACGCTGACGGCGATCCTGGACGCATTCAGAGCCCAGCAAGCCCCGGTACAGCTGCCCAACCCAGGGTCGAACTGGTTGAGTGCGTTTAAAAGTCTGTCTCCGCCACTGTATCGCGGGACAGAAGATGCTGTGAAGACAGAGGAGTGGTTGGAGACCATTCAGGAGTTACTGGTTGGAATTAGCTGCCCAGACAGCCAGGCGGTACCACTTGCCACTTCCGCACTAGAAGCCCATGCAAAGAGATGGTGGAAGTCTATTCGGGACTCAGTTTATGGGGATAGGGAACTAAAAGACATATCCTGGGAAGAATTCAGCGACTCGTTCCTGGACCATTATATTTCTGTCACAGATTGGGACACATTGGAGGCGAGGTTCCTGAACCTCCAGCAGGTGAGCCAATCAGTGATCGAATATCAGAGAGAGTTCTCCCACCTAGCTAGGTTTGCAGGCTTTCATGAATGGGATGATCGAAAGTATGCTAAAAGATTTTATCATGGCCTCCAGGATTCGTTGAGGCAGCCCCTGTTGTTTATATCGCATGGTACCACTGCTCAAATCATAGAAATGGCGAAAAAGCTGGAGGCTGACCAGCTAGTGGTACAGGGCAGAGGTAAAAGGCCGCTCGAAGGATCGTCTTCCGATGGTAGCAGGACATCCCAAAGGGGGAAGGTTATCGGATATAGGAGGGGTGGGGGATGTCGTCATCCCAACTACAAGCAGGATCAGGGGACTCCTCCACCATTGGCTCCCCCACCTATACAGACTCCCGGGCCGATGAGACAGGATGATCGAGGTCAGAGGCAGATCACCTGTTATGGTTGCGGCCAACTTGGGCACATCAGGACGCAGTGCCCGCTTCAGGTCCACCCTCTTCCTCCTCCTCCACCTCCAGTGGCCCCTCCAGTTCACCAGGGCCGAGGACGAGGACGAGGCCGAGGCCGAGGCCGAGGACATCATGGCTGAGGCCGAGATCGGGAACAGGCGTATGCGCTGGACCTCACGGAGCAGAGGAACCCCGAGGAAGTGATTACAGGTACTTTAATTATGCAAGATTCATAAGTTTAAACTTTAATCAGTGCCTTATAAACCCTAAGAATAATATTTATCTTTCAACTCAAACGAACCCAAGCATAGTGATGATTAGCGGCAAGCCCGCTCATACCCTCTTCGACACGGGTGCTTCACACTCCTTCGTGTCGAACACGTTTATTGAAGGATTAGAGGGAGTAGAGAAGTTTTCCGGCTTGGAAAAAAGTGTGCGACTTCCTGATGGCTCAGAACTTCGAACCACAGATTGCTGCAATATGGAAGTCTAGATAGGGGGCAAGGCGTTCGAAGCTCCGCCAACGGTCTTGAGGCTACCAGACTTTGATCTGATTCTAGGCATGAACTGGCTCCATTAGAACTACGCGCAGATAGACTATCCCTCAAAGAGGATCACACTCCGACATGGAGATTCTTACGTTACTATCGAAGGTATCCGACCTATCCCCCTTCTTTCATTATCTTCCATACAGGCTGTCAAGGCCTATGAGCAAGGGGAGGAAGTGTATCTTATTTGCTTTGAGATGGTAGCAGTAGAGAGTTCTATAGCTGATATCCCAGTGGTACGGGACTTCTCCGATGTGTTTCCGGAGAAATTGCCCGGACTACCACCAGTTCGGGATTTGGACTTCAGGATCCAATTAGTGCCAGGGGCGAGGCCAGTGTCCCGGGAACCTTACAGAATGACACCAAGAGAATTGGCAGAGTTCAGGACTCAGCTACAGGAACTTGTGGAGTCAGGATTTGTGCGGCCAAGTTCGTCGCCATGGGGAGCACCAGTTTTATTTGTGAAGAAGGATGGATCCCTCCGACTGTGTATAGATTACAGGGAATTGAATAGGTTGATGGTTCGGAACACCTACCCATTTCCCCGGATAGATGAGTTATTTGATCAACTTCAGGGAGCCTTCTGGTTCTCTAAGCTTGATTTATGATCCGGCTATTATCAGTTACGCATTCGGGAGGAAGACATACCGAAGACAGCATTCAGCTCACGTTATGGCTTATACGAATTCACGGTCATGCCATTTGGGCTCACGAATGCCCCCTCCGCATTCATGACCCTAATGAACCGTGTATTCGAACCATATTTGGATCGCTTCATCATTGTGTTCATCAACGATATTCTGGTCTATTCCCGGACGCAGGAAGAACACGCAGAACATCTGGCCCAAGTTTTATAGAGGTTGAGAGAGTTTCAGATGTATGCAAAGTTCTCTAAGTGCCAATTTTGGCTACAGGAGGTGGCTTTTCTGGGTCACGTTATTAGTGGGGCTGGAGTGGCAGTGGATCCAGCTAAGATAGAGGCGGTACGGGATTGGCCACGGCCAAAGACAGCAGCAGACATCCGCAGCTTTCTGGGATTGGCAGGATATTATCGTAAGTTTGTGGAGGGATTCTCAAGGATAGCCCTCCCCCTTACGTCATTGACGAAGAAGGATGCAAATTTTGTTTGGTCAGAACAATGTGAGACAGCTTTTCAGGAGTTGAAAGACCGACTGACCTCATCCCCTATCCTTGCGCTCCCATCCGGGAGTGAAGGATTCCAGATCTACACGGATGCCTCTTATCAGGGGATGGGCGCAGTCTTGATGCACCATGGACATGTCATTGCTTATGTTTCGAGACAATTGAAGAAACACGAACATAATTATTCGGTACATGACCTAGAACTCGAGGCCGTGGTATTCGCCCTAAAGACCTGGAGGCATTACTTATATGGGATTCATTGTGATATCTACTCAGATCACAAGAATCTTAAATATATTGATACCCAGAAGGATCTAAATCTACGACAGAGGAGATGGTTAGAGTTTCTCTGCGATTATGATTATCAGATTCATTATCATCCAGGGAAGGCTAATACGTTAGCTGATGCACTGAGTAGAAGAGCTGGCACTTCCGGATCGGAGCCTCGTTTGATGTCCTTAGAGCTGGTACGAATGTTGGAGGAGATGCACATTACCATGGTGTCTGAGTCAGAACCAGCAGTGTACCGAGAGTATTTAAATTCAGTGACCAGCGATGACACTATTCGGGAGCGCATCGTTACGCATCAGAGACTGGATACTGATTTAGAGCCTATTTTTTGCGCTTTAGAAGGAGGCATGTATGAGGACTACACGCTGGAGGACGATCATCTTCGATTTCGTGGTCGAGTATACATTCCAGTAGGAGGTGGGATCCGGGATGACATCCTCAGAGAGGCACACTACTCCAGATATTCAGTGCATCCCGGCATCACCAAGATGTGGGCTGACTTACGACGGACCATGTACTGGCCAGGAATGAAGAGGGAGATCATATATCTTGTGACATACTGCGAGACTTGCCAGCAAGTGAAGGCCGAGTGCAAGAGCCCAGGCAGTGTATTACAGCCACTACCAGTCCCAGAATGGAAATTCGAGGATATCTCCATGGATTTTGTACACGGACTCCCTCGCTCCCATTATGGGCACGATTCCGTCTGGGTTATTGTGGACAGATTGACCAAGGTAGCACGATTCATTCCGGTCAAAAAGGATGCCCCAGTTGCTGTGTTGGTGAGATTGTTTGTAGAGCAGTTCATCTGGTACCACGGCGTTCCCAGGTCTATTGTTTCGGACAGAGACGACCGCTTCACCTCCAGAGAATGGAGGGCAGTGCATGCTTATTTGGGTTCCAGACTTACCTTTAGCACTGCCTTCCATCCGCAGACCGACGGTCAGACGGAGCGGACGATACGGACTATGGAAGACCTGCTCAGGCTATGTGTATTGGATACTAGGAAGCCTTAGGAGAGGCTACTGCCACTGATCGAGTTTTCATACAACAACAGTCATCAGGCCAGCATCGGGATGGCTCCTTATGAGGCACTTTATGGGAGGAAGTGCCGGACACCGCTATCTTGGGTTCAAGACGTGGACACTCGAGCCCTCGGATCAGATTTTGTGGAAGATACGGAGGCCAAGATTCGCTTGATCAGGGATCGGCTTTTGGAGGCACAGAGCAGACAGGCAAAATATTATGATGCTCGGCACCGGAAAGTAGAGTTCCAGGTTGGAGACAGAGTTTTCTTGAAGATTCGACCGGTACACGGTGTCTCTCGGATACGGAGACACAAGAAGCTCAGTCCACAATACATGGGGCCCTACTTGATTTTGGAGCGTATTGGCCCCTTGGCTTACCGACTGCAGCTGCCTCCAGAGTTGAGCACTTTACATGATGTCTTCCATGTCTCTTCCTTGCGAAGAGGTCTCCTTCGGCCTGAGCAGCATGTTACCGCTACAGCTGGTCCGGTAGAACCTGACCGTTCAGTTAGATTGAAGCCGATCCGGATCGACGATACAGCCGTCCGAGTGTTGCGGAAAAAGATGGTCCCGCTCGTGAAGGTGTTGTGGTCCAACCACGGACGGGAGGAGCACACCTGGGAACTGAGGGATCTGATGCTGGAGCGACACCCGGAGCTGTTTTCATCAGGTATTTTTAATGCTTTCTTTTAAAAGTTTCTTAAAATTCCTGCAAATAGAACCCGTAGACCCGAACTTAAATTTCGGAGACGAAATTATTTGTTTTGTTTATAGGATTTGTAACATCCCATGTTACTTCTAGGCCCCTTAACTTAGATTGGGTTAGGCATGTGGTGAGTCAAGGGGAAATTAGCTAGGTTTGTCCCTAGGTGGTGAGTTGTCACCAGGTGGGGCCCACTATAGGACCAAGTCAAACTAGGTCAAACTAGACTAACTGAAGACCCTAGCCACACCATGACCCTCACCACACTGCCCTAACCCTAATTACAATCTAAGTAGACCCAAGGTCATACCCTAGGTCAACACTTTGACCATAGTTGACCCAGGTCAACCTTGGATCTAAAGTGGTCAAATCCCACACTCATGAGCCCAATTGGATCAAGTAGGGCTTCACCATGACTCAAGCCATGTTGGGTGATGATTTAGGCCTCATGACCACTAAGTAGGGGTCAGCCCACTCACCCATTTGACCAAGTCAACCCTATGGTCAAACTTGGTCAACCTTAAGCCTAATTAAGGGTAATTGAAGACCAAACCCATTCCTAGTGGGCTAAGACCATCACCATGGCCCAACCCATGTTAGGTGATGACATGGTGTCCATGGCCATCATATGGGGCCAGCCTACCCATCATGTTGACCAAGTCAACCCCAAAAGTCAACAAGTCAACACTTTATCCTAAAGAGGAAAAATGGACCCAAGCCAATTTCCCATTGGCCAAGCCCACCAAATTTGGCCCATGACCAGCCAAGTGGCCAATGACCAGCCCTACCCCCCTGATGGTAGAGAGAGAAGACATGCACAAGGGTAAAAATGGAAATTTGGGTGAATGAGGAGAGAGGAAGAAAGAAGTGATGGTGGAGGCCATGTGGTCTTCATCTCCTCAGCCCAAAAGGTATTGGCCGACCACCCCACCACATTTCAGAAGAAAATGGGGCATGACAGCCACTTGTCACCCATGATGGAGCAACCAAAGGCCAACCCGAAATGGTACCTCGACCATATCTCCCTATACAAGCCTCCTCAGGACACACTAACCTCACCAACAGCTTCAGAGAGAGGAAGGGAGTAGAATTCGATATCTAGAGTAGGCAAACGGTGGAGAAATGAAAAATTGGGAAGGAACTCGCCGGCGCACCACTTCCATGGCAAACCGCCGCCACAACCGCCGTCAAGCCGCCATACAGGTCCGTTTCGCCACCCATCTCCACGTACTAGCTCCCTAGATCATTTAGGAGAGAAATCGGGCTCAATTGAGCCCGATGCCATGTGAAAAAATCTCGATTTTTCCGAGAATTTTATACCTCTCGGGATCGCCGGCGCCGCCGTCTCCCGCCGCCTCATCGCCGGAAAATGGAAGCCACCACCACCGTGAAGGTGATGGCACCGTTGGCCGGCCACGGCGCCGCCTCAGCCGGCCGAAAAAAGTCCCGCAATGTGGCACAGGAAACACCAATCCAGGCCGTCCATTCATTGGGGACGATGAAACGATCCCGTCCATCTAGCTTTAAGATTCGCGCTGTATCAATATGTATATATGTTGATTTAAATAAATGAACAGTGATTATTGTCACACTTTTACAGCTTATTTATAAGTGAAAATTAGGGCACCCAGAGACATTTCTAGGTCAGGACCCCTGAAGATAATTTGTAGCCGTAGGCCTTAACTTTCCATTTCCACAATAATCATGGACTTTGACCCAGTGGTCTGTCCTGTAGGTCAATTCTCCTAGGACTGGTCCTAGGCTAGGGCAGATCTTAATTTGAGTGCCCACGCTAAACTAGTGATCCACATGGCCTGAAATTTTGGGCATGTGCATGTTTAGGGCATATCTAGCCCATGACAAAAATTAGGAATTTTTGGAATACTTTTTCCTATAGTTTTGTTCAAAATGTCAAAAATTAAATAATTGGAATAAATGGAGTGTTAAGCCTCCAAATGGTCCCAAATTTTGGTGGCAAGTCCTCTGGGACATGGTTTGGGTATGAAAACAAATTCAGGCCATTTGAACCACTGCATGATGGGTTAACCCACTTGCAAGTGTAGGCTAGAATTAGCCTTGGTGTGCAATTAGCAATTTTGTTAAAATGTGTATTTATTCATCTTAGGACTTCTGAAGACCTTGAAATTAATTCTAAAGGATATTTAGGGAACAAAATTATTATGGGATTTTTGGGAACAAAAATCCCATTATTTGGAATTATTGAAAACTATGGTTTTATTGGAAAAAAAAATGAAAAATAGATTTAATCAAGCAATAATCCTCAAATTTGGCCCTATTTAATGTTTGATCATAATTGATTTGGGGTAATTTTATTTCCTCTGTTGGAGGTATTTTGAGGTAGAATAACATAAAATGACCATTTTACCCTATTCCTTTTCTTCATGATTTAATGAAAATATAAGTCAGAAAATTTTAGAAATAACCCTAGAGGTGTATATAGGCATTAGTTAACTGACATATTTATTTCAGAATTTTTGGATGTGCATACAAATTTTAATTCATCATAATGGCATTTTGGTAAATACCCAAGAAAATGAATTGCAAGTCTATAACATTGTTAAATTTGATGAAACTTTGTCAGTAGCCTTAATTTGATGATTTAGATCCCCTGTAATTTTACTAGAGTTTTTGTGATTTAATTCCTCATACTTCATTTGAAAAGTGGTAAATATGATGGTTTTGTGAAAATTAATAAATAAATACATATATTTGGAGAGAAATTATAAACCTTGGAAAATAGTGATATTTCATCATGTTAATGGATAAGATAATTATTTTGCATCATTAGGGCCATGCAAAGACATACTTCATGTGTTAAATGACCTTGTGGAAAAATTGGAGAAAATAAATTAATTATAAAAATAATTGGGAAAATTATGAAAATTACCATACTCATTTTAGTAGATCATACCATCCTAGGATAAATATTTGTGGGTTGGTGGCCCAAGGATTTGGAAGTTCGATTTCGGGGTGGTACTAGGTCATGGGGTGCGTATAGTAAAGGTAGGCTATACTCTAGGCCGCTAGCGAACGAATCAACAACTGAGTTAGAGTCTAAGATCGGAAGTATAACCCTGGGTAGCAGATGTATTCTAGAGACATGAGTAATAGTGCAACCTTAGACTTACCTAGGAGGAGTCGACGGAAGACCGTCGTTCCTCAATCCATACCTAAGTCACTATGTCACTCTATGTAATAGGAGAGAGAAAAAGGGTTTCTGGGTAGACACCAACTAAAGTAAACATCCTTGAGAAAGGGAGCTTTGGGATTCAGCCCATCGTAGCTCCTAGTGCCCCTGAGAGCCCTTCACCTGGAATACCTTGGGCAGTCCTGGGATTAACGTTAAGTCACTAGGTATAACAACCGGTAGACAAGAGTAGTCTAATAGGTTAAGTGTAATGGACATGTGCTCACTCGTGCCGGGTTGGAGGGACTTGGGTCTATTGACTACTTGCTCACCCGTGCAGAGTTGGAGAAAAGAGATTGACATATATATACTCACCCGGGTAGGGTTGGAGGTTTTGTAGCACATACTCACCCGTGACGGGTTGGAGAGATTTGGGATAGGATAGTCCTTCGAGCTGGAGGCTCAATATATTATACTTGCATGTGCATATACTAGTGGCGGGCCATGCGGTACTGGCCAGTCATCACACCGACGGCAGTACGGTGGACCAGGCAGGTGCGAGGGTTAGAAGGACTAGTAGGATGTTTATACTGGAGTCTTGAGGACTTTTCCTAATAATGCACACCCAGCCCAACAAGACTGACGGGTAGTCAGCAAAGTGGTACGCGGAGACTCTAGAGTGCACTTGGCAGTGTATAGAGGCGTACAAGAGAGGTCTAGGCCTGGTAGTGTGTATACCCGCCTAGAAGGCGGAGACGCCCGCTCCGCTAGTGCCGTAGCCACAACAGTAGTACCTGATAGTGATGCTAGCTCTCAAAAAGTGGGAACTAAAGGTTTGTGATCACGGAGTCGTGTGTGTGTGTTGCACTGCATGTTCATATCATACCCACCATATAGATGCATATCATTAACTTTATAACAACCTATGACACCTAATGTATAAGTGGTATGGGACGCTTATACATTAGGACCTGCTAAACGATCCTGTTGGTACCCTAGTTTGATTTGAGTTTAGTCTTGCCTTTGTTAGTCCCTTGACCCAAGAAATATCTATGGTCAATGGTTAGAAGTCTAGCTGTAGAGTCCTCACTTTTCCAGATTGAGAATTTGGTTAAGTAGTTTTTCGTTCGACTATAGTCGAACGCCGCTCGACTATCGTCTATCGGCTGATCGACGATCGTCTATCAGTTGGTCGACGCTTTGTCTGCGTTGATAGTTCGACTATCTGTTGATAGTTCGACTATCTGCTTGGCGAGGTAGTTCGACTATCTGTTCTGATAAATCGACTATCTGATAGTTCGACTATCTGTTGATAGGTCGACTATCTGTTCCGCTTTGATAGTTCGACTATCTGTTGATAGATCGACTATCTATTTCGTCTTGATAGTTCGACTATCTGTTGATAGTTCGACTATCTGTTGTCTTTGATAGTTCGACTATCTGTCCTGATAGTTCGACTATCTGATAGTTCGACTATCTGCTGATAGATCGACTATCTGGTTTGGTTTGATAGTTCGACTATCTGTTGATAGATCGACTATCTGTTTTCTGAGGTAGGTCGACTATCTGCTTGATAGGTCGACTATCTCTGTGCGCTTGATAGTTTGACTATCTGTCCAAGATAGATCGACTATCTGATAGTTCGACTATCTGCTCTGATAGTTCGACTATCTGCCGGGGTAGTTCGACTATCTTCTTCGATAGGTCGACTATCTGGATCGTTCGACTATCTGCCCGATAGTTCGACGATCTCCGTGCGTCGTTCGACGATCTTCGAGGGTCGTTCGACGCTTTCTGTCTGCCCTTATATTTTGTATTTATTTATTATATTTAATTAATTAATACATTTTCGGGCACTTTGTTTTAAGCTGTATGATAAAATTACCAGGCAATATTTGCTCCATCTCTTTTGCCTGAGTCAAATCTTTTTAAGATAAAGTTGTTTGTCTTATTAGCTGTCATTATAAATTACTTTATCTGTTGTCAGCCCTTTATAGCCGTTAGACTGAAAAGTCTTCTTTTTGCTATAAAGAGAGATTATTTCTGATGTGACTTTATTTAGTCCTTCTGTTATTTGATTTGAGCCTGCAGCTTCTTAGAAAGAGGTTTACTCCTTTTATAGAATGTTTTGCTGCAGAGATGGTTTTGTCTTTTTGATATTTACATCCCAGGTCTCAAGGCTCAGAAGAAGACAAATAATTCAAATGGAAGAGAGCCGTTGCTTGCTGCTGTTATATAAAGGAACCTTTGAAGAAGGATTTAAGCTAGCTAATAGCTAACCAGTGTTCATTCAAGCTTTCAAGCCTTCATCAAGAAAAAGCTTTCTGCTCTCAGCAATTTCCATCTAACTGAGAAGTGTTAAGATCTTCATCTCTTCTTCACCTGAGTTCTCCTGCTTTCAGGAAGTTCAAACTCAGAGTTCCTTTGAAGAAGAAGAAGAAGAAGATAGCTGCTTGAAGATCTTTGATTTTATTATTTACTTTCTTCCTGTAGCTTTTCCTTCAGAACTTTCTGAAGAGTTTTCTGCACTGAAGCAAGACTTCACCTGGACATCTTTGAGCCAGGGGGAGCCTTGATTCTTTAGAGCATTCTAGCTCAGTGCAAGTTTTTGTGCTTCTCTAATCTTTGTAAAATAGAGAAGACATCTTAACTTTCTTCCCCCTCCTGTACAGGGTTATTACTCCCTTCAAAAGTATCCCTTGGTGGCAGGGCACCTGATCAAAAACCTGTGCTTGGTTTTTAGACACCTGATCAAAAGTCTAAAGGGTTTCTGGATCTACCTGAAGCAGATCCTGTTGGTGGCAGGGCACCTGATCAAAAACTTGAGTGGATTCCTACCGTGTGGGTAGAAGAGTGGACGTACCCAAGTTGTTTGGGGAACCACTATAAATTTCCTTGTGTCGTCTGGATTCTCTTGTTTAATTCATGTATTGTGGCTGTGATTAGATATAACTAGGTTGCTAGTTGCTGATTAGGTTTTCCAAGCCTTAACTGTAATTACAGTTAGCTTGAGTTTGTACACATCACTTGTGTTAGGCTATAGGGTTAACTTTATATCTATAATCTTTTCATTCCGCACTTCACTCCAAGGGAGTTGGGTAGACCATTAAGTTTTGTCTAGTGCAAAATTTGATAACTCTATTCACCCCCCCCCTCTAGAGTAGTATCTATCCCTTCACTTTCAATTGGTATCAGAGGGAGGTTGACTGACTGAATAGGCTAACACCTAAGTCACAAGATCCTGATAGATACCAAAGCTTATAGATATTCACTATCATGGCCCAGTCCAAGGATTATTCTAGCACCAGACCTCCAGCATGCAACTTAGCTAAGTTTGGCATCTGGAAGGCAAGGATTAAATTATATATGAACTCTATTGATGAAAGCATCTTTGCTTCTATTTTGTCAGGTCCCCCAAGAGCACCTGCTGCTGCTTCTGCCTCATCATCTGATATGAGTGCAGTGCCTCCTCCAGATTACAATGATGAATACAAGAAGGCCAAAATAGCAGATGCCAAGGCAATGAACATACTGGCTCAGACAATGTCTGATGAGGAGTTCCAGAAGGTGGCTGACTGCTCCTCAGCAAAGGCCATGTGGGACACACTGAACCAGATTGTAGCTGGTTCAGCTGATGAAAGGAAGGACAGAAGGTCCAACTTGATCTCACAGTATGAGAACTTCAAGAAAACTGATGCTGAATCAGTTGAAGCTATGTACACCAGGCTCAGCTCAATCATCAATGAGCTGAGGACCCTGGACAAGGACATATCATTGACAGAGGTCAATGATAAGATTCTTATGTGCTTCCCTAGCATATGGGATCTAAGAATCTGGCCCATCAAGGAAGCCAGAAGTACTAATGAGATCTCAACTGAAGCTCTCCTCGGCAAGCTCAAGTCTTTTGAGCAAGTGCTAAAGACCAGAGAAGCAGAAGCTGAAGCCAAGACCCCCACTCCAACAAGAAAAGAGCAATCTCTAGCTCTTAAGGCTGCAGATGTTTCTGAAGGCAGCCAATCTAATGAGGAACTTATGGCATTGTTTGCCAAAAGGTTTCTCAAGATGGGGAGAAAGGAGTTCAGAAAGAAGTCTTCACGCTATGAAGACAAACTAAGGTATGATCGCTCTCCCGCTAAAGAAATTATTTGTTATGGTTGCAGGAAGCCTGGACATATCTTGCCAGAATGTCCAGAGGAGAAGAACAAAGAAAAGAGAAAAGAAAAAGAACAACACAGGAAGCACTCCAAGCCATCCTCCTACAAAAACAAGAAGAAGGAGAGAGGTTTCATTGCTGAAACTTGGAGTGATTCTGATGAAGAATCCTCCTCATCAAGCTCCAGTGAAGATGAGGAAGAGAAGAAGGCAAAAGAAGTTTGCCTAAATGGCAATAGATGCCTGCAGCAACCACTCTGCTGCAGAGAGTTCTGATTCTGATGAAGAGATGCCTACAGAAGATGAGGTACTTTCTTCTTATGATTTTACTTCAGAAGAATTTAAATTAGAATTTAAATCTTTATGTTTAGATTTAATTAGCTCAGAAAAGGAAATAAAAGAACTTAGAAATAGGTTAGCTGACTCAGAATCAATAGCTACTGAAAACATTAGGTTAAAGGAAGATCTCACTACTTGTAGTGAAGAAATTAAATTTCTTAAAATAGAGTTAGCTAAGTCTAAGAGATTAGAAGAATCCCTTAATGGTAGAAGCCTTAAGTTGTTAGAAATTACCAGCATGACTAACACTAGGTCAGGTAATGATAAACTAGGCTTAGGAGCTTCTCCCAGTGAACCCCCAGTCCTTCTTAAAAATAATCTTTCAACTCCAGTGAACTTCATTTCAGCTAGTGGAAAGAAGAACACTGAGCAAGTAAATCTGGTTAATAAAACCTTAAATAAAGCTAAGAGAGAAAAGAGAAAGAAGTTCTTTAAAGAAATGCAAAGAGCCTCGAACGCCGCTCGACGATCGGAAGCTCCATGGTCGAACGAAGCTCGACGATCTGAGCGCCCATCGTCGAACGTCGATCGACGATTTCAATATGATTTTCAAAATCATAATCATTTCCATAGAAACCTAAATGAGAATAGAAACCCTAGGTTTGTTGACCCATCATCTGCATGGAGAATCCCACCTAGGAGATCTCACCAACTAGGTTATCACCCTCAGCCTGCATTCTCATATATTTCCAGTTTTTCTTATGTGAAAAACAAGGGACCCAAGGTTACCTGGGTCCACACTGTCTAAATAATTGTCTTGCAGGTGAAGGCCTATCCAATCACTCAAAATAAGTGGTATTTGGATAGTGGATGCTCTAAACATATGACAGGAAATAAAGATCTTCTGTCAAAGTTCAAAGCTAAGCTCGGCCCAAAGGTTATCTTTGGAGACTCCAGCTGTGGTCAGACAGAAGGCTATGGCAAGATCACAATTGGAGCAGTTACTTTCAAGAGAGTTGCTTATGTCAATGGACTGAAGCATAATCTGATTTCAGTCAGCCAGCTATGTGATGCTGGCTACCAGGTTTCATTTTCTAACTTCTCTTGCAATATTACTTTAAATAATAATGTTGTTTTAGTAGGTATTAGAATAGGTAATATTTATTTAGTAGATTTCAATTCATCTCATTCTGAAATCTGTCTGTTTAATGAAGTAACCCTTAATAATAATTCTTTATGGCATAAGAGGCTTAGTCATGTTAACCTTAAAAATATATCTAGGTTATCTAAGCACAACCTTGTTAGAGGTTTACCTCCTTGCCCCTACAAGAAGGAGAGCCTATGCAAGGCCTGTCAGCTAGGCAAGCAAACCAAGAATTCTTTTAAATCTGTAAATAAAAGTGATTCTCCTAGAATCCTGTATTTATTACATTTGGACCTTTTTGGCCCAATAAATGTACAGAGTTTAGGAGGGAAGTATTACACTTTAGTAATTGTAGATGACTTCTCTAGGTTCAGTTGGGTTTTCTTTTTGAGAACTAAGTCTGATAACTTCAAAGCCCTTACAAACTTTCTATTATGTGTGCAGACTGAGTACTCTACTCATGTGGCCTTGATCAGAAGTGATCATGGTACTGAGTTTGACTCTCTTCTCATGCAAGAATTCTGTGAGAGAGAAGGTATCAAACATAGCTTCTCAGCTCTTAGAACTCCCCAACAAAATGGGGTAGTTGAAAGAAAGAATAGAACACTCATTGAAGCTGCTAGTACATTGTTGGCAGATGCTAACATGCCTCTATCCTATTGGGCAGAAGCTGTTAGTACAGCCAACTATGTCTTGAATAGAAGTTTGATACACAAACTTAAGTGTAAAACTCCTTATGAGTTGCTTAAAGGAAAGAAACCAAAAATTAATTACTTTAGAGTTTTTGGCTGTATTGTTTATATTCATAATAATAATAAAGAATATATTAGAAAATTTGAAGCAAAAGCTTCAATGGGAATCATGCTTGGATATTCCCAAGTAAGCAAAGCTTATAGGGTTTATAACAAGTCTACTTGTAAAATTGAAGAATCTGTGCATGTGACTTTTGATGAGCATCAGATGTTTTACAAGGAGAAAGAAAATTCTCCTTCCTCCAGTTCTTTGCAGGTACCTGATGTCCCTCAAGAAATTCTTCAACTATCAACTCTTCAGATCACTGAATCAGACAGTGATGAAGACATTGCTGAAGCAGTTGTTGTACCACCAACAGTAGATCAAATTCCTCCTGAGGAATTAATCCCAACTGCTGCTGAAGATCACATCCCACCTGCTGATATTGTCACACTTAGAGATCACCCCACATCTCAAGTGATTGGAGACATATCAGCTGGTGTGCAAACAAGACACCAATTAAGACAGGATGTGATGCATGCTTGTTTCCTCTCACAGGTTGAGCCCCTCACCTTTAAAGATGCAGAGCTAGATCCCCACTGGATCATTGCAATGCAAGAGGAGCTCAATCAGTTTGAGAGATGTAAAGTTTGGACTTTGGTTCCAAGACCTAAAGGCCAACTGATCATAGGCACCAAGTGGGTGTATAGAAACAAGTTAGATGCAAATGGAATTATAATAAGGAATAAAGCAAGGCTTGTAGCTCAGGGCTACAGACAGGAGGAAGGTATAGACTATGACCAAACCTTTGCTCCTGTTGCAAGGCTAGAAGCAATAAGGATCTTCTTGGCCTATGCAGCCTTCATGAAGTTTAAGGTGTTCCAAATGGATGTCAAAAGTGCATTCCTAAATGGTGAGCTTAAGGAAGAGGTGTTTGTTGAACAACCACCAGGGTTTGATTCTTCAACTCAGCCTTCTCATGTTTTTAAGTTGCAGAAAGCTCTTTATGGGCTAAAGCAAGCTCCTAGGGCCTGGTATGAGACCTTAGCTAGTTTCCTATTAGAGCACAACTTTACTAGGGGAGTAGTTGATAGAACCCTTTTTGTCAAGCATCACAAGGACACAATCCTGTTAGTTCAGATGTATGTAGATGATATTATTTTTGGCTCCACTGATCCCAAACTTTGCAAAAGGTTCTCTGACCTGATGCACTCTAAGTTTGAGATGAGTAGCATGGGTGTACTGTCTTACTTTCTTGGTCTCCAAGTTAAGCAAGATGCTGATGGTATCTTCATCTCCCAATCCAAATATGCCAAGGAATTGGTAAAGAAATTTGGGATGGCTGATGCTTCAGCAATGCCTACACCTATGGCTACTAATGTAGTTATTGATTCTGATGATCACGGCAAGCCAGTTGATCAAAAGAATTATAGGGCCATTGTTGGTTCCCTATTGTATCTAACTGCAAGTAGGCCAGATATAATGTTTGCTACATGCCTTTGTGCTAGATTCCAGGTCAACCCCAAGGAATCTCATCTGATTCTTCTAAAGAGAATCCTGAGATACCTGAAGGGATGTCCAGATCTAGGACTTTGGTACCCAGCTGAGTCAGAGTTTGAATTAATTGGATATTCTGATTCTGATTATGCTGGTTGCAGAGTTGACAGGAAGAGCACCTCAGGAACTTGCCAGTTCCTGGGAGAGAGATTGGTATCTTGGTTCTGTAAGAAGCAGGCTTCTGTCTCAACTTCAACTGCAGAGGCTGAATATATAGCAGCTGCCAGTTGTTGTTCACAGATCCTGTGGATTCAAAACCAGCTTGTGGATTATGGTTACTCACACAAGAATACCAAAATCATGTGTGATAGTACCAGTGCCATTTCAATTGCACAAAATCCTGTGCACCACTCTAGAACGAAGCACATTGAGATTCGGCACCATTTCCTGAGAGATTGTGTGGAAAAGAACAAGATCTGTCTTGAGTTCATATCCACTGAGTTTCAGAGAGGTGATATATTCACCAAGCCTTTAGTTGAACAGAAGCATCTGTTCTTTTTAGTTCAACTAGGCATGATTAATGGACGAGACTAAGTGTGACTATATCTGCCTTTGTTGAAACTTGTTTGAAGATAGTCGAATGACGTTCGAAGATAGTCGATCGGGTCAAGCCATCGTCGACCTATGGTTGATGAATGTTTGTCTGATTGAAGATCGTCGACCGACGTTCGACCATCGTCGAACAGGTCGAGCTCATCGTCGATCTCTGGATAACGATAGCCTGTTGTTTGAGAAGCCAGAAATAGTCGAACGATTGTCCGACTACTCTGCTTCTGAGCCGATCGTCGAACGGCCGTTCGACCATCGGGTCTAGATCTTTTTAATAGACCGACTATATCCGGTCTAATATAAAGCCGATAGTTGACCTAGGTCAAAAGATCTTTTGCTTTATCGTCGACGGAGCGTGTCTTTTCGCATTCTGCCTTCCCGCTTGCGATTTTCTGCCGCTTCGTCCCCTTCGTCTTCTCCGTCCTTCTCGAGCTTTCTCCAGCAAATCCATGGCGGTCTCTCCAGCAGTTCTAGCAGTTGTGAAGTTTGATGCAGGATTTAGTGTTGATTTCGACGCGTTCAGTAGCTGCGATGCAGGAATCGTAGAAGTTCTACAGCTGTGCCGGGATCAGGGATTAGAGAGGTTAATGTCGTCAAGGATTAAGATAAACATCCCAGAAATCAAGGAATGAGCTTTCACGTCGTCTTCCACAGACGATTCGATGACTGGCACCATCGGCGGAGAAGAGGTAATCCTAACTCCGGCCGTTTTGACTGATATTTTCGGTTTAGTTAATGGTGAAGAGGATTATGAGCAAGATGCTCAGGAATTCGGAAGAATGCTAGTTGAGCTGGGACATGCTGAGGGCATTCCCACGAAGCTGCTCAAAGTAAATTTTCCTTTCAAGATCAAGTTTCTTGCTGAGTTGGTAGGAAAAGTGCTCCTGGGTAAGCACTCTGCTCACGATAATATCACAAGGCAGCAATTCGCACTGATGTGTGCGATTGTTAATCGGAAAAGGATAGATTGGGCAGCAGTGATGTTTGATTTAATAAGGAAAAAGAATGGCAAGAAGGAAGTTACCCTCGGAAGGGTTGTTGGAATCTTCCTTAAGGAAAAATACCCCCAGCTGCTGAGTTCAACCGCAACAACAATTAACGCAAGCAAGAAGATGGATCCTCACCTTTTCTCCAAATGGAAGAGAACTTTTGTAAAACCCGCTCTCACAGGGGTTGCTCCAGCAACATCTGAGGACACCAGGACTGAATCAGTCACTCCTCACCATGTTGAAGCTGGCTCAGCTCTTCCCTCCTCCTCTTCTGCTTTGCTGTCTGCCTCAGTTGAAGTACCATCAACTTCAGCTGAAGTACGACCTTCTTCCTCTTCTGCTCCAGAAACAACTACGGTTGTTCCTCTTTCCCCTCCAGCTTCTCCTCTTCCTGCACATCAGACTAGGATATCTGCTCCTAGCTTTGATTTGTTAGGATCTGAGAGAATTCCTACTCCTCCTTTGTCTCCCATTCATTCCCCAGTTAATTCTCCAATTAACTCTCCTGCTCCATCTCCTGTTCAATCCCCTGTCCACACCATTCTTCATCCCAGCACTACTACCATATCTGCTGCAGCTCCATCCACTTCACATCCATCATCTTTTGAGATTACTCCTGAGCTTATCTCCCGCATTGTGGAGCTGATTACCCCGTCAATCAAGACCATGATTGAAGAGGCAATCGCTCCCCTTGCAGCCTCCATTGATATCTTAACTACCTCCATCAAATCCCTTTCAAAATCTGCTGAGCCATCTTCCTCAAGGGGCCTGGTTTCAGTCTCCACAGAAATCAGGCAGGGGGAGATGTTCCATGAAGATGCCTCAGAACCTCCTGCCTCCCTTCCAGCTATAACAGATACAGTCATGACAGCCCTGGAAGAGTCTGCTCCAGCTGAGAAAGAAATAGTTCCAGTGTTATCTGATAAGCAAATAGCTGATGGAATCATGCTATCTGAAATTGCAGTAAAAGTCTGCCTAGAAGATCTCACCACTCCTGTGGTTGCTAGATTCCTAGAAGGAATTATAACTTCATATCTAGATGAATCATGGGAGATGGTCAAGTATGAAGGTAATTCTTTCATCCGTTTTGTTGACGAGTCAATTAACTTGTTAGCTAGTGAATACCTTGAAGGAATGATTATTGCTTATTTAGCAGATCTATATTCATAATTCTACAGATGTTATTAGAGAAGATTTAGCTGCTCAGATCATAGCAGTTGTTTCTGAAGCTGATCCAAGTGTTTCTAATATCCAAGTAGATCCTGAATTGGAATCTTTTTTAGATGATAAAGAAGATGAGTCTGAGAATCAAGATGAAGTACAAGCAAGAGCTGCCTGGGATCTAAGAGTACAATCTTTAAAAGAGAAAGAAAAAGATCTGCAAGTTGAAAAGTCAACCATCTGGGATGACTCACCAGGGTTGGACTTAGATTCCCTTCTGGCTCTGGATGCCATTGAAGAGGAAAGAGAGAAATCTGATCTTAAGCTTAAAGAAAAGGCTGTTTCTGAAGCCTATGATCCGTATGATAATCCCCCATCATCTCACTCTGATGATGAGGATGATTCTGATGTATCTGAAAAGTCAAAGAGAAAGAAAGCTGCCCAAAAGAAGAGAAAAGCTGCTCCTCCTCCTCCTCCCAGTAAAGATAATGATACTCCTTTTTATATTCTGAAGGGCATTGACCCTAAATCGAAGGAATTTCAGCACTGGATGTGGTTTTCAAAGAACCAGCAGAAAGAAAGGAAAATATCTAAAAGATATGATAGTCCTGTCTCAAGATGGACTCCCAGAGGTCCTCCTCCTCCTCCAGGTGCAGGAGCGTCTGGTAATCTTTCTGCCAATCCTGCTGCCTCTTCTGCAAGATCTGCCTCTTTTCAGCATCAATCAAGGAAAAGCTCTCACAGCTCTTATGGAAAGTCTCATTCTGGCAGTCAAATGCATGAAGCAGAAGTGAAAGAATAAGTTAAGGAGGGTGTGCATCTAAAGCCAACTTTTTCACCTCCTCCTCTCCTAAGAGAAAGGTTTCAACTGCTGCACCAGTTCAGTCTGAGAAAACTATTTCAAAAGGTAAATAGTTTACTTTGTTTTAAAATTTCTAGCAAGAACCTTTTGCTAAGTTTGCTTCCAATGTCTTATCTAGTTATTCAAGATAAAATAGCTGATGCTGCTCCTCCTGAGCCTGTTTATGAAAATCCTGAGCTTGATCCTAACTTTAGGATGGCTCGCTTTCAAGAACTAGTTGGAGCAGCTCAAATAAGAAAAGCTAGAGCAGAAGGAAAAGATACGACTGGTCTAACTACCATGTCTGCTTACAGAAAGAAAGAGTTTGAAATGTTCCAGGTTAATCCTGAGATTTTTGATCCATCAAAATATATGGAAAAGCATCCTGAAGCAGTAGTCCCAAGAGCTGCAGAATTGAAGATCATTGGTGCGCAGGACCTGAAGCTGTCAAAGAAAGAATCTGATGATCCTCTAAGGAAAATCTCTTTTGTTTCTATCTCTTCTGTATCTAAGCCTGACTCTGTTGATCCATAGTTTGATTAACTGCTGTGCTATATTTGTTTATCTGTTTGATAATCTGCTAGTTAATTGTTAACTATTTACTGTATTATTTTATTGCTCTTTAGCTAGCTTTATGTTTTAGATGTTGAGAGACTTAACTCAAATAGGGGGAGATTGTTGGTACCCTAGTTTGATTTGAGTTTAGTCTTGCCTTTGTTAGTCCCTTGACCCAAGAAATATCTATGGTTAATGGTTAGAAGTCTAGCTGTAGAGTCCTCACTTTTCCAGATTGAGAATTTGGTTAAGTAGTTTTTCGTTCGACTATAGTCAAACACCGCTCGACTATCGTCTATCGGCTGATCGACGATCGTCTATCAGTTGGTCGACGCTTTGTCTGCGTTGATAGTTCGACTATCTGTTGATAGTTCGACTATCTGCTTGGCGAGGTAGTTCGACTATCTGTTCTGATAAATCGACTATCTGATAGTTCGACTATCTGTTGATAGGTCGACTATCTGTTCTGCTTTGATAGTTCGACTATCTGTTGATAGATCGACTATCTGTTTCGTCTTGATAGTTCGACTATCTGTTGATAGTTCGACTATCTGTTGTCTTTGATAGTTCGACTATCTGTCCTAATAGTTCGACTATCTGATAGTTCGACTATCTGCTGATAGATCGACTATCTGGTTTGGTTTGATAGTTCGACTATCTGTTGATAGATCGACTATCTGTTTTCTGAGGTAGGTCGACTATCTACTTGATAGGTCGACTATCTCTGTGCGCTTGATAGTTCGACTATCTGTCCAAGATAGATCGACTATCTGATAGTTTGACTATCTGCTCTGATAGTTCGACTATCTGCCGGGGTAGTTCGACTATCTTCTTCGATAGGTCGACTATCTGGATCGTTCGACTATCTGCCCGATAGTTCGACGATCTCCGTGCGTCGTTCGACGATCTTCGAGGGTCGTTCGACGCTTTCTGTCTGCCCTTATATTTTGTATTTATTAATTATATTTAATTAATTAATACATTTTCGGGCACTTTGTTTTAAGCTGTATGATAAAATTACCAGGCAATATTTGCTCCATCTCTTTTGCCTGAGTCAAATCTTTTTAAGATAAAGTTGTTTGTCTTATTAGCTGTCATTATAAATTACTTTATCTGTTGTCAGCCCTTTATAGCCGTTAGACTGAAAAGTCTTCTTTTTGCTATAAAGAGATTATTTCTGATGTGACTTTATTTAGTCCTTCTGTTATTTGATTTGAGCCTGCAGCTTCTTAGAAAGAGGTTTACTCCTTTTATAGAATGTTTTGCTACAGAGATGGTTTTGTCTTTTTGATATTTACAGCCCAGGTCTCAAGGCTCAGAAGAAGACAAATAATTCAAATGGAAGAGAGCCGTTGTTTGCTGCTGTTATATAAAGGACCCTTTGAAGAAGGATTTAAGCTAGCTAATAGCTAACCAGTGTTCATTCAAGCTTTCAAGCCTTCATCAAGAAAAAGCTTTCTGCTCTCAGCAATTTCCATCTAACTGAGAAGTGTTAAGATCTTCATCTCTTCTTCACCTGAGTTCTCCAGCTTTCAGGAAGTTCAAACTCAGAGTTCCTTTGAAGAAGAAGAAGAAGAAGATAGCTGCTTGAAGATCTTTGATTTTATTATTTACTTTCTTCCTGTAGCTTTTCCTTCAGAACTTTCTGAAGAGTTTTCTGCACTGAAGCAAGACTTCACCTGGACATCTTTGAGCCAGGGGAAGCCTTGATTCTTTAGAGCATTCTAGCTCAGTGCAAGCTTTTGTGCTTCTCTAATCTTTGTAAAATAGAGAAGACATCTTAACTTTCTTCCCCCTCCTGTACAGGGTTATTACTCCCTTCAAAAGTATCCCTTGGTGGCAGGGCACCTGATCAAAAACATGTGCTTGGTTTTTAGACACTTGATCAAAAGTCTAAAGGGTTTCTGGATCTACCTGAAGCAGATCCTGTTGGTGGCAGGGCACCTGATCAAAAACCTGAGTGGATTCCTACCGTGTGGGTAGAAGAGTGGACGTACCCAAGTTGTTTGGGGAACCACTATAAATTTCCTTGTGTCGTCTGGATTCTCTTGTTTAATTCATGTATTGTGGCTGTGATTAGATATAACTAGGTTGCTAGTTGCTGATTAGGTTTTCCAAGCCTTAACTGTAATTACAGTTAGCTTGAGTTTGTACACATCACTTGTGTTAGGCTATAGGGTTAACTTTATATCTATAATCTTTTCATTCCGCACTTCACTCCAAGGGAGTTGGGTAGACCATTAAGTTTTGTCTAGTGCAAAATTTGATAACTCTATTCACCCCCCCTCTAGAGTAGTATCTATCCCTTCACTTTCAGATCCCTTAGCCTATAAGCTTGAGTGTGCAAGTTTATAGGTTGAGGTTATTTTTCCTTTTTATATATATATTGTTTGTGACACCTGACACCCCATCGTATAAAATGGTATGGGACATTTTATACGATGGGAGCCTTGTAGAAGACCCCTTGCTTATGCGTACTCGCATAAGTGAAGGTTACTTTTCATTAGTTATATTACTACATATTCCGCTTAGTTCTTGTCACCTGCTTCCACCTTTGTCACCCCTTGACGTCCTCCGCTTCGTCCTCCCGCACGGTGCCTAAGAGTTGCGGGGTGAGGTGTGGAGGAAACGACTTAGTCTTTTTGACTAATGGTCGGTGACCATACTATTTTTAGTAGCTCGAGGAGATGGACCAGCACGGCGAGGAGGCAGGGCTTGAGGGGCAGATACCGGCTACTACTACTGGAGCACATGTTCAGGTGTGATGATTTGAGATGATAGATTCTGCTGCTATTAGATTGAGAGAGAGAGTGATTTGATATTGATGTACTGGGCATAAGCCCTTATTACACTCTTTTGTTGTATTCATTGTGGACTATATTTTGTACTCATCATCTCTTTATATGATATGTACTCTGTGGCTGTGGACTTGTGTAGCTTTGTTTACTATATACTTAATTTCTGTTTCTCATATTGGCCGAACAGGTTATGATCGTACTAGCCGGCAGGATCGACGTCTTGCGGTGTCGACTAACCCGTGTGTTAGTGTCACCGTAAGGCGGCGGTTCTGGGCATAAGATCCGGGTTAGCCTCGGAATGGGGAGACAGGATCTTACAGTGTTAACTTAGAACTTGAATTTCTAGGCTTTTTTTTGGAATCTTGGTAATCCGGAGAGAGCATAGTTTCGATACGGGAACTTCGCATTCCTGTTATCCGAAGAATCTGTATTGCGCATCGGAGTCTTCCCTTCGATGGTAAAGTGAGCAATCTGAATGGGTTATTACCAAGTAGTCGTCTAGTGCGCGCGGAGATACAGTCTGTGCGGTAAGAGTCTTTTTTAAAGTCAAGGATTCGACTTGCTAGCGTCGCTGTTGCCGTTAGTAGAGTTTGACGTCATCTTTGCTATGGACTAGCTTTCGGGGCAGAAGGCTTTTATCGTTTGCAACCGAAAAGATACCTAGCTGGGTGTTGGGCAGGAGACAACGTTTGCGGAACTGAAGGGATCGAGCAGGACACTGATGTCTGCCCTCCCGATGGTCAAGACAGTTCGTGCTGGCGTAGAGCTGTTCTTTACGTTAGTGGAGGCTATAACGCCAAAGTCTACTCTGGGTAATATCCCAGTGGTTTTTGAGTATCCCGATGTGTTCCCGAACAATCTCCCTGGAGCCCCACCGTAGCGACAGATCGATTTCACGATATAGTTGTGCCAGGTGCTAAACCTGTGTCACGCTCTCCATATAGGCTGATGCCTATTGTGATAGCGGAGTTAAAGGTTCAACTAGAAAAGTTGATGGAGCAAGGGTAGGTGCATCCTAGCTCATTTCCTTGGATCGCACCGATCCTCTTTACTCAGAAGAAGGACAGGAGCTTGCAATTTTGTATACGTTGCAGAGAGCTGTGTAAGTTTGCAGAAATAGGACAAGTAATCGATCCAAATGATCGATGATCTTCTAATCAGTTAGTCGGGTCTTTGGTGGGCTCAGTAGTGGATCGTAAGTACGGTTACCCTCAACTGAGAATAAGGTTAAGTGATATCGTAAAGGCGGTGTTAAGCACGAGTGATGAGCAATCCGAGCCTACGATCGTGCCGTCTTGGCAGTCAAGTGTGGCATCAGTGTTAATAGACCGGATGAACGGAACATTCATGGAGTACCTAGTCCATTTTTTTATGATCATCTTCATCGACGACGCATTGGTGTAGTTGAAGTGCAAAGAATATCTCTTCTGAATACCTACTTCTGGCTTTGGGGACACTAAGGAGGAACTATTTATACGCCAAGTTCTCCAAGCGCGAGTCTTGGGTTATCCTCTATAGCGCTCCTCGGTCCTATAGTTGGTAGAGTGGGTGAGCGTGGATCTAGTGTTGTTAGTCATAATGCGAGAGAGGCCTGTGTTGTCTCGGTAATGGAAGTCCAGAGTTTTCTGGGGTGGCCGGCTACTACACGCGCTTCATAGATGACTTCCCGTGGATAGAATTACCCCTCACAATGTTGTCAAGGAAAAGCTTAAAAGGTTGCTTAGATGCGCGAGTACGCCCAAGCTGTGAAGGGTAAAAGAGTTGGTCAACCACGGCGCCAGTGTTAAGTTCACCGAGTGGAACCAAAAGCTGTGAGATCTACGGCACTGCCTTAGGCAGTGGATTAGACTGGGTGCTACTGCAGCGTGGTAATGTTGTGGCTTATGACTCGCATTAGTTGCAAGAGCACGAGGGGAATTTTCCAGTCCGTCATCTTGAGTTCGTGGCCGTGTGTTTTGCACAAAAGCTAGGGAGGCTTTATGTGTATGGTGAAAAAGTCGGTGTTTGTACCGATACTATGAGCCTGATACATCGGTGGGATCGAAAGGATCTAAAATTGAGGCAGCAAAAATTGATGGAGTTCTTGGGGGACTATACGTTCGAAAGTTATTGTGTGCTTGTTGTAAGGCATTGTGTTGCGGATGCGTTGAGATGCAGGGCTTCTGCCCAAGCCAACTAGTTGTAGGTTCATGTTGAGGGTTTGACACGGGAGTTGGAGATGTTAGCTATCTCTTGCGTTGACAAGCAGTCAAGCGTCGAAGCGTATTTGAACTCGTCGGAAGTTCAGTATGACCTGGCCGATCGTAGTTGGCAGACTATGGTTTGTGTAGCTGCATGACGGAAATCATGGGTGCGACTCGGTGGGTCAAAATCCCAAGTCGACGGTTGTGGGTAGGCTACCAAGGAAAGACAATCGTTTGTGCAGCCCTAGCATGGGTAATTTATGTGTGGAGTTGTGATATGTCATACCAAGTACTTAACTCGCTTAGGAGGCACAAGTTGTGCCGATATCTAAAGAAATTGCTTTGGTAGCCGGGGCTCAAGAGAGTCATAGCGTTGTTTGTGGCTAAGTGCCAGCCTTGCGCCTTAGTGAAGGCAGAGTGCCAAGTGCCGGGGAATTCTTGAATCCTTGCCTAGTTCGGAATAGAAGTTTGACTGGACTGTGTGCATGGTTTGCCAAAGTCACAGTGGGGTAGCGACGCCGCGTGGGTGATCGTAATTGTGTTAACTTTAGTGTCGCACTTCATTCCGCATAGGAAGGATAATTCGGCGCAGTAACTTGCAAATATTTTTGGATATCATAGTTAGACTACATGGTGTGCCCCGCAACAGCGTGATCAATCAAGGTGGGCGTTCTACGTTCAATGATTGGAGGTGGTTATAGAAAGTGCTGAAGACTAAGTTGTAGTTTAGTCCAGTCTTACATCCGCGGACGGAAGAGCAGACCGAGTGGGTAAACAGTACGTTGGAGGACGTGCTTCACATGTGCGTTCTGGATTTCGGGAAGCAGTGGAAAGGCCATCTGTTTTGGTAAAGTTTGCGTACAACTTTAGCTACCAAGCGAGCATACAAATTGCGCCCTTCGAGGCCCTATGAGGTTGAAGTTCTCGCATGCCATTGTCGAGGCTAGAAATGGATGACACGAAGTTGTATTTAAAGTAAGAGATGGTAAACACTAACCATTTGGTGCAGACCATATGAGATCTGTTGCTAATCGCTCAGCGGAGGCAGGCTAAGTACTTTAACGCCACGTATCGGAATGTGGAGTTATCAGATGGCGTATAGGAAGTTATAGTCGTTCAAGAGTGTTTCACGGGAGCGACGCTTGGGGAAGCTGAGCCCGGTATACCTTGGACCACTTGAGATTTCTAGAGCGGTTTGGTGAGGCGGCGCAAGAGCCTTCGAACTTGATTGTGAGTGATCAAGTTTTGGTGGACGAAAGGTTGACGTCTAGGGTCAAACCTATTCGTTTTGGAGACCGTGAAGTCGAGCGACTTTGTCTCAAGGAAATCAAGATAGTCGTGGTCCGGTGGGGAAATTGCGATAGCAAGGAGCTCTCTTAGGAATGAGAGCAACCTATGCTGGGTGTGTACCCGGAGCTGTTCCGCCTGGGTACCGGTGAGAGTTTCTGTTTTCTCTCCTTTAGTAATTTCGTGGACGAAATTCTTTTAAGGGGGGAGAGTTGTAACACCCCCAAAACTCAAAAGAGGGGCTGGTGACGTTTTAAGCTAAGTCTGGGTTTATGAGCAGGTGTCACGGGCGTATCACAGGCGTGTTCAGCCACGGGTCATATGGTCGACGTTTTGACGATCGGCGATCGTCGAGTTGACGCACACGGCTTTGGACACGGCCGTGTCCCAGGGCGTGTCATGCTAGGGAGTTTTCTTAGTCATGCACACGGGCCATGAAACGATCACAGACACGGGCGTGTCATATGTGACACGGGCGTGTCGGGTGCCGTGTCGCAGGTCGTGTCTTCCTCGGGAAGCAAGTGTGAGCAGTTGCACACGGGGCGTGACACGGGTCGTGACAAAGCCGTGTCGCATGCGACACAGGCGTTTCGTAGGCCGTGTCGAATGTCGTGTGCTGGTTATCCCATCGGTCGAGACGGCGAATGAGCGACACGGCCCTGGACATGGGCGTGTCGCAGGACGTGTTCGGCCAAGATTTTGTAAAATTGGGCTGAATCGCAGCCGTTCAATTTCCTTAGCTTGGGATCGGACGGCTGGGGGTGGATGCTGATGGTTTAAACCCGGAAATAGGGTTTGCAATCCCTCATTTCATCCCCTTGGTTCTCTTTCTAAAGTCTAGAGAGAGGGGAAAGCAAGGAGGAGGAGGAAGGCCAAGATCCGGCCGCCGGTGGAGCTTCAGAGCTCCGAATCGCGATCCGAGTCCAGATCCGCGAAGGCGACGCCGTTGCGGTGCTTTCCAACTGCATAGTTTTTCATGGCGCCGCAGAAGAACGCAAGGGTAACAATTCTCTTCTTGAGCATGTGAAGCTCTTCTTCTTTTGCATGGGAAAACCCATCTCCTGCGAGTGAGCGGCGAGATTGTGGTATTCCTTGGGTTAGATATGTAAAGTCCCCCTTGTTAGAGTCTGGAATCGTAGTACGGACATAGGCATGATGTGTGAAGCCTACCTGGACGTGTTGGTCTGGATCGGTGATGATTTGCTATGCATTGTTGGCCGGAGAAGACTCCGAGCATTTTGTTTGTTTTCGGGTTGCTATGCGGTAGAATGCATCAGGGAATCTGGAGGATTAACCCCGAGGTGCACACGGAAATCTGGACGGAAACGTATTTCTGTCATATCGGTGGCCTGGGAGCCAACCTGGTACATAGCGGGGCTATGTACCATGTTTGATCGTTATTTGGGACTGGGGAAGCTTAGTCCGCGTCAAAGGCCAAATGGCAATGGCGGGGTGAGCAACGGGCTAGTGTACCCCTAACCGCTCCACCTGCTCGGTTAAAGCGACCTAAAATTTTACATGGGACTTACCGAGGTTTGGAGATCGAGTCTAGGCTACGGCTGAGAAGACTAAATGCTCACAAGATTGCCACCCTGGAGGTGGTGGTGGAGTTGAGGACCGGACGGGGTTCGGATTGGCTTCGCCGAGTAAGTGCCCTGAGAGCACGGGGTGTACGGTCGTGTGAGCGTGCACCTATGATGTGATGCTTATTTTGCTATGTTGCTTGTTTTGCTAACAAGTGCAGGGAAGAAGCTTTGCCGCCCCGTTTTGGGGGCGGAGTCGTTATAATTTGGTCAGCATAGCTGACCGTTTCCTTTGTTTACCACCGTGCGGTGGATTGTTTCTTGCAGGTGCTGCGGAGCCGAGAGGTAAATAGCGGGCTAAAGCTGTAAGACCCTTTTTTTTTTCTTTTTAAGACCCGGGGACTTAGGCCCAGAGTTGCCGCTTTGCGGTGACACCTTCACGTCCTTAAGGGTCATCACCACAAGGCGCCGATTCTGCCGGCCAATTCGATCACAAAAAGGTAGCACAATAATTGAAGTAAGAGCAAGTCCACAGAAAGTAAATCACATATATAAAATAAAATCTCTACGAAGGGAGTGTCCACAGAATAACAATAATCAGAGTACTATAAATGCGGGCTTATGCCCGATACATCATGTCCTCACTACAACCTCTCATGCGGAAGATAAAACAGAAACTACTCAGGGTCGAGACTCACGGTCCCGGCTGTATGAACTCCAGAGCTAGACTGACCCATCTCCAAGCGCACCGGTCTCTGGGGCTGCTCCTCCATGCTGGGCTCCACGATCCCCTAAATGATGCGGTTCGAAAACCGTTAGTCATAAAGACTAAGCCCTATCATCCCCTACCCCTTCCCCCATGGCTCCTAAGTACCGAGCGGAGAGGAAGAAAGGGAAGGACATGAAGGTGGTGATTTAATCAAGAAACAAATGGCAGCGGAACTAATCTAGCAATTCTATAATGATATGACAGAAACAGAAAGTAAGAAAGGTAACCTTCACTTATGTGCGAAAGCACATAAGCCAAGTGATCTTCTGCAAGGCTCCCATCGTATAGAGTGTCCCATACCACTTATACGTTGGGGTGTCGGTTATCAAACAACAGCATGTATATATATTGAAATTAACCTTTGATTTATAAACTTGCCCACACAAGCTTATAGACCAAGGGGTCGTTTTGCAGGTCCTAACGTATAAGCGTCCCATACCACTTATACTTTAGGTGTTAGGGTTAAATGAATCGATTATGCTATGACATGCAAGTGGGTATGATGAAACATGCATGTGCAACTCACACACCCGACTCTGTGCACACAGACCTTTAGTTCCCCCTTTCGGAGCCGTTACCTCCCAGGATACCTCCGTAGTGGCAGAAGGAAGCGGTGGGTTGGGCCTCGCCCACCTCTAAACAAGTAAAGCACTACCGGTCAGACCTATCGTACGCCTCAATGCTTGGTGCACTAAGCGGATGCCTGCGTACTCTTGCCGGCTGGCACACCGGGCTTCTGTTGGCAAAGTGCTAACCACACTTGCCGAGTCAGCGTATTGGCGTCGGTGCATCGACCCTCCAATACCAAAGACCCACCACCTTAATTTTCATTCCTTTTTATGCACATGCAAGTTTAATCGTAAACACACGAAAGCCGAGACGAAGCTCCCCGGACCAAAACGTCTGTCTCCAAACCAACCGAGACGAAGCTCCCCGGACCATCCCGTCCGTCTCTTAACCAACCGAGCCGATGCTCTCATCAATCTTTCTGTGCCAACAGTGTTTGTGAAAGGTGCAACCCTAGTTACTAAGTTACTCTTGTCGGTTTGTTATTACAGTTTACGTTAGCCCAGGACTGCCCCTGGTATTCCCCGTGAAGGGCTCTCAAGGGGCACTAGGAACCAAGACGGCAGCATTACGGCCCGAAGTTCCCTTTCGCAAGGCACTTATTATTATTGGTTGATCTCCCTTAACCCGATTCCCTTCTCATATTACGATAGACTATCCTAGGGTGATTTTAAACCTTCCACTCTTCGGGGAAGACGATCTTTCGTCGAACCCTAGCACCCCTTAACTCTAGCTATCACCACTTCTCACTACTCTTCATATCATCCTATCGTGATATCATCCACAATTGTCCACCCATATAAAATGATTAACTCCAATGACTTCCTTAGATCATGTCATATTGCATTTCACAAATTTGTTATATGCAGACCGACCTAGACTATATGTCGAACCGGCTATGCAATGATCCAATACTCATCCAAATGCCCTAAATTATTTACTGAAGACTTATCATGATATAACTAGCCTAAATCCAGAAAGTGGTAATTTTCCTAATTTATCTGATGTTTAATTAATTTCCTCGAAAGACCCAATGGTTACCGGTTTGAACATGAACTACCCTAAGTAATCATGCAAGATGTCCACAAATATTACTATAAATATTATGTTATCCCAATATGGTAAATCCAAAGTATCACAATTTTTCTATCATCAAAAGGGCACTAAAACTATTTTAGAAATAATCTCTATCTTTTGTTATTTATGAATCAAGTACAGAAAATATCCATCCAAAAATTGTAAATTAATTATACTAAGCAGATAACACATTCAAAATAACATTGGCCAGGTTTCATAATTTTCCAACAAGTATATCATCCATAATTAATTTTTAAACCATAAAACCCCTTTCTAACATCTGTGAATGAAGTACTAGAATTACTCAACTAAAAATCATACAAAAATTCAGGGGCAACTATTCTGACATACAACATTTACCTCGAAGATTTCATGAGGTTTCAATGAACAGAAATTTCAAAACAATTAAAACATCATTTAAGGCCATAACAAGCTTTACAAATGAAGTGCTAGCAATAATCAACATGAAATTCCAGAAAAATTGCTATAAGTTCTACCTGATCCAAAACTCACTCTACCCGAATTTCACAGCTTTTAAGTGAGGTTTAGTGACTGGTTTTACCTATTTGATATTTTACCCTAAAACTAAGGTTAGGGTTTTAAGGTATCTACTTGTCTCCAAATTCTCCAAGATTCAATCCAGACGATTCTTATCAGGCCTTTGTCAACTCTACAGAGTTTCAAGGTAATACAAGAGCAATTGCCCCCATATCCTTCACAACCCTCAAAACCCTCCATCTAGGGTTTGAGTTTGGATCCTAGGGTAAACCAACCCTAAACCACACCATTTTCTCCAAGTGGGTTATAATAACCCTTACAAGTCAGTGGTCAAGATATCAGCCTCAGTAGAGGTGACTTGACTTTTCCAAACTCTTAGTGCACTTTTTACTAAAAGATGTCTCACTAATGCTTAGTTAAGGGTAGAAGATTTCCTACCCAAAACTCCTCCAAACCAGTTGGAATTTTGTACAGATCTAGGTTTTATATCCAGGGACCACTCACCAAAATTTGGGAGGGTTTGGAGGTCATTTGACCACTTAAATAAATTTCTCTAACTTAATTAAATTAAAACAAAAACTTTAGGCAAAGTATCTCCAAAAATTCCCATTTTTTGTCTGCCTTTAGGTATAGCTATGGTTAACCCCCTGCCCAAATTTCAGGTCATTTGGACATGGGACGAAGAGTGGGCGTCCATTTTAATTTCTACCCAACTCTAGGTAAAGCCTCCACTAAAACGGGTTCTACGGTCAAACCGCTTACCCAAACGAGTTGAAGTTAATTTTAAATTAAACTAGACTCAAAGGGCTACAACTTTCGTGACTGGTCATTTTTCCTAATACTGCCTCTAAGTGCCTCGTTTTACAGCATCAAAATGTGCTCATCTAAGTATATATTCCTTATAAATTATTTACATAATTTATATATTATAAACAGCTTTTACTGTTCATCTTCTACAGAACCCGAAAACCAGAACACAGAAACTCTTATTTCTTGTAGCTCTTTCGCGATCCGTCATCGGTCGCCCGGTCACTTCCCTGGCCAGCCACCACCACCACCACCTCCATTGAGGCGATGGCTAGCGGTCGGCGGTGGTTTGGCCGCCGTAGGTGGCGGTTTCCGGCGAACTCGAAAATACATTTTTCATGGTTTTCCATGAAAACGGGAGATAGGTCCGGCTCCGTTGAGCACGAACTTCCTTTCTAAGAATCCTAAGATCTACCCATGAAATAATAAGCAGAGGAGGACCTTGTTCGCGGTTTGGAGGCGAGATGAACGACGGGGTGCCATGGCGCGGTGGTGGCGTTGCTGAACTTCTCCTGCAGCAAGGTACAAAGATCTGAGTCCGTTTGGTCAAGAGTGTAACCTTCTCATCTTGCTCTAAGGGGTCTTTTATAAGTCAGCAAATGGGGAGGTGAAAGGGTAAGGCCTTAATGGTCATGAAGGCTCCTCTTAATAACCTTTCGGTTATAGTGAAGGGATAAGAAAAGGTGGAAGATGAATAGGAGTTTGCCAGGTGGCGATTCCTATTGGACCAGCACTTCCTCCTTTATTATATAATTACAGAAGGAAAAATGGCCCGTAATTACTCCTGGTGTAACTTCCCACACCAGCACTTATTACCACGCGTGTTAGAATAATTTCGTGCCTGAACCGTCGTTTCGGTCAATGTCATGGGCGTGACACATAGGTCACGGGCGTGACAGGCCCGGGTGGCCAATTCTGGGTCGACGATCGTCGAACTGAGATCGACGGTCGTCGAAGGGTGGTCACGCCCTAGGTCACGGGCGTGACACCTTGGTCACGGGCGTGACATGCCCGAATGGCAAATTCTGAGGTCGACGACCGTCGGATTGAGATCGACGCTCGTCGAAGGGTGGTCACACCCTAAATCACGGGAGTGACACCTTGGTCACGGGCGTGACAGGGTCACGAGGCAAATTCCGCGCTCGGCGATCGTCGCGCTGAGATCAACGATCACCGAAGGGGGGGTCACGCCCTTGTTCACAGGCATGACACCTGGGTCACGGGCGTGACATGCCCGAATGGCAAATTCTGAGGTCGACGATCGTCGAACTAAGATCAATGGTCGTCGAAGGGTGGTCACGCCCTAAGTCATGGGCGTGACACCTTGGTCACGGGCGTGACAGGGTCACGAGGCAAATTTCGCGCTCGGCGATTGTCGCTCTGAGATCAACGATCACCGAAGGGGTGTCACGCCCTTGGTCACGGGCGTGACACCTGGGTCACGGGCGTGACATGCCCGAATGGCAAATTCTGAGGTCGACGACCGTCGAACTGAGATCGACGGTCGTCGAAGGGTGGTCACGCCCTAGGTCACGAGCGTGACACCTTGGTCACGGGCGTGACAGGGCCAGGTTGAAAATTCTGCGCCCGACGATCGTCTCCCTGAGATCGACGATCGTCGAAGGAGTCACGCCCTAGGTCACGGGCGTGACGGGTCGGTCACGGGCGTGACCAACCCGTGACCCGAAACTTGGTCGATTTATTTCAATTTTTGGGCTTCCTAGGGTTCTGTCACGACCAACTGACTCCTAGGGGTCTAGCCGGAAATTGGATTTTACAAATCCCAATAAACAAAACAAAAATTTCGTCCCCGAAATATAGGTTTAGCCTACGGGGATTTCTATCGGAATAAATTAAACTTGTAACATCCCATACGATTTTCCTTTTGGGTTCAAGCGACTACTTGTTTGATAAACGAAGACAATCTCCCCAATAAACAAAAGATTAGCCCCTACTCTCCTGCGCATGCCTAGGTTCTCAATTTTCCTTATCTAATCTTACCAGTTTTGTACAAGAAGGTAATTTATAGTATACCAAGAGGTGGTGAGGTATACCTGACTGAACAACTCCGGGTATTTTTGCCTCATCAGGTCCTGCGGTTCCCAGGTGTGCTCCTCCTGACCGTGGTTTCTCCACAGAACCTTGACTAAGGGGATCTTCTTGCGGCGCAAGATCCGTACTCCTTTGTCGTCGATCCAGACCGGCTCCAAGTGAACAGATCGGTCTGAAGCTACCGGCCCTTCGGTGGTCAAAATCTGCTGCTCCGGGCGTAGTAGAGCCCTTCTCAGCGAAGAAATGTGGAAGACGTCGTGTAGAGCTTCAAGCTCTGGTGGCAACTCTAGCCTGTAGGCTAGGGGTCCGATCCGCTCCAGGATCCGGTAAGGGCCCATATACCTAGGGCTGAGCTTCTTCCTCCGACCGCGCACTCGTGAGACTCCGTGCATGTGCCGGATCTTCAAGAACACTCGATCCCCTACCCGAAACTCCACCTGACGATGCCGGGCGTCATAGTATTTAGCCTGTCTGCTCTGCGCCTCCAACATCCTATCTCTGATCAGTCTCACCTGAGCCTCGGTGTCTTCAACAAAATCCGATCCCAACACCTTCGGATCCTCGTCTTGAACAAAAGAAAGCGGGGTCCTACATTTTCTTCCATACAAGGCTTCATAAGGCGCCATCCTGATGCTGGACTGGTAGTTATTGTTATAGGAGAACTCGACCAACGGCAACATCTTCTCCCACGGCTCCCCTCGGTCCAGTATACACAATCGTAGTAGATCCTCCAACGACCTATTGGTGCGCTCTGTCTGCCCGTCCGTCTGAGGGTGGAAGGTCGTGCTAAAAGTCAATCGGGTGCCCAGGTATGCCTGCACTGACCGCCACTCCCTGGATGTAAATTGTCGATCACGGTCCGACACTATCGTCCGGGGCACGCCATGATATCGGAGATACTGCTCCACGAACTTCCGTACCAGCACTCCCACCGAGTCATCTTTCCTGATTGGTATAAAGCGGGCCACCTTCGTCAACCGATCAACAATCACCCAGATCGAGTCATTCCTCGTCCGAGACCGGGAAGACCATGTATAAAATCCATAGCTATATCGTCAAACTTCCACTCCGGCACCGGGAGTGGCTGCAACAATCCTGCGGGTTCCTGCACTCCGCCTTCAACAACTGACACGCCTCGCAATGGGTCACGAAGTACGTAATGTCCTTCTTCATGCCCGGCCAAAACATCGTCTTCTTCAGATCAGCGGTCATCTTTGTGATCCCCGGGTGCACAGAGTACCGGCTGCAATGCGCCTCCATCATAATATCCTCTCAGATCTGGCCTCCTGCGGGTATATATACTCTGCCTCTGAAATGTAGCAATCCATCTCTCAGGGAATAATCTCCGGTCGAACCCTCCTCCAAGGCTCGGAACATCGGCTCTGCCCACGCATCTGTCCTCTATACGTCCCGAATGCGATCCCGAATATCGTCTATGGCCACCATCGATGTCAGATAATCCCTATACAGCTCTGGATCATCCTCGGACACTAGGGATATCTGCATATCTCTGAATGACCGGACTAGCTCTATGGACATAACCTGGGGCCCAGCTTCGAAAGTGCCACATTCCCAAAACTAGGTCCGAGGGAACCCAAGCCAATACTAATTTGCCCAATAAACAAAAGTTTAGCCCCCAATAAACAAAAGATAAGCCCCTACCTACCTTGGGCTATGCATCTTTGATATTACCAAGTTATCTCCGTCCCAGCTGGGTGCACAATCCCTAGGGCATCAATCTTCGACTTAGGGTTCCAACCTGAAACTTGTTGATATACTTCATACATAAAACTCTCTGAGTCACATTTATGACAACCTTATCCCGGTCAAAATGTTCCTAATCCAAAATGGGTATCTTCCGAACTTGAATTCCTATCCGACCCTCGGTGTTTGTCTTGGTGGTTGTCTCCGAGTAATCTTATTACCTGTACGAGGGTTAAAACTACTTATCTTCCACCATTCTGCTAATGGATTATTGGTCTCATTTCTCCTTAAGGTAGTCTACTGATTTGAGTAATCCCTGATAGGGACCGTAGGGTCACCTGAGTTTATCTATTAGGTTGTCATCCTCGTGTTAAAATCCTCCCTTTATTCTGTTTGGGTATCTCCTTACCTTAAACAAGTTCATACTTTGGGTATATTTCGAACTAGGGCATGTTACAAGTCGTCATGGTTAGTCATGTGCGCTAATGGGTTGAGTCTAACTTATTGACTAAAGAATTATAAGATGAGGTCTTTACAGCCGGAGGTGCTCCAGGCTGGGGGCAGGGTTTGCCTCAAGCTACAAAGAAGAATTCCATTTGTTGGAGAAGTGGACAATTTATATGTGATCACCATATGGGCACACCACTGCTTCCGCTGCTTAGTTTGTCCCCAAACTAAACTCGCGCGGGGGTGACCCAGGGTTTGTGGACTGCTACTTTCTTCTGATCGATGTTTCCTCTGATACCACTAGTAAGACCCCTTTTTTTTAAGACCCGGGGTCTTAGGCCCAGAGTCGTCGCTTTGCGGTGACACCTTCATGTCCTGAAGAAGGTCATCACCACAAGGCGCCGATTCTGCCGGCCAATTCGATCACAGAAAGGTAGCATAATAATTGACGTAAGAGCAAGTCCATAGAAAGTAAATCACATATATAAAATAAAATCTCCACGAAGGGAGTGTCCACAGAATAACAATAAACAGGGTACTATAAATGCGGGCTTATGCCCGATACATCATGTCCTCACTACAACCTCTCATGCGGAAGCTAAAACAGAAACTACTCAGGGTCGAGACTCACGGTCCCGGCTGTATGAACTCCGAAGCTAGACTGCCCCATCTCCAAGCGCACCGGTCTCTGGGGCCGCTCCTCCATGCTGGGATCCACGATCCCCTAAATGATGCGGTTCGAAAACCGTTAGTCATAAAGACTAAGCCATATCATCCCCTACCCCTTCCCCCATGGCTCCTAAGTACCGAGCGGAGAGGAAGAAAGGGAAGGACATGAAAGTGGAGATTTAATCAAGAAACAAATGGCAGCGGAATTAATCTAGCAATTCTATAACAATATGACAGAAACAGAAAGTAAGAAAGGTAACCTTAACTTATGTGCGAAAGAGCATAAGCCAAGGGATCTTCTGCAAGGCTCCCATCGTATAGAGTGTCCCATACCACTTATACGTTGTAAGACCCCCTAATTTTTTTTTATACTACCGGGGTCTTAGGCCCAGAATCGCCGCTTTGCGGTGACACCTTCGCGTCCTGAAGGGTCATCACCACAAGGCGCCGATTCTGCCGGCCAATTCGATCACAGAAAGGTAGCACAATAATAGAAGTAAGAGCAATGCAGTCCACAATAATAAATCACATATATAGAATAAAATCTCCACGAAGGGAGTGTCCACCGAAAACATCACAGTACTATAAATGCGGGCTTATGCCTGATACATCATGTCCTCACTACAATATCGCTCATGCAGAAGCAAACACTAGAAACTACTCAGGGTCGAGACTCACGGTCCCGGCTGTATGAATTCCGGAGCTAGACTGCCCCATCTCCAGGCGCACCGATCTCTGGGGCTGCTCCTCCATGCTGGGCTCCACGATCCCCTAAATGATGGGGTTCGAAAATCGTTAGTCATAAAGACTAAGCCCTATCATCCCCTACCCCTTCCCTCATGGCTCCTAGGTACCGAGCGGAGAGGAAGAAAGGGAAGGACATGAAGGTAGAGATTAATCAATAAACGAATGGCAGCGGAACTAATCTAGCAATTCTATAATAATATGACAGAAATAGAAAGTAAGAAAGGTAACCTTAACTTATGTGTGAAAGCGCATAAGCCAAGGGGTCTTCTGCAAGGCTCCCATCGTATAGAGTGTCCCATACCACCAATACGTTGGGGTGTTGGTTATCAAACAACAGCATATGTTTATATATTGAAATTAACCATTGATTTATAAACTTGCACACACAAGCTTATAGATCAAGGGGTCGTTATGCAAGTCCTAAAGTATAAGCGTCCCATACCACTTATACTTTAGGTGTCAGGGTTAAAGGAATCGATTATGCTATGACATGCAAGTGGGTATGATGAAACATGTAAGTGCAACTCACACACCTGACTCTGTGCACACTGACCTTTAGTTCCCCCTTTCGGAGCCGTTACCTCCCAGGATACCTCCGTAGTGGCGGACGGAAGCGGTGGGTTGGGCCTCGCCCACCTCAAAACCAGTAAAAGCACCACTGGTCTGACCTATCGTACGCCTCAACGCTTGGTGCACGAAGCGGACGCCTGCGTACTCTTGCCGGCTGGCACACCGGACTTCTGCTGGCGAAATGCAAATCACCCCACCGAGTCAACGATATCAGTGTCGGTGCAATCGAACTCCCCGATATCGAAAAACCCACCACCTTAACTGTTCCTATTTTATGCACATGCAAGTTTATTCGTAAACACACAAAACCGAGCCGAAGCTCCCCGGACCAAAACGTCCGTCTCCAAACCAACCGAGCCGAAGCTCCCCGGACCCAAACGTCCGTCTCCAAACCTACCGAGCCGAAGCTCCCCGGACCAAAACGTCCGTCTCCAAACCAACCGAGCCGAAGCTCCCCGGACCAAAACGTCCGTCTCCAAACCAACCGAGCCGGAGCTCTCATCAATCTTCCTGTGCCAATAGTGTTTGTGAAAAGTGCAGCCCTAGTTACTAAGTTACTCTTATCGGTTTGTTATTACAGTTTACGTTAGCCCAGGACTGCCCCCGGTATTCCCCGTGAAGGGCTCTCAAGGGGCACTAGGAACCAAGACGGCGGCATTACGGCCCGAAGTTCCCTTTCGCAAGGCACTTATTGTTATTGGTTGATCTCCCTTAGCCCGATTCCCTTCTCATATTACGATAGACTATCCTAGGGTGATTTTTAAACCTTCCACTCTTCGGGTCGGACGATCTTTCGTCGAACCCGAGCACCTCTTAACTCTAGCTATCACTACTTCTCTCTACTCTTCATACTATCCTATCGTGATTTCCTCCACAATTGTCCATCCAGACAAAATGTTTAACTCCAATTACTTCCTCAGATCATGTCCTATTGCATTTCACAAATTTGTTATATGCAGGCCGATCTAGACTACATGTCGAACCGGTTATGCAATGATCCAATACTCATCCAAATGCCCTAAATTATTTACTGGAATCTTACCATGACATAAATGACCTAAATGCAGAAAATGGAAATTTTCATAATTTATTTGGCATTTAATTAAATTCCTCGAAAATCCCAAGGGCTACCGGTTTGAACATAAAGTACCCTAAGTAATCATGCAAGATGTCCAGCAAATTTATGATAAATAGTAGGTTATCACAATAGTTTAAATGCAAAGTATCATAATTTTTCTATCATCAAAAGGGCACTAAAACTATTTTAGAAATAATCTTTATCTTTTATTATTTATGAATCAAGTACGGAAAATATTCTTCCAAAAATTATAAATAATTTATGACATACAGATAAAGGCCTAAAATTAGCACTGGCCTAGTTTTATAATTTTTCAGTAATAAAATCATCCCTAAATAATTTTTCAAGCATAGAACCCCTTTTTAACTTTTGTGAAGGAAGTACTGGAAGTACTCAACTAAAAATTATATAAAAATTCAGGGGTAATAATTCTGTTCTAAAATCTATATTTCCAAAATTTCATAAGATTTCAATGAACAGAAATTCCTAAATAATTAAATCATCATTTAAGGCCATAACAAGCTTTACAAATGAAGTGCTAGCAATAATCAACATAAAATTCCAGAAAAAATTGCTATAAGTTCTACCTGATCCAAAACTCACTCTACCCGAATTTCACAGTTTTTAAGTATGGTTCAGTGACTGATTTTACCTTTTTGATATTTTACCCTAAAACTAAGGTTAGGGTTTTAAGGTATCTACTTGTCTCCAAATTCCCCAAGATTACATCCGGACCATTCTTATCAAGCTTTTGTCAACTCTACAGAGTTTCAAGGCAAAACAAGAGCAATTGCCCCCATGTCCTTCACAACCCTCAAAACCCTTCATTTAGGTTTTGAGCTTGGATCCTACGGTAAACCAACCCTAAACCTCACCGTTTTTCTCCAAGCAGGTTATAACACCCCTCTAAGTCAGAGGTCAGAATATCAGCCTCTATTGAGGTGATTTGACCTTTCCAAACTCTTAGTGTACCTTTTACTAAATGATGTCTCACTAACGCCTAGTTAAGAGTAGAAGATTTCCTACTCAAAACTCCTCCAAATCAGTTGGAATTTTGTACAGACCTAGGTTTTATAGCCAGCGACCACTCACCAAAATTTGGGAGGGTTTGGAGGTCATTTGACCACTTAAATAAATTCCTCTAAGATTATTAAATTAAAACAAAAACTTTAGACAAAGTATCTCCAAAAATTCTTATTTTTGGTCTGCCTTTAGGTATTGCTATGGTTAACCACCTGCCCAAATTTCAGGTCATTTGGGCAAGGGACGAAGAGTGGGCATCCATTTTAAATTTCTTCCCAACTCTAGGTACAGCCCCCACCAAAACGGGTGCTGCGGCCGAACCGCTTACCCAAACGAGTTGAAACCAATTTTAAATTAATCTAGACTCGAAGGGCTACGACTTTTGTGACTGGTCATTTTTTCTAAAACAGCCTCTAAATGCCTCATTTTGTAGCCTCAAAATATACTCAGATAATATATCTTTCCATTACGTATTATATAATAATTTATATATTATAAAATTGATTCTACTGTTCATCTTCAACAGAACCCGAAACCAGACACAGAAACTCATATTTCCTGTAGCTCTTTCGCACTCCATCACCGGTCGTCCGGTCACTTCCCTGGCCAGCCACCATAAACACCACCTCCGTTGAGGCGATGGCTATCGGTCGGCGGTGGTTTGGCCGCCGGAGGTGGCGGTTTCCGGCGGACTCAAGAATACGTTTTTCATGGTTTTTCCATGAAAACGAGAGATGGGTCCAGCTCCGTTGAGCGCGAACTTCCTTTCTAGGAATCCTAAGATTTACCATTTAAAGAAGAAGCAGAGGAGGACCTTTTTCGCGGTTTGGAGGCAAGATGAACGACGGGGTGCCATGGCGTAGTGGTGGCGTAGCCGAACTCCTCCTACAGCAAGAACAAAGATCTGATCCGTTTGATTGAGCGTGTAAACTTCTCCTCTTGCTCCAAGTGGGCTTTTATAAGTCAGCAAGTGGGGAGATGAAAGGGTAAATCCTTAATGGTCATGAATGTTCTCCCCTAACGTTTCGGTTATGATGCAGGGCAGTTGAAACGCTGGAAAACGAAGAGTGTTCGCCAGATGGTGATTTCCTATTGGATCAACATTTCCTTATTTATTTAAATAATTAAAGAAGGAAACGGCCCATAAATACTCCGGGTGTAACTTCCCATAATCAGAATTGATTACAATGTCGGTTACCGAAATTTCCAGTCTGGCTGACGTTTCGGCCTTGGTCACGGGCGTGACACATAGGTCACGGGCGTGACAGGCCCGAATAGCCAATTCTGGGTTCGATGATCGTCGAACTGAGATCGACGATCGTCGAAGGGTGGTCACGGGCGTGACACCTGGGTCACGGGCGTGACAGGCCCGGGTGGTTAATTCTGGGTCGACAATCGTCGAACTGAGATCGACGGTCGTCGAAGGGTGGTCACAACCTAGATCACGGGCGTGACACCTAGGTCACGGGCGTGACAGGCCCGAGTTTCAAATTCGACGATCTCCTTACGGAGATCGACGATCGTCGAAGGAGTCATGCCCTAGGTCACGGGCATGACACCTTGGTCACGGGCGTGACATGCCCGGGCTTCAAGTTCGACGATCGTCTCACGGAGATCGACGATCGTCGAAGGAGTCACTCCCTAGGTCACGGGCGTGACACCTTGGTCACGGGCGTGACATGCCCGGGCAGCAAGTTCGACGATCATCTCACGGAGATCGACGATCGTCGAAGTAGTCACGCCCAAAGTCATGGCATGACGGGTCGGTCACGGGCGTGACCAACCCGTGACTCGAAATCTCGATCGATTTATTTCAATTTTTGGGCTTCCTAGGGTTCTGTCACGACCAACGGACTCCTAGGGGTCTAGACGAAAATGGGATGTTACAAATCCCAATAAACAAAACAAAAATTTCGTCCCCGAAATTGAGGTTGAGCCTACGGGGATTTCTATCGGAATAAATTAAACTTGTAACATCCCATACGATCTTTCTATTGGGTTCAGGCATCTATTCGTTTGATAAACGAAGACAATCTCCCCAATAAACAAAAGATTAGCCCCTACCTTTCTGATTGAGTGCGCATACCTAGGTCCTGAATTTTCCTTATCTAGTCTTAACTGTCCAAAACAAGAAGGCAATCTATAGTATACCGAGAGGTGGTGAGATGTACCTGACTGAACAACTCTGGGTATCTTTGCCTCATCAGATCCTGCGGTTCCCAGGTGTGGTCCTCCTGACCGTGGTTTCTCCACAGAACCTTGACTAAGGGGATCTTTTTGCGGCGCAAGATCCGTACTCCTTTGTCGTCGATCCGAACCGGCTCCATGTGAACAGATCGGTCTGAAGCTACCGGCCCTTCGGTTGTCAAAATCCGCTGCTCCGGGCGTAGTAGAGCCCTTCTCAGCGAAGAAATGTGGAAGACGTCGTGTTGAGCTGCCAGCTCTGGCGGCAACTCTAGCCTGTAGGCTAGGGGTCCGATCCGCTCCAGGATCCGGTAAGGGCCCATATACCTAGGGCTGAGCTTCTTCCTCCGACCGCGCACCCGTCAGACTCCGTGCATGGGCCGGATATTCAAGAACACTCGATCTCCAACCCGAAACTCCACCTGACGATGCTGGGCTTCATAGTATTTAGCCTGTCTGCTCTGCGCCTCCAACATCCTATCTCTGATCAGTCTCACCTGAGCCTCGGTGTCTTCAACAAAATCCGATCCCAACACCTTCGGATCCTCGTCTTGAACCCAAGAAAGCGGGGTCCTAAATTTTCTTCCATACAAGGCTTCATAAGGCGCCACCCTGATGCTGGACTGGTAGCTATTGTTATAGGAGAACTTGACCAACGGTAACATCTTCTCCCACGGCTCCCCTCAGTCCAGTATACACAGTCGTAGTAAATCCTCCAAGGTCCGGTTGGTGCGCTCTGTCTGCCCGTCCGTCTGAGGGTGGAAGGCCATGCTAAAAGTCAACCGGTGCCCAAATATGCCTGCACTGACAGCCACTACCTGGATGTAAACCGTCCATCGCGGTCCGACACTATCGTCCGAGGCACGCCATGATATAGGATATACTGCTCCACGAACTTCCGTACCAGCACTCGCACCGAGTCATCCTTCCTGATCGGTATAAAGCGGGCCACCTTTGTCAACCGATCAACAATCACCTAGATCGAGTCGTTCCCCGTCCGAGACCGGGGAAGACCATGTATAAAATCCATAGCTATATCGTCGAACTTCCACTCCGGCACCGGGAGTGGCTGCAACAATCCTGCGGGGTTCCTGCACTCCGCCTTCACCAACTGACACGCCTCGCAATGGGTCACGAAGTACGTAATGTCCTTCTTCATGCCCGGCCAAAACATCATCTTCTTCAGATCAGCGGTCATCTTTGTGATCCCCGGGTGCACAGAGTACCGGCTGCAATGCGCCTCTGTCATAATATCCTCTCGGATCTGGCCTCCTGCGAGTATATATACTCTACCTCTGAAATATAGCAGACCATCTCTCAGGGAATAATCTCCTGTCGAACCCTCCTCCAAGGCTCGGAACATCGGCTCTGCCCACGCATCTGTCCTCTGTCCGTCCCGAATGCGATCCCGAATATTGTCTATGGCCACCATCGATGTCAGATACTCCCTATACAACTCTGGATCATCCTCGGACACTAAGGATATCTGCATATCTCCGAATGACCGGACTAGCTCCATAGACATAACTTGGGGCCCAGCTTCGGAAGTGGCAGCTCTCTGACTCAATGCGTCGGCCACCACGTTTGCCTTCCCTGGATGGTAGTGCATCTCATACTGATAGTCTGCTAAGAACTCCACCCAGCGCCTCTGCGTGATATTCAGCTCCTTCTGAGTGTCCACGTATTTCAGGTTCTTGTGTTCGGAGTAGATATCGCAGTGGACTCCATAAAGATAATGATGCCAGACCTTCAGATCAAAAACGACCGCTCCCATCTCAAGGTCGTGCACTGGGTAGTTCTTCTCATGGGTCTTCAGCTGGCGGGAGGCATATGCTATGACGTGTCCATTCTGCATCAGCACTGCTCCCATCCCCTGGTATGATGCGTCGGTGTACACCTGGAATCCTTCCTTTCCAGATGGAAGGGCCAGAATAGGGGCTGAGATGAGTCGGTCCTTCAGTTCCTGGAAAGCCGCCTGGCACTGCGGGGTCCAAACGAAAGGTGCCTCCTTCTTCGTCAAAGATGTGAGGGGGAGGGCAATCTGAGAGAACCCCTCCACGAACTTCCGGTAGTAACCGGCAAGTCCCAAGAAACTTCGTACATTGGTGGCTGTCTTCAACTGCGGCCAATCTCGAACTGCCCGAATCTTTGCCGGATCCACTGCCAACCCAGCTCCGCTGATAATGTGGCCTAGGAATGCCACCTCCTTCAACCAAAACTGACACTTGCTGAATTTTGCATAAAGGCGATGCTCCCGCAACCTCTCCAGAGTGAGTGCCAGATGCCGAGTGTGCTCCTCCTCCGTCCTAGAGTAGATCAGGATGTCGTCTATGAATACAATGACGAACACATCCAAGTAGGTCTCGAAAACCCGGTTCATGAGACTTATGAATGCCGACGGAGCATTCGTGAGCCCGAAGGGCATCACGGTGAACTCATACAGGCCATATCTGCTACTGAAGGCCGTCTTCGGGATATCCTCCTCCTAGATCCGTAACTGGTAGTATCCTGACCTCAAGTCCAGCTTCGAGAAATAATGGGCTCCCTCCAGCTGGTCGAACAATTCGTCTATCCGTGGGAGCGGATAGGTATTCCGGACGGTCAGCCTGTTTAGTGCTCGATAATCGATGCATAGGCGGAGTGTCCCATCCTTCTTCTTCACGAATAGGACCAGTGCTCCCCATGGCGAGGAACTCGGTCTAATAAATCCTGCCTCAACCAATTCCTGCAACTGATTCTGAAACTCTGCCAACTCCTTTGGGGCCATTCGATAAGGGGCCCTAGATGCCGGCTTGGCCCCCGACACAAGCTGTATCTGAGAATCCTGCTCTCGGTGTGGAGGTAATCCTGGTAGTTTCTCTGGAAAGATCTCAGCGAAATCTCGCACCACCGGGATGTCTGTCACCGACTCCTTAACTTCCGCCATCTCAAATAGAATCTGATAGAACTCCTCTCCCTGCAGATGGGCCTTAACGGCCTGTACCGAAGATAAGAGTATACGAGAGACAGGTCTTATACCTTCGATGGTAATGAAAGAGTCCCCGTGTCTCACGGTGATCCTCTTCGCCTGGCAGTCAATCTGGGCATGGTTCCAGTGCAGCCATACCATGCCCAGGATCAGGTCGTAGTCCGTCAGCTTCAAAATCATCGCTGGAGCTTCGAACGCTTTTCCACCAATTTCTGCCTCTATATTACAGTGATCCGTGGTAAGGAGCTCAGATCCATATGGTAGTCGCACCCTCATCCTCGAGCCTGTGAACCCCTCCACACCTTCCAGTCCTTCTACGAACGTCTCTAACACAAAGGAGTGAGTAGCTCCAGTATCGAACAGCGTGCGGGCCGGCTTGCCACTGATGAAGACTATACCTGGGGTGATTAGATATCTTAGGGTTCTATAGTGAGTTTTACTTTCCTTGCTAATCTATCTAGTGCGATTCAATGTTTTAACCATTGAAAGGGAAATTCTATGAAAATAAAGAGGTATTGCAGCGTACCTGCTATGACCTGCTCCGGATTCCGAGGTTGCGCAAGGTCCAAGACATATACCTACTCCCTTTCCTGTCTACGATCTCCCCCTGGTATCCACTACCGCGGCCGCGTCCTCGATCTCCGTAATGCTGTGCTGGTGGGCCGCCCTGTGGTGCTGGAGGTGGTGCCCCCCTCATGGGGCAGTTCCTCCGAATGTGCCCAATCTGATGACAAAGGAAGCACTCTGGTGGGGGATACGCCATTCCCCCGGGTCTCGGCATCTCCTGCATCCGAAGAGGTGGAGGGGCCAATATCACCTATTCCCTCGGCTCCTACCTCACGTCCTGACGAGGCTGGTCCTCTGTCCTCCTCCCCTCTAGTATAGCACCTCACCGCTAGTCATTTCTACCTCTCCGTCCCTGATCCTCTGCTGGCCGTTTCCGACCCTGGGTGGCATACCAATCTGCCTCAATCCTTTTTGCCATCTCCAAAATCCAGGAGATGGGCCCGTCAGATACAAACAACAGAGCCTCCCTCAAGTCCTCCCGAAGGCCCTTATAGAACCTCCTGATATACCCTGCTTCGTCCAGCTGGTAGTAATCTGCGTATCGAGCTAGATGGTCGAACTCTCGATGGTACTCCACCACAGTCCGTGTGCCCTGCTTCAGCTGTAAGAACCGCTCCTCCAAATCATCCCTGGCCGACTGCGGAACAAAATGCTCCAGCAGGGAGGCCCTGAACTCCTCCCAGGTAACCTCCGCAACCTCCCTGTCGGCAAATGTCGTGTCCAACAGCATCTTCCACCACCTCTTTGCATGGGACTCCAGGCAAGAGACGACCAGAGCCACCCTCTCCTCCCAGGGACACCGTATCCCGGTCAGCATCTCGTACATGATATCCAGCCACTCTTCCGTCTGAACTGCCGACTCTGTCCCCAAGTAGGACGGGGGAGACAGACCTCGGAAGATGCTTAGCCAGTTGGCCCCCGGATTTGGCTGCGGGGCCTGAACCTGCTGGGCCCTGAAGGCCTCCAGGATGGCAGTCAGAGTCTATCCCATGTCTGAATGAAGGAAAGGAGTGGGGACCGGTGGGGGTGGTGCAACATCCTGAGCCTGTTGAACTCCACCTTGTGGCGTAGGCCGTGCTGGAGGCTGCGTAACAAAAACACATGCTGAGAAAACGTTCAAACTTAAATAAAAGTGGACAATTTATATGTGATCCCCCTCTGGGCACACCACTGCTTCCGCTGATTAGTTTGTACCCAAACTAAACTCGAGCGGGGGTGACCCAGGGTTTGTGGACTGCTACTTCCTTCTGATCGATGTTTGCCTCTGAAACCACGTGTAAGACCCCCTATTTTTTTTAAACTACCGGGGTCTTAGGCCCAGAATCGCCGCTTTGCGGTGACACCTTCGCATCCTGAAGGGTCATTACCACAAGGCGCCGATTCTGCCGGCCAATTCGATCACAGAAATGTAGCACAATAATGGAAGTAAGAGGAATGCAGTCCACAATAATAAATCACATATATAGAATAAAATCTCCACGAAGGGAGTGTCCACAGAAAATATCAGAGTACTATAAATGCGGGCTTATGCCCAATACATCATGTCCTCACTACAATATCACTCATGCGGAAGCAAACACTAGAAACTACTCAGGGTCGAGACTCACGGTCCCGGCTGTATGAACTCCGGAGCTAGACTTCCCCATCTCCAGGCGCACCGATCTCTGGGGCTGCTCCTCCATGCTGGGCTCCACGATCCCCTAAATGATGCGGTTCAAAAACCGTTAGTCATAAAGACTAAGCTCTATCATCCCCTACCCCTTCCCCCATGGATCCTAGGTACCGAGCGGAGAGGAAGAAAGGGAAGGACATGAAGGTAGAGATTAATCAATAAACGAATGGCAGCGGAACTAATCTAGCAATTCTATAATAATATGACAGAAATAGAAAGTAAGAAAGGTAACCTTAACTTATGTGCGAAAGCGCATAAGCCAAGGGGTCTTCTACAAGTCTCCCATCGTATAAAGTGTCCCATAACACCTATACGTTGGGGTGTCGGTTATCAAACAACAGCATATGTTTATATATTGAAATTAACCATTGATTTATAAACTTGCCCACACAAGCTTATAGACCAAGGGGTCGTTTTGCAGGTCCTAAAGTAAAAGCGTCCCATACCACTTATACTTTAGGTGTCAGGGTTAAAGGAATCGATTATGCTATGACATGCAAGTGGGTATGATGAAACATGCAAGTGCAACTCACACACCCGACTCTGTGCACACAGACCTTTAGTTCCCCCTTTCGGAGCCGTTACCACCCAAGATACCTCCGTAGTGGCGGACGGAAGCGGTGGGTTGGGCCTCGCCCACCTCAAAACCAGTAAAAGCACCACTGGTCTGACCTATCGTACGCCTCAACGCTTGGTGCACTAAGCGGACGCCTGCGTACTCTTGCCGGCTGGCGCACCGGACTTCTGTTGGCGAAATGCTAATCACCCCGCCGAGTCAATGATATCGGTGTCGGTACAATCGAACTCCCCGATATCGAAAAACCCACCACCTTAACTTTTCCTATTTTATGCACATGCAAGTTTATTCGTAAACACACAAAACCAAGCCGAAGCTCCCCGGACCAAAACATCCGTCTCCAAACCAACCGAGCCGAAGCTCCCCGGACCCAAACGTCCGTCTCCAAACCTACCGAGCCGAATCTCCCCGGACCAAAACGTCCGTCTCCAAACCAACCGAGCCGAAGCTCCCCAGACCAAAACGTCCATCTCCAAACCAACCGAGCCGAAGCTCTCATCAACCTTCCTGTGCCAACAGTGTTTGTGAAAAGTGCAACCCTATTTACTAAGTTACTCTTATCGGTTTGTTATTACAGTTTACGTTAGCCCAGGACTGCCCCCGGTATTCCCCGTGAAGGGCTCTCAAGGGGCACTATGAATCAAGACGGCGGCATTACGGCCCGAAGTTCCCTTTCGCAAGGCACTTATTGTTATTGTTTGATCTCCCTTAGCCCGATTCCCTTCTCATATTACGATAGACTATCCAAGGGTGATTTTTAAACCTTCCATTCTTCGGGCCGGACGATCTTTCGTCGAACCCGAGCATCTCTTAACTCTAGCTATCACTACTTCTCTCTACTCTTCATACTATCCTATCGTGATTTCCTCCACAATTGTCCATCCAGACAAAATGTTTAACTCCAATGACTTCCTCAGATCATGTCCTATTGCATTTCACAAATTTGTTATATGCAGGCCGATCTAGACTACATGTCGAACCGATTATGCAATGATCCAATACTCATCCAAATGCCCTAAATTATTTACTGGAGACTTACCATGACATAAATGACCTAAATCCAGAAAATGGAAATTTTCATAATTTATTTGGCATTTAATTAAATTCCTCGAAAATCCCAAGGACTACTTGTTTGAACATGAACTACCCTAAGTAATCATGCAAGATGTCCAGCAAATTTATGATAAATAGTAGATTATCTCAATAGGTTAAATCCAAAGTATTATAATTTTTCTATCATCAAAAGGGCACTAAAACTATTTTAGAAATAATCTCCATCTTTTGTTATTTAAGAATCAAGTACGGAAAATATTCTTCCAAAAATTATAAATAATTTATGAGATTTCAATGAACAGAAATTCCTAAATAATTAAATCATCATTTAAGGCCATAGCAAGCTTTACAAATGAAGTGCTAGCAATAATCAACATAAAATTCCAGAAAAATTTGCTATAAGTTCTACCTGATCCAAAACTCACTTTACCCGAATTTCACAGTTTTTAAGTAAGGTTCAGTGACTGATTTTACCTTTTTGATATTTTACCCTAAAACTAAGGTTAGGGTTTTAAGGTATCTACTTGTCTTCAAATTCACCAAGATTACATCCGGATCATTCTTATCAAGCTTTTGTCAACTCTACAGAGTTTCAAGGCAAAACAAGAGCAATTGCCCCCATGTCCTTCACAACCCTCAAAACCCTTCATTTAGGGTTTGAGCTTGGATCCTATGGTAAACCAACCCTAAACCTCACCGTTTTTCTCCAAGCAGGTTATAACACCCCTCTAAGTCAGAGGTCAGAATATCAGCCTCTGTTGAGGTGATTTGACCTTTCCAAACTCTTAGTGTACCTTTTACTAAAAGATGTCTCACTAACGCCTAGTTAAGAGTAGAAGATTTCCTACTCAAAACTCCTCCAAATCAGTTGGAATTTTGTACAGACCTAGGTTTTATAGCCAGGACCACTCACCAAAATTTGGGAGGGTTTGGAGGTCATTTGACCACTTAAATAAATTCCTCTAAGATTATTAAATTAAAACAAAAACTTTAGACAAAGTATCTCCAAAAATTCCCATTTTTGGTCTGCCTTTAGGTATTGCTAAGGTTAACCCCCTGCCCAAATTTCAGGTCATTTGGGCAAGGGACGAAGAGTGGGCATCCATTTTAAATTTATGCCCAACTCTAGGTACAGCCCCCACCAAAACGGGTACTGCGTCCGAACCGCTTACCCAAACGAGTTGAAAACAATTTTAAATTAATCTAGACTCGAAGGGCTACGACTTTCGTGACTGGTCATTTTTCCTAAAACGGCCTCTAAGTGCCTCATTTTGTAGCCTCAAAATATACTCAGATAATATATCTTTCCATTATGTATTATATAATAATTTATATATTATAAAATTGATTCTACTGTTCATCTTCAACAGAACCCGAAACCAGACACAGAAACTCATATTTCCTGTAGCTCTTTTGCACTCCGTCACCGGTCGTCCGATCACTTCCCTGGCCAGCCACCACCACCACCACCTCCGATGAGGCGATGGCTATCGGTCGGCGGTGGTTTGGCCGCCGTAGGTGGCGGTTTCTGGCGGACTCAAGAATACGTTTTTCATGGTTTTTCCATGAAAACGGGAGATGGGTCCGGCTCCGTTGAGCGTGAACTTCCTTTCTAGGAATCCTAAGATCTACCCATGAAAGAAGAAGCAGAGGAGGACCTTGTTCGCGGTTTGGAGGCGAGATGAACGACGGGGTGCCATGGCGCAGTGGTGGCGTAGCCGAACTCCTCATACAGCAAGAACAAAGATCTGATCTGTTTGATTGAGCGTGTAAACTTCTCCTCTTGCTCCAAGTGGGCTTTTATAAGTCAGCAAGTGGGGAGATGTAAGGGTAAATCCTTAATGGTCATGAATGTTCTCCCCTAACGTTTCGGTTATGATGCAGGGCAGTTGAAACGCTGGAAAACGAAGAGTGTTCGCCAGGTGGTGATTTCCTATTGCATCAACATTTCCTTATTTATTTAAATAATTAAAGAAGGAAACGGCCCATAAATACTCCGGGTGTAACTTCCCATAATCAGAATTGATTACAATGTCGGTTACCGAAATTTCCAGTCTGGCTGACGTTTCGGCCTTGATCACGGGCGTGACACATAGGTCACGGGTGTGACAGGCCCGGATAGCCAATTCTGGGTTCGACGATCGTCGAACTGAGATCGACGATCGTCGAAGGGTGGTCACGGGCGTGACACCTGGGTCACGGGCGTGACAGGCCCGGTGGTTAATTCTGGGTCGACGATCGTCAAACTGAGATCGACGGTCGTCGAAGGGTGGTCACGCCCTAGGTCACGGGCGTGACACCTATTTCACGGGCAAGACAGGCCCGAGTTTCAATTTCGACGATCTCCTTACGGAGATCAACGATCGTCGAAGGAGTCATGCCCTAGGTCACGGGCGTGACATGCCCGGGCTGCAAGTTCGACGATCGTCTCACGGAGATCGACGATCATAGAAGGAGTCACGCCCTAGGTCACGGGCGTGACACCTTGGTCACGGGCGTGACATGCCCGGGCAGCAAGTTCGACCATCATCACATGGAGATCGACGATCGTCGAAGTAGTCACGCCCAAAGTCACGGGCGTGACGGGTCGGTCACGGCCGTGACCCACCCGTGACCCGAAATCTCGATCGATTTATTTCAATTTTTGGGCTTCCTAGGGTTCTGTCACGACCAACCGACTCCTAGGGGTCTAGCCAGAAATGGGATGTTACATACGTTGGGGTGTCGGTTATCAAACAACAGCATGTATATATATTGAAATTTACCTTTGATTTATAAACTTACCCACACAAGCTTATAGACCAAGGGGTCGTTTTGCAGGTCCTAACGTATAAGCGTCCCATACAACATATACTTTAGGTGTCAGGGTTAAATGAATCGATTATGCTATGACATGCAAGTGGGTATGATGAAACATGCAAGTGCAACTCACACACCCGACTCTGTGCACACAGACCTTTAGTTCCCCCTTTCGGAGCCGTTACCTCCTAGGATACCTCCGTAGTGGCAGACGGAAGCGGTGGGTTGGGCCACGCCCACCTCTAAACCAGTAAAGCACTACCGGTCATACCTATTGTACGCCTCAATGCTTGGTGCACTAAGCGGATGCCTGCGTACTCTTGTCGGCTGGCGCACCGGAGTTCTGTTGGCAAAGTGCTAACCATACTTGTCGAGTCAGCCCATTGGCGTCGGTGCATCGAACCTCCAATACCGAAGACCCACCACCTTAATTTTCATTCCTTTTTATGCACATTCAAGTTTAATCGTAAACACACAAAAGCCGAGCCGAAGCTCCCCGGACCAAAACATCCGTCTCCAAACCAACCGAGCCGAAGCTCCCCGGACCATCCCGTCCGTCTCTTAACCAACCGAGCCGAAGCTCTCATCAATCTTCCTATGCCAACAGTGTTTGTGAAAGGTGCAGCCCTAATTACTAAGTTACTCTTGTCGGTTTGTTATTACAGTTTACGTTAGCCCAGGACTGCCCCCAGTATTCACCGTGAAGGGCTCTCAAGGGGCACTAAGAACCAAGACGGCGGCATTACGGCCCGAAGTTCCCTTTCGCAAGGAACTTATTGTTATTGGTTGATCTCCCTTAACCCGATTTCCTTCCCATATTACGATAGACTATCCTAGGGTGATTTTAAACCTTCCACTCTTCGGGGAAGACGATCTTTCGTCGAACCCGAGCACCCCTTAACTCTAGCTATCACCTCTTCTCACTACTCTTCATATCATCCTATCGTGATATCATCCACAATTGTCGACCCATACAAAATGATTAACTCCAATGACTTCCTCAGATCATGTCATATTGCATTTCACAAATTTGTTATATGCAGACCGACCTAGACTATATGTCGAACCGACTATGCAATGATCCAATACTCATCCAAATGCCCTAAATTATTTACTAGAGAGTTATCATGATATAACTAGCCTAAATCCAGAAAGTGGTAATTTTTCTAATTTATCTGATGTTTAATTAATTTCCTCGAAAGACCCAAGGGTTACCGGTTTGAACATGAACTACCCTAAGTAATGATGCATGATGTCCAGAAATTTTACTATAAATATTATGTTATCCCAATATGGTAAATCCAAAGTATCACAATTTTTCTATCATCAAAAGGGCACTAAAACTATTTTAGAAATAATCTCTATCTTTTGTTATTTATGAATCAAGTACAGAAAATATCCATCCAAAAATTGTAAATTAATTATACTAAGCAGATAATACATTCAAAATAACATTGGCCAGGTTTCATAATTTTCCAACAAGTATATCATCCATAATTAATTTTTAAACCATAAAACCCCTTTCTAATATCTGTGAATGAAGTACTAGAATTACTCAACTAAAAATCATACAAAAATTCAGGGGCAACTATTCGGACCTAAAACATTTACCTCGAAGATTTCACGAGGTTTCAATGAACAGAAATTTCTAAACAATTAAAACATCATTTAAGGCCATAACAAGCTTTACAAATGAAGTGCTAGCAATAATCAACATGAAATTCCAGAAAAATTGCTATAAGTTCAACATGATCCAAAACTCACTCGACCCGAATTTTACAGCTTTTAAGTGAGGTTTAGTGACTGATTTTACCTATTTGATATTTTACCCTAAAACTAAGGTTAGGGTTTTAAGGTATCTACTTGTCTCCAAATTCTCCAAGATTCAATCCAGACGATTCTTATCAGGCCTTTGTCAACTCTACAGAGTTTCAAGGTAATACAAGAGCAATTGCCCCCATATCCTTCACAACCCTCAAAACCCTCCATCTAGGGTTTGAGTTTGGATCCTAGGGTAAACCAACCCTAAACCACACCATTTTCTCCAAGTGGTTTATAATAACCCTTACAAGTCAGTGGTCAAGATATCAGCCTTAGTAGAGGTGACTTGACTTTTCCAAACTCTTAGTGCACTTTTTACTAAAAGATGTCTCACTAATGCCTAGTTAAGGGTAGAAGATTTCCTACCCAAAACTCCTCCAAACCAGTTGGAATTTTGTACAGATCTAGGTTTTATATCCAGGGACCACTCACCAAAATTTGGGAGGGTTTGGAGGTCATTTGACCACTTAAATAAATTTCTCTAACTTAATTAAATTAAAACAAAAACTTTAAGCAAAGTATCTCCAAAAATTCCCATTTTTTTTCTGCCTTTAGGTATAGCTAAGGTTAACCCCCTTCCCAAATTTTAGGTCATTTGGACATGGGACGAAGAGTGGGCGTCCATTTTAATTTCTACCCATCTCTAGGTACAGCCTCCACTAAAACAAGTTCTGCGGTCAAACCGCTTAGCCAAACGAGCTGAAGTCAATTTTAAATTAAACTAGACTCAAAGGGCTACAACTTTCGTGACTGGTCATTTTTCCTTAAACTGCCTCTAAGTGCCTTGTTTTGCAGCATCAAAATGTGCTCATCTAAGTATATATTCCTTATAAATTATTTACATAATTTATATATTATAAACAGCTTTTACTGTTCATCTTCTACAGAACCCGAAAACCAGAACACAAAAACTCTTATTTCTTGTAGCTCTTTCGCGATCCGTCACCGGTCGCCCGGTCACATCCCTGGAGAGCCACCACCACCACCACCTCCGTTGAGGCGATGGCTAGCGGTCGGCGGTGGTTTGGCCGCCGGAGGTGGCGGTTTCCGGCGAACTTGAAAATACATTTTTCATGGTTTTCCATGAAAACAGGAGATAGGTCCGGCTCCGTTAAGCACGAACTTCCTTTCTGAGAATCCTAAGATCTACCCATGAAAGAAGAAGCAGAGGAGGACCTTGTTCGCAGTTTGGAGGCGAGATGAACGACGGGGTGCCATGGCGCGATGGTGGCGTTGCTGAACTTCTCCTACAGCAAGGTACAAAGATCTGAGTCCGTTTGGTCAAGAGTGTAACCTTCTCATCTTACTCTAAGGGGTCTTTTATAAGTCAGCAAGTGGGGAGGTGAAAGGGTAAGGCCTTAATGGTCATGAAGGCTCCTCTTAATAACCTTTCGGTTACAGTGAAGGGATAAGAAACGGTGGAAGATGAATAGGTGTTTGCCAGGTGGCGATTCCTATTGGACCAGCACTTCCTCCTTTATTATATAATTACAGAAGGAAAAATGGCCTGTAATTACTCCTGGTGTAACTTCCCACACCAACACTTATTACCACGCGTGTTAGAATAATTTCGGGCCTGAACCATCGTTTCGGTCAATGTCACGGGCATGACACATAGGTCACGGGCGTGACAGGCCCGGGTGGCCAATTCTGGGGTCGACGATCGTCGAACTGAGATCGACGGTCGTCGAAGGGTGGTCACGCCCTAGGTCACGGGCGTGACACCTTGGTCACGGGCGTGACATACCCGAATGGCAAATTCTGAGGTCGACGACCGTCGAACTGAGATCGACGGTCGTCGAAGGGTGGTCACGCCCTAAGTCACGGGCGTGACACCTTGGTCACGGGCATGACAGGGTCATGAGGCAAATTCCTTGCTCGGCGATCGTCGCGCTGAGATCAATGATCACCGAAGGGGGGGGGGGTCACGCCCTTGGTCACGGGCGTGACACCTGGGTCACGGGCGTGACATGCCCGAATGGCAAATTCTGAGGTCGACGATCGTCGAACTGAGATCGATGGTCATCGAAGGGTGGTCATGCCCTGAGTCACGAGCGTGACACCTTGGTCACGGGCGTGACAGGGTCATGAGGCAAATTCTGCGCTCGGCGATCGTTGCGCTGAGATCAACGATCACCGAAGGTGGGGTCACGCCCTTGGTCACGGGCGTGACACCTGGGTCACGGGCGTGACATGCCCGAATGGCAATTTCTGAGGTCAACGACCGTCGAACTGAGATCGACGGTCGTCGAAGGGTGGTCACGCCCTAGGTCACGGGCGTGACACCTTGGTCACGGGCGTGATAGGGCCGGGTTGAAAATTCTGCGCCCGACGATCGTCTCCCTGAGATCGACGATCGTCAAAGGAGTCACGCCCTAGGTCACGGGCGTGACGGGTCGGTCACGGGCGTGACTAACCCGTGACCCGAAATATTGGTCGATTTATTTCAATTTTTGGGCTTCCTAGGGTTCTGTCACCACCAACCGACTCCTAGGGGTCTAGCCGGAAATGGGATGTTACAAAAGCACAAGTTGCTCTGCCGTCCCTCGAAGGCCAAGTTTTGAGTGTTTTCCTTTTGTACTCATGTGTGACCGGTCTGCGTGCCGAGGTTTGGAAGACACTTTTTATTAAGAAAACTCTTTTAAGGCTTTAAGGCCAATATCCGTGTATTAAACATTCCTTATTTTTAGTTGCGTGGACATTCATGTTGGCAGGGTTTTTAATTGTGCAACTTAATAATTGCTTTCGCTAAGTGCTGTGTAGGACGTTGTGATTGGTTGAATGGTTTCAATGCGTAACAAACCGGTCTGTCCGTAGTATATGGCGTCGGGCCCCGGCCAGACCTACTGTTATATACTATGTGACGGATAGGGGTGTTACACGTAAATCTAAAATAAATACTTAAACATGGTTTACAATTTATAAGCTTTACTAACGAAAATAAATAATCCAAAATTTCAAAAAAATTCTTTAAGCAAATCAACAAAATGAAATAAATGCACTGAGTTCTTACTAGATCCAAGGAACACATTATAACTATATCAATCAAATAACCAAAATCTAAATTTAAATCCAAAACTTTACTAGTCTACTTTACCTCTTTACTTAGCTAAAAATAAATAAAAGAATGAATCAAAAGGACTTATTTGGACGAAAACATTTGGTTTAGGATTATGATTAGGAGTGGAATTCAAAGATAAAAAAGGAGGCTTAAAAATCACACTAAACAAAAACAGAGAGTTTAAAAAAAAAATTATTATAAATAAAATATTTTTCTTTCTTTTTCTTTTCCATTTTTTTACTTTTTCAAAACAAAGGCCATAATATTTTTATTTTCTTTTTGAAATTGCCCAAACAAAATCAAACAGTTCTTTTGAGCATTCTTTTTCAAAATTTTCTCCAAGAATATAACAAAACAACCTATCATGATCATGAGAATTTTTATTGAAACTCAAAAACTGTAGTGTGATTAGATAGGTTGGAAAAATTGGATTTGGTGAAAATGAAATGATAAGTTGTGCTATTAATTGAAATTGGAAAAAGTCTCAAAAGCGGCTTAGTAGGGGTAAAAAAATTTAGGTTGGCAAGAAGGCATAAACGAAAACAAAAACGGCTTTATTCATTTTCATGCTTTTAAATTCATTTAAAACACAGATTTGAAAAATTTCAAAAAGCAAGTCCTAGATAATAAAAGAAGATTGTTGAAATTATCTTGAAAATAGAAATAATAGGCGACTTGGATCGTTCACATCTACTACGCTAATCAAAATTTGATATTACAAAAATTATGAAAAGGAAAATAGTGGATGATGAATTTTCGAGAAAGTAAAGAAAATAAAGGATAAAAACCATAATAAAAATGTGAGTTTTTAGAAAAATACTTTTAAACATTAACATGCTTCCGTGAATTAGAAGCACAGCATGGAAAAAATTTTACTTGTGAAACATAATTAAAAAGAACGATTAGAAATATTATAATTTGCTAAGTTGTTTATATGAGTTTTTTGAAAAACCAAACAAAAAGCGAGGGGTACTATCGCTTAAAATTTTAAAGTAAAGACAAATATATACACGAATAGCAAAAAGAAGGAGGAAATCCTCCCCCAAGCTTAAAATGGACATTGTCCTCAATGGAGAAAGGAGGTTAGAGAGAGAGAGAAAATTGAAAAGAAATGAAAGTACAGAATTGAAAAACAGGAACTTCCCCAGATTTATGCATCACGAATATTGATTGATGCTTCTCCCCCATGCTTGCGCTTTGGAACTTCTAGCAAAGTCTTCTTCGGACATTATGATAGATTCAACAGCATTGGATCGGATGATTGCATATGCTTTGGCTTGTCATAGCCGTCCGGGGCAAAAAAGTGTAAAATAAAGAAAACGGGAAAATAACTTGGGTTGCCTCCCAAGAGCGCCCTTTGTTTAAGGCATCCTTTGAGCTCGACGCAACAAAATATTGTCCAACAGTAAGAAGTCATAATTTATTATTACAGTCCAACAATCTAGAAATAAAATAAAAAGAAAAAATTCAATCGTTTGATAACACTAATTGTTCTGTCGCAGTGGGAATTAAGTCACTTGACGAATAAAGCTTTAATCGGTGACCATTTACCTTGAATTCACACTTATCTGGGTGCAAAATAAGAACTGTCCAATATGGCAGTGCCTCTTTAACATCAAAGGGGACGGACCATCGTGATTTTAATTTACCCAGAAATAGGCGAAGGCGAGAGTTATAAAGAAGGACGAGATCGCCTGGCGAAAAAGTTTTAGGAAATTTAATATTTTTGTCGTGATAAAACTTTGTTCGCTCTTTATATATCCTATTACTCTCGTACGTTTTTGCGCGCCACTCGTCGAGTTAATTTAGCTGGAATTTATGTTGCTCGGCGGTCAGGGTAGGATCTAGATTTAATGTTTTGAGGGCCCAAAATGCACGGTGTTCTAACTCAAACGGGAGGTGGCAGGCTTTGTACTAATCCAATCGATTCGGCGTGCAGCCGATGGATGTATTATACGCCGTTTGATAGGCCCATAATGAATCATATTTTTTTAGCACCCAATCCTTCCTATTTATAGAAAGGATTTTTCTAATATACGTTTTAATTCACGATTAACAATCTCGACTTGATCGCTTGTCTGGGGGTGATAGGCAGTGGAAAGTTTGTGTGTTACACCATATTTTTCTTAAATTTTTGCGAACTAGATATTGTAGAAATGCGTTCCCCTATCACTGACTATAGAGCGAGACATTCCAAATCGAGAGAATATTTTTTTCAGAAATTTAACAACGACTCGTGCATCATTGGTGGGAGTGCTTGCGCTTCCGTCCACCTTGATACATAGTCGACAACAACGAGAAAGTATTTGTTTTGATAAGATGGAGGGAGGGGACAATGAAGTCGATGCCCCAAAGATCGAACATTTCACATTCGAGGAAAATTTTTTGAGGCATCTCATCTTGGCGGTAGATATTACCTGACCACTGGCAGCTATCGCAAGTACTTACAAGGGTGTGAGCATCTTTAAAGAGCGTGGGCCAATAAAAGCCCGCCTCCAGCACCATTCTAGCGGTATGATTTGCCTGAAAATGATCACCTGTTGGTCCCTCGTGGCAATACTGTAAAATCTATAATCCTTCCTCACACGAAACGCAACGTCGCATAACCTGGTCCGCATAAACACGAAATAAAAAGGGGTCTTCCCAAAAATAATTCTTTATGTCAGAAAAGAATTTCTTCTTTTGCTGACTTGAGAATTCTTTTGGAAAGAACCCGACTACTAAATAGTTAGCCATATCCGCGAACTAGGGTGTGGAAAAATTCTTTAGATTTTCAAGAGCAAGGAGGCACTCTTTAGGGAATTTATCATTAATATAAGACTCCAGTAATGCTTCACTAGTAAGATTCTCTAAACGTGATAAATGGTCAGCCGCCAAATTTTCGGCACCCCTTTTGTCCCGGATCTCTAAGTCAAACTCCTACAAGAGGGGGATCCATCGCAAAAGGCTGGGCTTGGCGTCCGTTTTACTTAATAAATACCTAAGTGCGGAGTGATCCGTGAAGAATACAATTTTTGAGAGAGTGATGCAATACCTGAACTTATCGAAAGCAAAAATGATCGCTAGAAGCTCCTTCTCGGTGGTGGTGTAGTTGGCTTGTGCGGATGTGAGTGTCTTGCTTGCATAATAAATCGGGTTAAAGAACTTATTCACCCGTTGGCCTAAAACAGCGCCGATGGCAATATCACTTGCATTACACATGATCTCAAATGGGAACGACCAATCTGGCATGACTAGGATCGGAGATTTTACTAATTTTTCTTTAATTAAATTAAATGCTACGAGACATTCGTCGTCAAAGAGGAAAGAAGATTCTTTTTAAAGAAGAAGGGTTAACGGCTTGGTGATTTTGGAAAAATTTTGAATGAAGCGCCGATAAAACCCTGCATGGCCTAAGAAACTACCAATCGCTTTAATGTTCGTTGGAGGCGAAAGTTTTTCAATAACCTCGATCTTATCCCGGTCAACCTCAATCCCTTTTTCTGAAATCTTATGGCCGAGTACCAATCCCTCTCAGACCATAAAGTGGCATTGCTCCAAATTTAGGGCTAGATTAGTCTCCTCACAACGGACAAGCATACGCTCAAGATTTGTTAAACAGTTTTTAAACGAACTACCGAAGACCGAGAAGTCATCCATTAAGACTTCCATCACCTCTTCTACTAACTCGTCAAAAATTGCTAGCATACATCTTTGAAATATAGTCGGCGCATTGCATAACCCAAATGACATCCTTCTATACGCGAAGGTGCCAAAAGAACAAGTGAAGGTGGTCTTCTCTTGGTCCTCAGGTGAAATTGGGATTTTGAAGTAACCTGAGAGACCATTGAGAAGACTATAGAAAGAGTGACCGAACATGCATTCAAAGATTTGGTCGATAAAAAGTAACAGAAAATTGTCTTCTCGGGTGGCATCATTAAGTTTTCGATAGTCGATGCACATCCTCCAACCCGTGACGGTACGAGTTGGAATTAATTCGTTCTTTTCACTCGTGACCACCGTTATGCCACCTTTCTTCAGCATAACTTATACTGGGCTAACCCAAGTACTGTCGGAGATGGGATATATGATTCCAGCATCTAGGAGTTTAATCACCTCAGCCTTCACGACTTCCTTCATATTAGGATTTAATCGTCGTTTGGGCTGGATAGTATTACGGGAATTATATTTCAAGAAGATCTTATGGTTACAGAAGGAGGTGTTAATCCCCTTTATATCAGATAACTGCCACGCAATTGTGTGGCGATGATTTCTTAAACTAGAGCCAACTCAGAAGTTTCTGAGTCGCTCAAATCAGAAGAGATGATAATGGGAAGCTTAGAGTTGCTTTCTAAGAAAAGATATTTGAGATGAGGGGGGAGTTGCTTCAACTCTAACGTGGGTGGTTCCTCGTAAAAGGTTTTCTTTTTTAGGATTTCAATGTGTAGTGGTTCAGGTGGTGTGGGGCAAAAGACTTCTTCTAAGCAGAAGAGCTCGACGATAATGGGTTCATTGTACGTTGGAGATATTCACTCGGGTAGTGCAGAAGATTCATTTTCAAAGCATTCCTCTAGGTAGATGCAGGAATCATCATTAGCTAAGGTATTACGCATCGAGGATTTATACTAAAAGTGATTTGATCGTCTCCAACCTGAAGGAGGAGCTTTCCATCACTAACGTCGATAATAGCGTGGGAGGTGGCAAGGAAAGGGAAGCCGAGTATATGATGTACTTCGGCATCCTCTTCGATGTCTAGGATAACAAAATGCACTGGGAAGATGAATTTGTCTACTTTAACGAGCACATCCTCTACTATCCCTACCAGATACTTAACAGATCGATCAGCTAACTGGATATTCATTTTGGTGGGGTTCGGAGGACCTAAACCTAGAGTTTTAAATAAAGAAAATGGCATGAGGTTTATGCTTGCTCCTAGATCAGCTAGGGCGTGTTTTACTAACGAATTACGGAAAAGGCACGGGATTGAAAACCATACCGGGTCATTTACTTTTTGCGGTAATTTATTAAGAACAACAGCGGAGCATTTTGCATTAGGAGAAATATGTGAAACATCCTCAAGCTTTTTTCTTTTTAGAGAGCCGCTCCTTGAGATATTTCTCATATTTTGGCATTTGAGAGATAGCCTCGTTGAAAGGAACATTAATATGAATACGTTTTAAAATTTCTAAAAAAAAATTTATAACTCTCCTCGGCGCGCTCATTTTTAGCTTAGCAGGATAAGGAATATTTGAACTAGAGGCATGCGGCATAAACATAGTAGGTAAATTTGAAGCTTAAATAGGAGGAGGAGGAGGAGTAGAAGATGGTACCATGGGTTTGTCATGTTTTAAAACTACCTCCTTTCTACTACGGAGGGTGATTGCATTCGCGCTTAACCTTGGGTTTTGTTCAGTGTTTCCTGGTAGAGTTACTTGTTGACGCTCGAAAAACATCTTTGCTAGCTGGCCCACCTAATTTTCCAAGCTTTTAATCAACCTGGTAATGTTCCTAATGAAAGTTCACCTAGTGTCAACTATCTTCACCTATGGGGGGGGGGGGAATAGGTGTCTCTGCAGCGTATTTGCGGAATTAAGATTTTACCTGCACAAGAAAACAAAACAACCAAGCACAGAAAATACACAGGCAAATTATAGTGGTTCCCCGATTTGGGTACGTCCACTTTCCCCCTTCGACCTATCTCCCAACACGGGACGACTCGGTCACTTCCCAATAGGATTGAAATCCAATCCTTGCACTAACGGAAGGAACCCTTCCACACGTAGGAGTCAACACTCCCACAACCCGGGTTGCACCCAACCCTTACAACTAACGACCAATCGGTCCGTTACAAAGAAATTGAAAATGCTTGTAAGAAATACAAACGACGTTTGGAGAGTAAGGTGTCCCTCTTCGTTCGACGACGTGTTCTTGAAGTCAACGAAGAGTCCACAACCCTAGATCTCACTTGGAAAGAATCTTCCCGAAACCGGCGGCGGCTTAAGGCGGCGGCAAGGTTCTCGGAATCAGCGGCGGCGACGGAGAGCAGCAGCAGTGCCAACTTGATTCTAACTTCGTAGCGAAGGAAGCAAGGTCTTCCAACGGTCACACTAGGATCGATCGTCTCGATCGATTCGGAAGGGGAAGGATTTTCCCGATCAACGAATCAAGAGACAAGGGATCTCTGGTTAGACGCGTGAGACGCTATGCTAGCCTAAGCTTCGGTCGCCGGAGATCTGGAAGAACCTGAGATCAGCAGCGGCGACAAGTGCACGAGCGGCGGAGACGATCGGCGGAGAGTTAGGGCTTGTCGGCGGCTCGTGCTTTTTGAAATCTCGTGGATTCTTTCTTTACTGTTCATACATACGGAGTATATATACATTAGGTCAAGTATATGACCGTTGTGGGTCCCACCGATAAGAAGACTTGAGCCCGGTTCGAAACAGCCTAAATAATTTGAACCGGTCCAGAGAACAACCAGAAATCGCCTAAGTCAAATTCGGCGAGAATCGTAGGTGATTCTCGCCGAAACGGCGAGAATCACTTACGATTCTCGCCGACTTCTACTTAGCCGAAATCTGGCTGAACTGATACAGAAGCCGGGGAGAATCGGCGGGAATCACTTTTGATTCTCATCGAATCGTCGAGAATGCAAGGTCATTCTCGACGAATCGGCGAGAATCATAAGTGATTCTCGACGATTCTGCCTTAGAAAATTTCCCTGTCTGTGTCGAAGCAGCCGCTTCAACCGTCGAGAATCAGCTAGTGATTCTCGACGACTCGGCGAGAATCATTAGTGATTCTCGCCGAATCGGCGAGAATCACATAGTGATTCTCGTCGATTTTTACTTAGGCTATTTCTCCTCTTTCTTTCCTTGAGCTGGTCTTTGGCCCATCCTTGCTCCTTGTCTGCTCTTGCTTTATCATAGCCCTGTACTTGAAATTAAGTACACACCAATAGAGAGAGTACACGTAGGCCAACACACTGATCTGCTCAACGAGGGATTACGTTGCACAGATCCGCGTATATTGACCCACTGCACCCTGACATTGGTGTGTACTTAGCATGGAATATCTGCAAGTACAACTAGAGAATAATTCATCAAATACATTGTGGATTCATCTTAGCTTGACAGGTGGCTTCCTCAAATCCAGGTAATTGTGGATACAGTACCCAACAATCTCCCCCTATTTGACGAAGCCAAAATCCTACTAGCTAAGATGAATACCACCACCCAAAGAATAATTACAACTTTAAGAACATAAGAACAGACAAAATAATAATTGAGTCAAAACATGTCATCACATATATATATATATATAAAACCACAATACTTGTTCGTAAGACTATATGAAAACATAGATGTGCAGTGAGGGACAAAAAGGTCCTAAGCCTATTTTTCCTTAGCAAGATCATCCTTGAGCTTCTGAGCCAGGAATTTCTTGCTCTGTCTTTCGAAATATTCCTTTGGCTTAGGATGATATCTGGGAGGAGAAACTTTATCTGTCACTGTATTATTTCTGAAAAATAAGTTGCGTTTGGCTTCAAATTCTTTGTGCCTCTCCCATTCGTATTGACTGTATACCTCACTTCGTTTTATGTGCCCCTTCTGCTGTAATAAGAATGTGTCCAAGATGATACTTTTTGATGCAGGACTCCATTTTTCATTTCTCACATCCTCCTCCGTCAATCGGATCCTCTTTTCAGCTGGTGTTTCCCTTGAAGTTCCCTCTTAGATTTGCCTTTTTCCTTTGGCTTTAGCTAAGGCATCTTGATCAAACCAAGTTCGTCGTTCAGCCCTTTCAGCAGCTTTCTTCGACTCAGCTTCGCTTAACGGAACAACCTCTGCACTTGCTCCTTCGTCATCCACAGTATTGTTCTTAGTAGTCTCGTGAGCAGGATTATCCTCAGGAATATTGGTTGTATTGTTGCCTAGTGCTTGGTTGAGCAACCACTGGCAACTATCATACACATATACATTAGATTGGTCAAAATTTTCGATGATGATTTGCTGAAGCCCTTCCATTTTAGCAATATATTCTTTCTCTCCCTTTTTGGCTTCGATTGCAATGGAGTTTGCATAGGAGTGCAGGGACTCATCAATGTGCTTCAGAGATTTAGAGAACTCAGTCAGCAGGTCTTGTTGATTTTTATTGAGGAGCACCATGTTGGTATCAAATTTTTTGTATGCTCTCCGCCACAATATGTGCATTTTTATTGACGACAGCCAGATCATCAGTATTCCTCTTCAGCCCTTGCATGAGAAGAGATACTGGTTTGCCTGCCTCTGTGTATTTCTCATCAAATTTCTTTTCCATCAAATCCAGTTTGTGGTTGATCTGAACCATATTCTTCAGCATGAGATCCTCAGACTCCCGCAGTCTCTGTAGCACTTTGTTGTGCGATTTCACAACTGTATCCTTGAGCTCATCAAGCATACCTTGGACAAAGTTGACCGTGAGATTTGCTATGCTTTCTTGTAGTGGAGGAGCTGCAGGCTGACCCGGGTCAGGCTCCCCCGCAGAAGTACTGGGAGAGCTGGAGAGCAGCATATAGTCCACAGGGGGAACAAAAGATTGCTCCCCCTCCATCCTTGCATCTGACTGCCTAGGAGCTTGTTCCACAGATGGAACCTCTGCAGCCTTCTGAGAGTCCACCACTTTCTCCCGCTCAAGTACTTCTTCCTCCACCTCAGTCTTCATGTGCTCACCCTGATCTGCAGAATTATGGATGTCTTCTTCTACTGCATCCACCTCATCTTCATCAGCCACTTCATCCTCTTCCTCTTCCACATCTACCACTTCTTCCACTCTGTCAGCTTGCACAGATTCCACAGCATCTTTTGCTATCTGAGAAATATCTGATAAGATGTTTGCAGAATGGAGTACAAACTCCCCCTCAGTTCCTGTAATCAGTGTATCAGGAACTTCACTGGGGGCTTCAGATCCGGTTTCAACTACCACTGCAGCTTGCCCTATTCGACGTTCCCATCGGTCGAATATGCTAGCATCCATCCTTTTCAAGTAGTGCAGAGGCACTCCCTTGCTCATGTCGAATTTGTCTCCGTCCAGTTGGTTCAGATAAAGGCTAATGATTCTGCCAAAACTGGGGGTTCGGAGTGAGTCTTTAATCCTGTCAAACAGCAAGGCTCCCCAGTTGAACTACTTTCGGCATACGATTGCCACCAATGTTTTGAACATTTCCCCAGAAATGTGGTCATGGGATCCAGGTTTGCAGATTAGTACTTTCCCAATGATGTCGGACAAAAGTTTCCCTTCCTCATTCATTTCTTTTCTCTTTATTGATCTGGTGCCCCTAGCTAGCCCACAGAACAATAGGGTCCTGACTCTATCGTGTTCCTCCAGATGATCCTCGTGCTCAGAACTGGAGAGCTGCAAGCATTGAGTCAGTTTCCTGGCAGACATCTTGATCCTTGTACCTGCAACCTTACACTTGATGATAGAGTCTTCATTCCGAAGTTTGGCGGTTGCGAAGAACTCCATCACTTCTTTATCCATAATCTTGCATGGGTGCTCCAGCACGAATGTCAGTACTGCTTCCTCGAGCATGATGATTATGTTGCGGAAATCGTCTGAGGCCTGGGAGAATCCGGTTCTTACTAGCTCGCAACCAGTGACCAGGCCAGCAGTAGTCCGTGGGGCCATAACAAACTAGGAAGAAGGGGAATGTCAATTTCCAAGTCTAAGAATCTTTGAAACTAGGAGGTTGAGAGTAAAATATACACTAAGCTCAAGGCACGGTTAGGGACGATAGAGGGATTACCTTGAGAGATGTAGTGAATCTTCCGGCAGCACGTTGCTTAGTCAGAGTTGCGGCGAGCCGATCCGCGGCAAGCGTAGGCGTGTCTCCGGCTGCAAGAGGGAGCCTTCCGGAGGGTCGTTAGGTCACTATGAAGTCGAAGTCGAAGTTGAAGAGAATCGGGAAGAGGCTTGGACAGGGTATTGGCGACAATAGGAAGTTGGAGAAGGGATTTCCAGAGTTCACAGGTCGACAGGAAGTTGAAGAGTCGACGGGGAGTCGAAGGGTCGGCGGGATTTGCTGGGTCGGCGGGATTTACCGTGTCGGCGGGATTCAGGTTATAACCGGGTTAAAATATATGGAAAGAACTTAGGAGATTTCTAAGCTCATAAGTTATGTCTTATCTGAGATTCCTAACTCACTACCATTGGCTAGCCGGTTTCATAAATTATGTCGAGATCGATAACTGCAATATTCTTGATGTTAGTTGACATTCTTAGTGACTCCTAATGACGCGTCGCCTTTTTAATTTTCAGCTTGTAATATATGCCTATTGATGAGCCTTCGCGAATCTATCAGAAAATTTACTGATACATCGTCAATAATGCATCTAAGGGTTATTTTTACAGTGTTGATCTGTCCTTAGGAGAACACACATAGATTTATATATGTATATATATATATATATGTAAATGTCGATATAATATGACTCAAATATGTAGGCTGATCAATGATACCTGGAATTGTAAGATTCATCATTCATTCCTTCTAATTAGAGCATACCAGATGTTCAATTTGAGTATCCCATTGAGGATATGTTGGGTATTGTATCCACAATTACCTGGATTTTAGGAAGCCACCTGTCAAGCTAAGATGAATTCACAATGTATTTGATGAACTATTTTTAGTTGTGCTGGAAGTTATTCCATGCTAAGTACACACCAATGTCAGGGTGCAGTGGGTCAATATACACGGGTCTGTGCAACGTAATCCCTCATTGAGCAGATCAGTGTGTTGGTCTACGTGTACTCTCTCTATTGGGGTGTACTTAATTTCAAGTACAGGGTTATAATAAAGCAAGAGCAGACAAGGAGCAAGGATGGGCCAAAGACCTGCTCACGGGTGGAAAGACGAGAATTCGTCTAAGTATAATTCGTCGAGAATCACTAAGTGATTCTCGCCGATTCGTCGAGAATCACTTGTGATTCTCGACGAGTCGACGAGAATCACTAGTTGATTCTCGCCGGGTTGGGCCGGCTGTCTTGACACAGACAGGAAATTTATCTAAGGCAGAATCGTCGAGAATCACTTATGATTCTCACCGATTCGTCGAGAATGACCTTGCATTCTCGACGATTCGGTGAGAATCAAAAGTGATTCCCACCGATTCTCCCCGGCCCCTACAACCTGTGTTGCCTGAATTCACCAAGTAGAATTCGGCGAGAATCGTAGGTGATTCTCGCCGATTCGTCGAGAATCACCTTCGATTCTCGCCGATTCTGACTTGGCAATTTTTCCAAATTCCTGGACCGGTCCCTGATACTTCCTGCGGCATTTTGAACCGGTCCTAGGTCTTTGCTTGGGTGGGGCCCACAACGGTTATCTCTTGATCTACGGTATAAATACACTTGTATGAATGAACAGTGATAGACAGAAGATAGGCGATACAAAAACAAGCGTCCGACAAACCCTAAACTCGCGGATCGTCTCCGCCTCCGCCGCCGCCGTCGTTCATTGAAGCCGATCTCGATCTCCTCTAGATCCTCTGTGACAGAAGCTTAGGTTAGCATAGCGTCTCACGCGTCTAACTAGAGATCCCTTGTCTCTTGATTCGTTGATCGGGAAAAACCTTCCCCTTCCGAATCGATCGAGACGACCGATCCTGGTGTGACCGTTGGAAGACCTTGCTTCCCTAGCTACGAAGTTTGAATCAAGATAGCACAGCAGCAGCTCTCCGTCGCCGCCGGTTTCAGGAAGATTCAATCCAAGTGAGATCTAGGGTTGTGTACTCTTCGTTGACTTCAAGAACACGTCGTCGAACGAAGAGGGACACCTTTGTCTCCAAACGTCGTTTGTATTTCTTACAAGCACTTTCAATTTCTTTGTAAAGGACCGATTGGTCTCTAGTTGTAAGGGTTGGGTGCAACCCGTGTTGTGGGAGTGGTGACTCCTACGTGTGGAAGGGTTCCTTCCGTTAGTGCAAGGATTGGATTTCAATCCTGTTGGTGAAGTGACCGAGTCGTCCCTGGTTGGGAGATAGGTCGAAGGGGGAAAGTGGACGTACCCAAATCGGGGAACCACTATAAATTGCTTGTGTATCTTCTGTGCTTTGTTGTTTTATTTTCTTGTGCAGGCATAATTTCAATTCCGCTAACACGCTGCAAAGACACCTATTCCCCCCCCCCCATAGGTGAAGGTAGTTGACACTAGGTGGACTTTCAAGTGGTATCAGAGGGAGGTTACTCATCAAAAAGGTTAACACCTTGAGTAAGATCCTGCCTCCTGTGTCAACTAGAAGAAGAGACTCAAGCATGGAGCTGGAATTTGATGTCCCTCCTCTGAGACTCCCTGCGTGCACAACAGAGTATTATCCTATCTGGAAGATGAGAGTTATGTTTCATCTGGAGGCCATCGACCCTCGGGTGTCAATCATCTTGGAAGAGGGTCCCTTCATTCCCATGAAGGCTTCTGAGTCTGGAGAGGATATCCTTATCCCCAAGAGTCCCGAAGAGATGTCTGAGACCGAGCTCTCACTGTACAACTTGGATAAGTTAATACGTCAGATCATCACTGACGTCTGGTCTGGTGTATCTCGTTCAAGAGTGGACAAGTGTAGGACAGCCAAGTCCATGTGGCAAACCATCTCAGACCTCATGGAGGGATCAGAGAAAGCTGGTACCGGTTGTCAGCAAGAGGATGAAGCCTATGTAGGAGTCCTTATTTCTGAAGATGAAGGGCATGATCAATATGTCAATATCAGGGCTCCTGTGTCCTTGTCAGAGACTGAAGAAGAAGCTGAGGAAAGCAGTTCTGATGAAGCTAACTCAACAGTTTCTGCCAATCTGGATGGTAACCATGAACAACAAAGTCTGACGCAGGTAACTTCTTCCTCATGCCCCTCTCCTCTTGAAGTTCTTGAAGACAGGAATAGTTTTGAGAGTAGTCCTTCCAATGATGCATGGGATACACATAGCTTCAATCAAAAGATTGATAATCGTGATTCCCTTGAGAGTGCCCTTCAGACGAGCAACTTTCTTGTTGAGGAACAAGCTAAGGAGATTGCTCTGCTGAAGATTTTGATGAATCTCCAATTGGAATCCATCAAAGTAAAGGACTCTCAGATCTCGGATCTAGAAAGTCGTCTAAAGACCGAGAAGAGGATAGTTTCTAATTTTTCCAAGATTGATGCTATCAAGAGAAAAGCAGAAAATGGGTGGATCTCCCAAATTATTAAGTCATGGAGAAATGGGGAAACTGTGTTCAGACCCCCACCCCGAGTAGGAAGGACACTCATCATGCCTTCAGGTATGACCATAGGAATAACCATGGTCACTGCAAGAATGATCAGTCCTCTTGTGGCAGCACTCAAAATGCAAGGGCTGTCATGGCCACCCAGAAGAGAATACCTCCGGCTTCCACCAAGCCCTTTGTATTCTCGGCCACAGCCCCTACTCGTCATGAATCTGCCAGCATCAGCTCACAATGTGCCTCTCACCTCCCTAGGACTCTGGAAAGGGGGGATAGAAATCATGTTGTTAGGACTCATGAGGTCCTTGGAAGGGGGCTGACTGAAAAGAAGGCACCACCTCCCAGGCCTCATGACGCCTGCCATATGCATTCTTTCCACCCTTCCAATAGTCACGGTGGAAGAGACAATTCTGTGAGCATATCTGGCTCTATTCCGTTTAGACCCAGAACTATGACTATCTCTGTCATCCGTTCAGGTCACAAACGGCGATTCAACATTCATGAGTGTTGGTGTTGTGGCAAAGTGGGTCATTTTGCCATAGATTGTTGGCACAACTATTCTGTATCAATGGCAAGGGGACTTCCACATCCTCGAGGCAATGTTAGTCTTCCCACCAGGATTCCTGAGGGAAGGAAGTCAAATTATTATGCTGACAGGAACCTAGGACCCAATACATATTGGGCTCCTAAGGTAAGGTAATATTCTTTGGTGCAGGGTAGTCTAGACTTCCGTGTCATGATGGGAGCTAGACAGAAGATGTTCCAAGATTGGTCTGGAACAAGTATCTGGAACGAAAGAAGCACTATCAACAATGGGATACTCCAATTGAACACCTGGTATGCTCTAATCAGAAGGGCTGAATGATGAATCTTACAATTCCAGGTATCATTGATCAGCCTAAATATTTGAGTCGTATTATGTCGACATTTACATATATATATATATATATATATATTTATATATACATATATACATCTATGTGTGTTCTCCTAAGGGCAGATCAACACTATAAAAATAACCCTTAGATACATTATTAACGATGTATCAGTAAATTCTCTGATAGATTCGCGAAGGCTCATCAATAGGCATATATTACAAGCTGAAAATTAAAAAGGCGACACGTCATTAGGAGTCACTAAGCATGTCAACTAACATAAAAAATATTGCAGTTATCGATCTCGACATAATTTATGAAACCTGTTAGCCAATGGTAGTGAGTTAGGAATCTCAGACAAGACATAACTTATGAGCTTAGGAATCTCCTAAGCTCTTCCCATATATTTAAAACCCGGTTATAACATGAATCCCGCCGACCCAGTAAATCCCGCCGACCCAGCAAATCCCGCCGACCCTTCGACTTCCCGTCGACTCTTTGACTTCCCGTCGACCCTTGAACTCTGGAACTTCTGATTGTTGCCAATACCCTGTCCAAGCCACTTCCCGCTACTGGTCTCAAAGCACCTCCCGAAACCTAGTCCCAGAACTTCCCGATTCCAAATCACTTTCCGATTCCAAGCCTCTTCTCGATTCTCTTCAACTTCGACTTCGACTTCATCGTGACCCAACGACCCTCCAAAGACTCCCTCTCGCCGCCGAGTATACGCCCACGCTCAGCTTCGGATCGGCTTGCCGCAACTCTGATAAAGCATCGTAGTGCCGGAACATTCACTGCATCTCCTTACAAGGTAATCCCCTTTTTATCCCTAACCGTGACTTAAACTTAGTATAGATTGTATCCTCAACCTCATAGTTTCGGAGATCCTTAGACTTGGAAATTGATACTTCCCTTCTTCCTAGTTTGCTATGGCTCCAAGGACCACCGCTGGGCTGGTCACTGGCTGTGAATTAGTTCGAACCGGGTTCTCACATGCCTCAGATGAGTTCAGAAACATCATCATCATGCTGGAAGAGGCTGGACTCACGTTTGTACTGGAGCATCCCTGCAAAATTCTGGATAAAGAAGTGATGGAGTTCTTTGCAACCGCCAAACTTCGGAATGAAGACTCTATCATCAAGAGTAAGGTTGCAGGTGCAAGGATCAAGATGTCTGCCAGGACACTTACTCAATGCTTGCAGCTTTCCAGTTCTGAGCACGAGGATTATCTGGAGGAACATGATAGAGCCAGGACCCTATTATTCTGTGGGCTAGCTAGGGGCACCAGATCGATAAAGAGAAAAGAAATGAATGAGGAGGGGAAACTCTTGTCCGACATCATTGGGAAAGTACTGATATGCAAACCAGGCTCACACGACCACATCTCAGCCGACATGTTCAAGATTCTTGTGGTGATAGTCTACCGAAAGAGATTCAACTGGGGGGCCATGCTTTTCGAGAAGATTAAGGACACCCTCAGATCTCCAAGCTTTGGACGAATCATCAGCCTATTTCTCAATCAGTTGAACGGAGATAGGTTCGACATGAGCAAAGGAGTTTCTTTGCATTATTTGAAGAAAATGGACTCCAGCGTCTTTGACAGATGGGAGCGAATCATAGGGCAAGTTGCAGCGGTAGTTGAACAAGAAGAATCTCCTGCCGAGGACAACAGAACTTCAGCAGATTTCGTGGCAGCCCCCAGTGAAGTTCATGATGCATTGATTACAGGAACTGAGGGGGAGCCTGTACTCTCTTCTGCAAACACCATATCTGATATTTCTCAGATAGCAAAAGATGCTGTGGAGGCCGTACAAGAAGACCGTGAGGAGGAAGTGGCAAATGTGGAAGAGGAAGAGGACGGTGAGGAAGATATAAATTACCTGGGCGATGAGGTGGCTGATGAAGAGGAGGTGGATGCAGTGGAAGAAGACATGCATAATTCTGCAGATCAAGCTGAGCACATGGAGACTGAGGAGGAGGAAGAAGTAATTGAGCAGAGGAAAGTGGTGGACCCTCAGGAGGATGCTGCTGGTTCATCAGAGGAACAAGCTCCTGAGAGGTCGGATCCAGGAATACAGGGGGAGCCCTCTCAGCAACCCGCTGTCCCCCCGGTAGACTCTATTCTAGTGTCCAGCTCTCCCAGTACTTCTGCTGGGGAGCCCGACCAGGATCTGCCTGCAGCTCCTTCCCTCCAAGCAAACCTGGCAAATCTCACTGTTAATGTTGTCCAAGGGATACTGGATGAGCTCAAGAGTACGTTTAAGAAATCCCACAAAACGGTGCTAAAGAGGCTGAAGGAATCTGAGGATCTCATGCTGAAGAATGTGGTTCAGATCAACCACAAACTGGATTTGATGGAAAAGAAATTTGATGAGAAATACACAGAGGCAGGCACAGCAGTATCTCTTCTCATGCAGGGACTGAAGAAGAATACTGACGATCTGGCTGTAGTCAATAAAAATACACATATTGTGACGGACAGCATACAAAAATTTGATACCAACATGGTGCTCCTCAATAAAAATCAACAAGACCTGCTGGCTGAGTTCTCTAAATCTCTGAAGCACATTGATGAGTCCCTGCACTCCTATGCAAACTCCATTGCAATCGAAGCCAAAAAGGGGGAGAAAGAATATACTGCTAAGATGGAAGGGCTTCAGCACATCATCATCGAAAATTTTGACCAATCTAATGTATATGTGTATGACAGTTGCCAGTGGTTGCTCAACCAAGCATTAGGCAACAATACAACCAATATTCCTGAGGATAATCCTGTTCACGAGACCACTGAGAACAATACTGTGGATGACGAAGGAGCAAGTGCAGAAGTTGTTCCGTTAAGCGAAGCTGAGTCAAAGAAAGCTGCTGAAAGGGCTGAACGAAGAACTTGGTTTGATCAAGATGCCTTAGACAAAGCCAAAGGCAAAAGGCAAATCAAAGAAGGACCTTCAAAGGAAACACCAGCTGAAAAGAGGATCAGATTGACGGAGGAGGATGTGAGAAATGAAAAATGGAGTCCTGTATCAAAGAATATCATCTTGGACACATTTTTGTTACAGCAGAAGGGGCACATAAATCGAAGTGAGGTATATAGCCAATACGAATGGGAGCGGCATAAAGAATTTGAAGCCAAAACGCAACATATTCTTCAGGAATAACACAGTGGCAGATAAAGTCCCTCCTCCCAGATATCATCCTAAGCCTAAGGAATATTTCGAAAGACAGAGCAAGAAATTCCTGGCTCAGAAGCTTAAGAATGATCTTGCTAAGGAAAAATAGGCTTAGGATATTTTTCGCCTCTTATTGCACATCAATGTTTCCCTTTATCTTACGAACAAGTATTATGAATTTTATATATATATATATATATGATGTCATGTTTTGACTCAAGTATTGTTATGTTTGTTCTTGTTTTTTTAAAAGTTTTAATCATTCTCTGGATGGTGGTATTCATCTTAGCTTGTAGGATTTTGGCTTCGTCAAATAGGGGGAGATTGTTGGGTATTGTATCCACAATTACCTGGATTTGAGGAAGCCACCTGTCAAGCTAAGATGAATTCACAATGTATTTGATGAACTATTTTTTAGTTGTGCTTGCAGGTTATTCCATGCTAAGTACACACCAATGTCAGGGTGCAGTGGGTCAATATACACGGGTCTGTGCAACGTAATCCCTCGTTGAGCAGATCAGTGTGTTGGTCTACGTGTACTCTCTCTATTGGGGTGTACTTAATTTCAAGTACAGGGTTATAATAAAGCAAGAGCAGACAAGGAGCAAGGATGGGCCAAAGACCTGCTCACGGGTGGAAAGAGGAGAATTCGTCTAAGTATAATTCGTCGAGAATCACTAAGTGATTCTCGCCGATTCGTCGAGAATCACTTGTGATTCTCGACGAGTCGACGAGAATCACTAGTTGATTCTCGCCGGGTTGGGCCGGCTGTCTTGACACAGACAGGAAATTTATCTAAGGCAGAATCGTCGAGAATCACTTATGATTCTCACCGATTCGTCGAGAATGACCTTGCATTCTCGACGATTCGGTGAGAATCAAAAGTGATTCCCACCGTTTCTCCCCGGCCCCTACAACCTGTGTTGCCTGAATTCACCAAGTAGAATTCGGCGAGAATCGTAGGTGATTCTCGCCGATTCGTCGAGAATCACCTTCGATTCTCGCCGATTCTGACTTGGCAATTTTTTTCAAATTCCTGGACCGGTCCCTGATACTTCCTGCGGCATTTTGAACCGGTCCTAGGTCTTTGCTTGGGTGGGGCCCACAACGGTTATCTCTTGATCTACGGTATAAATACACTTGTATGAATGAACAGTGATAGACAGAAGATAGGCGATACAAAAACAAGCGGCCGACAAACCCTAAACTCGCGGATCGTCTCCGCCTCCGCCGCCGCCGTCGTTCATTGAAGCCGATCTCGATCTCCTCCAGATCCTCTGTGACAGAAGCTTAGGTTAGCATAGCGTCTCACGCGTCTAACTAGAGATCCCTTGTCTCTTGATTCGTTGATCGGGAAAAACCTTCCCCTTCCGAATCGATCGAGACGACCGATCCTGGTGTGACCGTTGGAAGACCTTGCTTCCCTAGCTACGAAGTTTGAATCAAGATAGCACAGCAGCAGCTCTCCGTCGCCGCCGGTTTCAGGAAGATTCAATCCAAGTGAGATCGAGGGTTGTGGACTCTTCGTTGAATTCAAGAACACGTCGTCGAACGAAGAGGGACACCTTTGTCTCCAAACGTCGTTTGTATTTCTTACAAGCATTTTCAATTTCTTTGTAAAGGACCGATTGGTCTCTAGTTGTAAGGGTTAGGTGCAACCCGTGTTTTGGGAGTGGTGACTCCTACGTGTGGAAGGGTTCCTTCCGTTAGTGCAAGGATTGGATTTCAATCCTGTTGGTGAAGTGACCGAGTCGTCCCTGGTTGGGAGATAGGTCGAAGGGGGAAAGCGGACGTACCCAAATCGGGGAACCACTATAAATTGCTTGTGTATCTTCTGTGCTTTGTTGTTTTATTTTCTTGTGCAGGCATAATTTCAATTCCTCTAACACGCTGCAAAGACACCTATTCCCCCCCCCCATAGGTGAAGGTAGTTGACACTAGGTGGACTTTCAGGATAGTACTTCTTGCGTTCCAGATACTTGTTCCAGACCAATCTTGGAACATCTTCTGTCTAGCTCCCATCATGACACGGAAGTCTAGACTATTCTGCACCAAAGAATATTACCTTACCTTAGGATCCCAATATGTATTGGGTCCTAGGTTCCTGTCAGCATAATAATTGGACTGCCTTCCCTCAGGAATCCTAGTGGGAAGACTAACATTGCCTCGAGGATGTGGGAGTCCCCTTGCCATTGATACAGAATAGTTGTGCCAACAATCTATGGCAAAATGACCCACTTTGCCACAACACCAACACTCATGAATGTTGTATCGCCGTTTGTGACCTAAACGGATGACAGAGGTAGTTATAGTTCTAGGTCTAAACGGAATAGAGCCAGATATGCTCACAGAATTGTCTCTTCCACCGTGACTATTGGAAGGGTGGAAAGAATGCATATGGTAGGCGTCGTGAGGCCTAGGAGGTGGTGCCTTCTTTTCAGTCAGCCCCCTTCCAAGGACCTCATGAGTCCTAACATCATGATTTCTATCCCCCCTTTCCAGAGTCCTAGGGAGGTGAGAGGCGCATTGTGAGCTGATGCTGGCAGATTCATGACGAGTAGGGGCTGTGGCCGAGAATACAAAGGGCTTGGTGGAAGCCGGAGGTATTCTCTTGTGGGTGGCTATTACAGCCCTTGCATTTTGAGTGCTTCCACAAGAGGACTGATCATTCTTGCAGTGACCATGGTTATTCCTATGGTCATACCTGAAGGCATGATGAGTGTCCTTCCTACTCAGGGTGGGGGGGGGTCTGAACACCGTTTCCCCATTTCTCCATGACTTAATAATTTGGGAGATCGACCCATTTTCTGCTTTTCTCTTGATAGCATCAATCTTGGAAAAATTAGAAACTATCTTCTTCTCGGTCTCTAGACGACTTTCTAGATCCGAGATCTGAGAGTCCTTTACTTTGATGGATTCCAATTGGAGATTCATCAAGATCTTCAGCTGAGCAATCTCCTTAGCTTGTTCCTCAACAAGTAAGTTGCTCGTCTGAAGGGCACTCTCAAGGGAATCACGATTATCAATCTTTTGATTGAAGCTATGTGTATCCATTGCATCATTGGAAGGACTACTCTCAAAGCTATTCCTGTCTTCAGGAATTTCAAGAGGAGAGGGGCATGAGGAATAAGTTACCTGCTTCAGACTTTGTTGTTCATGGTTACCATCCAGATTGGTAGAGACTGTTGAGTCAGCTTCATCAGAACTGCTTTCCTCAGCTTCTTCTTCAGTCTCGGACAAGGACACAGGAGCCCTGATATTTGCATATTGATCATGCCCTTCATCTTCAGAAATAAGGACTCCTACATAGGCTTCATCCTCTTGCTGACAACCGGTACCAGCTTTCTCTGATCCCTCCATGAGGTCTGAGATGGTTTGCCACATGGACTTGGCTGTCCTACACTTGTCCACTCTTGAACGAGATACACCAGACCAGACGTCAGTGATGATCTGACGTATTAACTTGTCCAAGTTGTACAGTGAGAGCTCGGTCTCAGACATCTCTTCGGGACACTTGGGGATAAGGATATCCTCTCCAGACTCAGAAGCCTTCATGGGAATGAATGGACCCTCTTCCAAGATGATTGATGCGTGAGGGTCAATGGCCTCCAAATAAAACATAACTCTCATCTTCCAGATAGGATAATACTCTGTTGTGCATGCAGGGAGTCTCAAAGGAGGGACATTAAATTCCAGCTCCATGCTTGAGTCTCGTCTTCTAGTCGATACAGGAGGCAGGATCTTACTCAAGGTGTTAACCTTATTGCTGAGCAACCTCCCTCTGATACCACTTGAAAGTTCACCTAGTGTCAACTATCTTCACCTATGGGGGGCGGGGAATAGGTGTCTCTGCAGCGTATTTGCGGAATTAAGATTTTACCTGCACAAGAAAACAAAACAACCAAGCACAGAAAATACACAGGCAAATTATAGTGGTTCCCCGATTTGAGTACGTCCACTTTCCCCCTTCGACCTATCTCCCAACACGGGACGACTCGGTCACTTCCCCAACAGGATTGAAATCCAATCCTTGCACTAACGGAAGGAACCCTTCCACACGTAGGAGTCAACACTCCCACAACCCGGGTTGCACCCAACCCTTACAACTAACGACCAATCGGTCCATTACAAAGAAATTGAAAATGCTTGTAATAAATACAAACGACGTTTGGAGAGTAAGGTGTCCCTCTTCGTTCGACGACGTGTTCTTGAAGTCAACGAAGAGTCCACAACCCTAGATCTCACTTGGAAAGAATCTTCCCGAAACCGGCGGCGGCTTAAGTCGGCGGCAAGGTTCTCGGAATCAGCGGCGGCGACGGAGAGCAGCAGCAGTGCCAACTTGATTCTAACTTCGTAGCGAAGGAAGCAAGGTCTTCCAACGGTCACACTAGGATCGATCGTCTCGATCGATTCGGAAGGGGAAGGATTTTCCCGATCAACGAATCAAGAGACAAGGGATCTCTGGTTAGACGCATGAGACGCTATGCTAGCCTAAGCTTCGGTCGCCGGAGATCTGGAAGAACCTGAGATCAGCAGCGGCGACAAGTGCACGAGCGGCAGAGACGATCGGCGGAGAGTTAGGGCTTGTCGGCGGCTCGTGCTTTTTGAAATCTCGTGGATTCTTTCTTTACTGTTCATACATACGGAGTATATATACATTAGGTCAAGTATATGACCGTTGTGGGTCCCACCGATAAGAAGACTTGAGCCCGTTCGAAACAGCCTAAATAATTTGAACCGGTCCAGAGAACAACCAGAAATCGCCTAAGTCAAATTCGGCGAGAATCGTAGGTGATTCTCGCCGAAACGGCGAGAATCACTTACGATTCTCGCCGACTTCTATTTAGCCGAAATCTTGCTGAACTGATACAGAAGCCGGGGAGAATCGGCGGGAATCACTTTTGATTCTCACCGAATCGTCGAGAATGCAAGGTCATTCTCGATGAATCGGCGAGAATCATAAGTGATTCTCGACGATTCTGCCTTAGAAAATTTCCCTGTCTGTGTCAAAGCAGCCGGCTTCAACCGTCGAGAATCAGCTAGTGATTCTCGACGACTCGGCGAGAATCATTAGTGATTCTCGCCGAATCGGCGAGAATCACATAGTGATTCTCGTCGATTTTTACTTAGGCTATTTCTCCTCTTTCTTTCCTTGAGCTGGTCTTTGGCCATCCTTGCTCCTTGTCTGCTCTTGCTTTATCATAGCCCTGTACTTGAAATTAAGTACACCAATAAAGAGAGAGTACACGTAGGCCAACACACTGATCTGCTCAACGAGGGATTACGTTGCACAGATCCGCGTATATTGACCCACTGCACCCTGACATTGGTGTGTACTTAGCATGGAATATCTGCAAGTACAACTAGAGAATAATTCATCAAATACATTGTGGATTCATCTTAGCTTGACAGGTGGCTTCCTCAAATCCAGGTAATTGTGGATACAGTACCCAACACCTAAGATTAGATTCATTTGTGGCAACATACTTGGCGAAGACCAATACAAGCGAAGAGAGCTTCGGCTGTTGTGGTGGAAAACCGGGTGGATTTAAATTAAGGGTGGAGATATATTGAATGTTGGGTTATGATTATGAGGAGGATTATGGGGGCGTTGAGCGTTTCCTTGGTTGCTCTATGAGAAAATCGGATGGTTCCTATAACCCACATTGTAGGTGTTATTGTACGGTGCGTTGTTCGGGTTTATAGGAAGGCGAGGAGCATTTCCCATGAAGTCAACCTGCTCTTCTATTATAGGGGAAATATTATAATTATTATTCCAAAGTGGAGTGGCGCTGAAAGCAGTCATCTCTGCCACTTGCTTTGTTAAGCGCTCAATTTGGAGGGTAAGATTCGAGGTAGCGTCAATTTCAAAGATTCATGCCAGTTTGTTAGCCGCACGTGGGGGGCATTCCAATGATATGAATTTATAGAAATTTCCTCAAAAAGTTCCTGAGCGGCCTTGAGGGTTTTGTTATTTAGCATTCCCCCAGCAGCCGCGTCGATCATTTGCCTTGTTAAGGAATTTAAGCCGTTATAAAATATTTGCACTTTTGCCAAATGGGAAGCACATGGTGGGGCACCTTCACAATAGCTCGTTGAAGCGCTTCCACATATCGTAGAGAGTCTCTGAGTCTATTTGTAAGAAGGATGCAATATCTGTTCGCAATTTAACGGTCTTCGCAGGCGAAAGGTACTTTATAAGAAATTTCCCCCCGCCATCTCGGCCCACATAGTCATGGACCCTCTAAGAAGAGAGCTCAGCCACTGTTTGGCCTTTGACCACAAAGAGAAAGGTAAGAGATGTAATCAAATGGAGTCAAATGAGACTCCATTTATTTTAAAAGTATCACAGATTTCGAGAAAATTTGAAATGTGGCAATTTGGATCCTCGTCCCGGAGAGATCATCGAAGATCACAGACTGCTGCACCATTTGTATAATGTTGGACTTGATCTCAAAGTTATTGTTTGCCGCCGTGGGCGGACAATACTGATTGTGTACCATCAAAATTTGGCCGTGCCTAATAGGACATATTCCTTTGCTGGGCCATCATCTAGGGTTGGTTGATTAAGATCCATAGTTTTTGGGGCAGTGTCCCCGATCGACTCTTCGATGCCTAAATGTGATTCCTTATTACGAAAACGGAGGCGACGCAAAGTGGTGCGCTCTATCTCAGGATCAAAAGGAATATTTGAAGAGCCTCCTCGGTCATACACAAAAAAAAAGAGAAGTGGGAGAGAGGTAAAGAGAAAAGCTGCGAAAAGAAATGATAATATTAATAGCTATCCTCTTTTCAGAATATCAAAACAAAATTCCCCGGCAACGGCGCCAAAAACTTGATATAAAAATCTCGTGGAGAAGGAGGTATGCATGGAGAAGAAAAAGTTAAGGGGTGTGAAAGTGTGGTTGCGAGATGTTCTCCGATTCTATATTCGACGAAGGAAAGTGCACCTTATCGCATATAGTATAGGATATTAAGTTCAATATCAAGGTCGTATTACCCGGGGCGATTTGATACTCATACTTCAAGGATTTACTATTATCTTATCAAATTATAGTTCCTTCGGGCTTGCTTACTAAATTAGAGAAGAGGGCAAATTACTTGCAAATAAATGAAAGGCTAAAGCGATGATTAAGTGGTAGTACTCGATCTCGAATTTCTTAGGCATAAATTAATAAAAAATGTAATAACAAACTTTAACTATATAAAATAAAGATACCATGACCGTGGGGATTCTCGAAGCTTGAACACGATCCTCTCAGAGAAGTGCCCAACTGAGGTTATGTAGATCTGACAGAACTCTCATTCTGTATCTGAATACCTAACGGTCACTTTAAGTAATGAACCCCGCTATTGGATTTGACTCCAATCCGGAGATTTAGTCACTCTCTCTCGAGAGGTGTGTGCAACTCTCTTTACTCTTAAGTTCTCACTTCAAACTATGGGCCACTCATCTAGCCAAGAATGAAAACATGGATGAAAACTATATATCGATAATATAGTTCATTCAAAATTAAATCAAGAGAAAATCGAAGGCCTAAATTCTATAGAGGATAAGAGAGCTAGAACATCATAACTGATCAACTCATCCTCAGATCGTCAAGATCGAGTACTATGAGGATTTAGTTACTCATGAAGCAGAAGTAAATAATAATTATGTTAAAATATGCATAATAAGAGACAGAGAGAGAGAGAGAGGGAGAATCGAACTATTTTATTTCTTATTGAATAACAATCACAAAGAGGACATGAGTTCATCACAAGAAGAGTTTCTGAAAATGGTAAAATTATGCTAAACAAGATTACAACAGTGCTAATAACTGAAAACATTAAGCTAAGATAAACTCTCACAGCTCTCTACCAAGATTCCCAAAAACTCCTCACATCACTTAGAGCATAGAGCTATTTATATATTTTTTCGTGAAGTACACGCACTAGGTACATGCCCGGGTAGGGCGTGCACCTGGGGCGTGTCACATTCGGCGTGACTTTTCTGCCTTGAATTAAAGTCTAGAGGTGACTGGCGCGGTAGATGGGTTACACGCCTTTCTGACACGCCTGGGTCGGGCGTGTACCAAGGCGTGTCGGATTTGGCTTGACTTTGGAGTGTTGAAATTATGCATCGTAGTGATTTCTCAGGACTTGGACGGACATGCCTCGGAGACATGCCCGTGTTTGTGGTACACGGCATGTCAGTGGGCGTGTAAGCTGATTTCAACTAAAGACTTACTTCGGACCGATGGCTTCATTCCACTTGGTTACACGACCTGGGAGGGCATGACCCGGGGGCATGTAACAGCAAAACTTGGCGGAAACTGTAAAAAACATGCAAAAAGAAAACAACACATTAGTGACAATAATATATACAAAAAGAGGCCAATATATAAGCTTACAAAACATGATTTGTATATTAAAAAGTAGAAAATACCCTAGTAGTTTAAACTACAAAACAAACTATCACCTTTGCTTTGGATTTAAGGGAAAAAGGAAATAAGCGCAAGCGAATGTCTTCATTAGTGACGGCATTAATCTTAAAGGTGTCGCAAATTTTAAAAATGTTAGATAAGTGAACATTCGTGTCCTCATCCGGCAGTCCATCGAACTGCACGGCATTTTGGATCATTTTAATGACACTCGATTTTATTTCAAAATTATTATTCGCCATCGTAGGGCGAACAATGCTAGACCCAGTATCATCCTGGTTAGGTCAGGTATAATAAGGTATAGTACGCTCGGCCTCTTGGGCAGGGTTTTGGTCGGCCATAACTACGACAGAGGGTTCTCCGATAGATTCTTCATGGTCTAAAAATGAAATTCGGCAAAGAGATCGAATACGCGCAAGAGAGCGTTCGATCTCCGGATCGAAATCGAAATTTTCAGGATCCGAGGGTTGTCCACGGGTCATACACTCTAAAATATAAACTAAATAATAAACTCTTTTTTTTAAAATAAAGTTTTTATGTTTTTTTTTAGTTTTTAGAAGATAGGTAAAAGTAATAGACTCCAGAATTCAAAATAACAACCCGAAGACTCCCTGGCAACAACGCCAGAAAATTGATGGAGCAAAGCTAACTCTTATTTAGGTTGTATGTTCGATTGGTCGAACGTCGCGGACTGCTAAAAAATGAGTTTTTAACGAAAGGAGGCAAGTGCACCTATCACATGTAGTACTCGATATTCGGTCTGAATTTCGATGTTGTATTGTTCTCGGGGCCAGGTTGTTTATTTTTACTAATTCCGGAGTTACTATTATTTTACCAAAAATATTGTGGGGATTTTAATTAACTAAGGTGGATAAAATAATAGTACGAAAACGAGTTAGGAAATTCGATGAAGGGTTAACGCTCGACATCGAACTAGATCAATACTAAAACGACTCTTAATAATTACAGAACAAAATATTCAAATTAATTTAAGGCAACTTGGCCGTGGAGGTTCCACATAAATGAGCTCAACTAGCTATAGGGATATCGCTCACCTGAACATTAAGACTATTCGACCGAACTCTCGTCCGATGAAGGATTCCTCTTAATGCCCGCTTTACGCTAAGAACCCCGTTATTGGGTGGGGAACCCAATCCGATAAAGTTACGCTTCTCCTCTCTCGAGGGTATGCACGCAGATGTTTTTACCCAAGGGTTATAAGACAATACGCCCAGCCTCTCGGAAAGCTAGCGTATGGATAACAGAAATAGAGCCCACACATCAATATGTTGTTCTACGCATCGTATACCAGGGGTAAACCTTAACCACTTTAGTTAAAATGAGAAAAAGATCCTGTAATTATTTAGAGTGATTTCATATGTCCCAATGCTCTTCGATGCTGAGGGCTAAGAACGATTAGCCGCAAATTTGTATGGCGACGACTTATGATTTTAATGAGGCTAGAGTTCGATACTAGGCGCTAAAGGGTTACAAAAAAGGGACATAAAAGAACACAATGTTAGAAAATTATAAAACTAACTTAAACGAGAACTCACACATTTCAAAATCATAAAATAAAAAGCTAAGTTACACAAATAAGATAAATTACAAGTCCTACACCAATGAGTAATCAGGAAATAAATGCATTTCAAGTCATAGCAAACGAGTTAGAAGGAAATTGCAAGTACTACTCAAACGTGTTGGCGGGAAATGAAAGCGAGTCCTAAATGAATAAGTAGGAGGGATGTAAATGTATACACACACACTCTACATAATTGAAAAAAGCAATTAAAATTATCGCATACACACACACTTGACATAATTGAGAAAGAGATAAAAGAAAGCAAGAAAAATTATCTTATACACTTACACACACAATTAAAAGAGAAAGAAAACAAACTTATCTTAAAAATTAAAATAACAACTTTTTCATTGTTATAATTTTATAAAAGAGTTTAAAAAGTGAAAAAAAAATTTAAAGAACAAAAGTTTTACAAAATTAAAAAGACTAGTTAAAAAAAGGTAGAAAGCAACTTTGAAAACACTTGTATAAAACCATAAAAATGAAATTAAAGTACAAAAAAACTAAACTTAAACAATCCTAAGCGACAGGAAAATGAAAGTTATCATAACAACTAATAACTATGAAAGAAAACATATAACAAAAGCTAAGCAAAACAAAACTATGAAAACATAAAAACATGAAATTAAACTCATTCACACACACACACATTTTTAAGAGAAAGACAGAAAAAAAACAAAGGATAAAAAGAGAACAAAAGTGGGGCACTCACATCCATTCCAAGACAACATAAGGAGAGAAAATCTAACATATTTTATTAAGGAAAAAGCTGATTACAAAGCTAAAATAAACATAAAAGAGAGGGGAGAAAATTCTCCTTACAGAAAAAGAAGTGCACCCAAGCAGCCCACAAACAACAAAATTGGCCCAAAGTTTAAACCCTATTCCAAAGGTAATTGATACCTTGGCACCGTGATGGTTGGTTTGAAACAAGCTTACACACTATTCCACACCGGTGCCACACACTCGTTTGTGTCGGCAGACTTCGTTAAAGACCTAGAAGGAGTGCAATACTTCACCGGTATTGCTCGGAGAGTACGCCTCTCGGATGGCTCCGTGATGACTGCATCTGCCAAGTGTGAATTGGAGGTACTTCTTGGAGGAAGGATATTTGAATCCCCCAGAGTTTGACCTCATTCTGGGCATGGTGTGGTTTGATTGGAACCATGACATGATTGATTGTGCGGAGAAACTAATTTACTTGATGCATGGGGACTCTAAATTCATCTTTAAGGATATTAGGCTTACACCCCATATGTTATTATCTTCAATTCGGACCTTGAAAGACTATATGAAAGGGGATGAAGTATAATATGATATGCTTCGAACTAAAAGAACTGACAAAGGATATGAAGGACGTGAGAGTGGTGCGGGATTTCCCCGAGGTATTTCCTGAGAAGCTGTCGGGATTACCCCCGTATTGTGAGGTGGACTTTCAAATTAAGTTTGTACCGGGTGCCAAGCCCGTTGTCACAACCCGCATTTTCCCCAACAATTTAATTATATCAGAGCAAGGGGAAAATACGCGTCGTGATGCCACGCCGTACAGGGGATAACTGCAGACGTTCAGGCAAAACTCCAAACTCTACAATTCTAATAGAAAACATAGATGTTTATGAATAAAATCCAGTTTAAGTTATGATGGTAGCCGTATCCCTCGGCTTAGTGAATCATCTAGTTCACGATTTAAAAATATAAATTCTACGCTTGCGGAAAATACTTATTTAAATTGACTCTCATATCCTACATAAGTATAAATGTCCCCGAGGAACAACTCATACAATGCAAACTCTAGATTTATAATACGGGTAGGAAAGTCTTTACGCTAAATAGAAAATAGTGGCTTAGTTTTGAAGGAGATGATAAGTATGCTTTACTAATAGTAGGGTTTTATAGGTCAAAATACCTAACATGCAGTCCTAGCAAGGAATCATCCCAGAGAGCAAGTAATGTAAACCAAACATAAGAAAACCATATCAGCTAGCAAGTGTCAAAAGAAATCAACAATCCTGTGGGCGTCAACAATCTGACACGAACCCACAGTATGAATAGGTCTGAAACTAGGCAAAGAAAACAAAACAACGAACTACCTCGCTGCGGCGAGGGGAAAAAAAACCACAGCCCACCTGCTGCTGCAAGGGCTCCCAAAACCGGCTCCGCTACTTGCTAATGCTCCGATCCTGAGGCATTCCAACGACAGAACACCTCAGCAAGAGGGTACAAATGGTGGCAAAAAAAAATAAGTCAAAATAATTAAAGGTCAAAAGGGGTACCAACCCAAGACCAAAACCATTGAAGTAAGGTTCATAAATAAAACTCGAGAAATAAATCAGAAGAAAAGAACTCTCGTGAATCATCACGTATAACAAATCATGCAGGATACCCGAAGCAAGGGGATAGCTTGATTGAATCATAAGAAAGAATATACCAAAACTTTATTAGTAACCTGTAGTCAACTCTACTCATAAACACGGGCAGGGTGGTCACTTCTCTAGATACACCCCTCACAGATGTTAAAATCCGTCTAACCGCGGGGGAGACTTGCACACTCCACCAATCACCGCAGATGCCCAAAACCCAGTAGAGTCCCATGGGGTACTAATGAAGGAAACAATCTTGCGGTCGGTGGATTTGCCCACTAACTCCCGTAAATTTTAGAAACCCAAAGAAACCACAACACAAATATATCCCGAGGTTTGGCTCATCAGATTCTACTTGACACTTCTAGTTTCAAGACATAGTTGATCAACCCCTATGAACGATCTACAAACCTAGACAAACTCGAATACGCTCAAAACGATAGGTATGATATTTAGAGCCACCATTAAGACACTTCAAGAACAAATAAATATATATAGACAAGATCACGTTCACCATGACAAAATCTTACAACATCGAGTGATCCTCCAAAAAAGGTTAATCGTAACAATAACTTGGAAGAAAAAGTGCAGAAAAATTTTAAAGAACAAAAAGACTAAACCGTTACCATCAAATCGGACAAGGAGAAATGAGGGGAGACCACCACTTGCCTTGATTTTACCGGAAAAGTTCTCCAAATCAGTCCACGTCACAGATCGGGGCAAAAGAGGACGGAGGAAGTTGAAATCTAGACAAAAATGGTCGAAAAGGGGGTTAGGGCTGAAAAACCCTAACGAGAAAACTCAAAGAAAGGGAAAAAAATTTACCACGATGGCGTAGCTCTCGATGAGAGCTTTCCAGATCTACGCTCGGTTGAGGATTTCGAGCACCGGAGCTCCGTCGGCGGCCACCGGAAGGTTCACGGAGTATTTTCTCTCTCACGCTCACGCCGCTCTGGTTCGGGAGGAAAAGAATCGGAGAAGATGAAGTTCTGATCAAACCTTAGTCCATATATATATATATATATTATGTAAAAGTACTTATAAATTTTTTTGTCTAAATACAAAAAAAACGTGTAATTTATGAGTGGCTACGGGAAAACCGATAATAGAGGTCTAAGATGACATCAAATCGAAAAGTGTCCAACATGAAAGTTGTAGATCTCGTCGAAACGAACAAATTTCATGCTGACCGTTTTTTTCGCACGACACCGTTTTGACCCTCAAAACGGTGCCCGAACTCTAACTGTACAGAACCACTCGAGTGGAATGAAGGATACTCGAGTATGAGAGCAAAATACTCGAGAGAAACGAAGGATACTCGAGTATGAGAGCAAAATACTCGAGAGGAACGAAGGATACTCGAGTATGAGAGCAAAATACTCGAGAGGAACGTAACATACTCGAGATAGTACAATAATACTCGAGTAGATCAAGTCTACCCGAGCTGGGCATGAGCAGCTTCGGGAACATCGAAAATAGGGGTCCAAGATGGCTTCTAATCGAAAAGTGGTCAACATGAAAGTTGTAGATCTCGTCGAGACGAACAAATATGATGTTGACCATTTTTCTATACGATGCATATTTGACCCTCATAAATTCGCCCGAACGTAGACTGTACATGACTACTCGAGAGGAATGAAGGATACTCGTGTATAAGAGCAAAATACTCGAGTGGAATGAAGGATACTCGTGTATAAGAGCAAATACTCGAGTGGAATGAAGGTTACTCGTGTATAAGAGCAAAATACTCGAGTGAAATGAAGGATACTCGTGTATAAGAGCAAATACTCGAGTGGAATCAAAAAAAAGGCTTATTTACGAGCAGATTTGGGAAAATCAAAAATAGAAGCCTAAGATGGCTTCAAATCAAAAAGTGGTCAACATAAAAGTTGTAGCTATCGTCAAGACGAACAAACTTGATGTTTACTATATTTTGATACGACACCATTTTGACCCCCAAAACGGCGTCCGATCGAAATCTGAAACGGGCTACTCGAGATAACAAAGCGCAAATTCTTGAAATGAAATTTTTTTTGAACAAAGGGACACGAGTTCAGAACAGAGGCCCATACACGCACCGAATTAAGCGAAACTCACACCATAGGCGAAATCTGGCGCTACGATTCTAACGGCGAAGCCAAAACCTAAATTCGACGAGCCATTCCTGAGATAAAAATTTCCAAATACAATGACATAAATACTCAAAACTTCAATCGCGCGCCGAGACTCCAAAAATGCTCGGATTGCGACGAAACTTGACGAGCAAGTTTAAAATTACTCAACCTAAACCTCATAGAAATATTTTCTGATTTCGACAAAAATCCAAGAAATTGGCCGACTCGACCGAACAGACGCGAAAATGCCTTATCGGCGATGCGCCGTCAACCCGACGTTAAAAGTAACGCCATGACATCAAAAATATGACGATACCAAAACCAAACAAAATCATCGAAAAATCAGGGGCGTTACAGTCACTCCCCCTAAAAAGAAGTTTCGTCCCGAAACTTAATACAAATCCAAAATCTAACAAAAGCGAAGAAATCAAACACAACCTAAAACATATAAACATACCAGAACTAGGCGAAGAGGCGCGGATGAGATTCTCTCATTGCTGATTCCAATTCCCACGTCGCGCTCTCGACATCTTGATTCCTCCAAAGGATCTTAACCATTGGGATGGTCTTTCTTCGCAATACACGCTCTTGAGATTCCAAAACGCGGACAGGCTCTTCCACATACGACAGATTGGGCTGAATTTGGGGCACCGAGCTGAGAATTTGACGATTACTACGAACACACTTCCGCAACTGGCTCACATGGAACACCTCGTGGACACCAGGGAAGTTAACAGGTAAATCCAGTCGATAAGCTGACACTCCGATGCGCTCCAGAATCTGAAAAGGTCCCACATACCGGGGGTCTAACTTGTGGTTCCTTCCAAATCTTTTTACTCCTGGCATCGGAGAAACTTTAAGAAAAACCAAGTCCCCAACGGCAAACTCCAAGTCAACCCTTCGTCGATTAGCATATTTCTCATAACGCTCTTGTGCTACACGAAGCTTCTCTCGAATATGAGTTACAGCACAATTCATCTCCTCAAGGGCTTCCGGACCTAGCAACGGCCTCTCACCAACTTCAGCCCAAAACAAGGGTGTTCTACAACGCCTCCCATATAAGGCCTCAAACGGGGCCATCTGCAGACTCTCTTGATAGCTATTATTGTAAGCAAATTCCATGAGTCTGAGACGCTCATCCCAAGCACCACCATGATCCAAAATATAACATCTAATCATGTCCTCCACGATCTGATTTACTCTTTCTGTTTGTCCATTCGTCTGCGGATGATAGGCGGTTGAATACCTCAAGTCGGTACCCAACCCCTCTTGCAAGCTCTTCCAAAAGCGAGACGTAAATCTGGAGTCCCGATCTGATACAATGCTAACAGGCACTCCATGTAACCTGATGACCTCTTCAACATAAAGCTCAGCTATCTTCTTCATCGAATACCCAATCTTAAACGGAACAAAGTGGGCACACTTTGTCAATCTGTCGACTATCACCCAAACTGAGTCATGCCCACGGGGGGATTTTGGTAGACCGGTGATAAAATCCATCGAAATACTCTCCCATTTCCAACTTGGAATATCAAGCGGTGTCAATTTACCACCAGGCCTTCTATGATCAGCCTTGACACGCTGACACGTAAAACATTCTGATACAAACTTTGCGATATCGCCCTTCATCCCTACCCACCAAACAATTTGCTTTAGATCTTTATACATTTTGGTGGAACCAGGATGATAGGAAACACTGGAACCATGAGCTTCTTTACAAATTTTAGCCCGGATGTCACCCATGTCGGGAATACAGAATCTACCCCGATATTTCAGAGTACCTAGCTCGTCCAAAGAAAAATCAGGTAACTCTCCTTTCTCAGTCCTATTCCAGAGGTGCAACAATTCCGGATCATCCTTTTGGTGCACCCTTGTAAGGGAAATCCAAGAGGGCGCTTCTGTTTCCAAACTAGCAGGCGTAGAACTACTCCCAATCTCGATGTTCATCAACAAGAATTCTTCTACTAAGGACTGTACCGATAGATTAAAAATTTTAGCGGTCTTCCTACTCAAGGCATCAGCTACTACATTAGCCTTTCCTGGATGATAAAGAATTTCTACTTCATAATCCGCCACATATTCTAACCACCGACGCTGGCGCAGATTCAGTTCCTTCTGAGTGAAGACGTACTTCAAACTCTTATGGTCCGTATAGATCTTGCACAGCGCGCCATACAATAAGTGTCGCCACAGCTTCAGCGCATAAATTACGGCAGCAAACTCCAAATCGTGCGTAGGATAGTTTCTCTCGTGAATCTTTAGTTGCCTTGATCCATACGCGATCACCTTACCATCTTGCATTAAAACACAACCGAGTCCGATGTGTGACGCATCAACATACACAGCATACTCGACTCCTTCAGTAGGTAAGGTTAAAATTGGGGCAGTGCACAGTCTCTTCTTCAACTCTTGGAAAGCCTCTTCACACTTATCGCTCCAAATGAAAGCAGTATTCTTCTGAGTAAGTCTAGTTAAAGGGGCAGACAACACCGAAAATCCTTCCACGAATCTTCTATAATAGCCAGCGAGGCCTAAGAAGCTCCTAATCTCCTTTGGTGTAGAAGGTCTTTCCCATTCCATCACGGCAGAAATCTTGGTCGGGTCTACAGAAATACCGTCCTTGCTTACAACATGACCCAGAAAGGACACCTGGGGTAGCCAGAACTCACATTTGCTCAGCTTCGCATATAGCTTATGCTCCCTCAAGGTCGACAAAACCAAACGCAAATGCTGAGTATGCTCCTCAACATTGCGGGAATACACCAGGACATCATCTATAAACACAATAACGAATCGGTCCAAGAAATCCTTAAACACCCTATTCATCAAATCCATGAAAGCAGAGGGTGCATTGGTTAAACCGAAGGACATCACCAAAAACTCATAATGTCCATGCCGTGAACGGAATGCGGTTCGGGGAATATCTTCTTCACGAATCCTCAACTGGTGGTAGCCTGAGCGAAGAACGATTTTTGAAAATACAGAGCTACCACGCAACTGATCGAACAGATCATCGATCCTTGGCAGGGGATATCTATTCTTAACGGTCACCTTATTTAATTCCCTATAATCGATGCAAAGTCTCATCGATCCATCCTTCTTCTTTACAAATAAAACCGGAGCACCCCACGGAGAAGAACTTGGTCTAATAAAACCACACCTCAGCAACTCATCGAGCTGAGTACGCAACTCGTCCAACTCACGGGGAGCCATACGGTACGGTGCTTTGGCGATGGGACGAGTGCCTGGCTCGAGGTCAATCACGAACTCAATCTCCCTCTCAGGAGGAAGCCCTAGAAGACTATCAGGAAAGACGTCTGGAAACTCTCGCACCACCGAGACATCCTCAAGACGTGGTATAACAAAAGCTGTTTCCAGAGCAGAAATAGAAACTAAAAATGCCTCGCAACCAGACGCTATAGCACGTACCGCAGAAATGATAGGGGAAACTCTGTCCTGAAATCCATAGACGCTCATAGGTTGGCCATTGTCCATCCTGAAGTCCAGTCTTTTTGCCTTGCACTGGATGACTGCATCATACTTGGACAGCCAGTCCATGCCCAAAATCACATCAAAATCAGCCAGGTCTAAAATTATCAGATCCGCAAGGGCCAGAAAATTGCCAAGATGAATAGGGAATCTCAGAACTCCTTGATTGGATATCACCGAATCACCGGAGGGAAGCTTGATGTTGAAGGAGTCTCTCAATTGATCAACATCCATGCGATGTTTATCAACAAACCTCATGGCCACAAAGGAATGAGTGGCACCCGAATCGAACAGAATACGCGCCCACCTATTCCGCACCTTAAACTCCCCTAAAACCGTAATATACATAACTAAACGAATGATAGCTAGGGCAACAACGATAAATAATAAGGATAAAATAGACTGGGGCTAACCTGAAATAACTTGCGTAGAGTTTTGAGCTTCCTCGCTGGTCATGACGTTCAGCTTTCCTTTCCCTTTATCTAGGGTTGGTGGTGGAGGCAGAGCTCGAAGCGGGGTAGGCTGCAGTGGGGATTGAGCTTGGGGGCACGAAGATTTCTGGTGTCCCTTCTGCCCGCATTGGAAGCAGGTCCTTTCCTTCATCCAGCACCGACTCACATCATGACCCTTCCTTGTACAGAACGAGCATACAAGCTCTCCCTTGGGTGCACCCTGGATGGCGTGCACTTGCTGCTTCTTCAGGGTGGCTGTTCTCTTGAAACATCTTTCGTAAGGGTGGCCAGGACGACCGCAGAAACTACACACTTCCTTACCTTTCTTCTTCGAAGAAGGGCCAGATGCCCTGGAGCTACCATCCTCAACACCCTTCCTTTTCTCTTTCCTCGCCGCAGCACCGCGTTCTTGCATTTTCAATCGCTTCTACTTTTAGTGCAGCTTCCACTGCCACAGCATAACTGTCAGCTCCATAAGCGCTTGCCCACTGCTGGACATCACTTCTTAGTCCTCCCAGGAAACGTTTCACTCTTCCCTCCTCCGAAGCTACCAAATCGGGAGCAAATCTACTCAACTTGCTAAACTCAATCTCATATTCGCTCACCGTGAGCTGTCTCTGCTTCAAATGCAGGAAGTTATTCATGAGACGGTCCTGCTCGACCGAGGGCAGAAACTTCTTCAGCAACATTCCCTTAAAAGAGTCCCAGGAACAGCCTTCCTTCAGACTCTTCTTTTCACGAATCCACCAACTCCTTGCTAGGCCTTTTAACTGATAGGCTGCAATCATAACCTTCTGGGCTTCTAGAATCCCGGAATATGAAAACATCTCCTCGATAGAGATGATCCAATCATCCAAAACCATAAAGTCTGCACTTCCGTCATAGGTAGGAGGCCCCAGCTGCTGGAAGTGTGAAATAAAATTCATCTCTGGTGGTAGAGTCACCGGGGCACTAGAGGAGCAGGGGTATCGGGTACCACTCGATCCACAATAGGGTCTTGCACTAAGGGTTGCTGCACAGGGGCGGCAGACAAAAAGGATTCCATTTGCGATTGCATCGCAAGCACTTGCCTTGACAGAGCCTTGTTGCTCTGGCGCAAACTCTCGATCAACGCATCACTCTGCGCTCCTGACGACTCACCCTCCGACTGGGGAGTCGACCTCGTTGCAGGACGCTTAGGCGGCATTTCTAAAAGGCAAACTAACAACCCAATTAACATCCTAGACTACGCCTAGGGCAAACAAATCTAGTTCAGACCATACATGAAAGACACTTGCAAAAGCTGTCACTTGCTCTGGGATTATATGATGATGATATGCCCTACTCAGGATGATATCTTATCATCCTATTGACTCATGTGCCTATGATATGAATGCATGAATCCTTTACTCTTATTTAAAATCATGTGTGTACATATGTCATCAAGTAAATCTTTAGCTTGGCATGTTGTGCTTATGTTATGTTATGCTATGCATGTGGTGCTATGAATTCTATAAAAGGCCCTAATGCATGTTATGAGCGGCGTACACATGCAATGTTATGCATCCCATACTACATAATATTGCATGCAACGAAAAGAAAACGTGCTAATGAGCATTCATGTGGTGAGGTTATGCATCCCATACTACATAACCCTCACATGTTGCCGTCTATGGTGGATCCATATACAAACACATATTATGCATCCCGTACTACATAATATGCCCCGTATACTTCTAATCATGCTTATGAGTGTAGTGTTCATGCTTCAGCCAAGACATATTGATGACACATCGGTGTGTGTATGACATGACACTAAACAACTAACACTAACAAGGGAAGGTTGCCCGACCAATTGTCAAGCAACCTCCCTCTGATACCAACTGTCACAACCCGCATTTTTCCCAACAATTTAATTATATCAGAGCAAGGGGAAAATACGCGTCGTGATGCCACGCCGTACAGGGATAACTGCAGACGTTCAGGCAAAACTCCAAACTCTACAATTCTAATAGAAAACATAGATGTTTATGAATAAAATCCAGTTTAAGTTATGATGGTAGCCGTATCCCTCGGCTTAGTGAATCATCTAGTTCACGATTTAAAAATGTAAATTCTACGCTTGCGGAAAATACTTATTTAAATTGACTCTCATATCCTACATAAGTATAAATGTCCCCGAGGAACAACTCATACAATGCAAACTCTAGATTTATAATACGGGTAGGAAAGTCTTTACGCTAAATAGAAAATAGTGGCTTAGTTTTGAAGGAGATGATAAGTATGCTTTACTAATAGTAGGGTTTTATAGGTCAAAATACCTAACATGCAGTCCTAGCAAGGAATCATCCCAGAGAGCAAGTAATGTAAACCAAACATAAGAAAACCACATCAGCTAGCAAGTGTCAAAAGAAATCAACAATCCTGTGGGCGTCAACAATCTGACACGAACCCACAGTATGAATAGGTCTGAAACTAGGCAAAGAAAACAAAACAACGAACTACCTCGCTGCGGCGAGGGGAAAAAAAAACCACAGCCCACCTGCTGCTGCAAGGGCTCCCAAAACCGGCTCCGCTACTTGCTAATGCTCCGATCCTGAGGCATTCCAAAGACAGAACACCTCAGCAAGAGGGTACAAATGGTGGCAAAAAAAAATAAGTCAAAATAATTAAAGGTCAAAAGGGGTACCAACCCAAGACCAAAACCATTGAAGTAAGGTTCATAAATAAAACTCGAGAAATAAATCAGAAGAAAAGAACTCTCGTGAATCATCACATATAACAAATCATGCAGGATACCCGAAGCAAGGGGATAGCATGATTGAATCATAAGAAAGAATATACCAAAACTTTATTAGTAACCTGTAGTCAACTCTACTCATAAACACGGGCAGGGTGGTCACTTCTCTAGATACACCCCTCACAGATGTTAAAATCCGTCTAACCGCGGGGAGACTTGCACACTCCACCAATCACCGCAGATGCCCAAAACCCAGTAGAGTCCCATGGGGTACTAATGAAGGAAACAATCTTGCGGTCGGTGGATTTGCCCACTAACTCCCGCAAATTTTAGAAACCCAAAGAAACCACAACACAAATATATCCCGAGGTTTGGCTCATCAGATTCTACTTGACACTTCTAGTTTCAAGACATGGTTGATCAACCCCTATGAACGATCTACAAACCTAGACAAACTCGAATACGCTCAAAACGATAGGTATGATATTTAGAGCCACCATTAAGACACTTCAAGAACAAATAAATATATATAGACAAGATCACGTTCACCATGACAAAATCTTACAACATCGAGTGATCCTCCAAAAAAGGTTAATCGTAACAATAACTTGGAAGAAAAAGTGCAGAAAAATTTTAAAGAACAAAAAGACTAAACCGTTACCATCAAATCGGACAAGGAGAAATGAGGGGAGACCACCACTTGCCTTGATTTTACCGGAAAAGTTCTCCAAATCAGTCCACGTCACAGATCGGGGCAAAAGAGGACGGAGGAAGTTGAAATCTAGACAAAAATGGTCGAAAAGGGGTTTAGGGCTGAAAAACCCTAACGAGAAAAATCAAAGAAAGGGAAAAAATTTACCACGATGGCGTAGCTCTCGATGAGAGCTTTCCAGATCTACGCTCGGTTGAGGATTTCGAGCACCGGAGCTCCGTCGGCGGCCACCGGAAGGTTCACGGAGTATTTTCTCTCTCACGCTCACGCCGCTCTGGTTCGGGAGGAAAAGAATCGAGAAGATGAAGTTCTGATCAAACCTAAGTCCATATATATATATATATTATGTAAAAGTACTTATAAATTTTTTTTGTCTAAATACAAAAAAAAAACGTGTAATTTATGAGTGGCTACGGGAAAACCGATAATAGAGGTCTAAGATGACATCAAATCGAAAAGTGTCCAACATGAAAGTTGTAGATCTCGTCGAAACGAACAAATTTCATGCTGACCGTTTTTTCGCACGACACCGTTTTGACCCTCAAAACGGTGCCCGAACTATAACTGTACAGAACCACTCGAGTGGAATGAAGGATACTCGAGTATGAGAGCAAAATACTCGAGAGGAACGAAGGATACTCGAGTATGAGAGCAAAATACTCGAGAGGAACGAAGGATACTCGAGTATGAGAGCAAAATACTCGAGAGGAACGTAACATACTCGAGATAGTACAATAATACTCGAGTAGATCAAGTCTACCCGAGCTGGGCATGAGCAGCTTCGGGAAAATCGAAAATAGGGGTCCAAGATGGATTCTAATCGAAACGTGGTCAACATGAAAGTTGTAGATCTCGTCGAGACGAACAAATTTGATGTTGACCATTTTTCTATACGATGCATATTTGACCCTCAAAAATTCGCCCGAACGTAGACTGTACATGACTACTCGAGAGGAATGAAGGATACTCGTGTATAAGAGCAAAATACTCGAGTGGAATGAAGGATACTCGTGTATAAGAGCAAATACTCGAGTGGAATGAAGGTTACTTGTGTATAAGAGCAAAATACTCGAGTGAAATGAAGGATACTCGTGTATAAGAGCAAATACTCGAGTGGAATCAAAAAAAAGGCTTATTTACGAGCAGTTTTGGGAAAATCAAAAATAGAAGCCTAAGATGGCTTCAAATCAAAAAGTGGTCAACATAAAAGTTGTAGCTATCGTCAAGAAGAACAAACTTGATGTTTACTATATTTTGATACGACACCGTTTTGACCCCCAAAACGACGTCCGATCGAAATCTGAAACGGGCTACTCGAGATAACAAAGCGCAAATTCTTGAAATGAAATTTTTTTTGAACAAAGGGACACGAGTTCAGAACAGAGGCCCATACACGCACCGAATTAAGCGAAACTCACACCATAGGCGAAAACTGGCGCTACGAATCTAACGGCGAAGCCAAAACCTAAATCCGACGAACCATTCCTGAGATAAAAATTTCCAAATACAATGACATAAATACTCAAAACTTCAATCGCGCGCCGAGACTCCAAAAATGCTCGGATTGCGACGAAACTTGACGAGCAAGTTTAAAATTACTCAACCTAAACCTCATAGAAATATTTTCTGATTTCGACAAAAATCCAAGAAATTGGCCGACTCGACCGAACAGACGCGAAAATGCCTTATCGGCAATGCGCCGTCAACCCGATGTTAAAAGTAACGCCATGACATCAAAAATATGACGATACCAAAACCAAACAAAATCATCGAAAAATCAGGGGCGTTACACCCGTCTCCAGGGCCCCTTATCAAATTGCCCCAAAGAAACTTGCCGAGTTTAGAGTTCAGTTGTTGGATTTAGTAGGGTCAGGGTTCGTTTGCCCTAGTTCATCATCTTGGGGAGCCCCTATTCTATTCATTAAAAAGAAGGACGGAACATTACAATTATGTATAGATTATTGGGAACTCAACCGTTTAACGGTGCGGAACACCTACCCTCTCCCCTAGATCGATGATTTATTCGATTAGTTGGAAGGAGCGCACTGGTTTTCCAAGATAGATCTGCGCTCTGGGTACTACTAGTTGAGGATACGAGAGGAGGACATTCAGAAAACGGTATTTAGATCGAGGTACGGTCTATACGAGTTCACGGTGATGCCGTTTGGGATCACAAATGCCCCTTCAGCGTTCATGAGTTTGATGAATAGGGTGTTTGAGCCATACTTAGATGTCTTCATCATCGTCTTCATCGATGACATTTTAGTCTATTCGAAGACAGAGGAAGAGCATGTTGCACTAATGTTTTTCCACTCGGCTGCATTAATCCCCATTTTTACCTGCGACGAATGTTCTCTCCCTACGAATAGGGGTCCGAGTGTACCGCCCATGCGGTCTGGGTAAAATTTTTGGAATCAAAAGAACGGCCATGTGGCCTTAACATCCTTCGCAGTAGATGAGCAAGAAATTAAAAGAAAGGAACGTGTTAGTTTCCAAATGCAAGGCCCTTCAAATGACCATAACTTTTGATCAGGCCGTCCGATTTTCGCGCACAATATCATTTCGTAAAACTCTCAGAGTTTTCCATCCACTGGAGAATAGGGAGACCTGTTCGAGCTTGTTTAGTGACCATATATTACGCATATTCAACTCCCTTTAAAGGTTATCTATGTGTTTTCCTTTCGACAATTTTGTCCAAATGGATATGCCAGCGAAGGTTTCGGGAAACACTTCCAAGAATATAGTAATGACCGCAACATAACATCACTCTCGCGCGGTGAAATCCCCGCAACTTCCAAAATTTCATAGATCCCACGTAGAGGCGGCGACACGGCAAAGAAGACGTTGTCGCGTGAAAAAAATTGAGCTGCCAAAATTGTTTAATCTGAATGGAAATTAAGCCCGCAATCTGAAAGATCACGCATTGGGGAGCTTGGCTTAAATAAAATGTGTTAGACTATTCCAACATGTGCGACCATACCAGCACTAGAGCACTAGATCCCATCAAAACTCCGCAGTTAAGCGTGCTTGGGCAAGAGTATTGCTGGTATGGGTGACATCCTAGAAAGTCCTCGTGTTGCACCCATTTTTTGCCGCTCGGCTACATGAACGCCCATTTTAACCTATGACGAACACGCACTCACTACGAACGGGGGTATGATGGTACCACCCACGCGGGCAAGGTGGAATTATCGGAATCAAAAGAACGGGCACGCAAACTAAACATCATTTGCAGGCGATGAGCTTGAAATCAAAAGAAAGGCGGGTCTTAGTTTCCAAATGCAATGCCCTTCAAACGGCCATAACTTTTGATAAGTCCGTCCGAATTTCGCGCACAATACCATTTTTGAAAGCTATCGAGTTGCCCATTCACTTGCAAATGGGGTGAACCCATTCGAGCTCGTTTCGAGACCTCAAGTTGGGCATATTCAACTCCATTTAAAGGTTATCCTAGTGTTTTCCTTTCGTCAATTTCGTCCTAATGGATATGCTAGTGAAGGCTTCAGGAAACACTTTCAAGGATACAGTAATAACTACAACATAATTTCATGCTCACGTTGTGAAATCGCCGCCACTTCTCCATTTTATAAATCCCGCGTAGAGGCGGCTGCGTGGTGACCCATCCGTTATCACGTATAAAAATTTGAGAGGCCAAAATTGCTTAATCTGAAGGGTAACAGAGCCCGCAAACTGAAAAATCGCATGTTGGGGAGCTTGGCTTAAATAAAATGTGTCAGACTATTCCAACGTGTACGACCATGTCTGCACAAGAGCACAAAATCCCATCAGAACTTCATAATTAAGCGTTCTTGGGCAAGAATACTACTGTGATGGGTGACCTCCGAGGATGTCCTCGTGTTGCACCCATTTTTTTCCGCTTAGCTGCATGAACCCTCATTTTTACCTACAGCAAACACGCTCTCTCTACGTATGCTGGACAGAAAGTACCGCCCACGCGGGCTTGGTGGAATTTTAGGAATCAACACAACGGGCACTTAGTCTTAACATCCTTCGCTAGAGATGAGCAGGAAAACATAAGAAAGGCATGTCTTATTTTCCAAATGCAAGGCCCTTCAAATGACCATAACTTTTGATCAGACCGTCCATTAGTTAGGCACAATACCATTTCAGAAAGCTCTTGGAGTTTTCCATCCACTAACGAACGGGGTGAACCTTCTCGAGCTTGTTTCACGACCTCAAGTTGTGCATATTCTACTCTATTTAAAGTTTATCTCAGTGTTTTCATTTCATAAATTTCGTCCTAATTGATATGCCAGTGAAGGCTTCAGGAAACACTTACAAGAATACACTAATGACCGCAACATAACTTCGCACTCATGCGGCGAAATCCCTGCCACTTCCCCATTTCGCTGATTCTTCATAGAGGCAGCGGCATGGCGACCCGGACGTTGTCGTGCATAAAAATTTGAGCTGCCAAAATTGCTTAATCCGAATGGAAACGAAGACCGCAAATCAAAAGATTGCGTGTTAGGGAGCTTGACTTACATAAAATGTTCCAGACTATTCTAATGTGTGCGACCATACAGGCACTAGAGCACCGGATCCCATCAGAACTCCGCAGTTAAATGTGCATGGGAGAGAGTAGTACTGGGATGGGTGACCTCCTGGGAAGTCCTCGTGTTGCACCCAATTTTTGCCGTTCGGCAGCATGAACGCCCATTTTTACCTGCGACGATTGCGGGCCCGAGGGTACCGCCCAAACGGGCTATGCGGATTTTTTGGAATCAACAAAATGGGCACGCAGCCTTAACATTATTCGCAGGAGATGACCTGGAAATCAAAAGAAAGGCGGGTCTTTGTTTCCAAATGCAAGGCCCTTCAAACGGCAATAACTTTTGATCAGACTGTCTGATTTTCACACACAATACCATTTCGTAAAGCTCTCTGTGTTGTCTATCAATAGGTGAACAGGTAAACTCGTTCGAGCTCGTTTCACGACCTCAAATCATGCATATTCAACTCTGTTTAAAGATAATCGCAGTATTTTCCTTTCGTCAATTTCGTCCTAATGGATATGCCAGCGAAGGCTTCGGGAAATACTTCCAAGAGTATAATAATTATCGCAAAATAAATTCGCCCTCACGCAGTGAAAAAGCGGCCACATCCCCATTTCGGAGATCCCGTGTAGAGGAGGCGGCGTGGCAACCCGGTCGTTTCCTCGCATAAAAATTTGAGCCGCCAAAATTGTTTAATCTTAATGGAAACAAAGCATACAAACTGAAAGATCGCGCATCAGGGAGCTTGGATTAAATAAAATGTGTCTAACTATTCCAACGTGTCGATAAAACCAGCACTAGAGCACCGGATCCCATCAAAACTACGCAGTTAAGCATGCTTGGGCGAGAGTAGTACTGGGATGGGTGACCTCTTGGGAAGTCCTCGAGTTGCATCCAATTATTGTAGCTCGACTGCATGAACGCCCATTTTTACCTGCGGGAAACGTGCTCTCTCTACGAATTCGGGCCCGAGGGTACCGTCCACGCTGGCTGGGCATAATTTTCGGAATCAACAGAATGGGAATACGGCCATAACATCCTAACAGACGATGAGCAGAAAATCAAAAGAAAGGTGTGTCTTAGTTTTCAATTTCAAGGCCCTTCAAACGGCAATAACATTTGATCAGGCCGTCCGATTTTCTTGCACAAATCCATTTTGGAAATACCTCGAAGTTGTCCATCCAATGGAGAATTTGGGTGAACATGTTCGAGCTCGTTTCGCAACCTCATATTGCGCATATTCAACTCTCTCACAAGGTAATCCCAGTGTTTTCCTTTAGTCAATTTCGTCCTATTGGATATGCCATCAAAGGCTTCGGGAAACACTTCCAAGAATACAGTAATGACCACGGCATAACTTCGCGCTCACACGGCGAAATGGCCGCCACTTCCCAATTTCTGAGATCCCGTGTAGAGGCGGCGTCATGGCGTACCGGCTGTTGCCACGCGAAAAATTTGAGATGCAAAAAATGCTTAATTCGAATGGAAACGGAGCTCGTAAATCGAAAGATCGTGCATTGGGGAGCTTGGCTTAAATAAAATGTGTAAGACTATTCCAACGTGATAGACCATATCAGCACAAGAGCACCAGATCCCATCAGAACTCCGCAATTAAGCATGCTTGGGCAAGAGTAGTACTGGGATGGGTGACCTCCTAGGATGTCCCCGTGTTGCCCCCAATTTTTGCCGCACGGCTTCTTGAACACCAATTTTTACCTGTAGCAAACGCGCTCTTTCTATGAATGTTGGACCAAGTGTACTGCCCACGCGGGCTAGGTGGAATTTTAGGAATCAATAGAACAAGCACTAAACCTTAACATCCTTCGCTAGAGATGAGCAGGAAATCAAAAGAAAGGCTGTCTTTGTTTCCAAATGCAAGGCCATTCAAACGACCATAACTTTTGATTAGACTGTCTTTTATTTGCGCACAATACCATTTCAGAAAGCTCTTGGAGTTGTTCATCCACTGGCGAATGGGGTGAACCTGCTCTAGCTTGTTTCCCGACCTCAGGTCGTGCATATTCAACATCGTTTAAAAGTTATCCCAGTGTTTTCCATTCATCAATTTTGTCCTAATGGATATGAAAGCAAAGGCTTCGGGAAACACTTACAAGAATACACTAATGACCGTGACATAACTTCGCACTCACGCGGAGAAATCCCTACCACTTCCCCATATCATTGATTCCACATAGAGGCAGCGGCGTGGCGACATGGCCATTGTCGTGCATAAAAATATGAGCCATCAAAATTGATTAATCTGAATAGAAATGAAGACCGCAAACAAATAGATCGCGTTTCAAGGAGCTTTGCTTAAATAAAATGTGCCAGACTATTCCAATGTGTGCGACCATACATGCACTAGAGCACCGGATCCCATCAGAACTCCATAGTTAAATTTGCATGGGCGAGAGTAGTACTGGGAAGGGTGACCTCTTGGGAAGTCCTTGTATTGCACCAATATTTTGCCGCTCGACGACATGAACGCCGATTTTCACCTGCGGAGAATCTGGGCCCGAGGTTTCCGCCCACGCGGGATGGGCGGAATTTTCGAAATCAACAGAATGGGCACACGGCCTTTACATCCTTTGCAGATGATGAGCCGTAAATCAAAAGAAATGCAGGTCTTAGTTTCCAAATGCAAGGCCCTTCAAACGATAATAACTTTTTATCAGACCGTCTGATTTTCTCGCACAATATCATTTCGGAGAGCTCTCAAAGTTGTCTATCCACAAGAGAATAGGTAAACTAGTTCGAGCTCGTTTCGCGACCTCAGATAGTGCATATTCAACTCTGTTTAAAGATAATCCCAGTATTTTCCTTTCGACAATCTCATCCTAATTTATATGCCAGCAAAGGCTTCGGAAAACACATCCAAGAATACAGTAATGACCGCAAAATAACTTTGCGCTGACGCAGTGAAAAAGCCGCCACATCCCAATTTCAGAAATCCCGCTTAGTGGAGGCGGCGTGGCAACCCCGTCGTTGCCTCGCAAAAAAATTTGAGCCGTCAAAAGTTTTTTATCCGAATGGAAAAAGAACCTGCAAAATGAAAGATCGCGCATCAGGGAGCTTGGCTTAAAAAAAATGTGTCGGACTATTCCAACGTGTGCGATTAAACCCTCACTAGAGCACCGGATCCCATCAAAACTACGCAGTTAAGCATGCTTGGGCGAGAGTAGTACTGGAATGGGTGACCTCCTGGGAAGACCTCGTGTTGCACCAGATTATTGTCACTCGGCTGCATGAACGCCCATTTCTACCTACGGTGAATGCGCTCTCTTTACGAATGCTGGCCCGAGGGTACCGCCCACGCTGGATGGGCGGAATTTTCGAAATCAACAGAATGGGGACGCGGCCATAACATCCTTCGCAGGCGATGAGCAGAAAATCAAAAGAAATGTGTTTCTTAGTTTTCAAATTCAAGGTCCTTCAAACGGCCATAACAATTGATCAGGCCGTGCGATTTTCTTACACAATACCATTTCGGTAAGACCTCGGAGTTGTCCATCCAATGGCGAATTGGGTTAACATGTTCAAGCTGGTTTTCCGACGTCATATTGCGCATATTCAAATCTCTCTAAAGGTTATCCTAGTGTTTTACTTTAGTCAATTTCATCCTAATGGATATGCCAGCGAAGGATTCGGGAAACACTTCCAAGAATACAGTAATGACCGCAGCATAACTTTGCGCTCAAACGGCTAAATCGCCGCCACTTCCTAATTTCAGAGATCCGGTGTAGAGGCGGCGGCGTGGCGTCCCGACCGTTGTCACGCGAAAAATTTGAGATGCCAAAAATATATAATCCGAATGGAAACGGAGCCCGCAAACCAAAATATTGCGCATTGGAGAGCTTGGCTTAAATAAAAAGTATCATACTATTCCAACGTGTACGACCTTTTCAGCACAAGAGCACCGGATCCCATCAGAACTCCGCAATTAAGCATGCTTGGGCAAGAGTAGTACTGGGATGGGTGACCTACTAGGATGTCCTCGTGTTGCACCTAATTTTTCCATCTCGGCTGCATGAACCCCAATTTTTACCTACAACAAATGCGCTCTCTCTACGAATGCTGGACCGAAGGTGCCGCCCACGTGGGCTGGGTGGAATTTTCGGAATCAACAGAACAGGGACTCAGCCTTAACATCCTTCGCTAGAGATGAGCAGGAAATCAAAAGAAAGGCATTTCTTAGTTTCTAAATGCAAGGCCCTTCAAATGACCATAAATTTTGATCAGACCACCCGATATTTGTGCACAATACCATTTCAGAAAGCTCTTGGCATTGTCCATCCACTAGTGAATGGGGTCAACCTGCTCGAGCTTGTTTCATGACCTCAGGTAGTGCATATTCAACACTGTTTAAAATTTATCCCAGTGTTTTCCTTTCGTAAATTTCATCCTAATAGATATGCAAGCGAAGTCTTCGGGAAACAATTACAAGAATACACAAATGACCGTGATATAACTTCGCACTCATGCGGAGAAATCCCTGCCGCTTCCCCATTTCGTTGATTCCGCATAGAGGCTGCGGCGTAGTGACCCGGCCGTTGTCATGCATAATAATTTGAGGGGCAAAAATTGCCTAATGCGAATGGAAACCAAGACTGCAAACCAAAAGATCGCGCTTCATGGAGCTTGGATAAAATAAAATGTGCCAGACTATTCCAATATGTGCGACCATACATGCATTATAGAACCGGATCCCATCAGAACTCTGCAGTTCAATGTGCATGGGCGAGACTAGTACTGGGATGGGTGACCTCCTAGGAAGTCCTCGTGTTGCACCGAATTTTTGCCGCTCGGCAACATGAACGCCCATTTTTACTTGCTTCGAATGCGGGCCCTAGGGTACCGCCCAGACGGGCTGGGAGGAATTTTGGGAATCAATAGAATGGGCACGCAGACTTAATAAGCTTTGCAGAAGATGAACCGGAAATCAAAAGAAAGGCGGGTCTTAGTTTCCAAATGCAAGGCCATTCAAACGACAATAACTTTTGACCAGACCGTCTGATTTTCGCGCACAATACCATTTCAGAAAGCTCTTAGAGTTTTATATCCACAAGCGAATAGGTAAACCCGTTCAAGCTAATTTCGCGACCTCAGATCGTTCATATTCAACTCTATTTAAAGATAATCCTAGTATTTTCCTTTCGTCAATTTCGTCCTAATGGATATGCTAGAGAAGGCATCAAGAAACACTTCCATGAATACAGTAATGACCGCAAAATAACTTCGCACTCACGGGGTGAAAAAGCCGCCACATCCCCATTTCAGAAATCCCACGTAGAGGAGGCGGCGTGGCTACCCGGTCGTTGCCTCGCATAAAAATTTGAGCCGCCAAAATTATTTAATCCGAATGGAAACAGAGCCTCCAAACTGAAAGATCGCGCATCGTAGAGCTTGGCTTAAATAAAATTTGTTGGACTATCCCAATGTGTGCGATATAACCATCATTAGAGCACCGAATCCCATTAAAACTACATAGTTAAGCATGCTTGTGCGAGAGTAGTACTGGGATGGGTGACCTCCTGGGATGTCCACGTGTTGCACTCAATTTTTGTCGCTCGGCTACATGAACGGTTATTTCTACCTACAGCGAACGCGCTCTCTCTATGAATGCGGGCCCAATGGTACTGCCCATGCTGGTTGGGCAGAATTTTCTGAATTAACAGAATGGGAACGTGGCCATAACATCCTTTGCAGGCGATGAGCAGAAAATAAAAAGAAAGGTGCGTCATAGTTTTAAAATGCAATGCCCTTCAAACGACCATAACTTTTGATCAAACCATCCAATTTTCTCTCACAATACCATTTCAGAAAGACCTCGGAGTTGTCCATCCTATGGCCAATTGGGTGAACCCATTCGAGCTCATTTCGCGACCTCATGTTGCGCATATTCAACTCTATCTAAAGGTTATCCCAGTGTTTTCCTTTAGTCAATTTCATCCTAATGGATATGCAAACAAAGACTTTGGGAAACACTTCCAAGAATACAGTTATGACCGTGACATAACTTCGCTCTCACACAGTGAAATCTCCTCCACTTCCCTATTTCGGAGATCCCGTGCAAATGTGGCGGCATGGCGTCCCGGCCGTTGCCACATGGAAAATTTGAGACGCAAAAAATGCTTAGTCCGAATGGAAACAGAGCCCGCAAATGGAAAGAACGCGCGTCAAGGGGCTTGGCTTAAATAAAATATGCCGGACTATTCTAACGTGTGTTATTATACCAGCACTAGAGCAGGGGATCCCATCATAACTCTGTAGTTATGCGTGCTTGGGAGAGAATAGTACTAGGATGGGTGACCTCCTAGAAAGTCCTCGTGTTGTACAAATTTTTTGCCGCTTGGCTGCATGAACGACCATTTTTACATGCAAAAAATGCGCTCTCTCTACAATCTAGGCCCGAGGGAACCGCCCACGTGGGCTGAGCAAAATTTTTGTAATCAACAGAACGGGCATGCGGCCTTAACATCCTTCACAGGCGATGAGAAGGAAATCAAAAGAAAGGCGTGTCTTTATTTCCAAATGCAAGGACCTTCAAACGTCCAAAACTTTTGATCAAACCTTCTGATTTTCACGCCCAATACCATTTCGGAAAACTCTTAGAGTTATCCATCCACTAGCGAACCGGGAGAACACATTCGAGCTTGTTCCGCAACCTTAGATTGCGCATATTCAACTTTGTTTAAGGGTTATCCCAGTTTTTTTCTTTCATCAATTTCGTCCTAATGGATATGCCAGCCAATACTTCGGGAAACACTTCCAAGAATATAGTAATGACCGCAATATAACTCAACGCTAACGCAGAGAAATAGCCGTCACTTCCCCATTTCGAAGATCCTGCATAGAGGCGGAGGCGTCGCGACATGGCTTTTACCGCACGTAAATATTTGAGCCGCCAAAATTGCTTAATCTGAATGGAAACAGAGCCCGAAAACTAAAAGATTGCGCGTCGGGGAGCCTAGCTTAAATAAAATGTGGCAGACTATTCCAACCTGTGCGATCATACTAGCACTAGAGCACCAGATTCCATCAAGAATCCGTAGTTAAGCGTGCTTGGGAGAGACTAGTACAGGGATGGGTGACCTCTTGGGAAGTCCTCATGTTGCACCCAATTTTTTCATCTCGGCTGAATGAATGAAATATTTTACCTGCAGCGAATGCTCTGTCTCGAAAAACACGGGCCCGAGGGTACCACCCACGTAGGCTGGGAGGAATTTTCAAAATCAATTGAATGGGCACGCGGCCTAAACATCCTTCACAAGCGATGAGCAGGAAATCAAAAGAAGGGCGCGTCTTTGTTTTCAAATGCAGGTCCCTTCAAATGGCCATAACTTTTGATCAGAACCTCCAATTTTCGCACCCAATACCATTTCAGGAAGATCTTGGAGTTGTCCATCCATTGGTAAATCGGGTAAACATATTCAATCTCATTTAGCAATCTCAGATTGCACATTTTTAACTCCATTTAAAGGTTATTCTAGTGTTTTCCTTTCGTCAATTTCATCCTAATGGATATGCCAGCGAAGGCTTCACTTCCAAGAATATAGAAATGATCGCGACAAAACTTCGCGCTCATGTACAAAAATCATGCAACATCGCCATTTTGGATATCCCACATAGATACGGAGGCGTGGCGACCTAGACGTTGCTGCACATAAAAAATTATAGCCGCCAAAATTACTTAATCCGAATGGAAATGGAGCCCGCAAACCGAATGATCGCGCGTTGGGGAGCTTGGCTTAAAGAAAATATGTCGGACTATTCCAACGTGTGCGACCATACCTGCACTTGAGAACCAAATCCCATCAGAACTGCACAGTTAAGCGTGCTTGGTCGTGTGTTTGGAATATTGCCCTTAATGTTCCCTAGATTTGATTTGAAGAGGCATCACCATCAACACTAAGAACATAGTTGTATTTGATGTTATTCAATCTCATCATATGCAGGATGTTCCTTGGAATAAGTTTAGACAGGTTGTCTAAGTGGTTGTGACTTGTGGTTACATGGTAGAAAGGTGGAGATATAGAAAGCTGTCTAAGTCCACAAGCATTGAGTGAAGTCAGTTCACTCAATGTCAGATGCCAAGGAAGGAAATTGGAAAGACTGAAAATCGTCTAAGTCCACATACATTGAGTGAAGCTATTTTACTCAACGCCAGTTTCAAAAAAGTGTTGAGTAAAGGGTGGAAAGTCAAAGCCTAACAATTTGTTAGACAGAAAAGAGGCTAAATCAACAGGAGTTGAGTGAAGAGAGTTCACTCAACGACATATATCAAAAGGCGTCGAGTAAAGCTGAGCCTGTCAAAACCTAAGCATTTGAAAGCAGAAAAATCGACTAAGTTCAGAATTATTGAGTGAGGAAAGCTCACTTAATGCCTGAAGAGAAGCATTGAGCCAAGCTCAAGCATTTGAATATACTGTCAAGAATTCTGGCTAAGTCCAGAATCGTTGAGTGAGGATTTCTAACTCAACACAAAAGAAGAATGCGTCGATAGAGCAATTTTCACAACCCACATTTTCTCCGCATTTAACAATATATCAGAGTAAGGGAAAATGCATGTCATGGTGCCACATCATTAGGGGATTGCTGCAGACGCTTAGGCAAAACTCCCACTAAACACCTTTACGAAAGATTTGTGAGTTATTTAGAGAAAATCCATTTTAAGTTAAGCAGTTAGCCGTATCCCTGGACTTTGTGGATCAACTTGTCCACTAGTAAATATATATATGTATACGCTACGAAAATACTTTAATAAGATTGATTTAACATCCTACATGAGTATAAACATCCCCGGAGGACAACTCATGATATACAAGACTCTAGATTTATAATAATAGTAAAAGTAGCTTTTACGATTGTTTAAATATAGTGATTTAGGTTTTCAAATATGGTATGCATGAAGTAGTGGTAGTTTTTATATTTTAAAATACCTATCAGTGCAACATAGCATAAATCTTTCCCAGAGAACAAGTATAAACAACCACAAGGAAAAGGGAAACCCATCAGCTTAATATTGTACTTAATATTTCAAAAGATAACCACCAGTAGGCGTCAACAACCTGACACGAACCCACCAAAGGTATGTATTTCAGTACATACAAAGAAAGCACAAAACTACCTCACTACAGTGAGGAAAACATCTACAACACAACAGTCCACTAGAAACTCCCAAAAGTAACCGCTCAACCGGCTACTGCCCTGAACCTAAGGCATTCAAAAGAGGAACACCTCAGCAAGAAAATACAAGTGGAAAAGGAAAATAATAAGGTAATAAGTACAAAAGCAAGGAAGGGTTTACCAAACCCGAGTAAAATTAATGATGAAAAACAACAGTTGATTAGCCAAATAAATATAGGTACAGTAAAAGTCTGTAATAAAAGAGATAATTAGATAAATGCACCGAGTGCAGAATGAAGCCCAACTTCGACAAAATCTGCAAGAATTAGCATGAATAGCATAACCTGATATAAGAAGAAAACTGAGCACAAAACAGCTCGAAAACGTGAATCATTAACACTTGGAAATATCAACCAAACCGGAGTCAGTGACTAATTGTCCCATACCAGGCTCTCAGACTCAAATGTCTCAAAAAGAAGGCCCTACGGTGGTGACCATTTATCCAACCCAAACCAACAGTCCTCAAAACAGAGACAAAACAACCACCAAGTGTAATTCCCCACAAATTGACATCCAGTTGGCGATCCTTTATCCAATTCTAAACTTCACAGTCGAAGAAACATCAAACCCTAACCACATCCCAAGTCTAAACACAAAGAGAAACTTAAACACATCATAAAACCACTCTAAGGACCATACACGACGAATTAGGCCCAAAACATCGAAAAATTCTAAGTCCTAGCCAAATTCGGCGAGTATACCCAATGATCTACCTTGATACTCGACGAATCGTCAGTTGATATATGGCGAATTCTTCTATACCCGGTGAAAATTACTTGTGACAATCGGCGATACTAGTATAATCCCTATCGATACTCAATGAATTTACACTATTCGGCGGAGATGAACTATCTATAATCGATAAATGCCTACAATACACGCAGAATTTTCCTTGAAATTTCTACAATGCTCGACGATTGACGATACTTGACGAATCGTCCTGTGATATACGACAAATTTATCTTACCCATCCCGACGGTTCATGATCGCGGATATACGCCAAAAATTATTTATCCAAATTCGGCGATACTCGCCGAATTTCTACCCTATACCCTCTGATTTCTAATTAGGCTAAACTTTTAAGCTCTCTGAATCCCGAAACCTATACGTGACAAATTGTTACCCGATACCCTCCGAGTTTTCTTTAACACTAAATGTAGTTTCTATGGTTTGGCCGAAAATCTAACCCATCCCTAGGGGAGCATTTCATGATCCACCTATACTACTCCTATTCTCTAAAGATAGAGAAAAAAGGAAGAAGGATCAAGCAAGACACAGACATGCAAGAGGGAAAGGTCCACTTGCCTTGAACCTTCGAAGAAATGCCTCCCGCTCGCACCGCTTCAAGGATCGGCCATAGAGAGTCCCTAATAACATTTCATGAAACTTTTGGAGGGGAAAAGGAGTCCAAAACACTATCCCTAACGTATAAAATTCGAGGAATAGGGGAAACCATACCACGATCGCGTAGCTCTCTGATGGCCGCGGAACAGAGACCTACTGTGGTTGGTTCGAAATGGTCAGATTCCGCGGGCCGGTTAGAAGATCGAGTTTTCTAACGAGAGGAGGCAAGCGCACCTATCGCAAGTAGTACTCGGTATTCGGGAAAATACCGAGGTCGTATTATTCTCGGGGACGCGTTGATTATATCTACTCTTCCAGGAACACTATTATCTTACTAACAGTAAGGTGGAATTTTTTAGTTTAATTAAAACGGAAAGAAAGAAAGCAGAATTTTGCTAAGTTAGTTCGATGACGGGTTAACGCTCGGCATCGAATCGGATTAAGACTAAAATAATTCTTAACAATTATTAAACTTTGTTTTTAATTTAATAAAAGGCACTTGGCCGTGGAGGTTCCAAGAACATGAGCTCACCTTGGTCTAGGGATATCGCTCACCTGGGCGCTAAGGCTATTCGACCGAACGTTAGTCCGACGAAGGATTCCCCTTAACGCCCGCATTACGCTAAGAACCCCGCTATTGGGTGGGGGACCCAATCCGGCAGAACTACGTTTCTCCTCTTTCGAGGGGGCGTACGCAGTTCTCTTTACCCAAGGGGGTTTGGTCCATACGTGCAGCCTCTCGGCGTCGCGTATGGATAACGGAAATAGAGCCCACACATCGATTATGCGGTCCTATGCGTTGTTAACCCGGGGTAAACCTTAAGTCCTTAAATTAAAATAAAAATAAAGTTTTTTAATTATTTCAAATCATTTTTTATGTCCCAATGCTCTTCGATGCCGAAGGCTAAAAGAAATTAGCCACTCATCGGTATGGGGACGGCTTTATGTTTTTAGGTGAAGCGTGAGTGTTAAATTGAGCACTGAACAATTATAAGAGAAAACACGAAAAATAGGACAATTAGATAAATTGAAGGCTAATTGATGCAGGCACTCACGCACACTTCAAAACCATAAAGAAAATTGAATAAAGCAAGTCCTACTCAAATGAGTAGGCGGAAATAAATGCACACACGCACACACTCTTCTTAATTGAAGAAAGCGATAAATAAAGCAGTAAAATTATCTCCTACACGCACGCACTCTACATAATTGAGAAAGCGATAAAATTGCAAGTCCCGGCTCAAATGAGTGGGCGGGAGTAAATTTATCTCATACACGCACGCACTCTACTTGAAAGTAAAACACACACACGCACTCTACAGAAATGAAAACACACGCACCCACACAAAGTTTTCCTACTCAAGTGAGTAGGAAGAAAATGAAAGCAGTAAAAAGACAAGTCCCACTCAAACGAGTGGGCGGGAAATGAAAGCAGAGCGCCATTTAACTCTTAACGAGTAGGCGGAAATAAATGCATACGCACACACGCACTCTACAGAAATGAAATAAAGCAGTAAAACCTAACTCATACACACACACACACACTTGCAAAAATAAGAAAAACAAAGTGCTCAGAAAATTAAAACGACTGCATTTCTACCGCTAGAATGCGGTAGAAATGCATAAAAAGTGAAAATAAAAATTAACCGGAGCGAAAAGTTTTGCAAATAAACGCAAAATGGAAGTACTCGAAAAATTAATACAACTGCATTTCCACCGCTAGAATGCGGTAGAAATGCATAAAAAGATGAAATAAAAATTAACCGGACTAAAAGTTTTGAAATTAAAAAGTTAAAACGAAGTGAGCGAAAAATTGTAATGACTACATTTTTATTCGTAAGTTTTTATAAAACCTCCAAAAAGGTGAGAATAAAACTAAAAAGGAACGAGGAGTTTTACATTCCTAAGAGCCTAAGTTAAAGAAAATAAAAACGAACACTTTTAGGGGGGGGGTTTATAAAACCTATATGAATAAAAATGATAAAGAAGAAAAAGCTAAAGCTAAAAAGTGCGGAAAATGAAAACTAGACGGACGGCACAACGGCTAGAAATGCCGATAAATCCTAAATCTAACTAAGTTATGAAAGCTAAAAAGATGAAAACATAAAAGAAATACAAAAAGATGAACGAAAAATTGCTTAAGTAGGCGCATTCAAGTGGATTATTCATACTAATTAAGGAGAAAAATTCAGATTTTATTAAAGTAAAAACCCTAATACAAACTAAGAGAGAGAGAGGGGGGAGAAATTCTCCTTACATAAGTATGGAATCCAATTGGGCAGCACCTCCCCTAAGCAAAGTGGTCAAAAAAGGTGGACAGAATAAGCTTCCTGGAAGCTCTTATTTATAGGCAAAATTTCGGGTGGTCACGCCCGTGACTAGGGCGTGACAGGGGGGGCGTGTCGACACTATTCATGAGCTGATTGGGTGACTTGACTGGAATGTTGACTTCGGCTGAAAACGTGGCGGTCACGCCCTAGGTCACAGGCGTGACATGTGTTAGTCACGGGCGTGACTGGGGCGTGTCGGGGAGGTCGATCTGGGCGCGGTCCGGCCGCAAAGTCGCGCGCGTCATGTCGGGCCAGGTGGCAAGGTCACGCCCGTGTCACACCTTGACACGGGCGTGACAGGGGGGCGTGTCGACACTATTTGATGATCGTCGATCGTCGAGCTGGCACCTGTGGTCGGCGATCGTCGAGGGCATGACACGGGCGTGTCGGTCATGTGACACGGGCGTGTCAGTCAACATTTTGACTTTTTCTGGAATTTTTCTGGAATGCAAATAAAGCTAAGTTAGAAATAATATTTACAAAAATAAGCTATTTATTGAATAAAACAAATAAAAAAGACAAAAAATAAACAAAATTGACTTAAATAAAATACGAAAATATAGGTATATTTACAACTCATCAAACACCCCCATACTTAAGCTTTTGCTATTCCAGAGCAAAAGTTTGAGGTGAACTTATTAGGAATAATAAAAAACCCTAAGTTCTGCTACCGCTAAATTAATTATAAGAGAGATCAAATAAAAATATATGGGGTATAAGAGTTAAGTCCTAAAATTATTTAGATGATTTAAACAGGGCAAAAGTTTTGGCCAAAAGACTTTTTGATGTAATCAAATAGAAAGCAATAATTGTATTGGTTAGATTAACAGAAAATAGTTTGGAGTTATACGAACTTTAGCTTATAGGAGTATTATCGGAAATAATGCAATTTACGAATTATGCTCTCAAAAAGATTTTTGAATTAATTCTAGAGTCATGAAATTGGCTAAGGGGGGTTGATGTTGGTTTATGAAGATGCTTGGATTTTGAGGCGAGGTTATTTTTTTCTCGAACCTCCAATTTTTTTGATTTGGATGTTAAAGGAAAACGAAATCTTATTTTCCTTAACATAAAATTTTTTTCTTCTTCATAAATAACCCAATGTATATGTGTTGGAGTAATGAATTTTATCCTCTTACTCCGTAACGTATAATATTTTAATTTATTGGGTGCCTATGTTTACGGAATGAAATCTTATTCCCATTGACATAAGATCTTTTTGAGGAAATATTTTTATCATACCGAGTAGGTTATGATAGGTAAGGGGAGAAAAGAGAACTAGATTTTTAATTGAAAAATAATTGAGAGCAACCTTTATAAATTGTACGTTCCAATTTTTCAGAAAGTTAAAAGCAAGCATAATTGAATTCTATAGTCGTTATTTTCTAACATGGTACACATGCTCCTATCTATGAAAAATTAGAAGTAGTGCCTAAAACGAGTCCCCTATTTTTAACAAAGTATAATAAATTCTTTAAAACTTAACCCCGGCTATTTAGATTTTTCAATCTATAATTAATAAACGAATAGTGAACAAAGAATTGATCAAATTCGCATATAAATAAACTCAAAACGAAAGTTTTGGATAACAAGAAACTTAAGAATGAAATGTTTGATTTATTTGTTTCAAAACTTACATAACAAATTTTTTTGTTGTTTTTTTTTTGAAGTTATGCTCTTTTTTTTTATATTTTTGTATTTATATCTTTAATATATACATACTAAAAAGAAAGAAAAAATGCGAAAATAAAAATTTTTTTTGGATTTTTTAGTTTTGTGATTTTTTTTTATTTTTAATGAAATTTTCATTCTATTTACAAAAATTTGGGAAAAAGAAAAAAAAATTTATAAGGATGAGAGGGAAAAAGGGAGAGGGGAAAGAAAAAGAATATTTACAAAAAGTATTTACAAAAATTATTTACAAAAATATTTACAAGAATATTTACAAAAATATAAACTAGGTAGCCGCGAGATGACTCGTTATGTGGATGGCTCGATGAGCCGGATCTCGCGGACCGAGTTAAAAATAAGTCAAAGTTTCAAAAATGAAACTTCAAAATTTTTTTTTTTATTATTTTTTTGTGTTATATATTTTTTTTGAAGTTTTGTTTTTTTAAAAATTTTTGTTTTGTTTTGTTTTGTTTTTTTTTTCTTGTAAGTGAAAAAGAAAGTACGAAAATACGAAAACACCCCCATACTTAGATCCAACATTGTCCCCAATGTTGTATGCTAAGCATGAGGAACAAGACAGCAAGTATATGTACAAAAAAGGAAAAAAAGGGGGGCAGAAAACGTCCCTGATCCGCGCTCGGGAAGCCCATTAGAAACCCTGCATTTATTAGAAAAATAGAAAACATAATAAATAAAGACGTAAAAAAGATAGACGTGGGGTGCCTCCCAGGAGCGCTTTGTTTATAGTCGCGTAGCTTGACTATAGTGGCGGATTTATATATGGAGAAGGGTTATGGTTTCGCTCCTACTAATCACAGGGTCGCCCGCTATATAAGACTTTAACCGATTACCGTTCACCTTAAAAGTGCCTTTTTTGGGGTGGGAGACGAGTACGGTCCCATATGGCCAAACCTCTTCAACCTTGAAGGGGCCGAACCATCGCGATTTTAGCTTACCCAGGAAAAGCCTAAGACGTGAATTGTAAAGAAGGACAAGATCGCCCGGAGAAAAAATTTTGGGGGTTTTAATTTTTCGATCGTGATAAAACTTAGAACGCCACTTATAGAACTTATTGCTCTCGTAAGCGTTCGCACGCCACTCATCGAGCTCGTTTAGCTGCAGTTTTCTATTCTGAGCGGCTAAGTTAGAGTCGAGGTTTAAGAGTTTTAATGCCCAAAGTGCGCGGTGCTCCAGTTCTACGGGTAAATGGCACGCTTTGCCATAGACTAATCGAAATAGGGTACAACCGGTAGCGGTTTTGTACGCCGTACGATACGCCCATAACGCGTCGTCGAGCTTAGCGGACCAATCTTTCCTATTAAGTGAAATGATTTTTTCTAATATGCGTTTTATCTCTCGATTTACTACCTCGACTTGGCCACTTGTTTGCGGGTGGTAGGGGGTGGCAAGCTTGTGCGTGACTCCATATTTAGCTAACATCTTGCCATTAGAGCGTTACAGAAATGCGTTCCCCTATCACTAACAATAGCGCGAGGCGTGCCGAAGCGAGAAAATAATTTTTTTAGAAATGTAACGACGACTCGCGCATCGTTGGTGGGGAGAGCCTGCGCTTCCGCCGACCGTGATACGTAGTCGACCGCCACTAAAATATACATATTTTTATAAGAAGGTGGTAGGGAGCCAACAAAATCTATGCCCCATAAATCGAAAACTTCGCATTCTAAAAACATATTTTGGGGCATCTCGTCTCTACGTGAGATGTTACCCGACCGCTGACAGCTATCGCATGCGCGCACAAAATTGTGCGCGTATTTGAAGAGAGTGGGCCAAAAGTAGCCCGCCTCTAGCGCCTTCCTAGCGGTCCGGTTGGCTTGATAGTGCCCCCCGGCTGGACCCTCGTGGCAGTGCCTCAATATTTGCGTGCACTCCACTCCCGCGACGTATCGTCGAACCGCTTGGTCCGCGCAGATACGGAAAAGAAATGGGTCATCCCAAAAGAAAATTTTCAAGTCGGAAAAGAATTTCTTCTTTTGATGACTTGAAAAATCTTTTGGAAGTACCCGCGCGACTAAGTAGTTCGCAAAATCTGCGAACCAAGGCGAAGATGACGAAGACGAATGAAGGGCGAGAAGGCGTTCCTCGGGGAATCTGTCATTTATTTCAGATTCGACGAGCGCTTCCGCACCCGGATTTTCTAAACGGGAGAGGTGGTCTGCCGCTAGATTCTCCGCGCCCTTCTTATCTCGGATCTCCAAGTCAAACTATTGTAGGAGGAGAATCCATCGAAGAAGGCGGGGCTTCGCGTAGGTTTTGGCTAGTAGATATTTAAGGGCGGAGTGATCGGTAAAAACGATAACTTTAGATAGCGTAAGATACGAGCGAAACTTATCGAAAGCGAAAACGACGGCTAAGAGTTCCTTTTCCGTAGTCGTGTAATTCACTTGTGCGGAAGTGAGCGTCTTGCTAGCGTAATAAATAGGATGAAAGTGTTTTTCTACGCGTTGGCCAAGAACAGCGCCTAAGGCAATATCACTAGCGTCGCACATGATTTCGAACGGAAGGGACCAATTAGGGGCCATTAGAATTGGAGAATTGATAAGTTTTTGTTTTATAAAATTAAAAGCAGACTCGCAATCGCTACTAAAGACAAAAGGTGATTCCTTTTCCAAGAGGTGAGTAAGCGGCTTTGTTATTTTTGAAAAATCTTGAATGAAGCGCCTATAAAAGCCCGCATGGCCTAAGAAACTCCTAATGGATTTTATGTTTGTCGGCTGAGGAAGTTTTTCTATGATTGCAACTTTGGCCTTATCGACCTCTATCCCCTTAATCAAAATCTTATGGCCGAGGACCAAACCTCCTCGAACCATAAAGTTACACTTTTCCCAATTTAAAACCAGATTCGTGTACTCGCATCGCTGGAGGATACGATCGAGATTACGAAGACAATCCGGGAATGAGCATCCGAATACAGAAAAGTCATCCATAAATATTTCCATAATATCTTCTACTAGCTCACCAAAAATTGCTAGCATACATCTTTGGAATGTAGCTGGCTCATTGCAGAGGCCAAATGGCATTCTTCGATAGGCGAAGGTGCCAAAGGGGCAAGTAAAAGTTGTTTTCTCTTGGTCTTCGGGGGAAATGGGGATTTGGAAAAACCCCGATAAACCGTCGAGAAAACAATAAAAAGGATGACCGGAAAGACGCTCAAGAATTTGGTCAAGGAAAGGTAGTGGAAAATGGTCTTTGCGGGTGGCATCATTAAGTTTGCGGTAATCGATGACCACCCGCCAACCCGTAACAGTACGAGTTGGGACGAGCTCGTTGTGCTCATTCTCCACTACGGTTAGACCGCCCTTCTTGGGCACGACATGAATGGGACTAACCCATGCACTATCAGAAATGGGATAAATAATCCACGCATCTAATAATTTAATTATCTCAGCTTTCACGACGTCTTTCATGTTTGGGTTAAGACGCCGCTGCGGCTGAATGGTTTTGCGGCAATTATCGTTTAAGAAAATTTTGTGAGTGCAGAAAGAAGGGTTAATCCCCTTTAGGTCAGAAATTTGCCACGCAATTGCGTGGCGATGTTTAAGCAAAACCTCCAATAAATCGGAGGTCTCCGAATCGCTTAAATACGAAGAAATGATTACCGGGAGTGTATCATTTTTCCCCAAAAAGGCGTATTTTAGGGATTCGGGTAATGGTTTGAGTTCCAGGATGGGCGGTTCTTCTAGTGAGGTTTTAGTGCTAATGTCTTTTGAGCCAATTGGTTCAAAAGGCATATTCGTAGACTCGTCCTCATCGCAATAAAAATTTTCGAGTGAAAAAATAATTTCGTTTAAAAATTCGGACTCGAAAACCGGAGAAGAACAATCTCCATAAAAAGAATCTAAAGAATAGCAGAAATCGTCGCTCGGCGACGAGTCTTCCATAGAGGAGTTAATAGAAAAAGTAACTTGGTCGTCTCCTACCCGAAGGAGAAGCTGACCATTACTTACATCAATTAACGCACGTGAGGTCGCGAGAAAGGGCGACCAAGTATTATTGGTACGTTGGCGTCTTCCTCGATGTCCAAGATGACGAAGTCCACCGGGAAGGTGAACTTGTCGACTCGGACAAGGACATCCTCAACAACCCCGATGGGGAACCTAACCGAGCGATCCGCTAGTTGGATGCGCATATTGGTAGGAGCAGGAGTACCTAAACCTAAATGCAGGAAGAGCGAGAACGGCATCAAATTAATGCTCGCGCCTAAGTCTGCCAAGGCGTATTTTACTAATACATCGCCAAAAAGGCACGGGATGGAGAACCTTCCCGGGTCATTTTGTTTTAAGGGCAATTTACTAGTAAGAGCCGCCGAGCAGACAGCGTTGAGAGATATATGCGAAATATCCTCGAGTTTGCGTTTATTAGAAAGTAGTTCTTTTAAAAATTTCGCATATTTAGGCATTTGCGAGATAGCCTCGCAAAAAGGAACATTAATATGAATTTGTTTAAGTAATAAAATAAATTTTTCATATTGCGCGTTTACTCGCTCATTATCTAACTTATGCGGGTAGGGCAACGCCTGGTTTAAAAAAGTTTTATCGTTAAAAATAGGTAAGGGTTGCGTAATCGAAGAAAAGGGAAGAGGGGTCGGAGGTGAAATATGTACCTAAGGATCGATCCGTTTTGGATCGACCACCTCCTTACCGCTACGGAGGGTTATAGCATTGGCGGTTTCCCTTGGATTGGGCTCCATGTTCCCTGTCAGTGCCCCCAGGGCGCGTTCTGACGTAAGTCGCGCCAGCTGTCCAACCTGGAGTTCTAAATTTTTTAGCGATCCGGTGATTTTCCGGATATTGGACTCGTTGGACGCGACATAACGATTAAAATTTTCCTCCACCGGGGATGGCTTCATAGGAGGGGGAGGAGGAAACGTTGGCGCAAAAGGAGGGGGAGGGGGACGCTGCGCGTTGTTCGGGTTGCTCCAGGAGAAATTCGGATGGTTCCTCCAACCCGGATTATAGTGGCTACTATAAGGGTTGTTTTGAAATGAGGGACGCACCAGATTTCCCATGTAGTCCACGAATTCGTCGACTACGCAGACGTTGCAGGGGGGGAGAAAACAAGGCGGAGTGGAGGAGGCAACAGACATCTCCGCCACCTGCTTAGTTAGCCTTTCCACTTGGAGGGCTAGCCGAGCAGTGGCATCCACTTCAAAAATGCCCGCCTTCTTAGGGCGCGCCCGCGGGACATTCCACTGGTAGGCATTCACCGCCATTTCCTCGAAAAGGGCCTGGGCGGCCTCGGGGGTCTTATTGTTCAGAGTGCCCCCGGCAGTCGCGTCAATTATTTGACGCGTCTGACTATTCAGTCCATTATAAAAAATTTGTACCTGCAACCACGTTGGCAGAGCGTGGTGCGGGCACCGGCGGAGGAACTCCTTAAAGCGTTCCCAAGTCTCGTAAAGAGACTCGGAGTCGTTTTGGACGAACGAAGATATGTCCGCTCGCAGTCTTGCAGTTTTCGCGGGCGGAAAATACTTCGTAAGGAATTTCTCAGCCAATTCCGCCCAGGACGTGATGGATCCCCGCAGGAGGGAGAGTAACCACGCCTTAGCCTTGGACTTAAGAGAGAATGGAAAAAGGCGCAAACGAATGGCGTCATCAGTGACGCCATTAATTTTAAAAGTATCGCAAATTTCAAGAAAATTAGACAAGTGATTATTGGGGTCCTCATCCGGCAGTCCGTCGAACTGCACGACATTTTGGATCATTTGAATCACACTTGACTTAATTTCAAAATTATTGTTGGCCACAGCGGGCCGAACAATACTCGACCCCGTATCATCCAAGTTGGGCCGAGCGTAGTAAGACATAGTACACTCGGCCGGTTGGGCATTATTCGGGTCGGCCATAGAAGAAGAAGAGGGTTCTCCGATAGATTCTACGGGGTCTAAAAAGGGAATTCGACGGAGAGATCGGATACGCGCAAGAGAGGGGTCGATCTCGGGGTCAAATTCAAGATTTTCAGAACTCGAAGGTTGTCCACGGGTCATGCACCATAAAAAAACGAAAGGGGGAAGGATTTTTTTTGTATAAAAATATTTTATTTGAAAATAAAGTAAAATTAATAGAGTCCCGAATTCAATATAACAACCGTGATCCCCGGCAACGGCGCCAAAAATTTGATGGCGGCGGAACAGAGACCTACTGTGGTTGGTTCGAAATGGTCAGATTCCGCGGGCCGGTTAGAAGATCGAGTTTTCTAACGAGAGGAGGCAAGCACACCTATCGCAAGTAGTACTCGGTATTCGGGAAAATACCGAGGTCATATTATTCTCGGGGACGCGTTGACTATATCTACTCTTCCAGGAACACTATTATCTTACTAACAGTAAGGTGGGATTTTTTAGTTTAATTAAAATGAAAAGAAAGAAAGCAGAATTTTGCTAAGTTAGTTCGATGACGGGTTAACGCTCGGCATCGAATCGGATTAAGACTAAAATAATTCTTAACAATTATTAAACTTTGTTTTTAATTTAATAAAAAGCACTTGGCCGTGGAGGTTCCAAGAACATGAGCTCACCTTGGTCTAGGGATATCGCTCAACTGGGCGCTAAGGCTATTCGACCGAACGTTAGTCCGACGAAGGATTCCCCTTAACGCCCGCATTACGCTAAGAACCCCGCTATTGGGTAGGGGACCCAATCCAGCAGAACTACGTTTCTCCTCTTTCGAGGGGCGTACGCAGTTCTCTTTACCCAAGGGGTTCGGTCCATACGTGCAGCCTCTCGGCGTCGCGTATGGATAACGGAAATAGAGCCCACACATCGATTATGCGGTCCTATGCGTCGTTAACCCGGGGTAAACCTTAAGTCCTTAAATTAAAATAAAAATAAAGTTTTTTAATTATTTCAAATCATTTTTTATGTCCCAATGCTCTTCGATGCCGAAGGCTAAAAGAAATTAGCCACTCATCGGTATGGGGACGGCTTTATGTTTTTAGGTGAAGCGTGAGTGTTAAATTGAGCACTGAACAATTATAAGAGAAAACACGAAAAATAGGACAATTAGATAAATTGAAGGCTAATTGATGCAGTCACTCACACACACTTCAAAACCATAAAGAAAATTGAATAAAGCAAGTCCTACTCAAATGAGTAGGCGGAAATAAATGCACACACGCACACACTCTTCTTAATTGAAGAAAGCGATAAATAAAGCAGTAAAATTATCTCCTACACGCACGCACTCTACATAATTGAGAAAGCGATAAAATTGCAAGTCCCGGCTCAAATGAGTGGGCGGGAGTAAATTTATCTCATACACGCACGCACTTTACTTGAAAGTAAAACACACACACGCACTCTACAGAAATGAAAACACACGCACCCACACAAAGTTTTCCTACTCAAGTGAGTAGGAAGAAAATGAAAGCAGTAAAAAGACAAGTCCCACTCAAACGAGTGGGCGGGAAATAAAAGCAGAGCGCCATTTAACTCTTAACGAGTAGGCGGAAATAAATGCATATGCACACATGCACTCTACAGAAATGAAATAAAGCAGTAAAACCTAACTCATACACGCACACACACTTGCAAAAATAAGAAAAACAAAGTGCTCAGAAAATTAAAACGACTGCATTTCTACCGCTAGAATGCTGTAAAAATGCATAAAAAGTGAAAATAAAAATTAACCGGAGCGAAAAGTTTTGCAAATAAACGCAAAATGTTAGTACTCGAAAAATTAATACAACTGCATTTCTACCGCTATAATGCGGTAGAAATGCATAAAAAGATGAAATAAAAATTAACCGGACTAAAAGTTTTGAAATTAAAAAGTTAAAACGAAGTGAGTGAAAAATTGTAACGACTACATTTTTATTCGTAAGTTTTTATAAAACCTCCAAAAGGTGAGAATAAAACTAAAAAGGAACGAGGAGTTTTACATTCCTAAGAGCCTAAGTTAAAGAAAATAAAAACGAACACTTTTAGGGGGGGGGGTTTATAAAACCTATATGAATAAAAATGATTAATAAGAAAAAGCTAAAGCTAAAAAGTGCGGAAAATGAAAACTAGACGGACGGCACAACGACTAGAAATGCCGATAAATCCTAAATCTAACTAAGTTATGAAAGCTAAAAAGATGAAAACATAAAAGAAATACAAAAAGATGAACGAAAAATTGCTTAAGTAGGCGCATTCAAATGGATTATTCATACTAATTAAGAGAGAAAAATTCAGATTTTATTAAAGTAAAAACCCTAATACAAACTAAGAGAGAGAGAGGGGGGAGAAATTCTCCTTACATAAGTATGGAATCCAATTGGGCAGCACCTCCCCTAAGCAAAGTGGTCAAAAAAGGTGGACAGAATAAGCTTCCTGGAAGCTCTTATTTATAGGCAAAATTTCGGGTGGGTCACGCCCGTGACTAGGGCGTGACAGGGGGGCGTGTCGACACTATTCATGAGCTGATCGGGTGACTTGACTAGAATGTTGACTTCGGCTGAAAACGTGGCGGTCACGCCCTAGGTCACGGGCGTGACATGTGTTAGTCACGGGCATGACTGGTGTAACATCCCATTTCCGGCTAGCCCCTAGGAGTCGGTTGGTCGTGACAGGACCCTAGGAAGCCTAAAAATTGAAATCAATCGACCGAGATTTCGGGTCACGGGTTGGTCACGCCCGTGACTGACCCGTCACGCCCGTGACCTGGGGCGTGACTCCTTCGACGATCGTCGATCCCAGGGAGACGATCGTCGGGCGCAGAATTTTCAACGCGGCCCTGTCACGCCCGTGACCCAGGTGTCACGCCCGTGACCAAGGGCGTGACCCCTTCGGCGATCGTCGATCTCAGCGCGATGATCGCCGAGCGCGGAATTTACCTCATGACCCTGTCACGCCCGTGACCCACAATGTCACGCCCGTGACATAGGGCGTGACCACGTTCGACGATCGTCGATTTCAGTTCGACGGTCGTCGACCCAGAATTTGCCACACGGGCCTGTCACGCCCGTGACCCACAATGTCACGCCCGTGACATAGGGCGTGACCATGTTCGACGATCGTCGATTTCAGTTCGACACAGAAATCCTAGTTGACATAGCTTTTAGTGATGTCGACATAGCTGCCTTGATGTCGACACAGCTTCTTGACACTGCATCTTGAGAATGTGTCGACACTGATTATTTGTCGTTCCCATACTCCCTTAGCCGGAAGCGTGGTGTGCCCATGAGGGAAATCACATGTGAAAGTCCACTTCATCATTAATTTAAATCCTTCTTTGTAGCCTGCGGCAAACACTGCCCCCAGCAGGGAACACCTCCGGCTGCGAAGATCTCATCTTATCATCCTCTAACCAACGACGTAGACTCAACCAACTAGGACTCGTGACTAACCAGGACAATCTATAGTATGCCCTAGTTCAAAATAGACCTTGGGTATGAATTTGGTTAAGGTAAGGAGATACCCAAAGAGAATAAATGTAACGCCCCGTTTTTTCAGCGATTATTTTTATTCTCGTCTGGCGTTACGATGACGCGTTTCCGTGGCTTGTGCCATGTGTGGAGCACGGTTTAGCTCCTTAGAACTGAGTGCCCTGTTTGGTAGCCTGTTGGCAAGATCTCCCTAGCAAACCGAGTCGTTTTGGTGACCCGGTGTGGCCTCTCGGGGGGATGTTTGTGTTTGGCTTTGTTTGGGTGTAACTCGAGTTCTGTTCGTTGAAAGTTAATTTCGACTTCGCCGTTGCGTTCGTAGCGTGGGTATTTAGCTACGGTGCGAATTTCGTCGAATTCCGAGGTAGTTCGGTTTTCGCGTCGATTTGGTGCTTTATGTAATTTTGTAATTAATAATATAATTATATAATTATATATATATATATATAGTATTAGAAAAGCCATCATCTTCTTCCCCATAAGAAACCGCCGGCCCCTTGTACGAGAGAAACGGAGTAACCGCCTACCTTCCCTTCGGACGCCGATTCCCGGAGCGTTTGTGGACGGAATTCGATTCCGAGAGTGGATTCGGATTGCTCTCGTCGAGACCTTCATTCCTGCGGTAAGGAATTCGATTTTCGTTGAGTTTTGGAAGGATTGGAATTTTCGGTTTTGGAAGTTTTCCGCCATTAATGGCCGAGTCTTTGTTCTAGGTGTTGCGGCCGTTTTGATCCGTGCGAAGAGGAGGAAAGCAGTCCAAAGCTTCGCTGTGAATTGAGGCAAGTGGTATTCTTGCCCTTGCCAAGTGTTTTCTTTGATTTTATTTGCTGAAATTGAAATCCCGGTTAGCCCAGGTTAGAGGCCTTGTTGTTCTCATTTTCTTGCTAACTATAGGGCTTAGTTCTTCCTACTGAAACCCCCCCCTATGTTGTGATGTTTGGAATCCAAATTGTCGGCGTGGAGCCGTTGTTTTCCTTTATTTTTGATTGTTGCTCTGGTTCGGGTGTAGCCGAGAGGGAGAGTTAGGAGGGGGGTGTGGTTGCCAATTTCCTTCGTTAAGGTATTATTCGAATGGTTAGGCATAGTTTGAATGGTAGTAGCGTGCGACGTTGATAGTTGTCTACTGCTACTGCAGTGGCGTGAGTCGTGTGCGCGTTCCGGTGTCGTTCGGGAAATTCCAAACGGTGCAGGTTGACCGCGTACGGTCATCAACCTTTAGGGCGCACGACCACTGGTCGTGTGCCTCTGTTCGTGCGCGTATAAATTTCAGTTTCCAAAGTTCTGTCTCGGGCAATCGCACGAGCGCTGGCAACAGTGCGCACGACCACTGATCGTGCGACACTGATCGTGCGCAGTTGCTAGGTTTTCTGTCAGGTTTTCCAGGTTCGCTTCGCACGATCATCAGCCGATGAGTGCGCACGACCACTGATCGTGCGTCACTGATCGTGCGCTTTGTATATTTTCTGTTGCTAGGCGAATTTAGATGGTTTCGAGTGCGGGAGTTTAGATACTCAAGTGGCAGGCAACTACTCGAGTTCTGGATCTTCTGCCTTGGTCGTTCGACTGTCGTCGAGCTCCGTATTCTTTAGTGGGTTTGTGGGTAGTAACATTATTTTGGCGGCGAGTGAGGCTAGCTCACTCAATGCCAAAGTTTAGGTAGGCACTGAGTGCGTTTCACTCAACGCCTAGTCGTGTTGGTTTATTTCAACACTCTTCCTTTACCTTGTGTTTCATTTCCGAGTGGATTTCCAGTTGTATTTCTGGGTTTTTCCTTGTCGGCCGTTTTCTTTATTTTCCTAAAGGCCAAATCGTGGGTCGTGGTTAGTAGTGGTGGTTGTAGCTCTTTATGGGGGTGGAGTTGTGTGATATAGCCAAGGCCACCCATGGATTTCTTGCTCCAGGTACGGGCTGGGCATGTCGGGTGGAAGGTCCCTTGTGTTTTCACGTGTTGACCCTCGAGCTTTTGACTTGGACATGGTGGATTGGGGGACTGCGTTTGCCTTCGATCCGGTTCCTCGTTGTTGTTTTTGCTACTATCACTTCCCGCAGTTTAGGGTGTTAGAAGTTTCTTCTTTGGTAGTTTGCAGCATTCTGGCTCTTGGTAGTCTAGTAGGCCCTGCAGGATGTTGTTCCTGGGCTGGGTCGTTGCTGTTTCTTTGCACGTTGTGCATTTCTTGTTGTCCTGTTTTGGACAGTTGTGACTCTTTCTACTGCATGTTTTCTGTTATTTTTGTCCTTTTGGTTGACTCTTTCATGCAGTTGTACCTTGATTTTTGCTTGCTGAGGTATTCTGTTTTCTTTTGGAATGCCTCAGGTTCTGAGCTGTAGCCAGTCTGGTGGCTAGTTGGAGGTGTTGTTGTTGGTGGACTCCCGGACTTTGGAGTTTTGTTTACCTTGTTTGTGAGGTTGTTTTCAGTACTTTCTTACAGACATATATATGTGCTGGTGGGTTCGTGTCAGGTTGTTGGCGCCCACTAGTAGTTTTTACCTTGTACTAGATATATACTAATGCTGCTACCATTTATTTTTCTGGAGATAGTCTACTTGCTTTGAGAAGGTTTTATGCTAGGTTGCTAGTTATTTTTAAACTGTAATTATTATTATAAATGAAGCTCATGATCAGCATGTTTTGTAAACTTAATCACTATTTTCCAAATCACGTACGAAAACCGTTTTCTTATATATATTATATAAACTAAGTGTAGTGTCTTGCATAGCATGAGTGGTTCTCTTGGGACCCTTATGCGCTCTTTAGGGTGTAAAACCTAATTAAAGTATTTTTCCGCAGCGTTTAAATATAGTTTTCTTTTGTGGACTAGATGATCCACTGAGCCGAGGGATACGAACTCTAAACATAACTGATTTTCTATTCATTAAGCACATGATTTTCTTGCATAAAGATTGTAGTTGGATTTGCCTGAGCGTCAGCAGTTATCCCTGCTTGACGTGGCATCATGACGCGTGTTTTCTCTTACTCTGATAATTCTTAATTCGGAGAAAATGCGGGTTGTGACAGTTGGTATCAGAGGGAGGTTGCTTGACAAGTTAGTTGGGAAACCTTCCTTGGATGCTTTTAGTAGTTCAGCACCATGTCATTCACACACCGATATGTCATCAGCACGTCTTGGCAAAAGCACGAACACTACACTCATAGCATAACATGAAGTATACGGGGCATATTATGTAGTATGGGATGCATAATATGTGTTCGTATATGGATCCACCATAGGGGCTACATGTGAGGGTTATGTAGTATGGGATGCATAACCTCACCACATGACTGCGACTAGCACGTTTCTTTTTCGTTGCATGGAAATGTTATGTAGTATGGGATGCATAACATTTTCATGTGTACGCCGCTCATATCATGCATTAGGGCCTTTTTTTTAGAATGCATAGCACAATCATGCATATCATAACATTGCATAAGCACAACGCGCCGAGCTAAAGATTTGCAGGATGACATATGTACACACATAAGTTTTTAAACTAACATAAGTTCACACATCCGATCTAGGCACAAGAGTTAGTGAGGTGGTGGTTAACCATCCTAGGTTAGGGCATATCATCTAATTATGGTGAAGAAGATAAACTCTCAGAGCAAGTTTAGCAGCTTTAAGTCTATATCTACATATGTATTGTCTGTACTGGTAGTCGGTTCTACCCGTGGGATTTGGGTCTGATTTGCGTTGTAATGATTTTTAGGATGGCTAGGCGTCTTGCGACTCGATCGACTCCCCTGTCTGAGGGTGAATCTTCTGGAGCTCAGAACGATGCGGTGATCGAGGGTCTGCGTCAGAGTAGCGAAGCTATGGGTAGGCAGTTGGAGGAGGTGCAAGCCCAGATTCAGTCTTTGGTGGCAGTTGTGGCAGGGCAGGCTCAGGGTGCGCAAGTTCCTGCAGGGGGGTTAGCTGTTCCTCCTCCTCCTGCACCCTTGAGACCTCCAATGGTGGTGCCAGCAGAGATGGCCTTCATCTCGCAGTTTCAGAGGCTGAGCCCTCCCACTTATGATGGGAAGGCAGATTTCATGGTGATAGACGACTGGCTGATCTCCATGGAGGAGATGTTCTCGTACTCAGGGATTTCAGATGATCAGAGGGTGATGATAGCCGCCTATCAGCTTAAAGGTTTGGCTAAGAGTTGGTGGCTGAGAGAGAAGGAGAGCCTGGTAGCCGGATGCTCTTGGGAAGTATTCAAGGAGATGCTGTTGAGGAAGTTCTTACCCTCGGTCGAGCGTGACCGCCTCATGAATGATTTCCTCTATCTGAAGCAAAGGCAGCTCACGGTGGGTGAGTATGAGATAGAGTTTAGTAAGTTGAGCCGTTTTGCCCCTGGATTGGTCAGCGTTGAGGCTGATCGAGTTAAGCGATTTCTCGGTGGTTTGAGGAGTGAGGTGCAGTAGTTGGCCAGTGCTTATGGGTCAGTGACTTATGCTGGAGTTGTAGAGGCTGCTCTTAAGGTTGAGGCCATTGAGACGGCGAAGAGCAGAGGCCAGCAGTTGAGAAAGGATAAGAGGAAGTTGGTAGAGGAGAAGAAACCCCTGGTACCCGATGCTGTTCCGGGAAAGAGGAGCAGGGTCGTGTGCAGTTTTTGTGGCCGGTCAGGCCATCCTGTCGAGAGGTGTTTCAAGAAGGTGGCAGCTCAGAAGAAGGAGCAGGTTCATGCGATTCAGGGTGCTCCTGGGAGAGATGTCTCTTGTTCAGTTTGCAAGCGATCCGGGCATGATGCAGCCCAGTGCTGGTCCAGGGATAGAGTCTGCTATCAGTGTGGGTAGAAGGGTCACGTTAAGTCGAGGTGTCCTCAGGTCCAGTCAGCTCTTCCTGCAGTTCCATTGCAGGCATTACGTCCACCTCAGCGTGTGGACAAGGGAAAAGGGAAGCTGAACGTGATTTCTTCCGAGGAGGCTCAGACTTCGACCCAGGTGATCTCAGGTTAGTAGTTGGTTATTTTTCTTTCTATCCTGGTAGTTTAGATGCTAGATTGTTTGCGGTACTGTTGTGCTAGTTCCTTAGCTTTGTGCGTTCCTATAGGGAAATTTAAGGTGAAGAACCGCTGGGCGCGTGTTCTGTTTGACTCCGGCGCTACCCACTCGTTCGTGGCTAGAGCCTTTGTAAAGCGTCATCGGTTGTCTCTAGATCGTGTTCGGGATTCCTTCCGTGTCAAGTTTCCCTCTAGTGAATCTGTGTTGTCAGATTTGGGTATTTTGGATTGCCCGGTTTTGTTGGGGGATTTTCTTGCGAAGGCGGATCTGAAGATGATTGATCTAGAGGACTTCGATGTCATTTTGGGCATGGACTGGCTCTCTCGGTATGATGCGGTCATTCAGTGCAAAGGAAAGCGCTTGGACTTCATCAGGGACGACGGTCAGCCCGGCAGCGTGTATGCTGATCCGTGTCAGGATTCTCCTGTTCTCTCTGCGGTATGTGTTCAGAGATTGTTTCTTTCTGATTGTTGTGTTTGTTTAGTCTCGGCGGTTGGAACCGTTGTTAGCGTGCCACGCTTGGAGGAGATTCCTATTGTTCGTGGTTTCGCCGATGTTTTTCCTGATGATCTTCCTGGTATCCCTCCTGAACGGGATGTGGAGTTTGTTATTGATTTGGAGCCGGGTACGCGTCCTATTGCTAAGGCGTCGTACCGGATGGCCCCTCGTGAGTTAGAGAAGTTGCGAATTCAGTTAGATGAGTTGTTGGCTAAAGGTTTTATCAGGCAGAGTTCGTCGCCTTGGGGTGCTCCTGTTTTGTTCGTAAAGAAGAAAGATGGGTCGATGCGGCTTTGCATCGACTATAGAGAGTTGAACAAGGTCACTATCAAGAACAAGTACCCTCTGCCGAGGATCGATGATTTATTTGACCAGTTGCGTGGTAGCACGGTGTTCTCCAAGATCGATCTTCGTTCGGGCTATCATCAGCTCAGGATCCGTGAGGCAGATATTCCACGGACTGCGTTTAGGTCGAGGCATGGGCACTTTGAGTTTTTGGTGATGTCGTTTGGTCTGACCAACGCACCATCAGCCTTCATGGATATGATGAACAGGGTGTTCAAGGATTTCCTAGACAAGTTCGTTGTGGTCTTCATCGATGACGTGTTGGTTTATTCTCGCAGTGCTGAGGAGCACGAGCAGCATTTGCGTTTGGTCCTATCAGAGTTGAGGAACCACAAGTTATTCGCTAAGTTGAGCAAGTGCGAATTTTGGTTGCCTCAGGTTTCTTTTCTAGGCCACGTGGTGAACAAGGATGGGATCTCGGTTGACCCAGAAAAGATTGCAGCAGTGACGGATTGGAGTAGGCCGAATACTCCTAAGGAGATCAGAAGTTTCTTAGGGTTGGCTGGCTATTACAGGAGATTCGTGGAGGGTTTCTCTTCTCTAGCCGCACCGTTGACCAAGCTGACTCAGAAGAATGTGGCTTTTGTTTGGAGCGAGAAGTGCGAAGAAGCTTTTCAGGAGTTAAAGAGGAGATTGTGTACTGCTCCCGTTCTGACCCTTCCTACTGAGGGCATGGATTATGATGTGTATGTGGATGCTTCGCATATAGGTCTGGGATGCGTATTAATGCAGGATGGAAAAGTAATTGCTTATGGGTCAAGGCAGTTGAAAACTCATGAGCGGAATTATCCTACGCATGACCTTGAGTTTGCAGCGGTTATCTATGCGTTGAAGTTGTGGAGGCACTTACTTTATGGGGCTCAGTGCAAGATTTTTACTGACCATAAGAGCCTGAAGTACGTGTTCACGCAGAAAGAGTTGAATCTGCGTCAGCGGCGGTGGCTTGAGTATGTGGCGGATTATGACGTAGAAATCCAGTATCATCCGGGCAAGGCCAATGTGGTGGCCGACGCCCTGAGCCGAAAGACGGGAAAGATCTTTAACCTCTCCGCCGATCGATTAGTTGAGGAGTTCCTCCTTATGGATATTTCAGTGGGATGCTGTGGTTTGCAGAGTAGTTTGTCAGTGGCAGAGCCGTCCTGGATTTCTTTGACTAGACTGCATCAGAAGGACGATCCGGATCTGTTGCACCTTTTTACCAGGACAGAGAAGGGAGAGTTGCCAGATTTTTCTATTGATGATGCGGGTACTTTGAAGTACCGCGGCAGGTTTTGCGTTCCCGCTGTTGGGGACATTAAGAGTATGATTTGCAGTGAGGCTCATGGTTCCAGCGTTGCCTACCATCCAGGATCTACGAAGATGTACCGTGACTTAAAGCAAATTGCTTGGTGGTATGGTATGAAAGGAGATATAGCCCGATATGTTGCTGAGTGTCACACTTGCAAGCGTGTGAAGGCCGATCATGGGAGGCCTGGTGGTAAGTTGACTCCGCTAGAGATCCCGACTTGGAAGTGGGAGAGTATATCTATGGACTTCATTAAGGGTTTGCCAAAATCCCCGAGAGGATTTGATTCTGTTTGGGTTATAGTGGATAGATTGACGAAGTGTGCTCACTTCGTGCCTTATAAATTGATTACCCGATGAAGAAGATAGCGGAGTTGTACTTGAATGAAGTCATCCGACTCCACGGTGTGCCGGTTAGCATCATTTCTGATCGAGACTCCCTGTTTACTTCTCGTTTTTGGCAGAGTCTGCATGAGGGTTTGGGTACGGATCTGAGGTATTCTACTGCATACCACCCTCAGACCAATGGGCAGACGGAGCGGGTCAATCAGATTGTTGAGGATATGATCCGGTGCTATATTTTAGACCACGGTGGAGCGTGGGATGAGCGTCTGCGACTCATGGAATTTGCTCACAATAACAAGTTATCAGGAAAGCTTGCAGATGGCTCCGTTCGAAGCTTTGTATGGGAGGCGCTGTAGGACTCCGTTGTTTTGGGCTGAGGCTGGTGAGAAGCCTTTGTTGGGTCCTGATGCTCTGGAAGAGATGGAAGTCGCCGTGAAGCTTATTCGGGAGAAGCTTCGTTTAGCCCAGGAGAGGTATGAAAAGAACGCCAATCGACGTAGGTCTGCCTTGGAGTTTTTAGTAGGGGATCATGTATACCTCAAGGTTTCTCCAATGGTTGGTGTGAAGAGATTTGGTAAAAAGCGGAAATTGGACCCAAGGTATGTGGGCCCGTTCGAGATTTTGGAGCAGATTGGTGTGTCTGCATATAGATTGGATTTGCCAGCGAACTTCCCTAGTGTTCATAATGTTTTTCATGTTAGCCAATTGCGGAAGTGTGTGCGCAGCAGTGGGCAACTCTTGGATGTTGTGCCCCAGTTAGAGCCCAACCTCTCTTTCGTTGAGGTGCCAGTTCGTATTTTGGATACTCAAGAGCGTGTGCTGCGAAAGAAGTCCATACCGATGGTGAAAATTCTTTGGAAAAATCAGGATTTGGAGAGCGCGACTTGGGAGCTAAAGTCGGCCATGAGGAGGGCGTACCCTCACCTGTTTCTCTGATTTGATCGGTATGTTTCCCTTTGTAACTTCTGTTTGTTACTTTTCCTTCTTTTGTAGGAGGGTTGTGCGTAAAGTTTCGGGACGAAACTTTCTTTTAGGGGGAGTGACTGTAACGCCCCGTTTTTTCAGCGATTATTTTTATTCTCGTCTGGCGTTACAATGACGCGTTTCCGTGGCTTGTGCCATGTGTGGAGCACGGTTTAGCTCCTTAGAACTGAGTGCCGTGTTTGGTAGCCTGTTGGCAAGATCTCCCTAGCAAACCGAGTCGTTTTGGTGACCCGGTGTGGCCTCTCGGGGGGATGTTTGTGTTTGGCTTTGTTTGGGTGTAACTCGAGTTCTGTTCGTCGAAAGTTAATTTCGACTTCGCCGTTGCGTTCGTAGCGTGGGTATTTAGCTACGGTGCGAATTTCGTCGAATTCCGAGGTAGTTCGGTTTTCGCGTCGATTTGGTGCTTTATGTAATTTTGTAATTAATAATATAATTATATAATTATATATATATATATAGTATTAGAAAAGCCATCATCTTCTTCCCCATAAGAAACCGCCGGCCCCTTGTACGAGAGAAACGGAGTAACCGCCTACCTTCCCTTCGGACGCCGATTCCCGGAGCGTTTGTGGACGGAATTCGATTCCGAGAGTGGATTCGGATTGCTCTCGTCGAGACCTTCATTCCTGCGGTAAGAAATTCGATTTTCGTGGAGTTTTGGAAGGATTGGAATTTTCGGTTTTGGAAGTTTTCCGCCATTAATGGCCGAGTCTTTGTTCTAGGTGTTGCGGCCGTTTTGATCCGTGCGAAGAGGAGGAAAGCAGTCCAAAGCTTCGCTGTGAATTGAGGCAAGTGGTATTCTTGCCCTTGCCAAGTGTTTTCTTTGATTTTATTTGCTGAAATTGAAATCCCGGTTAGCCCAGGTTAGAGGCCTTGTTGTTCTCATTTTCTTGCTAACTATAGGGCTTAGTTCTTCCTACTGAAACCCCCCCTATGTTGTGATGTTTGGAATCCAAATTGTCGGCGTGGAGCCGTTGTTTTCCTTTATTTTTGATTGTTGCTCTGGTTCGGGTGTAGCCAAGAGGGAGAGTTAGGAGGGGGGGGTGTGGTTGCCAATTTCCTTCATTAAGGTATTATTCGAATGGTTAGGCATAGTTTGAATGGTAGTAGCGTGCGACGTTGATAGTTGTCTACTGCTACTGCAGTGGCGTGAGTCGTGTGCGCGTTTCGGTGTCATTCGGGAAAATTCCAAACGGTGCAGGTTGACCGCGCACGGTCATCAACCTTTAGGGCGCACGACCACTGGTCGTGTGCCTCTGTTCGTGCGCGTATAAATTTCAGTTTCCAAAGTTCTGTCTCGGGCAATCGCACGAGCGCTGGCAACAGTGCGCACGACCACTGATTGTGCGACACTGATCGTGCGCAGTTGCTAGGTTTTCTGTCAGGTTTTCCAGGTTCGCTTCGCACAATCATCAGCCGATGAGTGCGCACGACCACTGATCGTGCGTCACTGATCGTGCGCTTTGTATATTTTCTGTTGCTAGGCGAATTTAGATGGTTTCGAGTGTGGGAGTTTAGATACTCAAGTGGCAGGCAACTACTCGAGTTCTGGATCTTCTGCCTTGGTCGTTCGACTGTCGTCGAGCTCCGTATTCTTTAGTGGGTTTGTGGGTAGTAACATTATTTTGGCGGCGAGTGAGGCTAGCTCACTCAACGCCAAAGTTTAGGTAGGCACTGAGTGCGTTTCACTCAACGCCTAGTCGTGTTGGTTTATTTCAACACTCTTCCTTTACCTTGTGTTTCCTTTCCGAGTGGATTTCCAGTTGTATTTCTGGGTTTTTCCTTGTCGGCCGTTTTCTTTATTTTCCTAAAGGCCGAATCGTGGGTCGTGGTTAGTAGTGGTGGTTGTAGCTCTTTATGGGGGTGGAGTTGTGTGATATAGCCAAGGCCACCCATGGATTTCTTGCTCCAGGTACGGGTTGGGCATGTCGGGTGGAAGGTCCCTTGTGTTTTCACGTGTTGACCCTCGAGCTTTTGACTTGGACATGGTGGATTGGGGGACTGCGTTTGCCTTCGATCCGGTTCCTCGTTGTTGTTTTTGCTACTATCACTTCCCGCAGTTTAGGGTGTTAGAAGTTTCTTCTTTGGTAGTTTGCAGCATTCTGGCTCTTGGTAGTCTAGTAGGCCCTGCAGGATGTTGTTCCTGGGCTGGGTCGTTGCTGTTTCTTTGCACGTTGTGCATTTCTTGTTGTCCTGTTTTGGACAGTTGTGACTCTTTCTACTGCATGTTTTCTGTTATTTTTGTCCTTTTGGTTGACTCTTTCATGCAGTTGTACCTTGATTTTTGCTTGCTGAGGTATTCTGTTTTCTTTTGGAATGCCTCAGGTTCTGAGCTGTAGCCAGTCTGGTGGCTAGTTGGAGGTGTTGTTGTTGGTGGACTCCTGGACTTTGGAGTTTTGTTTACCTTGTTTGTGAGGTTGTTTTCAGTACTTTCTTACAGACATATATATGTGCTGGTGGGTTCGTGTCAGGTTGTTGGCGCCCACTAGTAGTTTTTACCTTGTACTAGATATATACTAATGCTGCTACCATTTATTTTTCTGGAGATAGTCTACTTGCTTTGAGAAGGTTTTATGCTAGGTTGCTAGTTATTTTTAAACTGTAATTATTATTATAAATGAAGCTCATGATCAGCATGTTTTGTAAACTTAATCACTATTTTCCAAATCACGTACGAAAACCGTTTTCTTATATATATTATATAAACTAAGTGTAGTGTCTTGCATAGCATGAGTTGTTCTCTTGGGACCCTTATGCGCTCTTTAGGGTGTAAAACCTAATTAAAGTATTTTTCCGCAGCGTTTAAATATAGTTTTCTTTTGTGGACTAGATGATCCACTGAGCCGAGGGATACGGACTCTAAACATAACTGATTTTCTATTCATTAAGCACATGATTTTCTTGCATAAAGATTGTAGTTGGATTTGCCTGAGCGTCAGCAGTTATCCCCTGCTTGACGTGGCATAATGACGCGTGTTTTCTCTTACTCTGATAATTCTTAATTCGGAGAAAATGCGGGTTGTGACAATAAAGGAGGAGTTTAGCACGGGAATGACTACCTAAGACGTAAAACTCTGGTGTCCCTACTATCCCAATCAACGATTATTCGAAGCGGTAGACTACTTTAAGTAGAATTGAGACCAATAATACATTAGCAGAATGGTAAAATACAAGTAGTCTGAACCCTCAATACCGGTAATAAAATTACCTGGAGGCAACCACCGAGACAACACTGAGGGTCGGGTAGGAACTCAAGTTCGAAGATACCCATTTGGGATTGGGAACATTTTGACCCGGATAAAGTTGTCGTAAATGTGACTCAGAGAGTTTAAAGTATGGAGTATATTAACGAGTTTCAGGGTGGAACCCCAAGTCGAAGATTGATGCCCTAGAAATTGTGCACCCAACTTGGACGGATATAACACGGTAATATCAAAGATACTTAGCCCAAGGAAGATAGGGGCTTATCCTATGTTTATTGGGGGCTTGTCTTTTGTTTATTGGGCAAATAGGATTGACTTAGGTTTCCTTAGCCCGAATTTAGGAATGTGGCGTAACAAACCTAGTGAGATTGAATTTGACATAATTCGACGTTGTTCGGGCGAAGATAAGACTAGATCGCTATGTTATATCATCGGAAGTACGATGACTCTAGGAAACTACACGATGTGAGCAAACAATATATTGAAAGACGGATACCTTAAATATAACCCGTAAGGTTGAATTGATTGATTTCAGGCGTACTCGAAGGAATAGGACAATGATCCTGTGGAGATTTTATAGATCTGTTGCCTACACACACAATTGAGAAATTAAATTACCGGAAGTGTGGTGTATCTCAAAACATTTACCCCCTGGAGTGAATAAAAGTGTCATGGATTTTGTGATGCACGGTGAGGTCCTTCAGTTGTTGAAGGCTAAGTGAAAGAATTTTGGGGAAACTATTACAGCCACTGCCCGAGATATAATGGAAGTACGAGGGTATAATTAGAGATTTCATGCACAGGATTCGTCGTCCCCACCCCAGGCACAATGGTAAAGGGAGCGTTGAGGATAGACTGGACGAGGTAGTTGGCGGCACCTCGACCCGAAAGAAAACTCTTGTGGGTGTTTTATAAGAATGGTGAGTAGCTGTTCGTTAGCACGAGGTGCCCAAGACGATTGTGTTGAATCGGTCAGTCAACTTGGAGCCTATCAAGATCGATGACACGACAGTGCGGGTCTTGCGATGGAAGAAGGTTCCGTTAGTCAGGTTTCTGTGGAACAATCATGGACAGGAGGAGCATACATGGGAGCCACAGGACTTGATGCGACAAAGGTATCCAGAACTTTTCGGTCGGATATACCTCACAAACCCCTCTGGACAATCAATATGCGTTCCTATTTTAAACCAATAAGACCGAAAATTTCAAGAATAGGGGCTAATCCTTTGTTTATTGGGGTGCATACCATGACAATTGGACGAATGGGTCTTAGAATCAAAACTGCACACTGCAAACATAACGCAGAGATGTAGATCTTTCAACTTTTATGGGATGTTACAAGCTTCCTTTTCCCGATTAGAGTCTCGTAGGCTTAACCTTGATTTCGGGGATGAAATCTTTGTTTTGTTTATTGGGATTTGTAACATCCCATTTCCGGCTAGGCCCTAGGAGTCGGTTGGTCGTGACAGGACCCTAGGAAGCCTAAAAATTGAAATCAATCGACCGAGATTTTGGGTCACGGGTTGGTCACGCCCGTGACCTGGGGCGTGACTCCTTCGACGATCGTCGATCCCAGGGAGACGATCGTCGGGCGCAGAATTTTCAACCCGGCCCTGTCACGCCCGTGACCCAGGTGTCACGCCCGTGACCAAGGGCGTGACCCCTATGGCGATCGTCGATCTCAGCGCGACGATCGCCGAGCGCGGAATTTACCTCATGACCCTGTCACGTCCGTGACCCACAATGTCACGCTCGTGACATAGGGCATGACCACGTTCGACGATCGTCGATTTCAGTTCGACGGTCGTCGACCCAGAATTTGCCACATGGGCCTGTCACGCCCGTGACCCACAATGTCACGCCCGTGACATAGGGCGTGACCACGTTCGACGATCGTCAATTTCAGTTCGACGGTCGTCGACCCAGAATTGGCCACATGGGCCTGTCACGCCCGTGAGCCACCATGTCACGCCCGTGACATAGGGCGTGACCACGTTCGACGATCGTCGATTTCAGTTCGACGGTCGTCGACCCGGAATTGGCCACACGGGCCTGTCACGCCCGTGACCTAGGTGTCACGCCCGTGACCACCCTTCGACGATCGTCGATCTCAGTTCGACGATCGTCGATCCCAGAATTGGCTATCCAGGCCTGTCACGCCCGTGACATATGTGTCACGCCCGTGACCAAGGCCGAAACGTCAGCCAGACTGGAAATTTCAGTAACCGACGTCGTAATCAATTCTGATTATGGGAATCAATCCAGGAGTATTTATGGGCCGTTTTCCTTCTGTAATTATATAAATAAATAAGGAAATGTTGGTCCAATAGGGAATCACCACCTGACAAACATCTCTTCGTTTCCAGCAATTCAATTCCCTGCATCATAACCGAAACGTTATTAAGAAGAAATATTAATGGCCGTGAACGTTTCAACCTTTCCCCTCCCTCCTTTCTTCCCTTTAAAAAGGCTCCCTAGACTCAGAGTTGGAGTTTCCACCCTTACCCGACGGATTTGGAGCTCGTACGGTGCTGTAGAAGAATTCCGACGACGCCACCACCGCGCCATGACAGTCCAACGTCCATCTCGCCGTCAAACCATGAATAAGGTCCTCCTCTACTCTTTATTCTATGGATAGATCTTAGAAATCATTAGGAGAGATATCGGGCTCAAAAGAGCCGGATCGGGTGAGCGTTTCGATGCTTTTCTGAAATTTGCATGGTGGCGGGTTCGCCGGAAGCCGCCTCTCCGGCGGCCATGCCGCCGCCCGACGGTAGCCCTCACCTCAACAGAGGTGGTGGTGGTGGTGGACGGCCAGGGAGATGGCTGGATGGCCGGGAAATAGCTTTGGAAAAGCTACAGGAAATTAAGTTTTCAAGCTTCTGGTTTCGGGCTGTTGAAGAAGATGAACAGTGCCATGAGAATTAAATTCTATTTTTAAAACAATTTCTGAATAAAAATATCTGTCACATTAAATAATTTGGGAAAAATACCTAGAGGCTTCTACAGGAAAAATGGTCAACATAGAAAATGTAGCCCTTGAAGTCTACTTTACTTCAAAATTGATTTCACTCGATTTGGATCCTGGTTAGACCACATCACCCTTTTTGGTGAGGTCTGTCCAAAGGGCTGTCTTGACCTTAGAAAAATTCCCCACTCCAATCCCGTCATCGAAATGACTTGAAATTTGGGGTGTGGCCTAATCTTACCTATATCTAGGTGCTATCGAAAAATGAGAATTTTTGGAGAATGGTTTTCTATAGTATTTAGAAAAAATTCAATAATCCTAGCTTAATTTAATTAGATGGCTAAAAGACTTCCAAACCCTCCCAAAATTTGGTGAGTGGTCCCTGGGTTTATCATAAGGTTCTGGTAAAAATTTTGTCTCATTTGGAGACGTTTTGGTTAGGTTTGTGTCCAACCCTAGGTTGATCCTCACAGGATAACTTAAGATCAAACACCCCCTTGGTATTTGAGTGGCCATATCACCTCAACAGAGGCTGATATTTTGGTCACTGACTTTTTAGGGCATGACACACCCTCCAAGGGAGTTTGGAGCGGTTGGGTGTAGGGTAGCCCTAGAACCCTAGGGTAGGTCCCTTAATGGGGATTTGTAGGGTTGTGAAGGTCATGGGGTCAAATGACCTTGGACTGACTTGAAATTTGGTGGAGAGAACCATAGGACCAGTATAGTTCTCTGGACAAAATTTTAGGGTATTTGGAAACCTTTAGCCCACCTAAAACCCTAACCCTAGTTTAGGTCACCAACCTTAATTTGCATTATTAAGCTATTAAATAAACTACAAATCAAGCAAAAATTTGGGTAGAGTGAGGTTATGGTCCAAGTAGATATAATATAATTTTGTTGAGATTTTTGGATTAATTTATACAGTACTTCATTTACAACTCTAATGGTGCCCTGGATATTTATCTTGATGATTATGGAATTTCTGTTCACTGGAATATTATGAAATCTTAGATTAGGGCATCTTATAGCATATTATATCTTCTGTAATTTTCTTGGAAATTTTATCTGAATATTTTGGGTACTTTATTCTTTAATGTGCTAAATGTGATATACAGTCAAAAATACAAATAGTGCCCGATTATTGATTGGAAAATTATGAAATTTGATCAGTGGGTGTTTCAAATTATGATTGTCACCTAGTAATTTTCTCTGGAATTTTAGATGGATAAAAACAGTACCTCCTTCATTAAGTTATGAAAATTAGTATCTTACTTTAAAATAAATTCAGAGTTCAAATGATTGAGAAAAATTATGGTACTTGGTTTATGATTGTTTTAGATTACTATATAGCTTACATAATTTTCTTGGGATTTTTGGATAAATATTTACAGTACTTCCTTCATGATATAGTAAAAGTGGCCTACAATGATAAATTAGGAAATATAGGCATAAACATCTCTGGAATTTCTCAAAACTTGGAATTACTGTTTAAATGTCTCATATGATTTTTACTGACTTTATTATGATTTATTATTGACTAATTAGTGCACTTCATGTTCATACAAGGGCAGTCGGGATCCTAGAATAAATAAATTAAATGCCAAATGAAATAGGAAAATTATTAATTTCTGGATTTAGACTATTTAGGTCATGGTAGACCTCCAGTAAATATTATATGGGATTTGGAAGACAGTTGGGAGTACCACCCCTTGCATACCTCATAAAGATTAGGACGGTCTGCGTTTAGTAAAACTGCAGAAGCGGAGCTAGAGTGGGTAATGAACTTGGAGATGGAGTTTTGATAGTTTGCTGGTTTGGAGAGGATGTGTTAAATCAAGTTCATTAATTGGAAGCCAGGATGGATAGGGTGTGAGATTGACTAGCGATAGGTAGTGTTCGAGTTCGACGGAAGACCGTCCTCCCTGAGAAGAGGAAGAGTCAGGACACCCTAGGAATAGCCCATTGTAATGCGAGAAGGGAATGGGTTAAGGGAACCAATCAAGTATAATAAGGGCCTTGGAAAGGGAGTTTTGGGATTCACCCCATCATAGCTCCTAGTACCGCTGCGAGCCCTTCACCGGGTAACCCTCGGGAAGTCCAAGGTTAACCTTAAATCTTAGGAATAAAATGATCAAGAGTAATCCTAATAATAGTTGTACCTCACACCTACACTTGTACACATAGGAAGAAAAATTGGCTGGAATGGGTAGAGTAGGTCCATAGTCTAAGGGCCTACTAGTAATGACTATGGTTTGGTTGGTAATTGGGAAGTCCAGGGAGCGGGATGCTCGGGGACATGGTATAGGCTTAGTAGCCTAGAGAGCTGGAGGCTCGGTAATATGAGAACTTGTACAAATATATTTGTCATGGTTGCATGTGCATATAAGTGGTGGGTCATCGGTACTAGGCGATCGATCACACCGACAGCGGTACGTTGACTCGGCGAAAAGCCTGGTGGGTACAACCAGCACTAATACGCGGATACTCTAGGTTGTGTTCTTCTAGGTGCGTATGGAAGGGCTAGGCCTTGTAGTGTGGTTACCCGCCTAGGAGTGGGGGACCCGACTCACTGTCTCCGTTTGCCACAGCGGAGGTTCCTGGGGGTGAAGCTAGCCTCCCGAACTGGGGGAACTAAAGGTCTGTGCGCATAGAGTCGTGTGGGTGTGTTGCACTTGCTTGTGCATTTCATAGCATAATTGTGTGTCATAGCATAAACATGCCACCTAACGTATAAAATGGTATGGGACGTTTTATACGATAGGCCCTGCAAAACGACCCCTTGGTCTATAGGTGTAATCCCTATAAATCAATGGTTATATTTCTGGTGCTTTTACTTTTTGCTACTCCTTGCTGTTTGATAACTGACACCCCAACGTATAAGTGGTATGGGACACTCTATATGATGGGAGCCCTGCAAAAGATCCCTCGGCTTATGCGCTTCCACGCATAAGTTAAGGTTACATTTCTTACTTTCTGTTTCTATCTTATTTACTATAGAATTGCTAGCATAGGTCCGCTGTCACCTGTTTATTTGATTTAATCTCCACCTTCATGTCCTTCCCTTTCTTCCTCTCCGCTCGATACCTAGGAGCCATGGGGGAAGGGGTAGGGGATGATAGGGCTTAGTCTTTATGACTAACGGTTTTCGAACCATAACATTTTAGGTGTACCATATGGAAGGGTCACGACTATTGCAGTTCCTGACAGAGTTGGCCCCGCGACCGTGTTACCATTGTCACCAGCTGGGACATACACGGGTCAAATGCCCATTGATGGGTGGGACCCCAGCAGCTCAGCAACCAAGAGGCCGAAGACGTAGACGCAGACGTGGATCGCGAGGCGGCGACGGCAGGTCGAAAAGGAAGAAGCACCCAGAGATGCAGCACCAGCAGTGTACAGAGTCGGTGGAGTTGGGCCAATCCAACTTGGGTGCTCTCGGTTTAGTGACAGTTACGATGACGCTTAATTTTAGTTTTGCTTCCGCGAGTGACTTGTAGTGAGAATATGATGTACCGGGCATAAGCCCGTATTTGCAGTACTCTGATATATTGTGGACACTCCCTTCGTGGAGATTTATTTATATACAAGTGATTATTGTGGACTTGCTCTTACTTTATTATGCTACTATTCTGCGATCGAAAAGGGCCGGCAGAATTGGCGTTTTGTAGTGGCGACCTTCCCGTGAGTCGGTGCCACCGCAAAGCGGCAATTCTGGGCTAAGACCCCGGTATTTAAAAAGAAAAAAAGGGGGGGGGGGTCTTACAAGTGGATAGATCTTAGAAATCATTAGGAGAGATATCGGGCTCAAAAGAGCCGGATCGGGTGAGCGTTTCCATGCTTTTCTGAAATTTGCATGGTGGCGGGTTCGCCGGAAGCCGCCTCTCCGGCGGCCGTGCCGCTGCCCGACGGTAGCCCTCACCTCAACAGAGGTGGTGGTGGTGGTGGACGGCCAGGGAGATGGCTGGATGGCCGGGAAATAGCTTTGGAAAAGCTACAGGAAACTAAGTTTTCAAGCTTCTGGTTTCGGGCTGTTGAAGAAGATGAACAGTGCCATGAGAATTAAATTTTATTTTTAAAACAATTTCTGAATAAAAATATCTGTCACATTAAATAATTTGGGAAAAATACCTAGAGGCTTCTACAGGAAAAATAGTCAACATCGAAAATGTAGCCCTTGAAGTCTACTTTACTTCAAAATTGATTTCACTCGATTTGGAGTCCTGGTTAGACCACAGCACCCTTTTTGGTGAGGTCTGTCCATAGGGCTGTCTTGACCTTAGAAAAATTCCCCACTCCAATCCCGTCATCGAAATGACTAAAACAAAGCGTCATCGTAACTGTCACTGAACGATCCTGGGTTCAGTGACAGCGGGAAAAACCTACCGCTGTTGAGTTGGTGATGAGAGCTATGGTAAAGAGTCTCTTATCAAGGTCCTGGGTTCGATCCCCAGTGGCAACAACCTACCGCTGCTGAAAAACAAGCGCGGAGAGGGGTTGGGGTGCATGGTCTGCAGACCTGGTTAGGCTGAACCCTTTCGAGCATGGTGTTGGGGGTGCCAGCGGCCGTCCTTGCGAGCGTGGGCTGGGGAGGCCGTTACAACTTGGGCATGTCGGGGAGGTCGATCTGGGTGCGGTCCGGCCGCAAAGTCGCGCGCGTCACGTCGGGCCAGGTGGCAAGGTCACGCCCGTATCACACCTTGACACGGGCGTGACAGGGGGGCGTGTCGACACTATTTGATGATCGCCGATCGTCGAGCTGGCACATGTGGTCGGCGATCGTCGAGGGCATGACACAGGCGTGTCGGTCATGTGACACGGGCGTGTCAGTCAACATTTTGACTTTTTCTGGAATTTTTCTGAAATTTTTCTGGAATGCAAATAAAGCTAAGTTAGAAATAATATTTACAAAAATAAGCTATTTATTGAATAAAACTAATAAAAAAGACAAAAAATAAACAAAATTGACTTAAATAAAATACGAAAATATAGGTATATTTACAACTCATCACTCTCACCGAGAGCTTTCCGAATCTCTAGTCTATTGACGAATCCGACGATCGGATCACCGGTCGAAACAAGCCTGTCTACCGCTCCTTCCATTTCTGCAAAAACCTCAAACGCTTTGTCTACGAAGATGATGAATAGTGGGGATAGGGTTTTGATTTATGCGTTTATATATATATATATATATATATATATATAATAATTAATTAATTTATAATACAATATTATATTACAATTAATATTAATTAATCCCAGAACGATCTGAAATCCAAACAACCTCGGAATTTAACAAAATTCGCACCGTAGCTAATTACCAACGCTACGAATCTAACAGCGAAGTCAAAATACAAATCCAACAACCCAAACTCGGGAAAAAACCTCCCGAATCAAAAACACAAGCATTCCCAAAAGTCTCCACCGAGTCACCAAAATAGACTCGGCTCCCTAGGGAATCTTGCAAACAGTCTAAAACCCTGCCACACTAAAAACCTAAAGAGCAAAACAACGCTCTAACAATGGAACATAACAAACATGCACTAATATAACGCCCTGATGTCATAAACACGCCAAAAAGAATCAACATAAATACAAAATAATCAAGGGCATTATAGCCACTCCACCTAAAAAGAAGTTTTGTCCCGAAACATAACACAAATAGGATCAAATCCAAAATAAAATAAAATCAACCATAAGCTAACAAAGAAATACTCACCAGAAAAATCAGGAGAACAGATGAGGATGAGCCACCCTCATAACTGACTCCAACTCCCAAGTCGCGCTTTCCACGTCTTGGTTCCTCCATAAAACTATAACTATAGGTATTGTCTTCCTTCGCAATACCCAATTATGAGAATCCCATATGCGAATAGGAACTTCCATATATGAAAGGTTCGGCTCCAACTGGGGTATAGCATCAAGAATCTATCTGTCGCTAAGCACACACTTCTGTAATAAACTCACGTGGAAAACATCATGCACACCAGGAAAATTTGCTGGAAAATCAAGTCTATATGCTGATACACCAATCCGTTCCACAAATTTGAAAGGTCCCACATACCTAGGGTCCAACTTATGGTTCTTACCAAACATCTTAACTCTAAACATTGGGGAAACCTTAAGAAACACCATGTCCAAAACAACAAACTCCAAATCGGTCCTATGTTCATTTACATTCTTTTCAAAACGCTCTTGAGCTATCCAAAGCTTCTATCGAATATGCTTTACAAAAATATCCATCTCTTCTAACGCTTCGGGACCCAACAATGGTCTCTTACAAACCTTAGCACAAAACAATGGAGTTCTGCAATGCCTCCCATACAAATCCTCGAACGGGGCCATCTGCAATCTTTCATGGAAGCTTTTATTGTACGCAAATTCTATCAACCTCAAACGGTCATCCCACGCTCCTCTGTGGTCTAAAATATAACATCTGATCATGTTCTCCATGATCTGGTTTACTCTCTCCGTCTGACCATTTGTTTGTCGATGATAGGCGGTGGAATACCTCAAGTTGGTACAAAAATCCTCTTGTAAACTCTTCCAAAAGCGAGACGAAAATCGGGAGTCTCGATCTGATAGAAAACTTACAGGCACACCATGTAACGTTATGACCTCATCAAATTGTTATTCAGCTATTTTATTCATGGAGTAGTTGATCTTGAACAGCACGAAGTGAGAACACTTTGTCAATCTGTCCACTATAACCCAAACTGAATTGTGTCCTCGGGGAGATCTCAGCAATCCAGTAATAAAATCCAATGAAATGCTCTCCCACCTCCAACTTGGAATTTCTAAGGGCGTCAACTTCCCTCAATGCCTACCATGATCGGCCTTAACTCGCTTGTAAGTAAAACATTCTAATACATACTTATCTATATTGCCCTTCAATCCATACCACAAGGCAATCAACTTGAGATACTTTTATATTTTGGTAGAACCTGGGTAGTAAGAAACACTAGAACCATGCGCCTCTTTGCAAAAGTTAACTCGAATATCCTTAACTACGGGAATGCTAAATCTGCTTTGGTACCTCAAATACGCGTGTCATCAAACAAAAAGTCTGGGAATTTGCCTTTTGTAATTCTTTTCTAAAGGTGCATCAAGTCAGGATCATCCCTTTGAAATAGCCTTGTTAGTGAAATCCATGAAGGCTCTAATACTTCATAACTGCTGGGCGAGTCGCTACTCCCTACAAATATATCCATCAAAAGAAATTCTTCCACTAGCTTATCCACAGAAAGATTAAAAATCTTCGCTGACTTCCTACTCAGGGCTTCGGCTACCACATTAGCTTTGCACGGATGGTATTGAATCTCTACATTAGAATCTGCAACATACTCCATCAACCTCCGCTGGTGCAAATTCAATTCCTTTTGAGTGAAGACGTACTTCAAACTCTTATGGTCAGTATAAATCTTGCACATAGCGCCATATAAATGATGTCTCCATATCTTCAAGCCATAGATCACAGCTGCGAATTCTAAATCATGTGTAGGGTAATTCCTTTCAGGAGTCTTTAACGGGCTCAACTTATACGCTATCACTTTGCCTTCTTGCATCAACACACACCCAAGTCCAACGTGTGATGCCTCCACATACACTCCATACTCTATCTCTTCGATGGGTAAAGCCAAAATCAAAGTAGTGCACAATCTTACCTTTTGTTCCTGAAAAGCCTCTTTGCACTTATCGGTCCAAACAAAAGTTGTGTTCTTCTGCATAAACTTTGTCAGCGGCGTAGACAACGAAGAGAAACCCTCCACAAACCTCCTATAATATCCTGGCAGCCTTAGGAAGCTCCTTATCTCCTTGGGAGTGGCGGGCCTATTCCAATCCATGATAGCAGCTATCTTCTCAAGGTCCACAGAAATTCCATCCTTATGACCATATGGCCAAGAAAAGAAACCTTAGGGAGACGAAACTCATACTTATATATCTTGGCATACAACTTATGCTTCCTCAACGTATACAAAACTAAGCGCAAGTGCTGGGAATGATCTGCAGCACTATGGGAGTATACCAGAATATCATCTATAAATACGACGATTAATTTGTCTAGGAAATCCTTAAATACTCTATTCATCATATCCATAAAAGTAGAGGGTTCATTGGTCAATCCAAAAGACATCACCAAAAAATCAAAATGTTCATGCCGTGAATGAAAAGCAGTCCGCGGAATATCTGTCTCACGAATGCTCAACTGATGGTAGCCTGAACGAAGATCAATCTTTGAAAACACAGAGCTACAACACAACTGATCAAACAGGCCATCAATCCTTGGCAGGGAATATCTATTCTTGATGGTCACCTTATTCAGTTCTCTATAATCGATTCAAAGCCTCATCGATCCATCCTTTTCTGTGGAGTTGACTGGCACATCAACACTCAACACTAAAGTTATATGTCGTTGAGTGAGTAGACCACACTCAATGCCTGTGGACTTAGCCATATTTTTAGCTAATTTCTCTAGGCTTAGACTGACTCAGCCTGACTCACAGCCTTTTTGATGTATGGCGTCGAGTGAGTAAACTACACTCAACGCCTGTGGACTTGGCCATATTTTTTGCTATCTTCCAGTTAGGCTGAGATAGACTCAATACTATATGTTATATGGCGTTGAGTGAGTAGACTACACTCAACGCTTTTATACATAGCCAAATTTTTGGTTATTTGTCAATTAGGCTGAGATAGACTAAACATTATATGTTATTTGGCATTGAGTGAGTAGACTAAACTTAATGCTTTTGTACTTAGTCAATTTTTTTGCTATTTGCCAGTTAGGTTGAGGTAGACTCAACACTATATATTATATAGCGTTGAGTGAGTTGTCCTCACTCAACGCCTGTGGACTTAGGCCAATTTCTACAAAGAAAAATAGAATCCATACCTTTGGCATTGAGTGAGCTTTGCCCCACTCAACGTCGGTGGACTTAGTAAATTTTTGTTATGTCCAGCAACCACTTATTGTGTCCACATGTCCAATCAATGTGATATGGACAACCTGCACTCAAAACCTTAAATGCACAACAAATACAATTGATGTGTGTGTCATTGACCAGTTTGACTTCTCACAAATCAGGGACATTGGGAACAATGGACCCAACAAACACCTAAATGTGCTATTTTTGAAATAAATCCAACTTAAGAAAATTTTTATTCAAAAAATTCATATTTTCACATGAAAGGCATATTTTACCTCTATGAGCTTTTGTCCAAAATTTCATGGACATGTATTTGACCAAATTGGAAAAATTCCCATTTTACCCGATTTTACTATTTACACACTATTTAAAAATCTACCTTCACCATGCATGTTGTATCCTTTAACATGCAGAGGTCCAAATGACTGAAAATTTTTACCAATGGCATATGATGACCTTAGAGCCATGAAACCCAAATTTGGGGATATTTGGAGTTGTAAAAATCCCTAAATTAAATTTATTTAATAAATTAAACATTGACTAAAACTATAGTAAAATGTCCTCCAAAAATTCTTATTTTTGGACATACTCTAAGTATGGTATACACACCTAGATGACCTAAATTTCAATGCATGTGGAATTATACAGTAGCATAGGCATTCATTTGAAGTTTTGCCCTAATATAGGAGCAGTCCTACGATAATTACCCAACAAGGAGCTATATTACTTCTAATTACATGATTAGGGTGTCAAATTAAAGGTACGCCATAGGGCTACATTTTTCATGTTGATGACTTTATCTGAATATACCTATACAAGACCTAAAATTAATATGCAAGAAGACTGTATAAATGTGATAGAAATATAACAATTAATAATCATACACTATTGCTTAATAGGAACTAATTCAACAATATTGGGTTATCTTCCCCGATAGCCAATGGATGTGATCTAACCCGCATTTAGCAACTTCAAAACTTGTTTCTAGCAATCTATGCTATTGCCACCAGCGGTGATTATCGCCACCACCTCCGTTGAGTTGGGTGCTAGCATTTCCCGGCGACATGGCCTCTGGAGGCGGCTCCTCCGGCGAACCCGAGCAAGAAGAAAAGCTTGGAATGCTCCCTCTATCTCTTATGGCATCAGGCTCATTTGAGCCCGATATCTCTCCTAGTGGATCTAAAGGACTAGCACCGAGGGAGGGGAGGAGAAACGGACCTGAATGCGAGCTTGGCGGCTTGTACATTAGTGGTGAGCCATGGTCGACGACTGCTCCGGTGAACTAGCTCGATCCATTGTTTCTCCAGCAAAATCTTTACTCCAGGATTCGTTTCCCACTCCTCTTGCTCAATGATGGTGACAGCCGACTTGGCAAGAAAGGGGAGTGACAGCTAGGGTTTCGTTTCTTCCCTTTTTATAAGAAGAATAAGGTTTAAGTTGCTTTCAACGTGTCACCCTAGTATTGGACCGCCAATCATTGCATTAAATAGGTCTTCTTGAGAAGATCAATGTATTAATTAGGTCTTGTTGAAGAGATCAGGTTTAAATTATCCATCAGCGCTTATGAAATGCCCCCTGTTTTTCTGTATTTATTTAATTCCCCTTGGGCGTTACGTGGATGCATTTTTCCGGCTCGTGTCGTTGTTAGAGTACCTCGTTAGGTGTTCTTAGAGGTTATAGCCTGTTGTATGAGTTCCCCAGCTAGTCGGCGTCTGTTTTGGAGGCCCGACTGAGCCTCTTAGGGAATTCTTGTGCTTTGGCTTCGGGCGAGATTAGCTCTAGTGTGTGATCGTTAGGAGTTGTTTCCGACTTCGCTATTGTGTTCGTAGCCCGAGTGTTTAGCTACGGTGCGGATGTGGTCGAAATTCGTGAACGTCGCGTGTCGCGTCGTTTCGGCGGGCGCTAGTTAGCGGGTCGTTTTTTTTATAAACGTATGTTTGCGCTTCGCATTCGGTCGGATTGGTGATTTGAGCGTGTCGATGCGTGTGTGCGCACATGCTCGTGCAGGAACGTCGTTTAATAAGGTTCGTGTGCGAGTCGAGATTATGTGTTAATCCATGCGTTTGGTAATGGATGAAATAATTAGTGTGTTAGTTTAGAATATAAATTTGATTTAAATTTGTGGAATAAGATTAATTAGGGGGTGGGGTGGGGGCTGCCTTTGTGCAAAGTATTTTAGTGTTAGGTGTTAGTTAATTAGGTGGTAAATAGTATAAGTTATTAGTTAATTTACATCTTATATAATATATCTACATTACGAAACATATCAAAAAAAAAGAGGGCAGCGGTTCTCCCATTCCTCCTTCCTAGCATATTCTGACCCTTTTTATCTCTGCTACATCCCGTAAAAAAAAAACCACTCAGCCCCTCGTGTATACATAGGATAAGTGTTAGGATTATATTTAGGTTTTTTTCTTTTTCCCCCCGTCAAACCGACCTTCCCCCTCTCCTGTGCGAAACAGACCGAGCCAAGCGGCGTGCGGTAACGGCGGGCTGGAGGCGCTCCGACCACCCATCTCCGGCCCTAAACCCCCTCGAAATCTTCCTCTGAGGCCGGATTCGAACTCCCCTTGGCGAGATCTTCCTTCCGAGGTAATTTATTTGAGATTTCACCGTAGATTTTCCGTGATTCGGGGTGTGATTACGCCCCTTCTGTTACCTTATTTTTACGGGTTGTTCTTCTCTTTGATTCTTGCCTAGTGGTGTGCTTGTGGCCAGCCGGAAATTTCGGGGTTATGCTGGCGGATTTTTGTCGGTGAAAAGTGAGGCAAGTGCACCCTCCGCCCTTGCCATTTTGATCTCTTGATGTCCTTTTTTCTGTAATCGTAAATTTTCAGATTTTTGCCAACCTAACCCTACCCAAAATCCCATTGCTATTTGTTATTTCGTTAATTTGTTTGTAACGGTTCAGGTTAGGGCGTCGTATGATAGGTTGAGGATGAAATTAGTATGCTTATAATTGTGATTAATGTGACGATTGGAGGTTTAGGAAATCTTGCCTAGGGCGCGTTATCCCTAATTTTCTCATGTTAGGATTTGCCCCTTGATGGAATTACTACTCGGATAGCCTGTGATTAACCCTAATTATATTGTGCAAATTAATTGTGCAAATTACTTATGTAGGATCTTTTTGTCTAGTTCATTTCTTTTAATTATAAGGCTGAACGTCCATGCTCATGCATAGGTTAAACGTTGTTCAATATGTGTAAGTACCCTTTCTGCTCGGGCACGGGTTGGTTTAAAGAAATTAACTGTAGATGTGATGGAAATCAAATTGACCGAGTAGGGTCGTATTTAAATTAATTTTATACGCGTAGTTTTGGGGAATCAAATTTCAGACGTAGGTTCATGTCACACCATTTGTGGGTGGTTAGCATTTAGCTGTTCGCGCATAACTAGTAGGGAGTCACTGGGTCTGTTCTAGTTTTATAGGGCTCCTAGGTGGGTTGCTCTAGTGAGTTGGTGCTCTTGGATTTGCTTGGTGGTACATGGGACCACCGACACGAGTTTTCCTCGGGTCACTTAGGACTGGAGTAGGATGTGGTTTTAGGGTAGGTCGGACCGATGCCGCCACCCTGGGTTTCTTTCCTGCCTTATTATGGCAATATGGGCTGTTTGGGTTGAGTTGGACGGATACCACCACCACAGACCATGAGGATATTTAGGCCGAATAGATTTGGTTGGACATGCGGCCACCAGTCTAGGCCACTTGTTATTAAAATTTTATCCATCTCCAGTACTAGGTGACTCTTTCTGTTTTAGCCTATTGCATGTTATGATTATTGTACTGATCCTTTTGTAGAGACCCTCGAAGCTTGGCTTCATTCGTGCACTTGGTGCACACCCCTTTTTACCTCTTTTACCGTTTGAAGAGTACTTTAAAATTCCCGTTTTAATTCCTGTTTTTTCTACTGTACTTTCCTTTCCTGTTGATTATAGATTGCTGAGGTATTCTTTTCTTTCTGAATACCTCAGGTACAGGAATTTAGCCGACTGTGCGGATAGCTTGCTCCTGGAGATTTTTTAGCATCTCAGCTACTACTGTGGTTCTCAGTTCCTCTTGTTTGGGAGGTAGTTTTCCTTAGATTGGTAGTATAGACATACCTACTCACCAGTGGGTTCGTGTCAGTTGTTGACGCCCACTGGTGGTTTCTCTTTTGGGTACTTCGCACTTTCTTACACTGTTAGTTTTACTGCTTTTGGATATATATTAAACTTGCTCTTGGGATGATTTATGTTAGGGTGCTAGTTACTTTTAAATCTAAAAACACTATTAAGTATATGTATAACTCATGATCTACATGTTTTACAAACATAAACACTACTTTCAAGGCAACGTAAAAAGATCGTTTTCTTAAATATATATATAAATTAAATCTAGGGTCTTGCGCAGTATCAGGTGCCCCCTCTGGGGACACTGTTGCGCTCTCTCTTAGGATGCATAAATGTAAACAAAGTATTTTCCGCTACGTACACGTATAATTTTGAAGTATGGACTAGATGATCCACAGGGCTGAGGGATACGGCCTTAAAATTATAACCAGATTTCTAATAAGTCAACTTTTGGGATTTTTATTAAAAATAGAATAGTTAGTGTTTAGCCTGAGCGTCAGCAGTTATCCCCTGCTTGACGTGGCATCACAGCGCGTGTTTTTCTCAAACTCTGATAATTTTTAATTCGGAGAAAAATGCGGTTTGTGACAGTTGGTATCAGAGGGAGGTTGTCTGACAAATTGTCGGGCAACCTTTCCCTGTAAGTATTAGATGTTTAGGGTCATATCATACACACACCGACATGTCATCAGCACGTCTTGGCCGAAGCACGAACACTACACTCATAGCATAACATGAAGTATACGGGGAATATTATGTAGTATGGGATGCATAATATGTGTTCGTATATGGATCCACCATAGGAGGCAACATGTGAGGGTTATGTATTATGGGGTGCATAACCTCACCACATGGATGCGACTAGCACGTTTTCCTTTTTTTCGTTGCATTAAAATGTTATGTATTATGGGATGCATAACATTTTCATGCGTACGCCGCTCATAACATGCATTAGGGCCTTTTCTAGAATGCATAGCACAAACATGCATGGCATAACATTGCATAAGCACAACGTGCCAAGCTAAAGACTTGCATGATGACATGTGTACACACATAATTTTTGGGTCAAAAAGAATATAAATTCATGCATTCCCGATCTAGGCACAAGAGTTAGGGTGATGATGGTAAACCATCTCAGGTTAAGTATGATATTATCTTCACTTTATATAAATTTTTTTTATATATATACAATAAAACCCCAGAGCAAGTTGACAGTGAAAGCAAGTACATATGTAGGTTTGTCTGTACCTGTTTGGTATTGTCCTAGTGGTTGAACCAGGTTTTGATGATTGCTTGTTTATTCCTTTTTAGCATGGCGCCTAAGCGTAGAGTGACGAGGTCGACTCCCCAATCTGAGGGCGAGTCTTCTGGTGCTCAAAGCGATGCAGTAGTTGCTAGTCTGAGGCAGAGCAATGAGGCCCTATCAAGGCAGCTGGTAGAGGTTCAGTCTCAGATTCAGTCTTTGGTTGCAGTAGTGACGGGGCTAGTTCCGAGAGCACAGGATCCGGCTGGGGGTGCAGCTGACCCAGCCCCTCTTGTACCTCCTGCCCCTGTGGTGCCTCCTGTTGCCGTGCCCCCGGAGATGACCTTCATCTCCCAGTTTCAGCGATTGCAGCCCCCGACTTACGATGGCAGAGCAGATTTCATGGTGCTCGATGACTGGGTAATCTCTATTGAGGAGATGTTTCAGTATTCCGGTGTGTCCGAGGATCAGAAGGTGATGCTGGCTGCCTATCAACTGAAGGGGTTGGCGAAGAGCTGGTGGATGAGAGAGAAGGAGGGAATGGTAGGAGGATGCACTTGGGCTTCCTTCAAGGAAATTTTGATGAGAAAGTTTCTACCTGGAGTGGAGCGGGATAGATTGATGAATGATTTCTTGCACCTGAAGCAGAGGCAGCTCACTGTCAGCGGTTATGAGATTGAGTTTAGCAAGCTCAGTCGGTTTGCCCCCAGTTTGGTGAGCTCGGAGGAGGATAGAGTGAAGCGCTTCCTTGGTGGGCTGAGGAGTGATGTCCAGCAGCTAGCGGTTGCCCATGGAGCGGTGACTTATGCCGGTGCAGTTGAGGCTGCTTTGAAAGTGGAGGCCATCGAGAATGCAAAGCAGAGAGGGCAGCAGGCGAGAAATTATAAGCGGAAGGCTGTCGAAGCAAAGGGCTCTCAAGTGACAGGTGCCCCTTCCAGTAAGAAGAGCAAGGAGATTTGTGGTTTCTGTGGCCGCCCGGGCCACCCGGCGGAGAGATGTTTCAAGAGGATAGCAGCGCAGAAGGAGCAGGTGCATGCCATTCAGGGTGCCCCCAGTCAGAGGGCAGTGTGTTCCTTGTGAAAGAAAGAGGGGCATGATGTTGCCCGTTGCTGGTTGAAGGACAAGGTCTGCTATCAGTGCGGACAGAAGGGCCATACCAAGGCCAGGTGCCCTCAGCTTCAGCCGGTGCTCAAGCCTGTTCCTCTTCAGTCCTTGCCACCGCCTCCGTCTACGGAGAAAGGCAAGGGAAAGCTGAACGTGATTTCTTCAGCGGAGGCTCAGACTTCGACGCAAGTCATCTCAGGTAGACTCTCTCTCTCTTGTCTTTTTACTTCAGTATAGTTTTAGCATTGTAATTTCCTCTCATAGATGCATGTGCAAATCTTTTATTTATATAGGGAGTTTTAAGGTAAAGAACCGCTGGGCGCGCGTTCTCTTTGACTCAGGTGCTACCCACTCATTTGTGGCTAGAGCCTTTGTAGAGCGGTTGCAGTTGGTTCTTGACCGTGTCGGTGAGGCCTTTTGCGTCAAGTTCCCCTCGGGTGACTCCGTGGTATCGGATCAGGGCATTCTGGATTGCCCTATTCTTTTGGGAGATTTTCTGGCCAAGGCAGATCTAAAGGTTATTGATTTGGAGGATTTCGATGTCATCCTAGGCATGGATTGGTTGTCCCGTTACGATGCTGTGATTCAGTGCAGGGGTAAGCGTTTGGATTTCAGGAAGGACAACGGTCAGCCTGGGAGTATTTATGGTGACCCGCATCAGGTTTCTCCGGCGATCTCTGCGGTATGTGCTCAGAGGCTTTTTAGTTCTGGTTGTTTTGCTTGCGTGGTTTCGATGCTGGGGACAATTAGCAGTGGGCCGCAGTTAGATGAGATTCCTGTTGCGCGGGAGTTTCCAGATGTATTTCCTAGCGATCTTCCTGGTCTTCCTCCAGACAGAGACGTTGAGTTCGTGATTGACTTGGAGCCCGGTACGCGTCCCATTGCTAAGGCGCCGTATCGGATGGCCCCGCGGGAGTTGGAGGAGTTGCGTACTCAGTTGGATGAGTTATTGGAGAAGGGTTTCATAAGGCCGAGTTCGTCGCCCTGGGGTGCTCCCGTGCTCTTTGTAAAGAAGAAGGATGGTTCGATGCGGCTTTGCATCGATTATAGAGAACTGAACAAGGTCACCATCAAGAACAGATATCCCCTGACCAGGATCGACGACCTCTTTGATCAGTTGCGTGGGAGCACTGTTTTCTCCAAGATTGACCTTCGTTCAGGCTATCATCAGCTTAGGATCCGTGAGTCGGACATTCCGCGGACTGCTTTCAAGTCAAGGCATGGGCACTTCGAGTTCCTGGTTATGTCGTTTGGGTTGACCAACGCGCCATCAGCATTCATGGACATGATGAACCGGGTGTTCAAAGATTTTCTGGACAAGTTTGTGGTCGTATTCATAGACGACGTTCTGATTTATTCTCGGAATGCTGCGGAGCATGATCAGCACTTACGGTTGGTGTTATCTGCCTTGAGAGACCATCAGTTATATGCCAAGCTGAGTAAATGTGAGTTTTGGTTGCCCCAGGTGTCTTTCCTAGGCCATGTGGTGAACAAGGATGGCATTTCAGTTGACCCAGAGAAGATTTCTGCAGTGATGGATTGGCATAGGCCGAGCACACCTAAGGAGATTAGGAGCTTCTTGGGTTTAGCCGGCTATTATAGAAGGTTTGTTGAGGGGTTTTCTACTTTGGCAGCGCCGTTGACTAAGCTGACGCAAAAGAATGTGGCTTTCATTTGGAACGAGAAGTGCGAGGAGGCTTTTCAGGAGCTGAAGAGCAGGTTGTGCTCTGCCCCGGTGTTAACCTTGCCTACGGAGGGCAAAGATTACGATGTGTATGTGGACTCTTCGCATGTTGGGCTCGGAGGTGTGTTGATGCAAGAGGGGAAGGTGATTGCGTATGGGTCGCGGCAATTGAAGACTCATGAGAGGAATTACCCTACACATGATCTAGAGTTCGCAGCGGTGATCTTTGCCCTGAAGTTGTGGAGGCATTTACTTTATGGTGCGCAGTGCAAGATCTTCACCGATCATAAAAGCCTGAAGTATGTTTTCACCCAGAAGGAGTTGAATTTGCGGCAGCGGCGCTGGTTGGAGTATGTTGCAGATTATGAAGTGGAGATCCAGTACCATCCGGGCAAGGCCAACGTGGTGGCTGACGCCCTGAGCCGTAGGACGGGAAAGATCTTTAACCTCTCGGTTGAGCGTTTGGTGGAGGAGTTCCTCTTGATGGACATCTCGGTGGGGTGCGGTAACTTGCAGAGCATCTTGGTCGCAGATGAGCCTTCTTGGATTTCTATTACTAGACTGCACCAGAAAGAGGACCCGGATCTTTTGCACCTGTACCTCAGGACTGAGAGAGGGGAGTTGCCAGATTTCTCCATCGACGATTCAGGTACTTTGAAGTACCGCGATAGGTTTTGCATCCCCGCGGTTGGAGGCATCAGGAGTATGGTATGCAAAGAGGCGCATGGGTCCAGTGTTGCCTACCACCCCGGAGCTACCAAGATGTACCATGATTTGAAGCAGATTGCCTGGTGGTGTGGTATGAAGGGGGATATAGCTCGGTATGTTTCAGAATGTTACACTTGCAAGCGGGTGAAGGCTGACCATGGAAGGCCGGGTGGCAAGTTGACACCTTTGGAGATCCCGACTTGGAAGTGGGAAAGTATCTCGATGGACTTTATTACGGGCTTACCGAGATCTCCGCGAGGTTTTGACTCCGTTTGGGTGATAGTGGACAGACTGACGAAGTGTGCCCACTTCGTGCCGTACAAGATTGATTATCCGATGAGTAAGATAGCAGAGCTGTATTTGAGCGAGGTCATCCGATTGCATGGGGTTCCAGTTAGCATCATATCTGATCGAGATTCCAGGTTTACTTCCCATTTTTGGAAGAGCTTGCAGGAGGGTTTGGGCACGGACTTGAGGTATTCCACCGCCTACCACCCGCAGACCAATGGGCAGACGGAGCGTGTCAACCAGATCGTGGAGGATATGATCCGCTGTTATATTCTGGACCATGGGGGAGCGTGGGATGACCGCTTGAGGTTGATGGAGTTCGCTTACAATAACAGCTATCAGGAGAGCCTTCAGATGGCTCCTTTTGAAGCCTTGTACGGGAGGCGTTGCAGGACGCCATTGTTTTGGGCTGAGGCTGGTGAGAAGCCCCTGTTGGGTCCTGATGCACTCGAAGAAATGGAGGTTTCCGTGAAGCTTATTCGGGAGAAGCTCCGGGTGGCTCAGGAGAGGTACGAGAAGAACGCTAACCGGCGTAGGTCCGATTTGGAGTTTTCAGTGGAGGATTTGGTGTTCCTGAAGGTCTCCCCGATGGTTGGAGTGAAGAGGTTCAGCAAGAACCATAAGCTGGATCCGAGATATGTGGGCCCATTCAGGATTTTGGAGCGTATTGGTGTGGCAGCGTACAGACTGGATCTGCCAGCGACCTTCCCTGGCGTGCACAATGTGTTCCATGTTAGTCAGCTGCGGAAGTGTGTGCGGAGTAGTAGGCAAGTGATGGATGCGGTGCCTCAGTTGGAGCCAAATCTGACCTTCGTGGAAGAGCCGGTCCGTATTCTGGATGCGCAGGATAGAGTGTTGCGGCGAAAGACCATACCCATGGTTAAAGTCTTGTGGAGGAACCAGGAGGTGGAAAGCGCCACTTGGGAGTTGGAGTCGGCGATGAGGGAGGCTCACCCTCATCTCTTCCCTTGATTTGGGTCAGGTATGTTTTGCCTTCTCCTTTTTAGCTCTTGTCAGACTTTACCTGTTTCTTCCCTATTAGGAGCTGGTGCGTAAAGTTTCGGGGCGAAACTTTCTTTTAGGGGGGGTGACTGTAATGCCCCCTGTTTTTCTGTATTTATTTAATTCCCCTTGGGCGTTACGTGGATGCATTTTTCCGGCTCGTGTCGTTGTTAGAGTACCTCGTTAGGTGTTCTTAGAGGTTATAGCCTGTTGTATGAGTTCCCCAGCTAGTCGGCGTCTGTTTTGGAGGCCCGGCTGAGCCTCTTAGGGAATTCTTGTGCTTTGGCTTCGGGCGAGATTAGCTCTAGTGTGTGATCGTTAGGAGTTGTTTCCGACTTCGCTATTGTGTTCGTAGCCCGAGTGTTTAGCTACGGTGCGGATGTGGTCGAAATTCGTGAACGTCGCGTGTCGCGTCGTTTCGGCGGGCGCTAGTTAGCGGGTCATTTTTTTTATAAACGTATGTTTGCGCTTCGCATTCGGTCGGATTGGTGATTTGAGCGTGTCGATGCGTGTGTGCGCACATGCTCGTGCGGGAACGCCGTTTAATAAGGTTCGTGTGCAAGTCGAGATTATGTGTTAATCCATGCGTTTGGTAATGGATGAAATAATTAGTGTGTTAGTTTAGAATATAAATTTGATTTAAATTTGTGGAATAAGATTAATTAGGGGGTGGGGTGGGGGCTGCCTTTGTGCAAAGTATTTTAGTGTTAGGTGTTAGTTAATTAGGTGGTAAATAGTATAAGTTATTAGTTAATTTACATCTTATATAATATATCTACATTACGAAACATATCAAAAAAAAAGAGGGCAGCGGTTCTCCCATTCCTCCTTCCTAGCATATTCTGACCCTTTTTATCTCTGCTACATCCCGTAAAAAAAAACCACTCAGCCCCTCGTGTATACATAGGATAAGTGTTAGGATTATATTTAGGTTTTTTTCTTTTTCCCCCCGTCAAACCGACCTTCCCCCTCTCCTGTGCGAAACAAACCGAGCCAAGCGGCGTGCGGTAACGGCGGGCTGGAGGCGCTCCGACCACCCATCTCCGGCCCTAAACCCCCTCGAAATCTTCCTCTGAGGCCGGATTCGAACTCCCCTTGGCGAGATCTTCCTTCCGAGGTAATTTATTTGAGATTTCACCGTAGATTTTCCGTGATTCGGGGTGTGATTACGCCCCTTCTGTTACCTTATTTTTACGGGTTGTTCTTCTCTTTGATTCTTGCCTAGTGGTGTGCTTGTGGCCAGCCGGAAATTTCGGGGTTATGCTGGCGGATTTTTGTCGGTGAAAAGTGAGGCAAGTGCACCCTCCGCCCTTGCCATTTTGATCTCTTGATGTCCTTTTTTCTGTAATCGAAAATTTTTCAGATTTTTGCCAACCTAACCCTACCCGAAATCCCATTGCTATTTGTTATTTCGTTAATTTGTTTGTAACGGTTCAGGTTAGGGCGTCGTATGATAGGTTGAGGATGAAATTAGTATGCTTATAATTGTGATTAATGTGACGATTGGAGGTTTAGGAAATCTTGCCTAGGGCGCGTTATCCCTAATTTGCTCATGTTAGGATTTGCCCCTTGATGGAATTACTACTCGGATAGCCTGTGATTAACCCTAATTATATTGTGCAAATTAATTGTGCAAATTACTTATGTAGGATCTTTTTGTCTAGTTCATTTCTTTTAATTATAAGGCTGAACGTCCATGCTCATGCATAGGTTAAACGTTGTTCAATATGTGTAAGTACCCTTTCTGCTCGGGCACGGGTTGGTTTAAAGAAATTAACTGTAGATGTGATGGAAATCAAATTGACCGAGTAGGGTCGTATTTAAATTAATTTTATACGCGTAGTTTTGGGGAATCAAATTTCGGACGTAGGTTCATGTCACACCATTTGTGGGTGGTTAGCATTTAGCTGTTCGCGCATAACTAGTAGGGAGTCACTGGGTCTGTTCTAGTTTTATAGGGCTCCTAGGTGGGTTGCTCTAGTGAGTTGGTGCTCTTGGATTTGCTTGGTGGTACATGGGACCACCGGCACGAGTTTTCCTCAGGTCACTTAGGACTGGAGTAGGATGTGGTTTTAGGGTAGGTCGGACCGATGCCGCCACCCTGGGTTTCTTTCCTGCCTTATTATGGCAATATGGGCTGTTTGGGTTGAGTTGGACGGATACCACCACCACAGACCATGAGGATATTTAGGCCGAATAGATTTGGTTGGACATGCGGCCACCAGTCTAGGCCACTTGTTATTAAAATTTTATCCATCTCCAGTACTAGGTGACTCTTTCTGTTTTAGCCTATTGCATGTTATGATTATTGTACTGATCCTTTTGTAGAGACCCTCGAAGCTTGGCTTCATTCGTGCACTTGGTGCACACCCCTTTTTACCTCTTTTACCGTTTGAAGAGTACTTTAAAATTCCCGTTTTAATTCCTGTTTTTACTACTGTACTTTCCTTTCCTGTTGATTATAGATTGCTGAGGTATTCTTTTCTTTCTGAATACCTCAGGTACAGGAATTTAGCCGACTGTGCGGATAGCTTGCTCCTAGGAGATTTTTTAGCATCTCAGCTACTACTGTGGTTCTCAGTTCCTCTTGTTTGGGAGGTAGTTTTCCTTAGATTGGTAGTATAGACATACCTACTCACCAGTGGGTTCGTGTCAGTTGTTGACGCCCACTGGTGGTTTCTCTTTTGGGTACTTCGCACTTGCTTACACTGTTAGTTTTACTGCTTTTGGATATATATTAAACTTGCTCTTGGGATGATTTATGTTAGGGTGCTAGTTACTTTTAAATCTAAAAACACTATTAAGTATATGTATAACTCATGATCTACATGTTTTACAAACATAAACACTACTTTCAAGGCAACGTAAAAAGATCGTTTTCTTAAATATATATATAAATTAAATCTAGGGTCTTGCGCAGTATCAGGTGCCCCCTCTGGGGACACTGTTGCGCTCTCTCTTAGGATGCATAAATGTAAACAAAGTATTTTCCGCTACGTATACGTATAATTTTGAAGTATGGACTAGATGATCCACAGAGCCGAGGGATACGGCCTTAAAATTATAACCAGATTTCTAATAAGTCAACTTTTGGGACTTTTATTAAAAATAGAATAGTTAGTGTTTAGCCTGAGCGTCAGCAGTTATCCCCTGCTTGACGTGGCATCACAGCGCGTGTTTTTCTCAAACTCTGATAATTTTTAATTCGGAGAAAAATGCGGTTTGTGACAGCTTATCCTGAAAAACCCGGTTCAAGCCATACACATAAATTATCAAACATAGCTTAGACTGAAAAAAAACACTTAGTCAAAAGCCGTTGAGTGTTACTCGACGCTTCATCTAGTTGCGTTGAGTTCACTCAATGCACTCGATGCTTCATCGAATATAGTCGAGTTTATTAAACGTATTCGATGCCTCGTTATTACAAAACAATTTTCTATGTTTAAGAGTATGGCGTTGAGTCCACTCAACGCACTCGACGCTTTATCAAATGGCGCCGAGTTCACTCGACACCTATTTATCCAGAACAATTTTTCTAAGTTAATGAGCATGGCGTTGAGTCCACTCAACATACTCGACGCTTCGTCGAATGGCGTCGAGTTCACTCGATGCCTATTTATCCAGAACAACTTTTGTAAGTTAAAAAGCATTGCGTTGAGTCCACTCAACGCACTAGATTTAACATCCCTATGACTTCTAGACCCTTAGGATGGTTTTGTCATGACTGGGTCATGACAAAACCCTGGGAAGTACAAAAAGGTTGGGGTGAACTTGGGAATTAGTGTGTGAACCACCTTGGTCTTCAAATAGTAGAATTCCAATTACTTGCATAGGGATGATCATAGGGCTTCACCATGACTCCATGACCCCACCACAACATCACTAACCTATTAGAGGGTTTATAAGAGACATAGGGACCCACTAAGGTCATCTAAATAGGTCAAGTTGAGCAACATAAACCCAAACCCTAATAAGGTCAAACTAAGCTCATACATGGCCAACTGACATCCCCTTAGCCAAAGGGACCCACCAAGACCATCCCAAGCCCTAAGGGAGGCCAATGGGTCACCAAGGACTCATTGGGGTCAACCAAAGAAGCTAAGTTGACCGAAGTAAACCCAAGCCCTAAAAATATCAAAGTGCCATAACTAAGGATCAAGTGACCTTCAATGTGCTCAACCAACCTTACTCAACCTTTCCTAGACCTTAGGGGAGGCCAATGGGTGACCAAGGACTCATTGGTGTCAACCAAAATTGTCAATTTGACCGAGGACAACTCTACCCTAGAATTAGGTCAAACTAGCGTAAATGGCTAGCTCAAGCCTAATCCACTTGGGCTAAGCACAACTTGAGTGGCCAACTAGCTTAGGAGGCTGATAATTACATAATTAGCAATTAAATTTCTGGAAATGGTGACTAGGAGTGAGAAATGGGAGTTTCCTCAAGTTGGAGGAGAGAGGGAAGAGTGAAAATGGCCATTCATGGTGTTTGAATGCCCTTTACCCCTCATCTCCCTCTCAATTGATGGAGATTCATTTCCCTCATCAGTTTTGAGGAGTTGAATAACCATAGACAGCCACCAAAGGGGCTAAATTTAATTTCTCCCATAAGGAAGAGAGAGAAAGAGGAAAGAGAAAGTCATTAATGGCAATGGGAGATGAAGATTTCGTCTCCAAGTGATTCCAAAGGAATGATACATCCCCCCTCATCAGTTTAGAGGAGTTTAACAACCATGGCCAACCCCCTAGCTGGCTGGATGTAGAGAATATTAGTTGGTCTAATTTCTCCTCTTAAGGCAATTAATGATAATTTGGTGCTTGACCCCTTCCCTCCCCCATTTGCCAACCTTAAAAGCATCCCTAGACCATCAACAGACGTTTCCACCCTTTACCTGAAGGAGCTGAGCTAGTTGGTGGTGATGTTGCAGAACACTGATCGGCGCCACCACCATCCATGGCAATCCGGCGATCGGCCCGACTCTAGCTCTCCAAACAGGTCCTCCTATACTCCATTCTTCGTGGGCTAGAATCTTAGATCGTTTAGGAGAGAAATCAGGCTCAATTGAGCCTGATTGGGAGAGCAAAATTCCAGCTTTTTCCATGGATTTTCTACCTATCGGGTTCGCCGGAAACCGCCCCTCCGGCGGCCGTGCCGAGGCCAGGTGATAGCCGTCACTTCAACGGAGGTGCTAGCGGTGGAGGACGGCTAGGGAGGTGGCACGGTGGCCGGCAAATGGACTTGAAATAAGCTCAAGGTTCGGTCAATCATGGCCATTTACTGAAGGAAGAAGATGATGCCAGGGCCATCCGATCACGCATTAAGATTCGTGTCATTAATTCATTTTATTTTATGTCACTGTTATTGGGATGATTTAAATTAATTATTAAAAATACTTAGGTTCCCCTACTGTAAAAATTTTCTAAATGAAAGTTGTAGCCCTATGAGTCTAGTTTATTTTAAATTTGGTTTGAACCAATTTGGAGTTCAGGTCAGACCACACCACTCATTTTGGTGAGGTGTATACCTAGGCTTGATTAGAGATTGTTTTGATTGCCCCTATCAATCCAGCCATGCAAATGACTTGAGATTTTGGCTGGGGGTCATTCTTACCTATACATGTAACATATCAAAAAATTGGAATTTTTGGAAAACATTTTCCTAAAGTTTTTGTAGAAATTTAATAATCAATGTATGAACTAATTAATGGGTCACCTCCAAACAATCCCAAATTTTGGCAAGTGGTCCTTTGGGTCAATATAGGACTCTCTATAAAGTTTCATCCCATTTAGAAATGATTTTTTTTAGAATTTGGTAAACCATAGCCTAGGCCAAAAGGGTTAATTAGGGTAAAATGCCCCTTGTGGTATTCAGTGACCAAATCACCTCAACAGAGGTTGAAACTTGGGCCACTGATTTATTATGACATTAAACACCCTCACATGGAGTTTGGGGTGGATTAGGGTGGATTTGCCCTTGGACCCTTGTTCAAACCATAAGGTTGAACTTTGGGTGTTTCTGAAGGACATGGGGTGATATATCCTTATATGGACTTGGTGTTTAGTCCATGTGATCTTAGGGTGGTGAAATGCCCTAGGAAGGAATTTGGTGACATTTAGACTTAGGAATACAACTTAAACCAATCAGGGATAGTTTGGGTCTATACCTTTTATGAAAATGTTGAAGGGTCATATGATCTTGGATTTTCATGAGATTTTGGTAGGAGTAATTTTATAGTGTTATTTACCCCTGAAGTTTATTATAGGATGTTTAGAAAACAGTAGAACATATTTGTAGGTATAATCTCCACCTTGTCCTTTTTGATGATTTTGAAGTAAACATGGTTAGATAAACTTAGAATGATGTGAAACTCTGGCACGGTTAATTAAATATCATTAAGAGGCACTAGTAAATTATGTGGATCATTTGGCATTTTCTCTTAGTACTTCATGTGTTAAGTGAACTAGTGCACCATACATTGATAAATAGATAATAAATATTATATATTGCTGGAAAATTATGTTACTTGGCTAGAGAAATATTTAGGGAATAATAAAGCCTAGAAAAATTATTACATGTTTTTTTTTGATGAGTTTATAAGAATGTAGCGTCACAAAGTGTACTTTAATGGAATAATTTGAAGTATTTTTATACATGGATTACTAACATTGGAATTGCATGAAACTTAGTCAGTAGTGTGTTATGATAATTATAAGTCTCTGGTAATTTTTACATAATTTTTTGAGTATGATGTATGTCACTCCCTTCATTAACTCTAATTATTTGAATTACCTTGAATTAATTATTTTGAGGTTATTACATTTATAAAAATCTATTAAATTTGGTATCCACTGATATTTTGCTATCATATAGTTTTCCTAATTTTTGGGTGGCCATAACTTATGGAAATCTAGTACTTCATGTTCAAAATTACCCAAGGCCTAACTTTTGGAAAAGACTAATAAATGCCAAATTAATTAGGAAAATTACAAGTTTCTGTATTTAGGCTAAATGTGATATGATAGACCCCCAATAATTATCTTAGGGCTTTTGGATGAAAATTTGGTGTACCTCCTGTCATGTATATCATCTAGCTTAGGTTGGTCTGCATTTAGTAAAACTGCGAAATTGTGATAACATGTAGAATGGACATAGGGAGAATAGGTTAATATTTTAATGATCTTGGTAAAGTGAAAAAGAAAAAGAGAGCTTCATTAGTAGTCATGATGAGGAGTGTGATCGGTTGACTAGTGTTAAGAGGTGCTCAGGATCGACGAAAGATCGTCTTTCTTGTGGAGAGAGAGAGAGTCAAAATATACTAGGTTTGTAACACCTCCATCCATAACATGGAATATAACAGAGGGTCCGGCCGGGGCTCCATTCCATATTTCAGAGACAAACGACGGAATTACTTTCGAATATCAAAAACCTTTCTACGCGCATCCAAACTCAGAGCATTCTAGCGAAAGATTATTACTTGCAAAAACTCAATCAATGAATGTCCACTACTTTATAAATGCCACATTTATATATACTACCAGGAATGTATACAAGCTCATAAACACTCCCGGCCTTAAGGCCTTACAAGTTTCTCCTTACAAAAGATGATTTCGTACATCAGCACGCAGGCCAACAACACATGAAATCCAACTCTTCGCACGACCTTCAAGGGCCTACAAGCAGCAACAACAAGGGCTTCAGCCCGCTCAATCCAATTCAGCCCGCAATACCTGCATATGGACTTCCTCCCCACGGGTGATAAAAAAAGCAACGGTCAGCATTCAGCTGACCAATTATAACGACGCTACCCTTTACCCTGGGCAGTGGTTCCTTCCCTACATGCATTGCAAACACAATATATATATATATATATATATATATATATATATATCATAACAAGTTAACTCAGGCGTAACAATAACACCCACGCCGGCCTTCGTTCCAGACGCTACGTGCACTCATGGCACGCTTACCGTGTACCAGATTATCCTTAGTACACCACCGATTAAAGGTTCTTAACTTGTTGGCGAAGGAGCATAGTCTACTACACCGCGTATACTGTAGACCCTCTTACCCATCCCGTTCATAGGTGGTAACCTCACGGAAACACTTGAGCATTTCAGATCGACGAGCCATTCCGGTCTTCTAATCGATCTCTCATTATGCCCTCCGACCCGGGTGGATTTAGCCTTTTGTCGGATGGACATAACGTAGGTACAGGTCATCCTTTTCTCATTGCCAAACTCGTCAATAGCGCGGATCTTGATGCGGGTCAGCTTTCCCTTTCCTATCCACACAACCATAAAAGCTCACGACTCTTTCACAGGAGTTCAAAACTCAATTACCACACAAGCTCTTGGGAGGTCACCGCTCAAACAATTACATGATCTGGCTCTCACAGCCACAACGCATTCAGCTCATATAGAGCATACAATACAAGGAGATCGCAAGCATCCTCACAACCTCCGCAACCTACTTGTTACATACACGGAGTCTTCTCTAGTTCGCAATATAAACATCACCAATCTAGACTAACCATCCAGATGGGCGTCATACAGCATGCCTATTCCGTACTAATTTCCGGATCTAAATACAGACTCAACCGCTGGAATCGCTTACGCTTTCTACCTCTTATTGGAGGATCCCATGCACATGCATAAAGTAGGACTTCACTTGTCCAAGAAGGAGATCGTTACCCTTGACGATCGCTTTGGAGCCATGGAAAACTGGACGGTTGGAAATCACCGTGATGGCCTTGCCTCCACAATGCTGAACTCGGCTCTCAATTCGGACCGCTGAAGCTCCACCGGCGGCCGGAAAGCTTCTTTTTCTCCTCCTCCAAGCTCTCCCTTCTCTCTATCTTAGAAAGAGAATGATCACAAGTATAATGAGAAATACATCTCATTCCATGGCCTTAACCCTGCAAGAATAGGCTTGGACCACATGATCTAAGTAGAAGGAAATGAACAGCCTTAATCTGCTTTGAAAGGTATCTAAATAGGTCTGACACGGCATGTGACACGCCCGTTTCATAGGCCGTATCCCTTAAGCGGCAATAGAACCGACTCAATCCGGATAAGAACACGGGCTAGAAACGCCCGTGTCAAGCACCTTCCTCATCCGTATCACAAGGTACACGCCCGTGTTGAGGGGCGTGTCACTCAATCAACACAAGATCAACTCTCCCAAGAAGGGCACGGCTAAGGCACACGCCCGTGTCCTTGTCTGTATGCCAAACACGCCCCTGTGACACGCCCGTGTCATAGGCTATGTGACACACTCGACATAGCCCGGTTCCCTACACGAGATGGACACGCCCTGGGATACGCCCGTGTCCCAAGCTGTGTCGCCTCTCAATGATCGTCGTCTTCATTTTCGTCGAGCTCTCGCGACACACCCGAGGACCCAAAGCTGGACATGCCTTGGGACACGCCCGTGTCCCAGGCCGTGTTACCCCGCCTGAACTCCAAATTGAAATTTTTGGTGTTACAATGTTTAGATCTAGTATAATATTAAAAGGTATCGGGAATTCGATAATAACCAATAATAGTAAGTGTCTTGCGAATGGGAACAATGGGCTTTAACTACCATATTAGTTCCTAGTGCCCTGTGAGAGCCCTTCACCGGGAATACCTTGTGCAGTCCTAATCTAACCTAAACCGTAAGAATAATCAATGTTTAAGAGTAACTATTATAACTAGGATTACACTTACACTCACACTCCCCGGTGTTATGGGAGTTAGGTTGGGTCTCACGAGCGGTAGGCTTAGTGGTTTTAGTGATGGGCAGGTTAGCCCGGTGAGCCGATGGCCCGAAAGAGATTTGTGATGGACGGAATTGTTCGGGGAGATTTGGCTCGGTGGGAAAGAATATTAAGTTTGCATGTGCATAAGATATAAGGTGGTCAGTCTTCGATATTGGAGAGTCATTGCACCGACACCACTACGTTGACTCGGTAGGTGTAGAATAGCACTTAGCCAAATGAAGTCCAGTGTGCCAACTATCAAGAGTATGCAGGAGCTCCACTTAGTGTACCAGCGTTGAGGCATAGGATAGGTCTGACTGGTAGTGCTGATACCTGTTTAGAGGTGGGCAAGGCCCAACCGACCTCTTCTGTTTGCCACTACGGAGGTATCCTGGGAGGTTAGGCTCCAGAAAGGGGGAACTAAAGGTCTTTATTCACAAAGTTGGGTGTGTGAGTTACACTTGCATGTTCTCATCATAGCATACCTGCTTGATATAACATAGTCATTTCATATAACCCTTGACATGTATTATATAAATTGGTATGAGACTCTTTATACAATAGGCCTTGCAAAACGACCCATTGGTCTATAGGTTTTTATGGGCATTCCTATAGGTCATGATTCCTTACTTAGTTTACCTTCTCGTACTTTACTTTCTCACCTTTTTCATGTGTATCCTTATATTGTTTACCTTTTATTTGCTTACTTATACTTGTTGTGATTATATGCTCATGATAGACTAGTTCCACCGCCACCTGCATACTTTTGTTACTCTCCACCTTAAATACCTTCCCTTTCCTTCTCCCCGCTCAATTCCAAGGAGCCATGGGGGAGGGGTCGGGGATTATAGAATTTAGTCTTTTAGACTAACGGTCATTAACAAAAAGATTTTAGTGGATCATAGAGCCGAACCAAGAGCTGTAGCCCCAGAGGTCGGTGCGCTTTGAGACGAGACAGTCTAGCACGGGAGTTCAGGCAGAAGAGACAGTAAGTCCTGATCATTAGTAGTTAGTATAGATTTTCTTCCGCATTGAGTGACTTGTATTGAGGATTATGATGTATCAGGCAGGAGCCCTTTTTATTAGTACTTGATTCATTGTTACTGTGGACTCTCCATTTGTGGAGATTTATATTCATGTGATTTTTGTGGACCAATATCTGAGTTTTTCATTACTATTATATTTATTCTACTCTTCTGCGATCGGTATGGCAGGCAGGATCGGCGTTTTGTAGTGATGACCTTCCCGAGTACGTTGGTGTCACCGCAAAGCGGCGGTTCTGGGCATAAGACCCTAGTGGATTAAAAAAAAGGGTTCTTACAAACTAGTATCAAAGGGAAACCTCGATCGAAAGATTAGAAGTGCACTAACCCTCGGTCACCCCCTCTCGAGTTTAGTTTGGGGACAAACTAAGCAGCCGAAGATGTGGTGTGCCCATATGGGGGATCACATGTAATCGTCAATTTTTAACAAGGTTTGGGTCAAATTTCTTACAATTTGCCTTTGTTATGCAGCCCCCGACACATCTTACACTACAGGGCGGAGCTCAGCAAACTCCGAATGTTGCACCACCTCCAACGGCTCCTGCTGAGTTTCTACCATCGGAGATTGGGAAGACTCTGATGACCATTCTGGAGGCCTTCAAGGCCTAGCAGGCTCCGAATCTGTAGCCGAACGCGGGGTCCAATTGGTTTAGCATCTTCTGAGGACTCTCTCCCCCATCCTATATGGGGACGGGGCCGACCGTACAGACAGAAGAGTGGCTTTATATCAAGTTCGAAATACTGACCGAGATTCGGTGCTCGGGGAGGAGAAGGCACCTCTACTTGTCTCCACCTTGGAGTCTCATATCAAGAGATGGTAGAAGACACTTCTGGATACGAAATTTGCAGATTGGGAGGTTGCTGGCGTCACTTGGGAGGAATTCAGGGTGGCACCATTGGATTACTTCATCCAACAGTCGACAAGAGACAAGTTGGAAGAGAAGTTCTTGCAGCTGAGGTAGGGCAACAAGACGGTGGTGGAATACAACCGGGAGTTTAATCACTTAGCTCGGTTTGTGGACTCCTATCAACTGGACGAAGTAGGGTATACCAATAGGTTCTATAAGGGCTTTCAAGAGGATCTGTGACAGGCTCTTTTATTTCTATTCGACGGGCCTATACCTCGGATTCTGGAGATGGAAAAGAGGATGGAAAATGATTGGCACACGACTCGAGGACGGAAGAGGCCATCTGAGGATCAGGGTCAGGGAGGCAGGAATGATCAGCTGAGGGGCCTCTTTGCTGATGAGATAAGGGCAGAGGACGAACCCCGCCAAGAGGTTAGACAGGAGCCGAGGGAGCTGGTGTTATTTTCCCCTCAACCTCTTCAGATGCGGGAGATACAAAGGCCCGGGGGTGTGGCACTTCCCCCGCCTGAGTGCTACAACTGTCATCAGGTAGGGCACATCCGGAGGAACTGCCTTATGAAAGGGGCAAATCTATCGGCACCACAGGCATCCCCAGCCGCTCAATAGTTTGTAGACTGAGGCCGTGGAAGAGGACGTGGTTTCTAGTGCATAGATCAGAGGCAAGAGAGGGAGCATGTGTATGCTCTGGACTTGGCTCCACCTGTAACGCCCCCGATTTTTCTGTGATTGTTTAATCTTTGTTTGGCGTTACGTTGGCGCATTTTTGGCCTTTTTTCGTTGTTAGAGCTTGGTCTTAGCTCTTTAGGCTCTCTGAGTGGCTTGTGTTGTAGCATGTTTTCAAGGTTCCCTAGCGAGCCAGAGACTGTTATGGTTACTCGGTGGAGCCTCTCCGGAAATGCTTCTGTATTGGCTTCGGGAAGTGTTAGCCAGAGTTTTATTTGTCGGATGACGATTCCGACTTCCCCACTAGATTCGTAGCGTGTGTATTTAGATACGGTGTGAATTTCGTCAAATTCTGAGATCATTTGTTTTTCGCATCGTTTTGGCGTGTTATTTAATTTGCTGATTTAATTATATGCTTGGCCGGTTTTCCTTGGCCGGTTTTAGTGCTGTACATATATAAGATTATATTATAAGATTATATTATCAGTTATAATAGTTTAGTACGTATAATATTAGATATATTGCGGTGGCTCTTTTTCCTATTAGACTTATAATAAATTTATATATACTAGTGGCTGATTTATAATAGTATTATAATAGCTTAGTGGCTGTTAGTGGTTAGATTTAGTATATTATAGCTTATTTTAGTATATCCCCTTCATCTTCCCCAAAAAGAAAGGGGTGAATAGCTTCCGGCGGAAGGCTTCCGGCGACGGAGGTGCTGGAGCTTCTGGCCACCGATTCGTGCTAGTTAGAGCTAGTTTTTCTCGAGTAAGTGAAGATTGGACTGCTTTCACCTAGATCTTCCTCCCAAGGAATGTATTTCTTTCTCTCGAGTTTGTCTTAGTAAGCTAGGTTTTTCGGGTTGCTCATTTTTCCCTTTAAAAGCTTCAGTTTTCCTATTAGGTGGCTGATCTTGCCGTCAGTGCCAAGTGAGAAACTTGGCTGCTGTTTCCTGGAGGTAAAGGCATGTGGTGCCCTTTGCCCTTGCCAAGCTTGTTCGTATTCGTGTTATTTTTTTTATCTTGTTTGTTGTTTGATAGTAGCTTTACTTTCCTCTCAGCTAGGGATGCTGTAGTCTTTGATATAAACCTTGCCCAGATTTCAGTTTTTCCCCTCCTTAGTTATTGTTTTGTGTCCAGATAGTGGCAGGAGGTAGGATTTTAGTTTGCTAGTTTTAGCCAAGCTTAGTTGGTAGCTGTAGCCGGGTAGAAGGGGTCGGAAGGAGGAAATAGAATTTTTTTTAGTTAAGTTTTAGTTCTCTGGATAGCAGGCGTTGAGTGAATTGTAGGCTAAGTATAAAAGCGTTGAGTGTGGTGGACATACTCAATGACTAACTTATTTGGTCTGGAGACTAAGTCCAGAAGCGTTAACAGCGTTGAGTGAGTTGAGCTCACTCAATGCCATCTGCTTTTGGCGTTGAGTGAGTTGAGCTCACACAGCGCTGTCTGCTTTTGGCGTTGAGTGAGTTGAGCTCACTCAACGCCGTCCTGCCAAAGACTTTTTCAAGACTTTTGGCGTTTAGTAAGTTGAGCTCACTCAACACCGTCAGCCTTGGAATTTTTCTATGTATTTTTGCATTGAGTGAGTTGAGCTCACTCAATGCCATCAGCATTTGGCGTTGAGTGAGTTGAGCTCACTCAACTCCGTCTGCATTTGGCGTTGAGTGAGTTGAGCTCACTCAACGCCATCTAGTCTGATGATATTTTTTCTTCTAAGTCAAAAGCGTCGAGTGTGGTGAAGTCACTCAACGCCTTTGGCTGTTAGCATTGATAGCGTTGAGTGGGCTGAACTCACACAACGCCATCGTCCAACATGTTTTTTTGTGACTAAGTCTTTTGGCATTGACTGAGTGGAGCTCACTCAACGCGGCGTGGAGTAGACTCGACGCCTTCCTTGCTTAGATTTTTGGCATTGAGTCAATTGTATCACTCAACGTGGCGTCGAGTAGACTCGAAGCTTTCTCTGCTTAGTGTTTGGAGTTGAGTGAGTAGTACACAATCAACGCAACGTCGAGTGGACTCGACCCTTTTTGCTTAAGCTGGTGTTTTTCTCCAGTATTGGTTTGTGTGTGTTTTATTTCGGTCTGGTGTTGTATTTTCGGCTAGTTTTTGGATGCCGAATCGTGGATTATGGCAGGTGGTTTTTCTGGTGGCTCAGTGAGGGGGAGATTTGTGTGTGCTGAGCTGTGTCCACCACCTGTTAGGCCCTGGTTTGGGCTGCTTTTGTTAGGTGTGTGGACCCTGGAGCTGCCACTGGTTATTTTCACCCTGGAGAGTTTTGGGTCTGGTTATTTGGAAGTGGGCTGCTTTTGGCTACCAACCCGGACCCAAGGTTTTACCACTGCTATTAATTCAAAAGTTAGGACTGTTAGTTCCTTTCCTTTTCTAAATGGCTATATTTTGGCATATGCTTGCCTTGTTGCTACTATAGGTTTTTAGCAGGGCATGTTGCTAACTTCTCGCACTTGGTGCGCTGGATTTATTCTTTGGACAGTGTTTTACTTTTGTTGTCTCATTTATTTCCTTTTGCTAAGTTTTATAGCATTCTACTGTAAGGGTATGGTAAACCCCTTCCTTTTTATTGCTTATGACCTAATGCTCCATTTCTATTTGATTATATTTTTGCTGAGGTGTTCATTATTTGAATGCCTCAGGTTCAGAGCAGTAGCCGGTTGGGCGGCTAGTATTCTTTTGGGGGCTTGCTAGTGATCTCATGGGCTGTTGAGATTCCCCTTCCTCAGTTTGTGAGGTAGATCTTTTCTTATTTCCTTCAGTATAGACATGCATACTCACCAGTGGGTTCGTGTCAGGTTGTTGATGCCCACTAGTGGTTTTCCTTATGATGCTAAGTATGTGACTTAAGCTGCTATTTCTTTTGCCTATTTGGAGGTTGTTTACTTGCTCTCTGGGAGTGATTTATGATAGGATGCATGTTAGGTATTTTAACTCGTAAAAGCATTACTATATGTACTTCATACATGTCATGTTTCTAAAGTTAAAGTACTATTTTCCAAATTAACGTTAAGACTAATTTCATACTATATTAAATTTAGAGTCCTGCATTTCATGAGCTGTCCTTTGGGGACGTTTACACTTATGTAGGATGTAAAATCACCTTAACAAGGAATTTTTCCCCACCGTATAAATATATATTATACTTATGGACTAGTTTATCCACTGTGCCGAGGGATACGACCATCCATCTAATTTGAAAGATGTCTTTCATAATAACTTATGATTTCGGTTTAACTTGTTTAGGTTGGTGCCTTGCCTGAGCATGTGCAGTTATCCCCTGCATGGCGTGGCATCACGACACGTATTTTCTCTTACTCTGATAAAAGTTTGTTGCTGAGAAAATGCGGGTTGTGACACCACCTCGGGACCCGGGCAGGGTGATTCCAAGTATGCTAGTAATTTTATGTTGTTATTTACTTTTGGAATTTTTGAAACAACAAACAGCAGTAGCATACTAGAAAAGAAACAATAGGCCCAATTACCTACCATACTTAAATAAACATGAATAGTTATGGTGTGCGACAAACCTACCCACACCTTGGTAGATACAGGGGCGTCACACAACTTCGTCTCCGAGGATTTTGTAAAGGGCTTGGTGGGAGTTAGAATTTTCGGGAGTGACCAGGAGGGTGCGTCTCCCCAACGTGACGGAGGAATTAGCTACTACTAAGTGCCTCCTAAGGGTGTCTTTTGATCGTCTGACACTTGAGGGTCTTACACTCGAGGCCCTGGCTACGGTCTTGAGGATGTCGGACTTCGATTTGGTTTTGTTCATGACATGGCTTACTTGGAACCATGCCCAGATAGATTGCCCGCCAAAGAAGGTTGTACTGAGTTACGACGGCACCTTCGTGACATTCGAAGGTATTACTCCCGTCTCCCATAGGATGTTATCTTATACTCAAGCCGTCAAGGCACACATACAAGGAGATGAGGTCTATCAGGTGTTCTTCGAAATGATCGAGGTCAAGACGGTGGCTGTCGATATATCGGTGTTGCGGGACTTTGCGAATGTGTTCCCAAAGTAGCTACCAGGATTGTCGCCGTATCGAGAGAAGGATTTCAAGTTTCAGTTGGTGCCTGGAGCTAAGCCGATCTCTAGGGTTGCCTATCGTATGGCTCCAAAGGATCTAGTGGAGTTTAGGAGTCAACTGAAGGAGCTGCTGGAGGCTGGATTTGTTATGCCAAGTTCCTCGCCTTGGGAAGCTGTGACCTTGTTTGTGAAGAAGAAGGATGGGACCCTCAGGTTGTGCATTGACGATCGTGCACTAAACCGGTTGACAGTCTGGAACACATACCCACTGCCAAGGATCGGTGAGTTATTTGATTAGCTAGAGGGAGCACAATGGTTCTCGAAGCTAGATCTGAGGTCGGGATACTATTAGTTATTGATTCAGGAAGAAGACATCCTGAAGACTGTGTTTAGCAGCATATATGGCTTGTACGAGTTTATCGTGATGCACTTTGGGATCACGAATGCGCCATCGGCTTTCATGAGCTTGATGAACGGGTGTTCGAGCCATACCTCGATAGGTTTGTCATTGTATTCATAGATGACATCCTTATTTATTCGAGGACGAGGGAAGAGCTTGCAAAACATCTGGCCTTGACTCTAGAGAATCTCAGGGAGCATCATTTATATGACATGTTCAGCAAGTTCCAATTTTGGCTTAGGTAGATAGCCTTTTAGGACATATTATCAGTAGAGCAGTATTAGCGGTGGACCCCGTAAAGATTCAGGCATTGCAAGACTGGCCTCAGTTGAAGACGACCACGGATATCCAAAGTTTTCTGGGAATGGTCGGGTACTACCGAAAGTTTGTGCATGGATTCTCTAAGATAGCCCTCCCACTCACTTCTTTGACGAAGAAGGACACTCCGTTTGTTTTGTCGTCGTAGTGAGAGGCGGCCTTCCAGGAGTTGAAGGGGCGGCTTACGCCGGCCCCTATCCTCGCTCTTCCGTCTAGGAAGGTGGCTTTAAGGTGTACACTAATGCATCGTTTCAGGGGATGGGTGTTGTACTGATGCAGCAAGGGCATGTGATAGCATACGCCTCACGCCAGCTGAAGAAGCACGAGCAGAACTACCCTGTGCACGACTTGGATATGGGAGCAGTGGTGTTCGCTCTAAAGATTTGGTGGCATTATCTTTATGGTGTGCATTGAGAAAAATTTTCGGATCACAAAAATTTGGAATATGTTGATATGCAGAAGGAGTTGAATATCCACCAAAGATGATGGGTTGAGTTTCTATCTTACTATGAGTATACGATACACTATCACCTCGGGAAGGCGAATGTGGTGGCGGACGCACTAAGCCGGAGGACATCCATTTCAGGATCAGAGCCCCAGTTGATGACTATGGAGCTGATACTGATGATGGAGGATTTGCAGATTACTTTGGTGTCTTCAGACTACTCAGAGCTTTATGAGGAGTATCAGGTCGCGATGTGCACTACCGATGATATTCGAGATCGTATTAGGGCTTATCAGAGAAGGGATGACAAGCTAGAGCCAGTAATCAGGACCTTGGAGGCTGGCACGGTCGTGGAGTATACTTAGAGGGAAAGGTTGTTGTGCATTGGGGGATGGGTGTACATATTGGCTGGGGCAGGATTCGAGAGGACATTATGACCGAGGCTCACTACAGCAGGTACTCGGTGTACTCAGGCATCACTAAGAGGATGGTTGTAACATCCCATGTTACTTCTATGCCCCTTAACTAAGATTGGGTTAGTCATGGGGTGGGTGTTAGGAAATTAGCTATGTTTGACCCTAGGTAGTTGGTTGTAGCCATGTGGGGCCCACTATAGGACCAAGATCAAAGTCGGTCAAACTAGCGTAAATTGGGACCATATCCACACCATGACCCCACCACATTGTCCAAACCCTAAAAAAATTCTATGTGAACCCTAGGGCATGTCACTAGGTCAACCCTTTGACCCTAGTTGACCCAAGTCAACCTTAGCCCTAATTTGGTCAAACCCATACCTATAGGCCCAATTAGCCTAAGTGGGGCACCCCCTTGACCCAACCCAAGTTGGGTTGTGCCATTAGTCCCATGACCATCAAGTGGGGTCAGCCCACTCATCATGTTGACCAAGTCAACTTGGTAAATATATGGCCTAAAAGAGGGGGAAATGAACCCAAGCCTCACCCTTTGGGCTAAGCCCACTAAACATGGCCCATTAGCAGCCCAAAGAGTCATAGACCAGCCCTACCCCTATGAAATAGGTGAGAGAGTACATGCATGGGGGTAAAATGGGAAATTTAGGAGAGAGAAGAGGAGTACGAAGAGGAAAAGAGGGTGTGAGGCCACTTGGCCATGGATCCTTCTGCCCAAAGGCTACTGGCCGGCCACATGACTCATTACAATGAGTTTGGAGTGCCTGGGATGGCCACTTGGCAGCCATGGTGAAGCATCCAAGGTTAACCCGAGATCACTTTTTTGTTCCTCCATGTATAACCAACCTCGGTCCAAACCAGCCTCACCATCAGCTTCAGAAGGAGAAATCGAGTGGAGATCGACTGCTGGAATAGAGAAAACGGTGGAGAAATGAGATTTCAAGCAAGAGATCGCCGGAGCAGCTCAACCATGGCAAACCACTGCCACACTCGCCGCCAAGGGTTGAACCAGGTCCGTTTAACCTTACCTCTACCCGTACTAGCATCCTAGATCGTTTAGGAGAGATATCGGGCTCAATTGAGCCTTATACCATGTTAGAAGAGGGTCAAATTTTTACGAGCATTTCTCCTTGCTCGGGATCTCCGGAGGAGCCGCCTCCGTCCGCCTCATCGCCGAGAAATCCTTGCCACCACCTTGGCGAAGGTGGTGGCGATGATAGCCGGCGGTGGCGCCGACACAAGTGGCCGGAAATAGCCGGACAAGATGGCCCAGGATCGCTACATCTCAGTCGTCGGCTGCTTGGGAACGGCGATGGGATGCCGTCAGTCGTGCTTCAAGATGCGTGCGGGTTTATTAAAATTAGTTAAATTTTGTATTTATGAATAGTGATTATAAATTTCACATTATTTCAGTCCACTTGCATGTCAAATTTAGGGCTGCTAATGGCCATTTTATGAACTAGTGATTCCGATGAAACTTGTAGCCCTTCTTCTTAACTTTAAATTGCCACCTTAATCTTATCATTTGGTATAGTGTACTGTCTTGTATGGTTGTTTTGCTAGGACTGGTCCTAGGAAAGGGCAGAATTTAAAATGTATGCCCTTGACAAAACAGAGGTCCACATGACCCAAAATTTTGGCAATGAGTTTAACAAGGGCATATCTTCCCCAGCCAGAAATTGGAAATTTTTGGGAAAACTTTTCCTAAAGTTTTTATCAAAATACATAAAACTAAATAAATGGAATTTTTGGAGTGTTATGGCTCCAAATGGCCCCGAATTTTTGTGGCATGTCCTTGGGGACTAAACATGTGCATGGTAAAAATTTCAGCACATTTGGACCACTACATGTTGAGTAAACTCACTTGCATGTGTTGGTTATATATAGGCTTGGGGTGCAATTAGCCAAATTTGAAATAATGTGTATTAAGCCTTGATGGTACATCAAAAAATCATGATATTGATTTAAGAGGCTCAATAGGGTGAATTATGCCCCTCACTGCAATAATGGGATTTTTGGAAGCAAAAATCCCATTATTTGGAATTTTTTAAATAATTGAACTTTGGGAAAATAAATTTGAAAATAGATTTATTGTTGAGGTAAAAATTTCCAAACTTTGTCAAGGTCATTATAATGTCATAATTAATTCGTAAAAATTTTTAGGGCACTGTTTGATGAACTTTGATAGGTGTTATGTAGGAATTACATTTTTCCTTTAATGCACATAATTAGGAAATTGCTGAAAATATTCATTAGAAAAATTTGGGAAAATGTTTGGTGATGTATCTAAGTATGATTAACCTTACATAATTTTCTCAGCATTTTGGGATTCCTCGGTAAGTTTTATAACCTCATAGTGGCATTTTGGTAATACAATTAAAAATGCAATTTTGTAGCCCTTGATCCATAGGAGTTTATGAAACTCTGTCTTTGGCATTATTTTATTAATACATGTGCTTTGAAATTTTCTTAGACTTTTTAATAAATAAATTCTTATACTTTCTTTGGAAAATGGTTAATTTGTGAAATTTTTGTAAATTAAGAGATAAATGGTTTTATTTAAAGGAAAATTATGATTCTTGGTAGACAGTAATATTTTACCAAATTAAAACTCAAGAAAAATTCCTTAGATTAGTGGGATTATTAATTATGGTACTTCATGTATTAAATGACCTAGGGAGTTTATTAAAAGATTTAATTAAATGACCTAAACGGCTTGGAAAATTATCGAACAACATATAGCCATCATATTAGTCCATATCATCCTAGGATAAATGGAGAGCGGCATCTGGCCAAAGGAAATTGGAATTCGTACTCCGGGATGGTATTAGGTCATGGGTTGCATACAATACATGTAGGTTATACAGTAAGGACCGCCGGGGGGATAGATCAACTGTCGGGATAAGGTCTTATTTGGAATATAACCCTGGCAGTTATGTTTTAGTGACGAGAGTAAAGTGCAAGCCTTTGGATAGAAACTAGGTGGAGGCCGGCAGAAGACCGTTGCCTCTTCAATAACATCTTAAATCATAAAGATCACCCAAGAGTAATAATAAGAGCCAAAAAGGGAATAATGGGAAGAAATCCACTAAAGTAAATATCCTTGAGAAAGGAAGCTTTGGGCTTCAGCCCATCGTAGTTCCTAGTGCCCCCGAGAGCCCTTCATTGGGTATACCTTGGGCAGTCCTGGGATTAATCTCAAGTCACTAAGTATAATAATCTGTAGACAAGAGTAGCCTAATAGGATAGGCATCGTATCACTATGCTCACCCATACTGGGTTGGAGGGATTCATGATAATATTCGCGCCCGTGTAGGGTTTGAGGGATTTGTATTTTATGCTCACCCGTGTAGGGTTGGAGGGTTTGAGGAAAGGTTGGTCCTGCGAGCTGAAGGCTCGAGTTGTAATACTTGCATGTGCTTAAACATCTTAGTGGCGGGTCATGTGGTACTGGTCCAATCGACACACCGATGGCAATATGGTGACTCAGGCGGGTGTGTGGGTTTGAGGGGCAGTAGGTTGTTTGTACTTCGGTCTGGAGTAAAATCCTCGAAAGCGCACACCCGAACCAACAAGACTAACCAGTAGTCAGTAATTAGTACGCAAGACTCTAGAGTGCACCTAGGACCTGTATAGAGGCATATGGGAGTTCTAGGTTTGGTAGTGTGCATACCTTCCAAGGAGTGGAGTCGCCCACTCCACTGCTACCGTAGCCACAATTATGGTACTAGAGAGTTATGCTAGCTCTGAAAAGCGGGAACTAAAGGTCTGTGATCACAGAGTCGTTGTGTGTGAGTTGCACTTGAATGTTACTTAATAAACCACATGCATTCATACATAGTAAACATACGCTTCATGAATCCCTATAATATAAATTAGCATGTGCTCTTTTATAAAATAAGTTAATTTTGAAACTCTAACTTATATGTTTGAATGGGCACTCATATAAGTTTGGGTACTTCTGTGATGATAGATTAGAAGTAGCAGTTATACTTACTTTACCATACTGCGTAGCACTTCCTTTACTCTTCTTTACATACTACTGTTACATTCTCTACTCACTACTGTTCTATTTTTCACTTACTGTACTTGTACCTCTTACATAGAACTGCTAGAGTAGAACTACTATTACTCCACATATACTTGTTAGTATAGTGCCACTGTCATCTGCTTATACTTGTCACCCCTTGTTGTCCTACGCTTCGTCCTCCCGCTCGGTGCCTAGGAGTTACGGGGCGAGGTGCAGAGGAAACAACTTTGTCTTTTTGACTAATGCTCCGTGACCATATCATTTTAGGAGCTCTAGGAGATTGACCAGCACGTTGAGGAGGCAGGACATGAGGAGCAGATACTGGTGCCACCTACTACTACTGGAGCATGTCCTAAGGTGGGATGGATTAGTTGATTAGCTTCCGCATTTGATTTGAGAGAGAGAGATTTGATATGGTGTACCGGGCATAAGCCCTTATTACTCTTCTTTATTATATTCATTATGGACTTGTACTTTTCATCCATATACATATGATTTGTACTGTGAATGTAGACTGGATATTGTTATACTCTGATTAGTTTTACTTCTGTTTCTCATATTGGCTGAACAGGTTATGATCGTTCTAGCCAGTAGAATCAGCGTCTTGTGGTATCGACTAACCCGTGCATTAGTGTCATCGTAAGATGGCAGTTCTGGGCATAAGATCCGGGTTAACTCCTCGGAAGGGGGAGTCGGATCTTACAAACTGGTATCACTTGAACAAATGATCATATGAGAAAGAAGCCCACAACACTGGAATACCCCACTCGAATATTAGTTTGCGGACAAACTATGCAGCGGAAGCAAAGGTGTGCCCATGTGTAAAAGTCACATAAACAGTCCATTTATAACAATGAGTTAGGCCAATTCTAATTAAACCTTTACAATTTGGAACCTCTGGAAGTCGCTCCGTAGTCGAATATGGTTCCTTCCTCTCCAGCTGCCACTCATGTTGGGTATTGTATCCACAATTACCTGGATTTGAGGAAGCCACCTGTCTAGCTAAGATGAATTCACAATGTATTTGATGTACTATTTTTTAGTTGTGCTTGCAGTTATTCCATGCTAAGTACACACCAATGTCAGGGTGCAGTGGGTCAATATACACGGGTCTGTGCAACGTAATCCCTCGTTGAGCAGATCAGTGTGTTGGCCTACGTGTACTCTCTCTATTGGGGTGTACTTAATTTCAAGTACAGGGCTATGATAAAGCAAGAGCAGACAAGGAGCAAGGATGGGCCAAAGACCTGCTCACGGGTGGAAAGACGAGAATTCGTCTAAGTATAATTCGTCGTGAATCACTAAGTGATTCTCGCCGATTCGTCGAGAATCACTTGTGATTCTCGACGAGTCGACGAGAATCACTAGTTGATTCTTGCCGGGTTGGGCCGGCTGTCTCGACGCAGTCAGAAAAATCATCTAAGGCAGAATCGTCGAGAATCACCAAGTGATTCTCGCCGATTCGTCGAGAATGACTTTGCATTCTCGACGAGTCGGCGAGAATCCAAGGTGATTCCCACCGATTCTCCCCGGCCTCTATAACCTGTGTAGCCAGAATTCTCTTTGTAGAATTCGGCGAGAATCGTAAGTGATTCTCGCCGATTCGTCGAGAATCACTCACGATTCTCACCGAATTTGACTTGGGCATTTTTCCAAGTCTGCCTGGACCGGTCCACGTTATCATCGGGATTTTGAACCGGACTTTGGTCTTACCGCTGGTGGAGCCCACAATGGTCATCTCTTGACCTAGTGTATAAATACTCTGTATTTGTGAACAGTAAACAGACGGATCACAGCAAAACGAAAAATAAGCAGCCGTCAAGCCCTAGATCGGAAGCGAGCTCGGCCGACCCGCTCCGCCTCTCGCTAGTTGCTCGCCACCGTTGATCGAGGTTTTCGTTACCTCTCCCGGCGACAGAAGCCTAGTCGGTCTCAGCGTCTCACGCGTCTATCCAGAGATCTTTTGTCTCTTGATTTGTTATCGAGAAACCTTTCCCATCCGAATCGATCGAGACGATCGATCCTAGTGTGACCGTTGGAAGACCTTGCCGATTTTGCTAAGAAGATTGGATCTACATAGCATCACCGCCTCTATTGTTGAAGCCGTCGATCTAGAGAAGATTCTCTCCAAGTGATATCTAGGTTGTGGACTCTTCGTTGACCTCAAGAACACGTCGTCGAACGAAGAGGGACACCTTGGTCTTCATACGTTGTTTGTATTTCTTACAAGCTATTTTCATTTCTTTGTAAAGGACCGTTTGGTCTCTAGTTGTAGTGTTGTGTGCAACACGTGTTGTAGGAGTGTTGACTCCTACGTGTGGAAGGGTTCCTTCCGTTAGTGCAAGGATTGGATTTCAATCCGGTTGGTGAAGTGAACGAGTCATCCCAGGTTGGGAGATAGGTCGAAGGGGGAAAGTGGACGTACCTAAATCGGGGAACCACTATAAATTGCTTGTGTATTTTTTGTGTGCTTTGTTGTTTTATTTTCTTGTGCAGGTATAATTTCAATTCCGCTAACACGCTGCAAAGACACCTATTCCCCCCCCATAGGTGAAGGTAGTTGACACTAGGTGGACTTTCAAGTGGTATCAGAGGGAGGTTGCTCAGCAATAAGGTTAACACCTTGAGTAAGATCCTGCCTCCTGTGTCAACTAGAAGACGAGACTCAAGCATGGAGCTAGAATTTGATGTTCCTCCTCTGAGACTCCCTGCGTGCACAACAGAGTATTATCCTATCTGGAAGATGAGAGTTATGTTTCATCTGGAGGCCATCGACCCTCGGGTGTCAATCATCTTGGAAGAGGGTCCCTTCATTCCCATGAAGGCTTCTGAGTCTGGAGAGGATATCCATATCCCCAAGAGTCCCGAAGAGATGTCTGAGACCGAGCTCTCACTGTACAACTTGGACAAGTTAATACGTCAAATCATCACTAACGTCTGGTCTGGTGTATCTCGTTCAAGAGTGGACAAGTGTAGGACGGCCAAGTCCATGTGGCAAACCATCTCAGACCTCATGGAGGGATCAGAGAAAGCTGGTACCGGTTGTCAGCAAGAGGATGAAGCCTATGTAGGAGTCCTTATTTCTGAAGATGAAGGGCATGATCAATATGTCAATATCAGGGCTCCTGTGTCCTTGTCAGAGACTGAAGAAGAAGCTGAGGAAAGCAGTTCTGATGAAGCTAACTCAACAGTCTCTGCCAATCTGGATGGTAACCATGAACAACAAAGTCTGTAGTAGGTAACTTCTTCCTCATGCCCCTCTCCTCTTGAAGTTCCTGAAGACAGGAATAGCTTTGAGAGTAGTCCTTCCAATGATGCAAGGGATACACAAAGCTCTAATCAAAAGATTGATAATCGTGATTCCCTTGAGAGTGCCCTTCAGACGAGCAACTTACTTGTTGAGGAACAAGCTAAGGAGATTGCTCAGCTGAAGATCTTGATGAATCTCCAATTGGAATCCATCAAAGTAAAGGACTCTCAGATCTCGGATCTAGAAAGTCGTCTAGAGACCGAGAAGAGGATAGTTTCTAATTTTTCCAAGATTGATGCTATCAAGAGAAAAGCAGAAAATGGGTGGATCTCCCAAATTATTAAGTCATGGAGAAATGGGGAAACGGTGTTCAGACCCCCCACCCCGAGTAGGAAGGACACTCATCATGCCTTCAGGTATGACCATAGGAATAACCATGGTCACTGCAAGAATGATCAGTCCTCTTGTGGAAGCACTCAAAATGCAAGGGCTGTCATGGCCACCCAGAAGAGAATACCTCCGGCTTCCACCAAGCCCTTTGTATTCTCGGCCACAGCCCTACTCGTCATGAATCTGCCAGCATCAGCTCACAATGCGCATCTCACCTCCCTAGGACTCTGGAAAGGGGGGATAGAAATCATGTTGTTAGGACTCATGAGGTCCTTGGAAGGGGGCTGACTGAAAAGAAGGCACCACCTCCCAGGCCTCATGACACCTGCCATATGCATTCTTTCCACCCTTCCAATAGTCACGGTGGAAGAGACAATTCTGTGAGCATATCTGGCTCAATTCCGTTTAGACCTAGAACTATGACTACCTCTATCATCCGTTTAGGTCACAAACGGCGATACAACATTCATGAGTGTTGGTGTTGTGGCAAAGTGGGTCATTTTGCCATAGATTGTTGGCACAACTATTCTGTATCAATGACAAGGGGACTTCCACATCCTCGAGGCAATGTTAGTCTTCCCACCAGGATTCCTGAGGGAAGACAGTCCAGTTATTATGCTGACAGGAACCTAGGACCCAATACATATTGGGCTCCTAAGGTAAGGTAATATTCTTTGGTGCAGGGTAGTCTAGACTTCCGTATCATGATGGGAGCTAGACAGAAGATGTTCCAAGATTGGTCTGGAACAAGTATCTGGAACGAAAGAAGTACTATCAACAATAGGATACTCCAATTGAACACCTGGTATGCTCTAATCAGAAGGGCTGAATGATGAATCTTACAATTCCAGGTATCATTGATCAGCCTAAATATTTGAGTCATATTATGTCGACATTTACATATATATATATATATATATATATATATATATATATATACATATACACATCTATGTGTGTTATTCTAAGGACAGATCAAAACTGTAAAAATAACCCTTAGATACATTATTAAAGGTGTGTCAGTAAATTCTCTGATAGATTCGAGAAGGCACATCAATAGGCATACATTACAAGCTGAAAATTAAAGCTGACACGTCATTAAGGAGTCACTGAGAATGACAACTAACATCAAGAATATTGCGTTTATCAATCTCGACATAATCTATGAAATCTGCGAGCCAATGTTAGTGAGTTAGGAATCACAGAGTTGATGTGCCTCCTAAGCTGTGTGGTATGTTAATCCACACTTGGATTAAGAAATGATCTATTCGAACTCTTTCCAACCCGTGACAAACACATAAAATTGATTTCTGCAATCCTCATCGAACCAAAGCTCTTATATAAACCCGGTTATAACGTACAATATAAATCCCGCCGACCCTGATATAAATCCCGCCGACTTCTCATCTTCCACTTCACGCGTTCATTCCGCCAATCCCGTCGACCTTTCACATTCCAGTTTCTCGCCGAGACACAGTCCCAGCTACGAAGGAATCCCTTCGATCCTCTCAGCGAACTCCTCCGTCGACCTCGTTGTGACCTAACGACCCTCCCAAAGACTCCCTCGCGCCGCCGGGGACACACCCACGCTCAGCTTCGGATCGGTTCGCCGCAACTCTGATAACGCATCGTAGTGCCGGAACATTCACTGCATCTCCTCACAAGGTAATCCCCTTCTTATCCCTAACCGTGACTTAAGCTTATTATAGATTGTATCCTCAACCTCATAGTTTCGGAGATCCTTAGACTTGGAAATTGATATTCCCCTTCTTCCTAGTTTGCTATGGCCCCACGGACTACTGCAGGCCTGGTCACTGGATGCGAGCTAGTGAGAACCGGTTTCTCCCAGGCCTCAGATGAGTTCCGCAATATAATCATCATGCTCGAGGAAGCAGGACTGACATTCGTGCTGGAGCACCCATGCAAGATTCTGGATAAAGAAGTGATGGAGTTCTTCGCAACCGCCAAACTTCGGAATGAAGACTCTATCATCAAGAGTAAGGTTGCAGGTGCAAGGATCAAGATGTCTACCAGGAAACTGACTCAATGCTTGCAGCTCTCCAGTTCTGAGCACGAGGATTATCTGGAGGAACATGATAGAGCCAGGACCCTATTATTCTGTGGGCTAGCTAGGGGCACCAGATCAATAAAGAGAAAAGAAATGAATGAGGAAGGGAAACTCTTGTCTGACATCATTGGGAAAGTACTAATCTGCAAACATGGATCCCATGACCATATTTCTGGGGAAATGTTCATAACTTTGGTGGCAATCATATGCCGAAAGCAGTTCAACTGGGGAGCCTTGCTGTTTGACAGGATTAAAGATTCACTTCGAACCCCCAGTTTTGGCAGAATCATTAGCCTTTATCTGAATCAACTGGACGGAGACAAATTCGACATGAGCAAGGGAGTGCCTCTGCACTACTTGAAAAGGATGGATGCTAGCATATTCAACCGATGGGAACGTCGAATAGGACAAGCTGTAGTGGTAGTTGAAACCGGTTCTGCAGCCCCCAGTGAAGTTCCTGATGCCCTGATTACAGGAACTGAGGGGGAGTTTGTACTCCCTTCTGCAAACATCTTATCAGATATTTCTCAGATAGCAAAAGATGCTGTGGAATCTGTGCAAGCAGACAGTGAGGAGGAAGTGGTAGATGTGGATGAGGAAGAGGACGGTGAGGAAGATATAAATTGCCTGGGCGATGAGGTGGCTGATGAAGATGAGGTGGATGCAGTAGAAGAAGACATGCATAATTCTGCAGATCAGGCTGAGCACATGGAGACTGAGGTGGAGGAAGAAGTGCTTGAGCGGGAGAAAGTGGTGGACTCTCAGGAGGCTACTGAGGTTCCATCTGAGGAACAAGCTCCTTGGCGGTCAGATGCAAGGATGGAGGGGGAGCAATCCTTTGTTCCCCCTATGGACTATATGCTGCTCTCTAGCTCTCCCAGTACTTCTACGGGGGAGCCTGACCAGGGTCAGCCTGCAGCTCCTCCACTACAAGAAAGCATAGCAAATCTCACTGTCAACTTTGTCCAAGGTATGCTTGATGAGCTCAAGGATACGGTTGTGAACTCGCACAACAAAGTGCTATAGAGACTGCGGGAGTCTGAGGATCTCATGCTGAAGAATGTGGTTCAGATCAACCACAAACTGGATTTGATGGAAAAGAAATTTGATGAGAAATACACAGAGGCAGGCACAGCAGTATCTCTTCTCATGCAAGGACTGAAGAAGAATACTGACGATCTGGCTGTCGTCAATTAAAATGCACATATTGTGGCGGACAGCATACAAAAATTTGATACCAACAAGGTGCTCCTCAATAAAAATCAACAAGACCTGCTGACTGAGTTCTCTAAATCTCTGAAGCACATTGATGAGTCCCTGCACTCCTATGCAAACTCCATTGCAATCGAAGCCAAAAGGGGGAGAAAGAATATACTGCTAAAATGGAAGGGCTTCAGCACATCATCATCGAAAATTTTGACCAGTCTAATGTATATATGTATGACAGTTGCCAGTGGTTGCTCAACCAAGCATTAGGCAACAATACAACCAATATTCCTGAGGATAATCCTGTTCACGAGACTACTGAGAACAATACTATGGATGACGAAGGAGCAAGTGCAGAAGTTGTTCCGTTAAGCGAAGCTGAGTCAAAGAAAGCTGCTGAAAGGGCTGAACGAAGAACCTAGTTTGATCAAGATGCCTTATCCAAAGCCAAAGGCAAAAGGCAAATCAACGAAGGACCTTCAAAGGAAACACCAGCTGAAAAGAGGATCAGATTGACGGAGGAGGATGTGAGAAATGAAAAATGGAGTCCAGTATCAAAGAGTATCATCTTGGACACATTTTTTTTACAGCAGAAGGGGCACATAAATCAAAGTGAGGTATATAGCCAATACGAATGGGAGCGGCAAAAAGAATTTGAAGCCAAACGTAACATATTCTTCAGGAATAACACAGTGGCAGATAAAGCCGCTCCTCCCAGATATCATCCGAAGCCTAAGGAATATTTCGAAAGACAGAGCAAGAAATTCCTGGCTCAGAAGCTTAAGAATGATCTTGCTAAGGAAAAATAGGCTTAGGATCTTTTCCGCCTCTTATTGCACATCAATGTTTCCCTATTATCTTACGAACAAGTATTATGAATTTATATATATATATATATATATATATATATATATATATATATATATGTGTGATGTCATGTTTTGACTCAAGTATTGTTATGTTTGTTCTCGTCTACTTAAAATTTTAATCATTCTCTGGATGGTGGTATTCATCTTAGCTAGTAGGATTTTGGCTTCGTCAAATAGGGGGAGATTGTTGGGTATTGTATCTATAATTACCTGGATTTGAGGAAACCACCTGTCTAGCTAAGATGAATTCACAATGTATTTGATGAACTATTTTTTAGTTGTGCTTGCAGTTATTTCATGCTAAGTACACACCAATGTCAGGGTGCAGTGGGTCAATATACACGGGTCTGTGCAACGTAATCCCTCATTGAGCAGATCAGTGTGTTGGCCTACATGTACTCTCTCTATTGGGGTGTACTTAATTTCAAGTATAGGGCTATGATAAAGCAAGAGCAGACAAGGAGCAAGGATGGGCCAAAGACCTGCTCACGGGTGGAAAGACGAGAATTCGTCTAAGTATAATTCGTCGAGAATCACTAAGTGATTCTCGCCGATTCGTCGAGAATCACTTGTAATTCTCGACGAGTCGACGAGAATCACTAGTTGATTCTTGCCGGGTTGGGCCGGCTGTCTCGACGCAGTCAGAAAAATCATCTAAGGCAGAATCGTCGAGAATCACCAAGTGATTCTCTCCGATTCGTCGAGAATGACTTTGCATTCTCGACGAGTCGGCGAGAATCCAAGGTGATTCCCACCGATTCTCCCCGGCCTCTATAACCTGTATAGCCAGAATTCTCTAAGTAGAATTCGGCGAGAATCGTAAGTGATTCTCGCCGATTCGTCGAGAATCACTCACGATTCTCGCCGAATTTGACTTGGGCATTTTTCCAAGTCTGCCTGGACCGGTCCACGTTATCATCGGGATTTTGAACCGGACTTTGGTCTTACCGCTGGTGGAGCCCACAACGGTCATCTCTTGACCTAGTGTATAAATACTATGTATTTGTGAACAGTAAAGAGACGGATCACAGCAAAACGAAAAATAAGCAGCCGTCAAGCCCTAGATCGGGAGCGAGCTTGGCCGACCCGCTCTGCCTCTCGCTAGTTGCTCGCCACCGTTGATCGAGGTTTTTGTTACCTCTCCCGGCGACAGAAGCCTAGTCGGGCTCAGCGTCTCACGCGTCTATCTAGAGATCTTTTGTCTCTTGATTTGTGATCGGGAAACCTTTCCCATCCGAATCGATCGAGACGATCGATCCTAGTGTGACCGTTGGAAGACCTTGCCGATTTTGCTAAGAAGATTTGATCTACATAGCATCACCGCCTCTATTGTTGAAGCCGTCAATCTAAAGAAGATTCTCTCCAAGTGAGATCTAGGTTGTGGACTCTTCGTTGACCTCAAGAACACGTCGTCGAACGAAGAGGGACACCTTGGTCTTCATACGTTGTTTGTATTTCTTACAAGCTATTTTCATTTCTTTGTAAAGGACCGTTTGGTCTCTAGTTGTAGTGTTGTGTGCAACACGTGTTGTGGGAGTGTTGACTCCTACGTGTGGAAGGGTTCCTTCCGTTAGTGCAAGGATTGGATTTCAATCCGGTTGGTGAAGTGACCGAGTCATCCCAGGTTGGGAGATAGGTCGAAGGGGGAAAGTGGACGTACCCAAATCGGGGAACCACTATAAATTGCTTGTGTATTATTTGTGTGCTTTGTTGTTTTATTTTCTTGTGCAGGTATAATTTCAATTCCGCTAACACGCTGCAAAGACACCTATTCCCCCCCATAGGTGAAGGTAGTTGACACTAGGTGGACTTTCAACTCCCTTTTTGCAGACTGAGATGGGGCAAACTCTGACGGCTATCATGGAAGTCTTCAGAGCCCAGCAAGTCCTGGCCCCACAGCCAAATCTGGGGTCGAACTGGTTGAGTGCCTTTAAGAGTCTGTCTCCGCCGGTGTACCGCGGGACAGAGGATGCTGTGAAGACAGAAGAGTAGATGGAGACTATTCAGGAGCTGTTGGCTGGTATCAGCTGCCCAGTCAGCCAGACAGTCCCTCTTGCCACCTCGATACTTGATGCACATGCAAAGAGGTGGTGGAAGTCTGTACGAGACTCTGTATATGCTTATAGGGAGCTGATGGATATTTCTTGGGAGGAGTTCAATGATACGTTCTTAGAGTACTACGTATCCACCACAGACAGAGATGCTTTGGAAGCAAGGTTTCTGAACATCTAGTAGGGGAGCTGTTCCGTGATCGAATATCAAAGAGAGTTCTCCCATCTGGCTAGATTTGCAGGATTCCATGACTAGGATGACCGGAAGTATGTTAAAAGGTTCTACCATGGGCTCCGAGACTCTTTGAGGCAGCCCTTATTGTTCATATCTCATTGCACAACTATATATATTATAGAGGTAGCAAAGAAGCTTGAGGCTGACCAGCTAAAGGTGCAAGGCAGAGGAAAGAGGCCGCTAGAGGGGTCATCATCCGGAGAAGGTACCACGGCATCCCAGAGAGGCAAGGTTATTGGATATGGGAGGGGTGGGGGACATCGTCGTCCCAACATTAGGCAGGAGCAGGGGCCTCCTACAGTCCTAGCTCCCTCACCTCTACAAATGCAAGGACCGATGAGGCAAGATAATCGTGGTCAGAGACAGGATGATCAGGGCCAGAGGCAAGTCATATGCTTTGTTTGCGGTCAGCCTGGGCATATCAGGTCGCAATGCCCACATCAGATCCACCCTCTTCCTCCTCCTCCAGCTCTAGTGGCCCCTCCAACACACCAGGGCTGAAGATGAGGCCGAGGTCGTGGACATCATGGCCGAGGACGTGTCCAGGAACAGATGTATGAACTAGACATCACAGAGAAAAAAACCCTGAAGAAGTGATTACAGGTACTTAAATTATTGTAATTTAGATTTTTCATCTTAATAGTACCTTGAAAACCATAAAAATAATAATAATAAACTCTCTTTTAACTATAATAAACCCCAGGCATAGTTATGATCAGCGGCAATCCCGCTCATTCTCTCTTCGACACGGGTGCTTCATACTCATTCGTGTCAGACACTTTTATCTAAGGACAAGGGGGCGTGGAAAGGTTCCCCAGCATAGAAAGGAGGATGCGTCTTCTGGATGGCTCGGAGCTACGGACCACGGATTGCTACAACATGGAGTCTGAGATCGGAGGCAAGGCATTCAAAGCTCCGACGGAGGTCTTGAGATTACCGTACTTTGATTTGATTTTGGGCATGACCTAGCTTCATTGGAACCATGCTCAGATCGTCTCACCTCGAAAAGGATCACGCTCATACATGGAGACTCTTACGTCACTATTGAAGGTATCCGACCTATCCCCCATCATTTATTATCTTCTGTACAGGCTGTCAAGGTCTATGAGCAGGGGGAGGAGGTGTACCTCATCTTATTAGAGATGGCAGTAGCAGAGAGCTCTATAGCTGATATCCCGGTGGTTCGGATTTCTCCGACGTATTCCTGGAGAAATTTCCCGGACTACCACCAGTTCGGGACTTGGATTTCAGGATCTAGTTAGTGCCGAGGGCGACGCTAGTGTCCCGGGCACCTTACAGGATGACTCTAGGAGAATTGGCAGAGTTCCGGACTCATCTTCAGGAGCTTGTGGAATCGGGATTTGTGTGACCGAGCTCATCATCGTGGGGAGCACCAGTTCTTTTAGTGAAGAAGAAAGTCAGATCGTTGCGACTTTTAATAGATTTCCGGGAGCTGAACAGGTTGATGGTCCGCAATACCTATCCACTGCCTCGGATAGACGAGCTATTTGATCAGCTGCAGGGAGCCTTCTGGTTCTCTAAGCTAGATTTGCGATCCGGTTACTACCAGCTCCGCATCCGGGAAGAGGACATACCGAAGACGGCATTTAGTTCACGATATGGGCTATACGAGTTCACGATGATGCCTTTTTGGTTCATGAATGCCCCCTCCGCATTCATGACCCTAATGATCCGTGTATTCGAACCATACTTAGACTGCTTCGTCATTGTGTTCATCGATGATATTCTGATCTATTCCCGGATTCAGGAGTAGCACACAGAGCACTTAACACAAGTTTTGCAGAGGCTGAGAGAGTTCCAAATGTATGCGAAGTTTTCCAAGTGCAAATTCTGGCTACAGGAGGTGGCCTTCCTAGGGCACACTATTAGTGGGGCTAGATTGGCAGTTGATTCAACCAAGATAGAGGCAGTACGGAATTGGCCACGGTCGAAGACAGCGTCAGACATCCACACCTTGGGATTAGCAGGTTACTATCATAGGTTCGTGGAGGGATTCTCGAGGATAGCCCTTCCCCTTACGTCCTTGACAATGAAGGATGCAGATTTTGTTTGGTCAGAGCAGTGCGAGACAGCTTTTTAGGAGCTGAAGGACCGACTCACCTCATCCCCTATCCTTGCGCTCCCATCGAGGAGTGAAGGATTTCAGATCTACACGGATGCCTCTTACCAGGCGATGGGTGCTGTCCTGATGCAACATGGACATGTTATTGCTTATGCTTCGAGACAGTTGAAGAAGCATGAGCATAACTATCTAGTGCATGACTTAGAGCTCGGGGCTATGGTATTCGCCCTAAAGATGTGGAGACATTACTTATACGGGATTCATTGTGATATCTACTTGGATCACAAGAATCTTAAATATATCGATACACAGAAGGACTTGAACCTGCAATAGAGGAGATGGCTAGAATCCCTCTGTGACTATGATTATCAGATCCACTACCATCCGGGGAAGGCAAACACACTAGAAGATGCTTTGAGCAGGAGAGCCGACACTTCTAGACTGGAGCTTCGGTTTATGTCTATAGAGCTAATACAGATGATGGAATACATGCATATTACCATGGTATCTGATGCCGAACCAGTGGTATACCGAGAGTACCTGAGCTCATTGATCGGTGATAATGATATTTTGGAGCACATTACTACACATCAGAGGCTGTATGCTTCATTAGAGCCGATTTTCAGTGCCCTGGAAGGGGGAAAGTTTGAGGATTACACGCTGCAAGATGATCTCCTTCGATTCCGTGGACGAGTATATATACCAGCAGGAGATGGTATCCGGGATGACATACTCAGAGAGGCACATTGCTCTAGATATTCAATGCATCCCGGCATCACAAAGATGTGGGCATACTTACGGAGGACCATGTACTGGCCTGGCATGAAGAGGGAGATCACCTATTTTGTGACACACTGCGAGACTTGTGAGCGCGTGAATGCGGAATGTAAGAGCCCGGGAGGTTTATTACAGCCACTGCTAGTCTAAGAGTGGAAGTTCGAGGACATTATTATGGACTTTGTACACGGACTGCCTCGCTCCCACTCTGGGCACGATTCCATTTGGGTCATAGTCGACAGGCTGCCCTAGGTAGCACGGTTTATCCCAATCAAGAAGGATGCTCTAGTTGCAGTTTTGGTGAGATTTTTTGTGGAGAAGTTCGTTAGATACCATTGCATCCCTAGGACTTTTGTCTCGGACCGCGACGGTCGGTTAACTTTCAGGGAGTGGAGGGGAGTACATGCTTACTTGGGTTCCTGACTTACCTTTAGCACTGCCTTCCATCCGCAGACTGACGTCCAGATGGAGCAGACAAACAGGATTATGGAGGACCTACTCAGATTTTGCATATTAGATACGGGGAAGCCTTGGGAGAGGCTGCTACCATTGATCGAATTATCTTACAATAACAACCACCAGGCTAGCATCGGGATGGCTAAATATGAGGCACATTACGGGAGGAAGTGCCAGACACCACTGTCTTAGGTTAAGGATGTGGACACCAAGGCTCTTGGATCTGATTTTGTGGAAGACACGGAGAATCAGATTCGTTTGATCAGGGATCGGCTACTAAAGGCTCAGAGTAGGTAGGAGAAGTATAATGATGCTCAGCACCAGAAAGAGGAATTCCAGGTTGGAGACAGAGCTTTTTTGAAGATACGTCCAGTATACGGTGTCTCTCGGGTGCGGAGACACAAGAAGCTCAGTCCTCGATACATGGGGCCATACTTGATCCTTGAGTGGATCGACCCCTTAGCTTACCTATTGCAGCTGCCACCGAAGTTGAGTACCTTATAAGACATCTTCCATGTCTCTTCCTTGTGAAGAGCTCTCCTTAGGCCGGAGCAGCACATTACTACCCCAGCCAGTCCGGTAGATTGGAGCCGATCCGGATTGATGATACGGCCGCCCGAGTGTTGCGGAAGAAGAAGGTCCCGCTCGTGAAGGTGTTTGTGGTCCAACCATGGGAGGGAGGAGCACACTTGGGATCTGAGGGATCTGATGTTGAAGCAACACTCAGAGCTATTTCCCTCAGGTATGCTTTAGTTTTGTGTTTTAAAAATTTTCTTAAATTTTGCAAGTAGAACCCCGTAGACCCGAACTTAAATTTCGGGGACGAAATTATTATTTTTTGTTTATAGGATTTGTAACATCCCATGTTACTTCTAGGCCCCTTAACTTAGATTGGGTTAGACATGGGGTGGGTGTTAGGAAATTAGCTAGGTTTGACCCTAGGTACTGGGTTATAGCCATGTGGGGCCCACTATAAGACCAAGGTCAAATTAGGTCAAACTAGCCTAAATGGGGACCCTAGCAACACCATGACCCCGCCACATTGCCCTAACCCTAAAAATAATCTAAGTGAACCCTAGGGCATGTCACTAGGTCAACCCTTTGACCCTAGGTTACCCAAGTCAACCTTATCCCTAATTTGGTCAAATCCATACTTATAAGCCCAATTAGCCTAAGTGGGGCACCCCCTTGACCCAACCCAAGTTGGGTGGTGCCATTAGGCCCATGACCATCAAGTGGGGTCAACCCACTCATCTTGTTGACCAAGTCAACTCAAAAGTCAACTTGGTCAACATAAGGCCTATAAGAGGGGGAAATGAACCCAAGCCTCACACTTTGGGCTTAGCCCACTAAACATGTCCCATTAGCAGCCCAAAGAGTCATAGACCAGCCCTACACCTCTAAAATAGGAGAGACAGTACATGCATAGGGGTAAAATGGGAAATTTAGGATAGAGAAGAGTAGTGAGAAGAGGAAAAGGGGGTGTGAGTCCACTTGGCCATGGCTCCTTCTGCCCAAAGGCTGCTGGCCGGCCACATGACTCATTACAATGAGTTTGGTGTGCTGGGATGGCCACTTGGTAGCTATGGTGAAGCATCCAAGGTGAACCCGAGCTCACCTTGGTTTTTCCTCCATGTATAACCCACCTCAGTCCAAACCAGCCTCACCATCAGCTTTAGAAGGTGAAATCGAGTGGAGATCGACTGCTGGAATAGAGAAAATGGTGGAGAAACGAGATTTCGGGTAGGAGATCGCCGGGCAGCTCAACCATGGCAAACCGCCGCCACACTCGCCACCAAGGCTTGAACTAGGTCCGTTTCACCTCACCTCTACCCGTACTAGCATCCTCGATCATTTAGGAGAGATATCAGGCTCAATTGAGCCTGATACCATGTGAGAAGAGGGTCAATTTCTCGAGCTTTTCTTCTTACTCGGAATCGTCGGAGGTGCCGCCTCCGGCCACCTCATCGCCAAGAAAACCATGCCACCACCTTGGCGAAGGTGGTGGCGATGATAACCGGCGGTGGCGTCGGCACAAGTGGTCGTAAATAGCTAGACCAGATGGCCCAGGACGGCTCAATCTCAGTCATCGGCTGCTTGGGAATGATGATGGGATACCGTCAGTCGTGCTTCAAGATGCTTGTGGGTTTATTAAAATTAGTTTAATTTTGTATTTATAAATAGTGATTTTAAATGTCACATTATTTCAGTTCACTTGCATGTCAAATTTAGGGCACTTAGGGCCATTTTATGAACTAGTGATTAAGATTAAACTTGTATCCCTTCCTCTTAACTTTAAATTGCCACCTTAATCTTATAATTTGGTGCAGTATACTGTCCTGTAGGGATGTTTTGCTAGGATTGGTCCTAGGTAAGGGTACAATTTCTAATGTATACCCTTGCCAAACCAGAGGTCCACATGACCCAAAATTTTGGGCACGAGCTTAACAAGGGCATATCTTGCCACTGCCAGAAATTGAGAATTTTTGTGAAAACTTTTCCTAAATTTGTTTATCAAAATACAAAAAACTATATAAATAAAATTTTTGGAGCTTTATGGCTCCAAATGGCCCCAAATTTTGGTGTCATGTCCTTGGGGACTAAACATGTGCATGGTAAAAATTTATGCACATTTGGACAACTGTATGTTGAGTAAACTCACTTGCATGTGTTGGTTATATATAGGCTTGGGATGCAATTAGCCAAAATTGAAATAATGTGTATTAATCCTAGATGGTACATCAAAAAATCATGATATTGATTTCAGAGGCTCAATTTGTTGAATTATGCCCCTCACTGTAATAATGGGATTTTTGGAAGCAAAAATCTCATTATTTTGAATTTTTGAAATAATTGAACTTTAGTAAAATAAATTTGAAAATAGATTTTTTGTTGAGGTAAAAATTTCCAAACTTTGTCAAGGTCAATATAATGTCATAATCAATTATTAAATATATTTAGGGCACTATTTGATGAACTTTGATAGGTGTTATGTAGGAATTACATTTTTGCCCTTATTGCACATAATTATGAAATGGATAAAAATATTCATTAGAAAAATTTGGGAAAATTTTTGGTGATGTATCTGAGTATGATTAACCTTGTACAAGTTTTCAACATTTTTGGATGACTCCGTAATTTTTAAAACCTCATAGTGGCATTTTGGTAATATAATTAGAAATGAAATTTTGTAGCCCTTTATCCATAAGAGTTTATGAAACTCTGTCTTTGACATTATTTTATCAATACATGTGCTCTGTAATTTTCTTAGAATTTTTAATAAAGAAATGCTTATACTTTCTTTGGAAAATGGTTAATTTGTGAAATTTGTGTAAATTAAGAGAAAAATGGTTTTATTGAAAAGAAAATTATGATTATTGGTAGACAGTAATATTTTACCAAATTACAACTCAATAAAATTTTCTTAGGTCATTGGGATTATTAATTATGGTACTTCATTTATTAAATGACCTAGGGAGTTTATTAAAAGATTTAATTTAATGACCTAAACGACTTGGAAAATTATCAAACAACATATAGCCATCATATTAGTCCATATCATCCTAGGATAAATAGAGAGGGGCATATGTCCCAAGGAAATTGGAAGTCGTACTCTGGGATGGTATTAGGTCATGGGCTGCGTACAGTACAAGTAGGTTATACAGTAGGGTCTGCTGGGGGGATAGATCAACAGTCGGGATAATGTCTTATTGGGAATATAATCCAGGTTGGCAGTTATGTCTTAGTGACGAGAGTAAAGTGCAAGCCTTTGGATAACAACTAGATGGAGGTCGGCGGAAGACCGTCGTCCCTTCAATAACATCTTAAATCATAAGGATCGCCCAAGATTAATAATGAGAGCAAAAAAGGAAACATGGGTAGACATCCACTAAAGTAAATATCCTTGAGAAAGGGAGCTTTGGGCTTCAGCCCATCGTAGTTCCTAGTACCCCCGAGAGCCATTCATCGGGTATACCCTGGGCAGTCCTGGGATTAATCTCAAGTCACTAAGTATAATAACACGTAGACAAGAGTTGCCTAATAGGTTAGGCATCGTATCACTATGCTCACCCGTACTGGGTTGGAGGGATTCATGATAATATTCTCGCTCGTATAGGGTTTGAGGGATTTGTATTATATGCTCACTCGTGTAGGGTTGGAGGGTTTCAGGACAGGTTGGTCCAACGAGCTGAAGGCTCAAGTTGTAATACTTGCATGTGCTTAAACATATTAGTAGCGGGTCATGCGGTACTAGGCCAATCGGCACACCGATGGCAGTATAGTGACTCAGGCGGGTGTGTGGGTTTGAGGGGCCAGTAGGTTGTTTGTACTATGGTCTGGATGACAATCCCCGAAAGCGCACACCCGACCCAACAAGGCTGACGGGTAGTAAGGAATTAGAACGCAAGACTCTAGAGTGCACCTAGGATGCGTAAAGAGGCATATGGGAGGTCTAGGTTTGGTAGTGTGCATACCTGCTTAGGAGTGGAGGCACCCACTCCACTTCTACCGTAGCTATAACGGTGGTACTTAGTGATGCTAGATCCGAAAAGCGGGAACTAAAGACCTGTGATCACAGAGTCGTTGTGTGTGAGTTGCACTTGCATGTTGCATAATAAACCGCATGCATTAATACATAGTAGGCATATGCTTCATTGATCCCTATCATATAAATTAGTATGCGCTCTTTTATATGATAGTTAATTTTTAAACTCTAACTTATATATTTGTTTGGGAACTCATATAAGTTAGGGTACTTCTGTGATCATAGATTAGAAGTAGTAGTTATATTTACTTTACCATACTGCGTAGCACTGCCTTTACTCTACTTTACTTACTGCTGTTACATTCTCTACTTACTGCTGTTCTATTCTTCACTTATTGTACTTATATCTCTTACATAGAACTGCTAGAGTAGAACAACTATTACTCCTCATATACTTGTTAGTATTGTGCCATGGTCATCTGCTTATACTTGTCACCCCTTGTTGTCCTCCTCTTCATCCTCCCGCTCGGTGCCTAGGAGTTACAGGGCGAGGTGCGGTGGAAATGACTTATTCTATTTGACTAATGGTCAGTGACTATATCATTTTAGGAGCTCGAGGAGATGGACTAACACGTTGAGGAGGCAGGACATGAGGAGCAGATACCGATGCCACCTACTACTACTAGAGCACGACCTCAGGCTAGATGAGATGAGTTGATTAGCTTCCGCATTTGATTTGAGAGAGAGAGATTTGATATGATGTACCGGGTATAAGCCCTTATTACTCTTCATTATTATATTCATTATGGACTGGTACTTTTCATTCATATACATTTTATTTGTACTATGACTGTGGACTGGATATTGTTATACTCTGATTAGTTTTACTTTTGTTTCTCATCATAGCCGAACAAGTTATGATCGTTATAGCAAGCAGAATTGGCGTCTTGCGGTATCGACTAACCCGTGCGTTAGTGTCATCGTAAGATGGCAGTTCTAGGCATAAGATTCGGGTTAACTCCCCGGAAGGGGGAGTCGGATCTTACAATGGTCGACTTGAAAAGGACTATGTACTGGCCGGGTATGAAGTGTAACACCTCTACCCGTCAAGAAGAATATAATAGAGGGTCCGGCCGGGGCCCCACACCATATTCCACAAACAGGCGGAGACGCTACGAAATAATATCATAACCACGCATCCTAACACAGAGCATTCTAGCGGAAGCTTCACGGTTGAATTATTGAACTCAAGATAAATATTGTCCACTCAAAGTTAGGAACATATATAAACATCACAAGAGTCTGGCCTTAAGGCCTTACAACAGTTTCTCTTTACAAGAGTGTGGATTACAAACATCGGCACGCAGGCCGGCCATACATGAACAAAAGATACAAAACAATGCCTTCGAGGGTAGCAGCGCAGCTTTGGGCTTCACCCCGCTAAGTCCCGCTCGGACCAGCAACTCCAGTACCTGTAATAACCAATCCACCAAGCGGTGGCAAATAGGGCAACGGTCAGCATTCAGCTGACCAATTATAACGAACCTGCCCTTGGCACGGGGCAGCGGAATTCCATCCCTGCATAGCAATCTTCCAATATGATATATAGCAATTCAAGCAAGACGTGCACGCCCGCACAGTCACATATCACAAACGCCGGCACGACGGCCCGACGCTCCGTGCACTCAGGGCACATTATCCGTGTCCCGTATTTCCACGGCCACACCACCGTTCAGAGGTCCCAGACATAACGGTTCAATATGAGCATTCTAGTCTGATCGGCTCACAGGCCGTCGACTCTCGCTTTGTGATCCTAACAGGGTCTTAAGCACCCAAGGTTAGACAACCATAACGCGGGTACAAATCCACCTTTCCCGTTGCTCACATCGTCAGACTCACGCCTGGAATGACGCGGGTACAGTTTCACCTTGCCCGTTCCACGTTTCCTAGTTGCAGCCCCACGGCTCAACCTCATACAAAGTAGCAACTCACGGCTACAAGAGAGTCCAACTCTCATTATTCCTGGACTTCCTCCAGTACTTTATCCATCATGCCTACAAGCAAGAATCACGGAGTCTTCTCCGATATGCAAACAAGCATCACCAATCCAGACCATGTCTAGATGGGCTTCACACAGCATGCCTAGATCCGTACTCCAATTCCGGACTCTAACAAGGGGGACTTCACATATCTACCCCAAGGGATGCCACAACCCACAGCACACTCGCGGGGAAGGGTTTTCCCTATGCAATGCAGGAATTAAGGACTTCACATGTCCAAGCAGGAAATCGTTACCCTAGGAGTTCGCTTCGGAGCCATGGAGAGAAATTTGAGACGGATGAAAGCCTTTGCAGCAGCGTTGCCTTCGCAAATCCGAACTCGGCTCGCGATTTGGACCACCGTAGCTCCACCGGCAGCCGGACTCCACTCCTTCTTCCTCACCTTGCTCTCACCTCTCTCTTAAACTTAGAAAGAGAAGATGAAACTCAAAATGAGCCTTTCCTCCTTCTTTCCCGCCCTTATCAGCCCAGGAATGATCCCCAGCCACAGGATCCTCTTTAAGGAAAATGAACGGCCAAGATCTGCCCCAAAATATTGAACTTTTTGGCCGACACGGCCTGTGACACGCCCGTGTCACAGGCCGTGTACCCTTAAGCGGCACACGCGGCATTCGCACCGACTAAAAATTACCAGAACACGGGCATCGACACACCCGTGTCGAACCTGACACGCCCGTGTTGGTCATGTGACACGCCCGTGTCACACCTGTTATACGGTACTCAACGAGCGTTAAATCCAGTCAGAGCAGTACACGGGTAGGCACACGCCCTATGACACGCCCGTGTCAAAACTGACACGGCCGTGTTCAAGCCTTGGTTCCGGGCCGTGTACAATTCTGACTCGATACGGCATTTTATTGAGTGACACGCCCTGGGACACGCCCGTGTCGAAGGCCGTGTCCCAGGCTCGACTATCGTCGACCTCCGATCGTCGACTAACCTGAACACGCCCTGGGACACGCCCGTGTCCCAGGCCGTGTACCCCGACACGCCCTGGGACACGCCCGTATCCCAGGCCGTGTTAAGCAACTTGCACCTCAATTTCAATTTTGAGACTTTTTGGGGTGTTACAACCCTCCCCTCCTTAATAGAATTTCGTCCCGAAATTTGCAGACAATAGGGAGAAAAAGAACAAAACATTTATATGTTTCTATTACATATATAACGAGCAAACAAGTTACGAAAATAACTCGGGAAACTCGGCTTGCATGGTCTGCTCACGCTCCCATGTTAGCTCTTCTCGGCCACAATTGTCCCACCGGACTTTGACCATCCCGATCACCTTGTTCCGCAACTGTTTCTCGGCTCGATCCTCGATCCGTATAGGCTTCACCTTTGTTGTTAGCCCATACTCAACCAGCACTCGATCATTGCCAATTACTTGAGCTGGATCCTTGATTGCTTTCCGTAGCACCGAGATGTGAAACACATCATGCAATCCACTCAATTCCGATGAAAGAGCTAGCCGATAGGCGGCTTCCCCAACTCGCTCCACCACTTCAAACGGACCAAGGTATCGCGGACTTAGCTTTTTCAACCGCCGAATCCGAGATACGCCTTTGAAGGGCTTAATCTTTAAATAGACCCAGTCACCCACCGCGAACTCCACGTTCCGGTGCTTAGCATTGTAATACTTGGCTTGCCGATCCTGGGCTATTAGGAGCCTCTCTCGAATAGAGCGTATTGTTGAGGTAGCATCCTCGAATTCCTATTTGCCTAAAAGTTTAGTCTCGCCAGTTTCTGCCCAAGCTAGCGGTGTACGACACTTCCGACCATACAACGCTTCAAACGGGGCCATGCCTATACTCGCTTGATGGCTATTATTATAGGCAAACTCCACCATAACAAGATGCTCTTCCCAATTCATACCGAAGTCCAGGGCGCACATACGGAGCATATCCTCCATCGTTCTGTTAGTACGTTCAGTTTGGCCATCCGTTTGAGGGTGAAAAGCCGTACTGAATGCTAACTTCGTGCCCAACATCTGATGAACTAATCTCCAATCTTTCGAAGTAAAGCGCCCATCTCGGTCACTTACGATGCTCCGGGGAACACCGTGCAATCGAACAATCTGCTCCACATAGAGCTTTGCCAACGTTTCCACTAAATCGTCCCGCTTGTTCGGTATAAAGTGAGCCACCTTTGTCAACCGGTCTACAATCACCCAGATTGAGTCATGGCCACGCTGAGATCTCGACAATCCGTGCACGAAATCCATAGAAATATCCTCAAACTTCCATTGTGGAACTGGCAACGACTTCAGGAAACCACTCGGCCGTTGACATTCTGCCTTTACCAAAGCACAAGTGCGACATTTAGCCACATACGCGGCTATGTCCTTCTTTAAACCAGGCCACCAGAACAGTTTCTTCATGTCCTTCTACATTTTTGTGCTCCCAGGGTGAATTGAATACTTTGTAAAGTGTGCTTCATATAGCAATCCTTCTCGCAATTTACCCGCACTAGGGACGCACAATCGGCCATCTTTTCGTAATAAACCGTCATCCCAGGAGAATTGATCATCGGACCCCTCCTTTGCATAGCGTTGGAGACTTTCATCCAACTCCGTTGCCCGCCGAACCCTGTCAGCAAGGTCATATTGAACCTCCAACCAGTTCATGCATGCAACAGTTGACGAATCTCTTTCCACACAAGATATCTCCAAAGCTTCCAACTCCTGGATTAACCGCTCATCATGTATCCGCAACCAATTTGCCCGTACCGGAGTCCAACGACTCAAGGCATCAGCGACCACATTTCCCTTTCCGGGAACATAGTAAATGTCGAAGGTATAATCCCCAAGGAATTCCATCCACCTCCTTTGTCGCATATTCAATTCTTTTTGATCAAGCAGATACTTTAAGCTTTTATGATCTGTATAAATATCCACTTTCACGCCATAAAGATAATGCCGCCACAACTTTAGCGCAAAGATCACCGCCGCCAACTCCAAATCATGGACGGGGTAATTACGCTCATGCACTTTCAATTGACGTGAACCATAAGCGATCACCTTGCCAAACTGCAGGAGAACGCAACTTAAGCCGCTTCTTGACGCATCGCTGTATATTTCAAATCCATCTGTACCACATGGCGACGTCAAAACGGGCGCTGTGGTCAAATGATTCTTCAGCTCATCAAAAGCTCGTGTGCACTCCGGCGTCCAAACGAACTTCTGGTCCTTTCTCGTCAACGTAGTCAGAGGCAAAACAATCCGGGAGAAGTTCTCCACGAACCGTCTATAGTAGCCCGCCAGTCCAAGGAAACTCCTGACTTTGGCCACCGAAGACAACACTGGCCAATCACGAATGGCACTTATCTTTGCCGGATCCACCGCTATGCCCTCTCTATTTACCACATGGCCTAGAAAAGCCACCGACAAGAGCCAGAACTCACACTTCGAGAACTTGGCATACAGCTTATTCCTTCGCAAGGTATGTAATACTAATCGCAAGTGGTTTGCATGATCTTCCTCCGATTGTGAATATACCAGGATATCATCAATAAACACAATCACAAACAGATCCAGGTATTCACGGAACGTTCGATGCATGAGATCCATGAATACCGAAGGCGCATTACATAAGCCGAACAGCATCACTGTGAACTCATAATGACCATAGCGTGTGCCAAACGCTGTCTTGGGAATGTCACCTTCCCTAATCCGCAACTGGTAATACCCGGACTTCAAATCCAACTTTGAATAGACGGTTGAGCCTGCTAGCTGATCGAACAAGTCATCGATCCGTGGAATTGGATACTTGTTTTTCTCCGTCAGCTTGTTCAGTTCGCGATAATCAATACATAATCGCAAACCACCGTCTTTCTTTTTCACAAAAAGAACAGGCGCGCTCCAAGGTGACATACTTGGGCGTATATATCCCTGCTCCAATAACTCTTGCAACTGAACTTTCAGTTCGGCCATTTCTTTTGGCGCTACCCGATACGGCGAACGGGCCACGGGTTTCGCACCTGGCACCAGCTCGATAGCGAAGTCGATTTCCCTTTGGGGAGGTAACCCCGGAAGGTCCTTTGGAAGCACATCCGCATATTCCGACACAATTGGCACTTCACTCACACTGGCCTTCGGCGCCACCGCCTCTATGAGTGTGAAGAACAACTCCGCACCCTTCCGAACTGCCTTAACAACTTGGATAGCGGATAACAACATCCCACTCATCCCTTGCATACCAATGAACTTGGTCTCTTGTTCGGTATTTTGCCCAAGTGTGACCTCTTTTGAAGTGCAATCTATACAGGCACGCTGCTCTGAAAGCCAGTCCATACCAAAGATTATATCAAACTCTTTAATCGGCAATACTAATGTTTCCACCTTGAACTCCCGACTTCCTATCTTGACCTCAAGACCGCAAGATCGATCCGCGCACATCAAACATCCGTTAGGCAACAACACCTTTACACTGTCTGTCGTGGTCCGGATCGGCACCCCAACACGAAAGACAAAATCCTCAGACAGGAACGAATGTGAAGCACCTGTGTCGAACAGTGCTCGCGCCGGATACTCTCGTATAAGGACAAACCCTATACCATTACAATTAAAAACAAGCACAGCACATCATAACAACAAGAATATTAAAATCTACGCGCACCTGTGACGATATCCGCCTGCTTAATGGCCTCCTGTTGTCCAAGGTTGAAGACCCTGGGCTGCGCGTGCGAGGTAGAAGACTCCACCACAGCTTTCCCCTTCTCCGCATAAGATGCTCCCGTCTTCTTATCACCCTTTGGAGGACCAAATAGCCATTCACGTGCGAAGTGTCCAACCTTCCCGCACGTAAAACAAGCACGAGATCCATACCCAGATGTATCCGTCACAGTCGTAGAAGGAGCTTGTCCAGAAGACTTCGACTTCTTGTTCCATCTCTTTCGGTAGCCAAACTTGTCCGGACGCGGCGGCTTAAACTCTGGCTTCACAACAGCCAAGTTTCCCTTTGCTTGCCCCCGTTTCATGTCCGTCTCCAAAGAACGAGCCGTACAGACTAAGGCTTGGAATCCCTGACTCACAGAACTCGAGAGCAAATACCGCAGCTCATCTCGCAGTCCCGCATAAAACCGACTAGTCTTACGCTCTTCTTCGGCGAAGATCGTGCCCGCATATCTTCCCAACCGGGTGAACTCATGCAGGTAGTCATCCACACTTCGATCTCCTTGCGCTAACCTTTGAAATTCCATTTCCATCGATATCCTTTGCTGCATCGCCAGATGTTGTGCTAAGAACAATCGAGAAAATTCATCCATGGTAACCTCTGCCAATTGCCTGCCAGCCAGGTGATGCATTTCAATCTCATCCCACCACAATCGCGCCTCTCCTTCCAGTAGGAAAGTGGCTAACATAACTTTCTCTTCCTCCTCAACCTTGATAGCTCTCATAATCCTCTTGACTCTTGCAAGCCAATCCTCTGCTTGGGCCGGTGTACCCGCCCCATAAAACTGCAGAGGGTTGAAGCTCAAGAATTGCTTCCATTGTTGATCTGCTACCCGCGGATCAACTTCGGCTTCTACCGGTTCTTGCCGTACCCCAGCTTGCGTTGGCACCACTGCAGGACGTGCCTGCCCTGCCTGCTGAGCATTCATCACCGCAAGCACCGTTTCCGTGATGAAACGGACTGTTTCAGCGGATGGAGGAGTTGTGGGCACCTCGGCTGGTGCCGCACTCTCAACAGAACGTTGTGGTTCGGATTGACCCGCAACACTTCTGGTCACCTATATGTGTAAAATACACAGGTTAACGACCAATAAAACCAGCAACCATAAAAAAGAATACACAAGTTCAACAAACAAGTGTATTTACATTCCTAAGTGGACAATCTTGAGTTCAAATTAAGTGTTATAATGACGGCACTAACACGTGCTCGCCACCTCTCAAGAGAATTCGTCCGCAAATTCGGAAGAGATCGACCAACAAGCTGATACCAAATTGTAACACCTCTACCCGTCAAGAAGAATATAATAGAGGGTCCGGCCGGGGCCCCACACCATATTTCACAAACAGGCGGAGATGCTACGAAATAATATCATAACCACGCATCCTAACACAGAGCATTCTAGCGGAAGCTTCACGGTTGAATTATTGAACTCAAGATAAATATTGTCCACTCAAACTTAGGAACATATATAAACATCACAAGAGTCTGGCCTTAAGGCCTTACAACAGTTTCTCTTTACAAGAGTGTGGATTACAAACATCGGCACGCAGGCCGGCCACACATGAACAAAAGAAACAAAACAATGCCTTCGAGGGCAGCAGCGCAGCTTTGGGCTTCAGCACGCTAAGTCCCGCTCGGACCAGCAACTCCAGTACCTGTAATAACCAATCCACCAAGCGGTGGCAAACAGGGCAACGGTCAGCATTCAGCTGACCAATTATAACGACCCTGCCCCTGGCACGGGGCAGCGGAATTCCATCCCTGCATAGCAATCTTCCAATATGATATATAGCAATTCAAGCAAGACGTGCACGCCCGTACAGTCACATATCACAAACGCCGGCACGACAGCCCGACGCTCCGTGCACTCAGGGCACATTATCCGTGTTCCGTATTTCCACGGCCACACCACCGTTCAGAGGTCCCAGACATAATGGTTCAATATGAGCATTCTAGTCTGATCGGCTCACAGGCCGTCGACTCTCGCTATGTGATCCTAACAGGGTCTTAAGCACCCAAGGTTAGACAACCATAACGCGGGTACAGATCCACCTTTCCCGTTGCTCACATCGTCAGACTCACGCCTGGACTGACGCGGGTACAGTTTCACCTTGCCCATTCCACGTTTCCTAGTTGCAGCCCCACGGCTCAACCTCATACAAAGTAGCAACTCACGGCTACAAGAGAGTCCAACTCTCATAATTCCTGGACTTCCTCCAGTACTTTATCCATCATGCCTACAAGCAAGAATCACGGAGTCTTCTCCGATTTGCAAACAAGCATCACCAATCCAAACCATGTCCAGATGGGCTTCACACAGCATGCCTAGATCCGTACTCCAATTCCGGACTCTAACAAGGGGGACTTCACATATCTACCCCAAGGGATGCCACAACCCACCGTACACTCGCGGGGAAGGGTTTTCCCTATGCAATGCAGGAATTAAGGACTTCACATGTCCAAGCAGGAAATCGTTACCCTAGGAGTTCGCTTCGGAGCCATGGAGAGAAATTTGAGACGGATGAAAGCCTTCGCAGCAGCGTTGCCTTCGCAAATCCGAACTTGGCTCGCGATTTGGACCACCGTAGCTCCACCGGCAGCCGGACTCCACTCCTTCTTCCTCACCTTGCTCTCACCTCTCTCTTAAACTTAGAAAGAGAAGATGAAACTCAAAATGAGCCTTTCCTCCTTCTTTCCCGGCCTTATCAGCCCAGGAATGATCCCCAGCCACAGGATCCTCTTTAAGGAAAATGAACGGCCAAGATCTGCCCCAAAATATTGAACTTTTTGGCCGACACGGCCTGTGACACGCCCGTGTCACAGGCCGTGTACCCTTAAGCGGCACACGCGGCATTCGCACCGACTAAAAATTACCAGAACACGGGCATCGACACGCCCGTGTCGAACCTGACACGCCCGTGTTGGTCATGTGACACGCCCGTGTCACACCTGTTATACTGTACTCAACGAGCGTTAAATCCAGTCAGAGCAGTACACGGGTAGGCACACGCCCTATGACACGCCCGTGTCAAAACTGACACGGCCGTGTTCAAGCCTTGGTTCCGGGCCGTGTACAATTCTGACTCGATACGGCATTTTATTGAGTGACACGCCCTGGGACACGCCCGTGTCGAAGGCCGTGTCCCAGGCTCGACTATCGTCGACCTCCGATCGTCGACTAACCTGAACACGCCCTGGGACACGCCCGTGTCCCAGGCCGTGTACCCCGACACGCCCTGGGACACGCCCGTGTCCCAGGCCGTGTTAAGCAACCTGCACCTCAATTTCAATTTTGAGTCTTTTTGGGGTGTTACATGAAGAGGGACATCAAATACTTTGTGACCCATTATGAGGCTTGTCAGTTATTTAAGGTAGAGTATAAGAGTCCGACTTGATTATTGCAGCCACATCCAGTGCTAGAGTTAAAGTTCGATGATATCGCAATTGATGTCATACATGGTCTTCCTCGGTAACTTGCGGGGAATTACTAGATATGGGTGATCGTCGATCGATTAACAAAGGTGGCCAGATTTCTAACGATCAGGAAGGACGCTCTAGTGGGTGACTTGGTGTGGAGGTTTATGGAGCAGTTCGTTCGATACCATGGAGTGTCGAGGACGACAGTGTCCGATCGTGATGGACAATTTACGTCTAAGGAATGGAGATCGGTTCAGGCTTATTTGGGCACCCGGTTGACATTTAGTACCACCTTCCACCCTCAGGCTATTGGACAGATAGAGCGCACCAATCAGACACTGGAGGATTTATTGCATCATTGCATACTGGACCGCGGAGAGCCATGGGATATGCAGCTACCATTGATCGAGTTCTCGTAAAACAACAACCACTAGTCCATCATCGGCATGGCCCCTTATGAGGATTTATACATACAGAAAATAAAAGACTCTTTTGTCTTGGATCTAGGGTGAGGATCTGAAGGCACTTGGCTCGGAGTTTGTCGAGGAAATGGATGCTCAGGTGCGATTGATTCGAGACAGGATATTGGAGGCCTAGAGAAGACAGGCCAAGTATTATGATGCTTTCCATCATCAAGTAGAGTTTCAGGTAGGATATCAGGTGTTTCTGAAGATATGACCAATGCATGGACTCTCGCGGGTGCGTTGTCGGAAGAAGCTATGTCTGAGATACATGGGGCATTATAGGATCTTGGAACAGATCGGTCCCTTGGCATACAGACTAGAGCTACAGCCAGAGCTAGCAGGTTTTGCACGACGTCTTCCATATCTCCTCCCTCAAGAGAGCTCTACTTTGGCAGGAGCAGCAGATTATGACTATAGATGGGCCTATAGCTTCTGACCGATCAGTGCATGATGAGTCCGAAATTTATTGTGTTTTTCGGCCTAATCTGAGCTTATTTTCTCACTCATTCACTGCATTTCAACTAGATATCGGTTGTATTTGCGTCATTCGGTCATTGACCGCTTTGTGCACTATTTTTTCCTGTAGGTGTGCAATTGTACATTCTCTTTTTGGGGGAAAGCACATGGTGTTCCCCATAGCTCTTTCTTTCTGCTGTTGTTTGCTTCTTGGTGCGGGGTGCTTGTGTTCCATCTGGTTTTACTGCTTTGCAGGTGGTTGTGATGTCCAAAGTTCCATTTTAAATTTCCTGTGGGAAACGAACGGTCGTGCATTTTTTTCTCGCATGGTCTCTTGCAATCGTGCATTTTGTACAACAGTTCTGGGGACATCTGTGGCTACCCGTACCTTTTTTTCGCGCATGTTTTCTCCCAAACCATGCGAGAAAGAAACGCACGGTTTTCCAATAACTTTCCTATTTGCAGCAGTCTGTAGTTAATCGTGCAATTTGTTCACGCACGAGAGGCAGCGCCTATGCACGAGTAAAATGCACGGTTTTCCTGTTTGTTCCTTCTTTTTTCATTCTGTCGTCACCCGTGTGATTTCCTTCACGCATGGGCGAAAGCGCCCGTGCACGAATAAAACGCACGAGTCAACGCCTCTACTTCTGCAGGCTTATCCTGAAAATTAAATAACGCACGGTTGACGCACGGTCGTGCGCCAAACCGTGCGTGCCCATTTTTCTGACCTGTTTCGATATAAAGTGCAGATTTCTTCTTCCTTCCATCCATGCCTGAACAAGACTTCCTCCAACTGCCATTCTTGCTCTTTTGAGAGGGAAATCTTGCCTCCAACCACCATTTTCTCTCTCCTCCTTGGAGAGTTGATCCAACCACCATTTCTACTCCAAGAGCTAGCAAACACTTCATCTCCAGCCACTTTTGTCATCCCCAAGCTGCAAGCTCCATATCAAGCTCAAAGGTTGTTGCATCCATGAAGTTCTCCGATTAGAACCAGCCAACGACTAGTAACGAAGAAGACGGGATATTAGAAGGAAGTGTAATCCCTTCTTAGTTCCCGGACGTCAACCGTAGACCAAGTTCAGACATGGCCCGACAACCCTTGCATCTGTCGTGAATCTCGGAGAGACTTTGTGCGTTTAGTTGTTTCTCTTCCCCTTCACTTGTACTATTTCCTTTTCCTGCATATTTTGAGAGTTGGAATGATGTGTATTAATATTATTAGCTTGAATATTTCTGCATGTCTAGGTGTTGATTTATTTTAGTTCTTAACAGCTTGTTGAGCTCCATTTTCTCTTGTGCTAGTTGTGATTGTATCGTTCTAGCGATTGCTAGAAGCGTACGTTGTGAAGAGGTGATTGTGACCCTTGTTAGCTCATCCATCTTCCTTATTTCTCTCTCGAGTAATCCACCCAAGAGATGCGGTGACGGCGACCCGCAATTGGATTTTTAGCATTAGATTTAGGAAAACCCCAAATCAAGACCCCCTTCGGTTACTTTCCCTCTTGCAATCCCTTTTTCAAATAGCGAAATCACACTCCCTACTTGCACTCCCAAGAGATCGATATCAGGGGATTCAACTCCTCACTTTATTACTTGACTACGATCAGTACACTTGCCGACGCTACAAGTTTTTGGCGCCGTTGCCGGGGAGTGCAACCGTTGTGTGTATTTTTCTTTTGAAAAAGATTGCAAGTGTTGTTGGTATTGTTGAAAGATTTTTTTTTGTTGTATGACAGATACTAACTCCGGTGAAAGGGTTGAAGATCTTGTATTGGATCTAGATACTGTGCGTGCGAGGCGAGCTTGTCTGCGTGTTGCTGCTTGTAATGCCCCAAAACCAAGTTATTGTCACACGGCCAGGGACACGAGCGTGTCCAGGGCCGTGTCCTGCTCTGTGTTCGCCTGGCTGAGTCAAGTGTGGTAGATGGATAGAAACATGGGTATGAACAGTGCTGACAAGGGCGTGTCGGTTGGTGATACTTGCATGTTAAGAACCCGTATCATTCTCGGGTTGTGCCGAGAGGTGCCGACTGAAGTACACAGCCTGGAGCACGGGCGTGTACTGGTCCACACGGGCGTGTTAAAGTTGACATGGCCGTGTTGGGGACCCTTTTCCTTTTCGGGATTTGTTGGTCCTATGTCGATTGAGGGACACGCCCCTCAACACGGGCGTGTACTTGGTGACACGGGCATGTCAGAAGCTTGACACGGGCGTTTCTAAGCCAGTATCTTGTTCTGGTTTGAGTCCATTGTTTACAGCTTAAGGTACACGGCCTGTGACACGGGCGCATCACAGGCCGTGTCAGCCCAGGGAAGATGCTTTTCAGAGAAAATCTGAGCCGTTTGTTTCCTTTGATTAGATCTAACGGCCCTGGGTATTTCCTGAAGGGATAAGTGCAGAAATGGATGAGTTATTTCTCATTCTATTATTACCATTCTCTTTCTAAGAAGAAGAGAGAGAGGAGAGCAAGGGAAGGAAGAAGAAGAGAAATCCGGCCACCGGTGGTGCTACGGTGGTCCAAATCACGAGCCGAGTCCAGAGCTGTGATGGTGAGGTCGTTGCGGTGACTTTCATCCATCTCGTTTTTCTCCATGGCACCAAAACGTCTTCAAAGGGTAACGATTTCCTTCTTGGAAAAGTGAAGTCCTTCTTTCCTGCATTTGCATAGGAATCCTCTACCAAAGGGTGGATGGCAAAGTGATTCCCTTGGGATCGGTGGTTCATCCCTTGTTATATTGCATTAGAACCGGAAGTTTGTAGTACGGTTAGGCATGCTGTGTGAAGCCCATCCGGACAATTTAGTCTGGATTGGTGATGCTTTGTTTGTAAATCGGAGAAGACTCCAGATAAATTGATTGCTTGTATTAAATCCTTGGTGGATACCAGTAGCTTGGTGCAGCAGGAAGTACTGGAGGAAATCTAGGAAAAGCTTTGAGAGTTGGTGCTTGGTGTTCAACTCTTGTGTCCGTGAGTACCATTTTGTGTAAAGTTGAGCCATTGGGCTATAACTGTGGAATGCCTTTGTGACGAACATTAAAGGGGAAGCTGTACCTGCGTTAGTCCAGTCTTGAGTCTGACGAATTTGAGCAATAGGAAAGTTGGATCTGTACCCGCATTATGGTTGTCTAACTGTGGGTGCTTAAGGCCCTATTAGGATCACATAGCAAGAGTCTTTGGCCTGCACGCCATAAAGACTAGGAATGCTCATAATGGACCGTCATGTCTGGGACCTCTGAACAGTGGTGGGACCTGATTTTCCGTACACCAATAATGTCCCCTGAGTGCACGGAACGTCGGGCCGGCATATGTGATATGTATTGACTTTTACAGTTGTGCACATCCTTGGTGGATCTTTATATATATGTTGTGTGAATAAAATGCTTTGCAGGGAAGGAATCCCGCTGTCCCGTGCCAGGGGCACGGTCGTTATAATTGGTCAGCTGAATGCTGACCGTTGCAGGTAATGGAGGACCAAGCAGGAAATAGCTGGATGAAGCCCTGGTTACGCTGTTGGCCCTCGAAGGCTATGTTTTTTTTTACTCTTGTTCATGTGTGGCCGCCCTGCGCGTCGATGTTTGTAAACCACACATTTGTTAAAGGAAACTTGTAAAGCCATAAGGCTATGTACCTTGTGTGTTTTGTTATATACATTCCTAAATGGTAGTATTGAACATTTCTGTTCTTATTGAGTTCAAGTTTTTAACCATGAAGCTTCTGATAGAATGCACAGTGTTAGGTTTCGTTGGTTCTTGATATTATGTCGTAACTTCTCCGCTTATTTGTGGAATATGGTGTGGGGCCCCGGCCGGACCCTATATTATATGAAACGTGACAGGTAGAGGTGTTAAAATTTGGTATCAGCATGTTGTTTTATCTCTTCAGAATTGGTGGTCGAATTCTTTTGAGGGGTGGCGAGCACGTGTAAGTGTTGCCGTTATAACCGTTATAACACATAAAATGAACTCAAGAATGTCCACTTAGGATTGAAAATACATTTGTTTGTCGTTTGATTGGTCGCTAAATTGTGTTTTTACACATATAAGTTACTAGAAGTGTTGCGGGTAAGTCGGAACCTCAACGTTCTGTGGAAACTGCGGCACCAGCTGATATGCCCACACCTCCTCCATCTGCTGAAACTATACATTTGATTACGGAGACAATACTTGTTGTTATGAATGCTCAACAGGCTGGGCAGGCTCTTCCTGTAAAGGTGCCAATGCAAGCTGGGGTAAGGCAAGAACCGGTAGAAGTTGTGGTTGATCCGCGGGAAGTAGATCAATAATTGAAGCGATTCATGAGATTTAATCCTTCTACTTTTACTAGGGCGGGTTCCCCAGCCCAAGCGAAGGATTTAATCGCAAGGATTAAGAGAATCTTGACAGCTATCAGAGTTGAGGAGGAACATAAAGTAACTTTAACAACTTTCCTACTTGAGGGAGAGGCTCGGTTTTGGTGGGATGAGGTGTAACTGCATCACTTGGCAGGAAGACAGTTGATGGGTGTCTCGATTGAAGAGTTCTCTCAGTTCTTCTTAGCAAAACATCTGCCGATGTAGTAGAGAATTTCTATGGAGTTGGAGTTCCAACGGTTGACTCAAGGAGAACATAGTGTGGATGAATACCTTCATGAGTTTACACGTTTGGTACGGTATGCGGGTACTATATTTGCCAAAAAGGAGCGTAAGACCAGTCGGTTCTATGGGGGACTACAGGATTAGCTTTGGTATCTGCTCTCAAGTTCTGTGAACAAGGGGTTTCAAGCTTTGGTCTGTACATCTCGGTATTTGGATACAGACATGAAAAGAGGGCAGGGAATGGGGAACTTGGCTGTTACAAAGCCGAAGTTCAAGACACCTCGTCCGGAGAAGTCTGGGTACCAGAAGAGATGGGGTAAGAAGTCCAAATCTGCTGGACAAACTCCTTCAATGGATGTTTTGGAGGCACCTTCTTGTTATGGTCCTCGCAATTGCTATACGTGTGGCAAGCCGGGACACTATGCTCGGGATTGTCGAGTTGGCCCTCCAAAAGGCGAGAAGAAGCCGGGTACATCCTATGCGGAAAAAGGTAAGGCTGTGGCAGAGTCTTCTACATCGCAGGTGCAGCCCCAAGTTTACAATCTTTGACAATAGGAGGCCATCAAGCAGGCCGATGTCATCACAGGTGCGAGTAATTTATAGTTTTACTTTATGCTTTGTGTTATGCTTGTTTTAAGCTTGTTGTTATAGGTTGTGTCCTTATACGGGACTATTCGATAAGAGCACTGTTTGATACAGGTGCTTCACATTCGTTTCTGTCTGAAGATTTTGTTTTGCGAATCGGAGTGCCTATACGCACCACAACAGACAGTATAAAGGTGTTACTACCTAACAGATGTTTGATATGCGCGGATAAATTTTGATGTGTTGAGGTAAAGATCGGATGTCGGGATTTCATGGTGGAAACATCAGTATTGCCGATATTAGAGTTCGATATAATCTTTGGTATGGACTCGTTTTTAGAGCAGCATGCTTGTATAGATTGCACTTCAAAAGAAGTTACACTAGGGTAGAATACAAAACAAGAGACTAAGTTCAATGGCATGCGAGGGACGAGTAGGATATAGATATCTGCTCTCCAAGTCGTTAAGGCAGGTCGGAAGGGTGCAGAGTTATTCTTCACACTCATAGGGACAGTGGAGCCGAAGGCTAGTGTGAGTGAGGTGCCAATTGTATCGGAATATGCTGATGTGTTTCCAAAAGACCTTCCGTGGTTACCTCCCCAAAGGGAAATCGACTTCGCTATCAAGCTGGTGCTAGGTGAGAAACCTGTGGCCCGCTCGCCTTATCGGGTAGCGCCAAAGGAAATGGCGAAACTTAAAGTTATAATACAAGAATTGTTAGAGCAAGGCTATATACACCCAAGTCAGTCACCTTGGTGTGCACCGGTTCTATTTGTGAAAAAGAAGGACGGTAGCTTGCGTCTATGCATTGAATATAGAGAACTGAACAAGCTGACGGAAAAGAACAAGTATCTGATTCTACGGATTGATGACTTGTTTGATCAGTTAGTTGGCTCGATTGTATACTCCAAGTATGATTTGAAGTCAGGTTATTATCAGTTGAGTGTTCGTGAAAGTGACATACCCAAAATAGCATTTGTAACACGCTATGGTCACTATGAGTTCACGATAATGTCATTTGGGCTATAAAATGCGCCATCGGTATTTATGGACTTAATGCATTGGACGTTTAGGGAATACTTGGACCTCTTTGTGATCATCTTTATTGACGATATCCTCGTATATTCCCAATTCCAAGAAGATCATGTAAATCATTTGCGGAAGGTGTTGCACACCCTAAAGAAGAACAAGCTTTAAACCAAGTTCTCTAAGTGTGTGTTTTGGGTGTCGTCGGTGGCTTTCCTTGGCCATGTGGTTAGTGGAGAGGGCATTGCGGTGGATCCTTCCAAGATAGTTACTTTATGGGAGTGGCATGTTCTCACTAATGTAATAAAAGTTAGGAGTTTTCTTGGGCTTGCGGGCTACTACAGGCGCTTCGTAGAGAACTTATCAAGGATATCCTTGCCTCTCACCACACTGATGAGGAAGGATCAGAAGTTTGTTTGGACGCCCGAGTGCGCACGAGCTTTTGAAGAGATAAAGAGTCATTTGACCAAAGCGCCAATTTTGACCTCGCCATGTGGTCTGGACGGCTTTGAGGTTTATAGTGATGCGTTAGGGAGCGGCTTAGGCTGCGTTCTTCTACAGTTCGCAAAGGTTATAGAATATTGCTCACGCCAGTTGAAGGTGCATGAACGGAATTACCACGTCCATGATTTGGAGTTGGCGGAAGTGATATTCGCACTTAAACTGTGGCGTCATTACCTATATGGCGTGAAAGTGGATATACTCACGGACCATAAGAGCCTTAAATATCTGTTGGACAAGAAGGATCTCAATATGCGACAAAGAAGGTGGATGGAGTTTCTTGGTGACTACACCTTCCAGATTCATTATACTCCCGGTAAAGGGATTATAGTCGGAGATGCCTTGAGTCGTAGGACTCCGGTAAGGGAAAGTTGGTTGCTACGGCATGTTGAAAGCCTAATTCGAGAGCTGGAAGCATTATATATTTCTTGTGTTGAAAAGAATTCCACTACAAATGCGCGCTTAAACTGGATGGAGGTACAGTGTGACCTGGCAGACAGAGTTCGGGAAGCAACAACAGTTGATGAAAGTCTACAACGCAATGCAGTGGAAAGTGCGGATTCTAAGTTTTCATTTAATGATGGCCTTTTTAGGAAGGACGGTCTTTTGTGTGTCCCAGATAGGGGTATACTTCGTGAAGAATTTGTAACACCCCAAAAACCATAAATCCCAAAATGGGGTCAGGCTGGGTGACAAGGCCTGGGACATGGGCGTGTCACAGGGAGTGTACAGTGCACACAACCTAGGAAACGGGCGTTTCCCAGGGCGTGCCCTTTACGGTGGGTGTTGAGTCGAGTTCTCGAGATAGCACGGTCGACGATCGTCGATATGCGAGACGGCTTGGGACATGGGCGTGTCCCAGGGCGTGTCCTGCTCGGGTGAATAACCGGGTAGGGTTGAATGACGAGCACGGCCCGTGACATGGGCATGTCACAGGGGCGTGTTTGGTACACGGCTAAGGACACGGGCGTGTGCCTTAGCCGTGTTCTTCTCGGGTGATGTGGTCCTGTGTTGAAAGGGTGACACGACCAGTCACACAACCGTGTCAAGTTGACACAGGTATGTCTACCCTGTGATATGGGCGTGTTGGAGCCCGTGTTCTGATCTGGTTTGAGTCAGTTCGTGCACCGCTTGGAGTACACGGCCTGTGATACGGGCGTGTCACAGGCCGTGTCAAGTCAAATTTGGACTTTTGGGTATATCTTGTCCATCCAAATATTTCTATTTGTATCCAGTGGCCCAGGTGCCTTCCTGCAGTGATAAGACTGGAGGTTGGCATATTCTCTCATTCAAACCAAGAGAGAAAAAGGGAAAGCTTGGAGGAAGGAGAAGGAGGAGAAGGGCAAGCCATTATTGGAGCTCCCGAGGTCCGATTCAAGATCCAAGGCTAGTTCTATCGAGGCAAAGCTGCTGCGGTGCTTTCCAATCAGCGAGATTTTTGATGGCTCCTAAGAGATCGTCAAGGGTAACGATTTTCCTTCTATGGTTTGTGCCTGTGTAGGGGAGTAGCAGGAAGTACTGGAATGTGGAATTCAAGGAAAACGCCCTTGTGCTGTTTGTGTTGTGGCTGCGGTGTAGCCATTCCTTGATGGACAATATAGCCAGTCCAATTTGGAAAGTGTGGCTATTATGAAGCCAGTCCAATTTGGATAGTATGGCTATTGTGAAGCCAGTCCTTGGCGGACGTTATGGCTAGTGTGAGCTGCGAGCTGTTAAAAAGGCTTCGTGCCGAACAGGAAAGGTGAAACCGACCCACGCCTTTAGTGTAGCCACGAGTGCGTTGTACTTGGTGATGACAAGGCAATTTGAGCAACGGGGGGTGGTTGATCTGTACCTGCATTATTTTCGTCCGACGGGAGGAACTAAGTGATGGTCATGTTGGAGTGCATAATGAGAGTCTTAGTCCTGTGCGCCATTAAGACTAAAGGCTCAATACCGTGTAAACAGTGGTGTTGACCCTGGTTCATCGGTGCACCAAGAATGTGCCCTGAGTGCACGGATCGTCGTGCCGTATGGCTGGCAGTTTTGGTGGTTTAAATGTGCGTGAGAGCACAATATATGTTATTTTGATGATGTATTTCTTTGCAGGGAAGGAATGCCACTTCCCCGGGAAAGGTGTAGGATTGTTATAAATTAGTCAGCTGAATGCTGACCGTTGCCTTGTTTTCCACCTTCTGGGTGGATTGCCCCTGTGCAGGTACTAGAGAGCCGAGCGAGAAGTGAAGGGTTGATTCCCCTGCTGCTGCTATTGCCGCTCTTACTGTTTTTGTTTCTTCTAGCCCTTGAAGGCTAGTTAGTTATGTTTTCTTTTATTCATGCATGGCCGGCCTGCGCGCCGATGTCTGTAATCCATACTGTACAAAGAGGAACTGTAAGGCCTTAAGGCCAAACTGTGGTATTTTCTATCCCCTCGTTTGAGTGGTTGTATATATAACTTTTGTAATATATATAGTGGATATTCCTGGTATGAGTTCCGCCTACTGTTTATTATTCTGCTAGCATGCAGCGAGTTAGGATGCGTTTGTGGTATAAACCTGTGACCTCACCGTCTGTTTATGGAATATAGTTTGGGGCCCCGGCCGGACCTTCTATTATATGTTGTTTAACGGGTGGAATCGTTATATTTTGGTATCAGCTTGTCTCGATCTTCCTCTTTCAAATTCATGGTCAAATTATTTTGCGGTGTAGCGAGCATGTGTTTGTGCGAACCGCTGTAACACTAATGAACTCTCGAATATCCACTAAGGAATGAAAATACACTTGTTTGAGGAATCTGCGTGTTCCTACTTTGTTGTAATTGCTTGCGTATTGTCGCTAATGTGTTTCTTGTCCACCCATCGGTGACTCGTAGTGGTGTTAGGCAGTCTGAGCCCCAGCACTCTGATGAGAATGCGACACTAGTTGAGGTGCCAACACATCCCCCATCTGCAGAAACTGTTTGATTAGTTGCTGAGGCTCTATTTGCGATGATTCGGCCGACCGGGCAGGCGCCGCCGGCAGTGGTGCCAGATCATGTTGGTGTCAGACCCGAACTGGTTGGGGCTATGGATCCGCGAGCAACTGAACGACAATTAAAGCAATTCATGAGCTTCAATCCGCCTACGTTCACGGGACTGGGATCCCCAATATAGGCAGAGGACTGGTTATCGCGACTCAAGCTTATCTTGATGGCGATCAGGACGGAGGAAACTCAAAAGGTCACTTTGGACACCTTCTTGTGTGAAGGAGAGGCGAGGTTATGGTGGGACGAGGTTGAGTTACACCATTTGGAGGGCAGGCAATTGACTCAAGTATCGATTGAGGTGTTCTCTCATATGTTTTTGGCAAAACATCTACCAGCGGCATAATGCATTGCCATGGAGAATGAGTTCCAGCGGCTAATGCAATGAGAAAATAGCGTTGATGCGTACTTGCATGAATTTACAAGATTGGGACGGTATACAGGATCAATCTTCGCCGATGAACAAAGAAAAACGAATCGATTCTATGAAGTATTGCGAGATGAGTTGAAGTTCCTGCTTTCTAGTTCAGAGAACCAAGGATTTCAGGCTTTGGTTGATATGACATGTGCGCTGGAGAAGGACATGAAGCGGGTGCAATGCAGGAAGGACTTGGTTGTAACAAAGCCCGAGTTCAAAGAACCCCGCTCTGGCAAATCGTATTACAAGAAGAATTGGGGCAAGAGGTCCAAGCCTTCGGGGCAAGCTTCAATGACAGTTGCATCAGGAGCAACATCGAGGTCGGAGTCTCATACATGCTTTACGTGTGGCAAAGTGGGGCATATAGTCCGTGATTGTCGGGTTGCTCAACCCAAAGGACAAAAGAAGGCGGGTGCGTCTTATGTTGAGAAGGGCAAAGCAGTGGTTGATTCCTCTACATCCCAGGCACAGTCTAGAGTGCACAATCTTGGCCAACAGGAGGGTATAAGGCAAAGTGACGTCGTCACAAGTACGAGTTAAGATAATGCTTGTTTTCTTGATTGCATATTTTGTATGTAGCTTGTGCAAGATGTGTGAGCTACAGGCTTTGTTTTGATTTGGAACAATCCGGCGAGAGCCCTGTTTGATACAGGTGCTTTGCATTCTTTTCTGTCTAAGGACTTCGTAACTCGAATTGGAGTACCGAGTCACCTGACGACAGATTGTGTAAAGTGCTATTACTGAATGGCTGTGTCCTGCTTGCGGATAGGAATTGCGAAGTGGAAGTGCATATAGGAAATCGGGATTTTTGATTGAGGGAATCTATTCTACCGTTATCGTAGTTTGATGTGAAATTTGGTATGGACTGGCTCTCGGAGCAGTGTGCCTTTATTGATTGCAACTCAAAGGAGATCACACGGGGCCAGAATACCGAGCTTGAGACGAAGTTCGTTGGTACGCGAGGAGTAGACGGGACCTTGTTGTTTGCGCTCCAAGTCGTTAGTGCTGTTCCAAAAGGCGCGGAGTTATTCTTCACGCTTATTCAGGCAGTTGAGCCAAAGGCAAGTGTAAGTGAAGTTCCGATTGTGTCGGATTTGCCGATGTATTTCCTAGGATCTTCCTGGGTTACCTCCCCAGCGGGAGATTGACTTCTCGATTGAGTTGGTGCCAGGTGCGAAACCTGTGGCCCACTCACCATATCGCGTCGTGCCAAAACAAATGGCTGAAATTTAAGTCCAATTGCAAGAGTTATTGGAGAAGGGATACATACGCCCAAGTATGTCACCTTGGAGCGCGCCTGTTCTATTTGTGAAAAAGAAAGACGGTAGTTTGTGGTTATGTATTGACTACCTCGAATTGAATAAGCTGACGGAAAAGAACAAATATCTGATTCCACAGATTGATGACCTTTTCGATCAGCTAGCGGGGTCAACCATCTATTCAAAGTTGGATTTGAAATCGGGATATTATCAATTGCGGATTCGGGAAGGTGACATTCCCAAGACATCGTTTGGGACACGCTACGGTCATTATTAATTCACGGTAATGAGGTTTGGCTTATGTAATGCGCCTTCGGTATTCATGGATCTAATGCACCGGACGTTCTGAGAGTACTTGGATCTATTCGTAATTGTATTTATTGATGATATTCTCGTGTACTCTCAGTCGGAAGATGATCATGCAAATAATTTGCAGTTTGTATTGCATACCCTGTGGAGGAACAAGTTGTATGCCCAGTTCTCAAAGTGTGAGTTCTGGCTATCGTCATTTGATTTTCTGGGCCATGTGGTAAGTGGAGAGGGCATAACAGTAGATCCGACAAAGATATGTGCCATACTGGATTGGCCAGTGATGTCTTCAGTGGTTGAAGTCAGGATCTTCCTCGGACTGGAGGGCTACTACAGACGGTTTGTGGAAAACTTCTCACGGATTGCTTTACCTCTGACCACGTTGACGAGAAAAGATTAGAAGTTCGTTTGGACGCCGGAGAGCGCGGGAGCATTTGAAGAGCTGAAGAGTCGTTTGATCACGACGCCCGTGTTGACCTTGCCATGTAGTGTAGATGGCTAATAGATCTACAATGATTCTTCAGGGAATTGCTTAGGGTTTATTCTTCTGCAATTTGGTTTAGTGATTGCTTATGGATCATGCCAGTTAAATTAAGGTGCATGAACGGAACTACCCCATCCACGACTTGGAGTTGGCGGGAGTAATCTTTGCGCTAAAGTTGTGGCGACACTATCTTTATGGCGTTAAAGTGGATATCTATACAGATCACAAGATCCTAAAGTAGTTGTTAGATCAGAAGGATATGAATATGCGACAACGGTGGTGGATGGAGTTCCTCGGGGACTACACTTTTGATATTCACTATTCTCCAGGGAAGGGAAATGTGGTCGCTGATGCTTTGAGTCGTAGTACGCCAGTACGGGCAAACTGGTTGCATAGACATGATGAGCGGCTAATCAAGGAGATAGAAGCGTTATAAATATCTTGTGTTGACAAGGATGTTGCGGCCGACGCATACTTGAACTGGACGGAGGTACAATATGACCTTGCGAACAGAGTTCGGCGAGCAACAGAGCTTGATGAAAGTCTCCAACACTATGAAAATGATGTTTCCGGTGACCAATTCTCCTGGGATGATGGCTTGTTACGAAAACATGTTCGGTTGTGCGTCCCAAGTATGGGGAAGTTGAGAGAAGAGTTGATGTACGAAGCGCACTTTGCCAAGTACTCAGTTCACCCTGGGAGCACAAAAATGTACAGAGACATGAAGAAGTTGTTCTGTTTGCCTGGACTAAATAAAGACATAGCACGTTATGTGGCGGAATGTCACACTTGTGCTTTGGTGAAAGCGGAATACCACAAGCCTTGTGGTTTCCTGAAGCCGTTATCGATTTCGGAGTGGAAGTTTGATGATATTTCATTGGATTTCGTGCACGGGTTATCGAGATCTCAACGCGTTCATGATTCTATCTGGGTTATTGTAGACCGGTTGATAAATGTGGATCACTTCCATCCAATTAAGAGGGACGATTCAGTGGAAACCATGGCTAAGCTCTATGTAGAGGGGATTGTTCGACTCCACGGTGTTCCTCGGAGAATTGTCAGTGATCGTGATGGGCGATTCACCTCAACTGATTGGAGGCTAATTTATCAAATGTTGGGCACAAAATTAGCATTCAGTACGACCTTTCATCCCCAAACGGATGGCCAAGCTGAGCAAACCAACAGGATGATGGAAGATATGCTTCATATGTGCGCCCTGGATTTCGGTAAGAAATGGGAAGAGTATATTTATCTTGTGGAATTTGCCTATAATAATAGCTACAAAGCGAGCATCGGTTTGGCACCGTTTGAAGCTCTATATGGTCGTAAATGTCGTACGCCATTAGTTTGGACAGAAGTAGGTGAATCCAAGCTGAATGGGCGAAAGGAAGTCAAAGAAGCTATCTCGATAATACAGTCTATTCGGGAGAGGCTATTGATAACCGAGGATTGACAAACAATGTACTACAATGCCAAGCATCGTAACGTGGAGTTCGCGGTGGGCGATTGGGTCTATTTTAAGATCAAACCCTACAAGGGCGTATCTAGGATTCGGCATTTGAAAAAGCAAAGTTCGAGATACGTTGGTCCGTTTTAAGTGGTGGAGCGAGTCGGGGAAGCTGCTTGTCGGCTAGCGCTTTCAGCAGAGTTGAGTGGATTGCATAATGTATTCCACATCTCAGTACATCGAAAAGCCGTCAAGGATCCATCTCAAGTAGTTGAAAATGATAATGTACCGGTTGAGTATGGGCTAACGACGAAGGTTTGGCCCATTCGAATCGAGCATCGAGCCGAGAAACAGTTGCGGAACAAGATGATCGGGATGGTTAAATTCCGGTGGGACAATTGTGGCCGTGAGGAGCTAACATGGGAGGGAGAGCAGACTATGCGAGCTGAGTTTCCCGAGCTTTTTGTATAAACTGTTGACCGTGTACATTCTGTTGTAACCTATTTTTTTTAGCGTGATAGCATTGTGATGTTTGTTCCCTTACTGCGTACAAATTTCGGGACGAAATTTATATTAAGGAGGGTAGGATTATTACACCCCAAAAAACCATAAATCCCAAAATTGGGTCAGGCTGGGTGACACGGCCTGGGACACGGGTGTGTCCCACGGCATATCCAGTGCACACGGCTTGGGATACGGGCGTGTCCCAAGGCGTTTCCTTTACGGTGGGCATCGAGTCGAGATCTCGAGATAGCACGGTCGACGATCGTGGAGAGGAGACACGGCATGGGACACGGGCGTGTCCAAGGGCATGTCCTGCTCGGGTGAATAACCTGGTAGCGTTGAGTGGCGAGCACAGCCTGTGACACGTGCGTGTCACAGGGGAATGTTTGTTACACGGCTAAGGACACGGGCGTGTGCCTTAGCCGTGTTCTTGTCGGGTGATTTGGTCCTATTAGACACAGCCAGTCACACAGCCGTGTTAAGTTTACACGAGCGTGTCTACCCTGTGACACGGGCGTGTTGGAGCCCATTTTCTGATCTAGTTTGAGTCGGTTCGTGCACCACTTGGAGTACACGGCCTGTGGCACAGGCGTGTCACAGGCCGTGTCAAGTCAAATTTGTACTTTTGGGCAGATCTTGGTCATCCAATTATATCTATTTGGATCAAATGGCCAAGGTCCCTTCCTGTAGTGATAAGACTAGAGGTTGGCATCTTCTCTCATTCAAACCAAGAGAGAAAAAGGGAGAGATTGGAGGAAGGAGAAGGAGGAGAAGGGCAAGCCATTGGTGGAGCTCCCGAGGTTTGATCCGAGGCTAGTTCTTTTGAGGCAAAGCTGCTGCGGTGCTTTCCAACCGGCCAGATTTTCGATGGATCCCAAGAGATCGTCAAGGGTAACGATCTTCCTTCTTGGACATGTGAAGTCCTACTTTATGCTTGATTAAGGAATCCTCTCCACCAAAAGGTGGAAAGAGTGGGTGATTCCTATGGGTTGATAGTTGCTATCCCCTGTTGAGTCTGCCTCTAGACCCGTAAGTGTGTAGTACAGGATAGGCATGTTGTGTGAAGCCCATCTGGGCATGTTGGTCTGGATTTGTGATGTTGTATATACGCACCGGAGAAGACTCCGCATATACTCATGTAGTTAGTATGGTCGATGGGTTGTGCCTGTGAAGGGGAGTAGCAGGAAGTACTGAAATGTGGAATTCCAGGAAAATGCCCATGTGTTGTTTGTGTTGTGGCTACGATGTAGCCAGTCCTTGATGGACAATGCAGCCTGTCCTATTTAGATAGTGTAGCTATTGTGAAGACAGTCCTATTTGGACAGTGTGGCTATTGTGAAGAAAGTCCTTGGCGGACGTTGTGGCTAGTGTGAGCTGCGAGCTATTAAAAAGGCTTCATGCCAAACTGGAAAGGTGAAACCGACCCACGCCTTTAGTGTAGCCTCGAGTACGCTGTACTTTGTGATGGCAAGGGGATTTGAGCAACGGGGGGTGGTTGATCTGTACCTGCGTTATGTATATTCGACCGGAGGACCTGAGTGATGGTCATGTCGGAGCACATAATGAGAGTCTTAGGCCTGCGTGCCATTAAGACTAAATGCTCAATACCTTGTAAATGGTGGAGTTGACCCTGGTTCGCCGGTGCACCAAGAATATGACCTGAGTGCACGGATCGTCGGGCCGTATGACTGGCAGTTGTGGTGGTTGTAATGTGCGTGAGAGCACAATATATGCTATTTTGATTATGTATGGCTTTGTTGGGAAGGAATGCCACTGTCCCGGGAAAGGGGTAGGATTATTATAAATTGATCAGCTGAATGCTGACTGTTGCCTTATTTTCAACCTTCTAGGTGGAATGTCCCTGTGAAGGTGCTGGAGAGCCGAGCGGGAAGTGAAGGGTTGATGCCCCTGCTGTTGCTGTTGCCGCTCTTGATGTTGCTGTTGCTACTAGCCCTTGAAGGCTAGCCAGTTATGTTTTCTTTTATTCATGTATGGCCGGCCTGCGCGCCGATGTCTGTAATCCATACTGTACAAAAAGGAACTTTAAGGCCTTAAGGCCAAACTGTGGTATTTGCTATCCCCTCGTTTGAGTGGTTGTATATATCACTTTGGTAATATATATAGTGCATATTCCTTGTATGAGTTCAGCCTACTGTTTATTATTCCGCTAGCATGCTCTGAGTTAGGATGCGTTGGTGATATTAACCTATGACCTCACCGTCTATTTGTTGTATATAGTGTGGGGCCCCAGCTGGACCTTCTATTATATGTTTTTTAACGGGTGGAGTCGTTACAAAATTGATGTATGAAGCCCACTTAACAAAGTATTCGATTCACCCCGGGAGCACGAAGATGTATAATGATCTTAAGTAAATTTTCTGGTGGCCTAGAATGAAGAAGGATATAGCGCACTATGTTGATAAATGTCAAACATGTGCCTTGGTAAAGGCTGAATGCAAAAAACCGGGAGGATTTCTGAAGTCGTTGCCTGTAAGTCTGTGGAAATTTGATGATATTTCCATGGATTTCGTACATGGGTTGTTGAGATCACAATGTGGAAATGATGCAGTTTGGGTGATTGTGGACCGGTTAACTAAGGTTTAATTTGGCAAAGATGTATGTGGATACTATTGTACGATTACACGGTGTGCCCCGTAGCATCGTTTGTGATAGAGATGGGCGTTTCTCTTCGGGTGATTTGAAATTAGTCCACCAACTGTTGGGTACGAAATTACATTTCAGCACGGCCTTTCATCCACAGATGGATTGTCAGACCGAAAGGACCAACAGGACGTTGGAGGATATACTCCGAATGTGTGCGCTAGATTTTGGGAAGAGTTGGGAAGATCAACTCTTTATGATTAAGTTCGCCTACAACAATAGCTACCAAGCTAGTATCCAGATGGCGCCCTTTGAGGCTTTATACGGTAGGAAATGTCGTACACCTTTTGCTTGGGGGATACTGGCGAAACAAAGTTGTACAAGCGAAGGGAGATGGATGATGCCAACTTAATTATACAGTTGATACGAGAAAGGCTATTGGTGGATCAAGACAGGCAGGCTAAGTATTACAATGCCAAACACCGAAACGTGGAGTTTGCGGTGGGAGATTGGGTATACTTGAAGATTAAACCCTTTAAAGGTGTGTCCAGGATACGACGTCTGAAAAAGTTGAGCCTGAGGTATCTGGGACCGTTTGAAGTGGAAGAGTGTGTTGGTGAAACTGCCTATCGGTTAGCACTTTCTCTAGAACTGAGTGGTTTACAAGATGTATTTCATGTCACGGTGTTGCGGAAAGCGGTATAAGAAACATCTCAGGTGGTTGTTGCAGAACAAGTATCAGTCGACAGTGGGCTAACGACGAAGGTTAGGCCTATTAAGATCGATAATATGCCAGTTATACAGCTACGAAACAAAACAATCGGGATGGTCAAGGTCCGGTGGGACAACTGTAGCCATGAGGAGCTGTCATGGGAGCAGGAGCAAACCATGAATACTGAATTTCCCAAGTTGTTTGTGTGAGGATATTGTAACCTTATGATTTGAAAAAATGTTTTGTTTGTTGCGAACTATGTGCTTTAAAAATTTCGGGATGAAATTCTCTTAAGGGGGGAGAGTTGTAATGCCCCAAAACCAAATTAAGGTCATACGGCCTAGGACACGTGCGTGTACAGGGCCATGTCGTGATCTGTGTTAGCCTGGCTGGGTCAAGTGTGGTACACGTCTAGAAATACGGGTATGAACAGTACTGACATGGGTGTGTCGGTTGGTGACACGGGCGTGGCAAATACCCGTGTCGTTCTCGGGTTGTGTCGGGCGGTGCCGACTGAAGTACACGACCTAGAGCACAGACGTGTACTAGTTGACACGGGCGTGTCAAAGTTGACACCGTCGTGTTGGGTACCCGTGTCCTTTTAACAATTTGTTGGTCCTATGTCGATTGAGGGACACGCCCCTCAACACGGGCGTGTACTTGGTGTCACGGGCATGTCAGAAGCTTGTCACGGGCGTGTCTAAGCCCATGTTTAGTTCTGGTTTGAGTCGGTTGTTTGCTGCTTTAGGTACATGGCCTATGACATGGGCGTGTCACAAGCCGTGTCATCCCAGGGAAGATGCTTTTCAGAGAAAATCTGAACCGTTCATTTCCTTTGATGAAGATCTAACGACCCTGGGTATTTCCTGAAGGGATAAGTGCGGAAATTGATGAGTTATTTCTCATTCTATTATTTCCATTCTCTTTCTAAGAAGAAGAGAGAGGAGAGCAAGGGAAGGAAGAAGAAGAGAAATCCGACCGCCGATGGTGCTACGGTGGTCCAAATCACGAGCCAAGTCAAGAGCTGCGAAGGCGAGGCCGTTGTGGTGACTTTCATCCATCTTATTTTTCTCCATGGCACAAAAACGTCTTCCAAGTGTAATGATTTTCTTCTTGGACAAGTGAAGTCCTTCTTTCTTGCATTTGCATAGGAATCCTCCACAAAAGGGTGGATGGCGAAGTGATTCCTTGGCATCGGTGGTTCATCCCTTGTTATATTGCATTTGAACCGAAAGTGTGTAGTACGGTTAGGCATGCTGTGTGAAGCCCATCTGAAAAAGTTGGTCTTGATTGGTGATGTTTTGTTTGCAAATTTGAGAAGAATATGGATAAATTGATTGCTTGTATGAAATCTTTGTAGATACCTGTAGCATGGTACAACAGGAAGTACTGAAGGAAATCCAGGAAAAATCTTTGAGAGTTGGTGCTTTGTGTTCAACTCTTGTGGCCGTGAGACCCATTTTGTGTAAAGTTGAGTCGTTGGGCTGCAACTGTGGAATGACTTTGTGACGAACGGGAAAGGTGAAGTTATACCCGCGTAAGTCCATTCTTGAGTGTGACGAATTTGAGCAATGGGAAAGGTGGAGCTGTACCCGCATTATGGTTGTCTAACTGTGGGTTCCTAAGGCCCTGTTAGTATCACATAGTGAGAGTCTTTGTCCTGTGCTCCGTAAAGACTAGGAATGCTCATAATGGACTGTCATTTCTGGGACCTCTGAACGGTGGTGGGACCTGATTTTTGGTACACCAATAATGTGCCTCGAGTTCACGGAACGTCGGGCCATTGGGCCTGCGTTTGTGATATGTATTGACTTGTGCGGTTGTGCATGTCCTTGGTGGATATATATATATATATATATATATATATATATATATATATATTGTGTAAATAAAATGCTTTGCAGGGAAGGAATTCCGCTGCCCCGTGCTAGGGGAAGGGTCATTATAATTGGTCAGCTGAATGCTGACTGTTGCCCTTTTTGCCAAAGCTTTGTGGATTGTCCTTTGGCAGGTAATGGAGGACCAAGTGGGAAATAGCGGGTGGAAGCCCTGGTTGCGTTGTTGGCCCTCGAAGGCTTTGTTTTGTTTACTCTTATACATGTATGGCCGGCATGTGCGCCGATGTTTGTAAACCACACTTTTGTTAAGAGAAACTTGTAAAGCCATATGGCTATGTACCTTGTGTGTTTTTTTTATACATTCCAAAATGGTAGTATTGGACATTTCTGTTCTTATTGAGTTCAAGTTTTCAACCATGAAGCTTCCGCTTGAATGTTCTGTGTTAGGGTTCGTTCGTTCTTGATATTTTTTTAGTAACTTCTCTGCTTGTTTGTTGAATATGGTGTGGGGCCCCGGCCGAACCCTCTATTATTTTACACGTGACTGGTAGAGGTGTTACACAGCTGCTGAAGAAAGAAGGAGAATAATGGCATAGGAGGAAATGGCTAAGTAGAACGGGTTGTTGCTAGCCAAGAGGTGGTCCAGGTACGCGTTAGGACAATACGTGATTTCACAACTCCGACTTCAGGAAGTGTTTACCCTGGCTTCAGGCCATCCATCGTAAACAACCACTTTGAGATAAAACCCTCTATCCTGAATATGATCAGGAATAATACGCAGTTCTCGGGATTGCCAAGTGAGGACCCGCATCTCCATCTTGCGGAGTTCTTGGAAATTTGTGGCACATTCCGGTATGTTGGAATTTCTGACAATGTTGGGAAGCTGAGGTTGTTCTCGTTCTCACTGAGGGACAAGGCAAAGACTTGGTTGCATACCATTGTTCTAGGGACCGCTACTACTTGGGAGGAATTGTCCACTATATTCTTGGCAAAGTTCCACCCTGTGGACAAGATTGTGACTGCCCGGAGGGATATTGCAACCTTCCGACAACTAGACCAGGAGACGTTTTTAGAGGCATGGGAGAGATTCTCGGAACTGCAGCGTCGATTCCCAGAGCATGACTGTGAGCCGTGTAATCTAGTTGAAATATTTTATTTTAGTATTGAGATTAATTTTTGGGCAATGATCGACGCAGCTGCTGGTGGCACGATATTGAACTTATCTCTGGAAGAGGCACTGAGGCTACTTCGAGATTCCACCTCCCATAACACTTATTGGGCAGACGGGAGAAATGCCCCTAGAGGGGTGAGGACTTTGTTTGAATATAACGCTGTTGTGCAGTAATCGGAGGCGAGCCATCACACTTTAGATAGAAGGAATATGTTGACCAGATCGGCCCCTCCTCCAGCTCGGTATATGGACATATCTCGTTAGGGTTGTGGTAACCATGTCCATCATGCCTACGAGTGCACTGCTGGAGAAAGCATTTTTGAGCCGTCAGGTATAATATCTGATGAAAAAAATGAATTTTATAAATAGTCAAAATCTCAATATTCCTTTTACTAATGTTTATAACCAAAATGTAAGAAATCATCCAAAATTCTCATGGACAGAATGCTCCCTGTCAAATTTGGCATGAAGGCCAGCATCAGTTTGATGCTCAAGCCTCTAGTATCCAGCGGCGACCGCTGCTTATGGGCTATAATCTTAACGCGAAAGGAACTCATAAAAAAATGTTGCAGGATGATCAAGAATTGCATAGAGCTATTGTCTGTACTGCATTGATCTCACAATTGACGGCCAATTCATTATTATCGCACTCCTTCACATCCCCAACACTCTTCCCTTGCTCACGGGGATTTTTATCCGTATCACTAGGGAGGGTGCCGCGAGTACGCTCAGAGAATGCAAGGGCCAGTTGACCAAGCTGTGTCTCCAAGTTCCTCATAGATGCGGGTTGAGTGGCAATATTTAATTGGGCCATCTCCAAAAACTTATCCATCATCTCTTCCAAAGCACTTTGCAAGATGTTGAAAAATTAAATTTATGTATCAAGTCGGATGTCCAGAAATCTCTAGTACTAGTGGATGGATCGGTAGTTAAGACCGATGGTGAGATCAAAGATGTGGAAGTAATTATGAATGGGGCTGATGTGGTCACTAACTTTCAGGTGTTAAGACCTATGGGTAACACGTCAAAACCCATCTTTGGACTCCCATTCCTAAAAGCCAGTGATTCTACCTTATAATTCAATGCGAGTGGTGTCACTTTGGCTCCTAAAGTCAATCTGACTCTGAAAGGACGTGTTAAATCTGATAACTCTAAAGGGGGGGGGGGGGGTGAATAGAGTATTAAAAACTTTGATTTTTTTAATGTTTATATCAGACTAAAATAGTGATACCATATAATAGTTAAGAACAAGAAACTAGGCTAACTATTCCAACAATCACAAACACAGCAAAAAGCAAAACAAATAGAAAAAGGAGCAACCAGACGACACAAGAGGTTTATAGTGGTTCCCCTAAACTTTGGTACATCCACTCTTCTACCACCCCTTGTAGAAATCCACTAGCAGGTTTTGATCAGGTGATTGCAACCACACGATCTGATTCAGGTAGATCAGGAAACCCTTTAGGCTTTTGATCAGGTTCCCCAAAACCAACTTAAAGTCTTTTGGAGGGAGACTTGTCAACCATACTAACTTTTGAAGGGAGCTAAAACCCTGTATAATGGGGTGGAAAGAGTTTGACGAAAGTCTTCTCTTTTCTCAATACAACTTGAGAAGACTATGTGGATTCTTGTGTTGTCAAAGCTCCTTCTGAGAAGTTGAATACTTCAGGGAGAATGAGCTTTGCCTTAGGGTGAGTAGGTCTTCAGCTTGATCTGCCAAGGTCCAGGAAATCCAATGACTGATGTTGAAAAAGATGTATATAGATTTCTGGAATAGAAGTTGAAGAAGACTCTTGATTTTGATGTTTTGTTCTTCTTCATTCTTGAGTATTCGCTGAATAAGAAAAGCGTTGAGAGAGAATGAAAGTGTCGACTGCTTGATCAAAGTTCTCTGTCAGTGCTTCTAATTTCTTCTCTCTCTCTCTTTGTAACTCTCTGTCTCGAAAAAGAGAGAGAATCTTTTATTCTACTGCCAAAAAATTCTCTTTGAATTTTGAATTCTTCCATAAATGCTGGCTGACCTTGAGGATTGAAAACGGCTGGAAAAAAGCATTAAGGAGTTTCCCCAACTGTCCTTGATAGAAAAAGCAAATAATTATTTTCATGAATGTCATATATAATGCAGCCAATAACGGTTATATTCAGAAGATTATTTACATTAAATAATCAGAATAATACTGTTAATAAATAGAGAAAATAAGGAACAGTAGAAGAAAAAACTCATTCTGGAACAGAACCGAAAACGTCGAACGTTGAACGGAATTCGTCGACCTGAGATCCAAGATCATCGACCAAAGAATTCCAGTTCGTCGACCTAAGCTCTGCGAACTGCTAAGTAAGAAATACTTTCCAATTCTATACTCTTAGTTCGTCGAGCTGAGAATCTATCTGAAGAAAACTAAACGTCGACCTGAGCTCGAATATCGTCGAGCTCAGCAAAGAGAATTAACTCTGAGTTCTTCGATCGGAGATCGAAGATCGTCGAGCTAAGTTCGAAGGATTTCGAACTGATCACTGCCTTCTAAAAACTGCTAAGTCTAAGTCTTTAAGGTCCTTTGCTGGCTGGTCCAAGATGGTATAGCTAAAGGGACTTAGCCAATAACACTGGGACTACTAGACATTACCCTGACTATGCAATGGGGTCAGACTCATCATAACTTAGTGAACCTAGCCCAAATCCAATTAGGGATCCAACAATCTCACCCTATTTGGGTAAGGTCACTAATACAAAACAAAAACAAACAATCATAAAGAAGAAGGAAAATATATCCGATAAAACAAAATATTTAGTAGATATTTACAAGATTGTGCTTCATGACATAAAAAAAAATTAGAGTTCAAAAGTCAAAAAGAAAATCACAGAAAATAGAATCATTTTCTCTGCTTGGCTTTATCTTTGTCTGATCCATATGCAGATAGTTTGAATTTGATTTCCCTGTTAGGAATGGCAGCTTCTTTCTTTGACATGTACATATCAGATGCTCCAATCAATGTTTTGGATGAAGTTCTAGGTACAACAGCTTCTGGGTGCAGCTTCATATAATCATCAACATTGAAAAATTTGTTAGCCTTAGCATACCTTTTTAATAATTCTTTTCTGTAAGCTGACATTGTTGAATATTGAGATATGTCTTTGCCTTCAGCTTTAGCTTTGTTGATTTGGGAAACTCCTATAAGTTCATGGAATCTGGCCATCTTGGCAGAAGTCTCCTGTTCAGGACTAACAAAAGGAATAGGTGGAGACTCTTGTAACGCCCCCGATTTTCCTGCGTTTATTTGTATTCTCGTTGGCGTTACGATGACGCGTTTCCGTGGCTTGTGCCATGTGTGGAGTATGGTTTAGCCCCTTTGAACTGAGTGCCCTGTTTTGTAGCCTGTTGGCAAGATCTCCATAGCAAGCCGAGTCGTTTTGGGTGACTCGGTGTGGCCTCTCGGGGGGATGTTTGTGTTTGGCTTTGTTTGGGTATAACTCGAGTTCTGTTCGTCGAAAGATAATTTCGACTTCGCCGTTGTGTTCGTAGCATGGGTGTTTAGCTACAGTGCGAATTTCGTCGAATTCCGAGGTGATTCGGTTTTCGTGTCGTTTGGTGTGTTATTAGTATTTGTGATCAATTAATTAAATTGATTTGACTTATTCTGTAGCCCTTCGGTTTTGACCGATTAATAAATTCTGCGGGAGAATTTATTTGGGCAGTTATTGCCTCGCCTTGGTGGCAGCCATATTTTTGGCTTATACCTATTTTGGTATTTACTTAATGAAATTAAGTAATTAGGCGTTTTAGGGTTCGGTTATGGATGAACCGGTGTTTAGCTTTTCGTATAAAAGCTCTGTTTAAGAAGTGATGGCCCACTTCTTCTTCTTCTTTTCCTGAGAGATAAGCCGTCGCTGCCTTTTTCGCGGAAATCAGAGGAGAAAACCGCCCGTCCTGTACCTCCTTCGGTCGGCGATTCCGGGCTTGTTCGTGGACGGAATTCGATTCCGAAAATGGCGTTGTCTTGCTCTCTCCGAGATCTTCGTTTCGACGGTAAGATATTCGATTTTCGTGGTGTTTTGATGAGATTTGGGTTTCGGTTTTGGAGTTTTCAGCCATTAATGGCCGTGAGATTTATTCTAGGTGTTGCGGCTGTTTGTTCCGTGTGAAGAGGAGGAGAGCCATCCAGGCTTCGCTGAAAGTTGGGGCAAGTGGTATTCTTGCCCTTGCCAAGTTTCTTTTTTTTGATTATTTTTGCTGAAATTGAAATCCCTGTTAGCCCAGGTTAGAGGCCTTGTTGTTCTCATATTTATTGCTATCTATAGGAATTAGTTCTTCCTATTGACCCCCCCTTCTTGTGCTGATGGAACCCAACTTTGCTGGCGTAATGCCGTTTATCTTTGTTCAGATTTGCTCTGGTTTGGGTGTAGCCGAGAGGGAGTGTTAGGAGGGGAGGGGGTGATTTTCCAGAAGTTAGTAAGTGTTTTACTCGAGTATTGGAGTATGTTACTCGTGAGGTAGAAGTGGATTACTCGGGTATTAGTTCTGGAGTACTCGAGTAGGTGGTAGATACTCGAGTGGTTGCTTTGAGATACTCGAGTAGTGGGTTAAGATACTCGAGTATTAGCCTTGGAGTACCTGAGTAGTAGGTAACTACTCGAGTAGGGGTTTTGGTATACTCGAGTAGTAGGTAACTACTCGAGTAGGGGATCTGAGTTACTCGAGTAGTGGTTTCGAGATACTCGAGTAGGTGCTTTGGCTTACTCGAGTAGAAGGTAACTACTCGAGTAGGGGTTTCGGTTTACTCGAGTAGTAGGTAACTACTTGAGTAGGGGATTTGAGTTACTCGAGTAGTAGGTAACTACTCGAGTAGGGGCTTTGGGTTACTCGAGTAGTGGACTCGAGATACTCGAGTAAGTGGTTTGGTTTACTCGAGTAGTAGGCATCTACTCGAGTGCAGGTTTGTAGATACGCGAGTAGTGGTTTTAGCATACTCGAGTAGTAGGCAACTACTCGAGTAACGGGTTGGGGTACTCGAGTAGTTGGAAACTACTCGAGTGCTGGTTATGTTCGTATACTCAAGTAGTGGGCGACTACTCGAGTAGAGGGTTGAAGTACTCGAGTAGTAGGCGACTACTCGAGTAGAGGGATGAGGTACACTAGTGTTTGGTAACTACTCGAGTACTGGAAATTCCCTGCCTTCTTTTTGTCTTAGAATCGTTCGACTATCGTCGATCTTTGAATGGAGATCGTCGATCTAGGTTTCTGCTTTAGGCCGTTCGACTATCGTCGAGCTCCGGTCGACAATCGTCGAGCTCCGTTTTACCTTAGTGGGATTGTGGTTAGAGTTTGGTTTTGGCTTTAAGTGAGGCTAGCTCACTCAACGCCAAGGTTAGGTAGGCACTGAGTAGGTCTCACTCAGTGCCTTGTCGTGTTGATTCTTTTCAACACTCTTCCTTTACCTTGTTTTTCGTTCCCGAGTGGTTTTCTTGTTATATTTCTGGTATTTCCTTATCGGCCGTTTTCTTTACCTTCTTAAAGGCCGAATCGTGGGTCGTGGTTAGTAGTGGTGGTTTGTAGCTCTTCAAGAGGGTGGAGTTGTGTGATATAGCCAAGGCCACTCTTGTTTTTCTTGCTCCAGGTACGGGCTGGGCATGTGTGGGTGGAAGGTCCCTTGTGCTTTCACGTGTAGACCCTTGAGCTTGCTGACTTGGACATGGTGGATTGGGGGACTGCGTTTGCCTTCGATCCGGTTCCTCGTTGTTTGTTTTTGCTACTACCACCTCCCACAGTTTAGGGTGTTAGAAGTTTCTTCCTTGGTAATTTGCAGCACTTTTGGCTCTTGGTAGCCTAGTAGGCCCGGCAGGATGTTGTTCCTGAGTGGGGTTGTTGCTTTTTCCTTTGCTCGTTGTGTTTTTCTTGTTGTCCTGTTTTGGACAGTTGTGACTCTTCCTACTGCATGTTTTTCAATTACTTCTTCCTTTTGGTGGACTCTTGCATGCAGTTGTTTTTACCTTGTTGCTTGCTGAGGTATTCTGTTTTCTTTTGGAATGCCTCAGGTTCTGAGTGGTAGCCGGTCTGGTGGCTAGCTGAGGCAGTGGTGTTGCTGGTGGACTCCCGGACTTTGGAGTTCTGTTTACCTTGTTAGTGAGATAGTTTTCTGTACCTTCTTGCAGACATACATATGTGCTAGTGGGTTCGTGTCAGGTTGTTGGCGCCCACTGGTAGTTTTTCTTACCTTTGTACTGGATATATTTACTTATGCTGCTACCATTTTCTGGAGATAGTCTACTTGCTCTGAGAAGGTTTTATGCTAGGTTGCTAGTTATTTCCAACCCTAATTAGTATTATAAATAAAGCTCATGATCATCATGTTTTACAAGACTTAATAACTATTTTCCAAATCACGTATGAAAACCATTTTTTATATATTATATAAATTAAATGTAGTGACTTGCATAGCATGAGTGGTTCTCTTGGGACCCTTATGCGCTCTTTAGGGTGTAAAACCTAATTAAAGTATTTTTCTTTCCGCAGCGTATAAATATAGTTTTTCTTTTGTGGACTAGGTGATCCACTGAACCGAGGGATACAGTCTCTAAAATATAACTGATTTTCTATTCGTAAAACACAGGATTTTCTTGCATAAAGTTTGTAGTTGGTTTTGCCTGAGCGTCAGCGGTTATCCCCTGCTTGATGTGGCATCATGACGCGTGTTTTCTCATACTCTGATAATTCTTATATTTGGAGAAAATGCGGGTTGTGACAGTTGGTATCAGAGGGAGGTTGCTTGACAAGTTAGTTGAGCAACCTTCCTTTGTTTGTTTTTGGTAGTTCTGCATCATGTCATTCACACATCGATATGTCATCAGCACGTCTTGGCAAAAGCACGAACACTACACTCATGGCATAACATGAAGTATACGAGGCATATTATGTAGTATGGGATGCATAATATGTGTTCGTATATGGATCCACCATAGGGGCTACATGTGAGGGTTATGTAGTATGGGATGCATAACCTCACCACATGACTGCGACTAGCACGTTTCTTTTTGTTGCATGGGAATGTTATGTAGTATGGGATGCATAACATTTTCATGTGTACGCCGCTCATAACATGCATTAGGGCCTTTTTAGAATGCATAGCACAAACATGCATAGCATATCATTACATAAGCACAACGTGCCAAGTTAAAGATTTGCAGGATTACATATGTACACACATAAGTTTTCAAAACAAAATAAAGTCATGCATTCCCGATCTAGGCACGAGAGTTAGCAAGGTGATGGTTAACCATCCTAGGTTAGGGCATGTCATCAAATTTTTGGTTAAAAAAGATAAACTCTCAGAGCAAGTTTAGCAGCTTTAAGTCTATTTCTACATATGTATGGTCTGTGCTTGTGTTTGGGTTCTAGTTGTTGTTAAGGGATCTGATTTGGGGTGGTATGATTATAGGATGGCTAGGCGACCTGCGAATCGATCGACTCCCCTGTCTGAAGGTGAGTCGTCTGAGGCTCAGCGTGATGCGGTAATCGAGAGTCTGCGTCAGAGTAGCGAAGTTATGGGCAGACAGTTGGGGGAGGTGCAAGCCCAGATTCAGTCTTTGGTGGCAGTTGTGGCAGGACAGGCTCAGGGTGTGCAAGTTCCTGCTGGGGGGTTAGCTGTTCCTCCTCCCCCTGCGCTCGTGAGACCTCCAGTGGTGGTGCCAGCGGAGATGGCCTTCATCTCGCAATTTCAGAGACTGAGCCCTCCCACTTATGACGGGAAGGCAGATTTCATGGTTATTGATGATTGGCTGATCTCCATGGAGGAGATGTTTTCGTATTCAGGGATTGCTGGTGACCAGAGGGTGATGCTAGCCACCTATCAGCTTAAAGGATTGGCTAAGAGTTGGTGGCTGAGAGAGAAGGAGAGCTTAGTAGCTGGATGCTCTTGGGAAATGTTTAAGGAGATGTTGTTAAAGAAGTTCTTGCCTTCGGTCGAGCGTGACCGCCTCATGAATGACTTTCTCTACCTGAAGCAAAGGCAACTCACGGTGGGTGAGTATGAAATAGAATTTAGCAAGTTGAGCCGTTTTGCCCCTGCCTTGGTCAGCGTTGAGGCTGATCGAGTTAAGAGATTTCTTAGTGGTTTGAGGAGTGAAGTGCAGCAGTTGACTAGTGCTTATGTGTCAGTGACTTATGCTGGAGTCGTAGAGGCTGCTCTTAAGGTTGAGGCTATTGAAACGGCAAAGAGCAGAGGCCAGCAGATGAGAAAGGACAAGAGAAAGTCTGTGGAGGGGAAGAAGCCCCTGGTACCCGATGCTGTCCCGGGAAAGACGAGCCGAGTAATGTGCAGTTTCTGTGGCCGGGCAGGCCATCCTGTCGAGAAATGTTTTAAGAGGTCAGCAGCTCAGAAGAAGGAGCAGGTTCATGCGATCCAGGGTGCTCCTAGGAGAGATGTCTCCTGTTCAGTTTGCAAGCGATCCGGGCATGATGCGGCCCAGTGTTGGACCAAGGACAGAGTCCTGCTTTCAGTGTGGGAAGAAGGGTCACATCAAGTCGCGGTGTCCTCAGGTTCAGTCAGTTCTTCCTGCAGTTCCGTTACAGGCTTTACCTCCACCTCCGCGTGTGGACAAGGGAAAAGGGAAGCTGAACGTGATTTCTTCTGAGGAGGCTCAGACTTCGACCCAGGTTATTTCAGGTTAGTTGATTGTTGTTTTTCTAGCCTGGTAGTTTTATTTGCTAGAGTGTTGCGTTATTGCTATGGTAGTTCCTTAGTTTGTGTGTTCCTATAGGGAAGTTTAAGTTAAAGAACCGCTGGGCGCGTGTTCTGTTTGACTCCGGCGCTACCCACTCGTTCGTGGCTAGAGCCTTTGTAGAGCGTCATCGATTGACTCTAGATCGTGTTCGAGATTCCTTCTGTGTCAAGTTTCCTTCTGGTGAATCTGTGTTGTCAGATTTGGGCATTTTGGATTGCCCGGTTTTGTTGGGGGACTTTCTTGCGAAGGCGGACCTGAAAATGATTGATCTGGAGGACTTCGATGTCATTTTGGGCATGGACTGGCTCTCTCGGTATGATGCGGTCATTCAGTGCAAAGGAAAGCGCTTGGACTTCATCAGGGACAACGGTCAGCCCGGCAGCGTGTATGCTGATCTGTGTCAGGATTTTCCTGTCATCTCTGCGGTATGTGCTCAGAGATTGTTTCTTTCTGATTGTTGTGTTTGTTTAGTCTCGGCGATTGGAGCCGCTGTTAGCGTGCCACGCTTGGAAGAGATTCCTATTGTTCGTGGTTTCGCCGATGTTTTTCCTGATGATCTTCCTGGTCTTCCTCCTGATCGGGATGTTGAGTTTGTGATCGATTTAGAGCCGGGTACGCGTCCTATTGCTAAGGCGCCGTACCGGATGGCCTCTCTTGAGTTAGAGGAGTTGCGAGTTCAGTTGGATGAGCTGTTAGCTAAGGGGTTTATTAGGCAGAGTTCGTCGCCTTGGGGTGCTCCTGTTTTGTTCGTAAAGAAGAAAGATGCGTCGATGCGGCTCTACATAGACTATAGAGAGTTGAACAAGGTCACTATCAAGAACAGGTACCCTCTACCGAGGATCGATGATTTGTTTGACCAGTTGCGCGGTAGCTCGGTGTTCTCCAAGATCGATCTTCGTTCTGGTTATCATCAGCTTAGGATCCGTGAGGTGGATATTCCGCGGACTGCGTTTAGGTCGAGACATGGACACTTTGAGTTTCTGGTAATGTCGTTTGGTCTGACCAACGCACCTTCAGCCTTCATGGATATGATGAACCGGGTGTTCAAGGATTTTCTCGATAAGTTCGTTGTGGTCTTCATTGATGACGTGTTAGTTTATTCACGCAGTGCTGAGGAGCATGAGCAGCATTAGCGTTTGGTCCTATCGGAGTTGAGGAATCACAAGTTATTCACCAAGTTGAGCAAGTGCGAATTTTTGTTGCCTCAAGTTTCTTTTCTAGGCCACGTGGTGACCAAGGAGGGGATCTCGGTCGATCCAGAAAAGATTACAGCAGTGATGGATTGGAGTAGACCGAGGTCGCCTAAAGAGATCAGGAGTTTCTTAGGGTTGGCTGGTTATTACAGGAGATTTGTGGAGGGTTTCTCTTCCCTAGCTGCACCTTTGACCAAGTTGACTCAGAAGAATATGGCGTTTGTTTGGAGCGAAAAGTGCGAGGAAGCTTTTCTTGAGCTAAAGGAGAGATTGTGCACTGCTCCCGTTCTAACCCTGCCTACTGAGGGAGTAGATTAAGATGTCTACGTGGATGCTTCGCATGTAGGTTTGGGGTGCGTATTAATGCAAGATGGAAAGGTAATTGCCTATGGGTCAAGTCAACTGAAGACTCATAAGAAGAATTATCCCACGCATGACCTCGAGTTTGCAGCAGTTATTTATGCTTTGAAGTTGTGGAGACACCTACTTTATGGGGCTCAATGCAAGATCTTCACTGACCATAAGAGCCTGAAGTACGTGTTCACGTAGAAGGAGTTGAATCTGCGTCAGCGGCGGTGGTTGGAATACGTGGCTGATTACGATGTGGAGATCCAGTATCATCCGGGCAAGGCCAATGTGGTGGCCGACGCCCTGAGCCGAAAGACGGGAAAGATCTTTAACCTCTCCGCCGATCGTCTAGTGGAGGAGTTCCTCCTTATGGATATATCAGTGGGATGCTGTAGTTTGCAGAGTAGTCTGTTAGTGGCAGAGCCGTCCTGGATTTCTTTGACTAGGCTGCACCAGAAGGACGATCCTGATCTTATGCACCTTTTCACCAGGACTGAGAAGGGAGAGTTGCCTGATTTTGCTATCGATGATGCGGGTACTTTGAAGTACCGCGGCAGGTTTTGCGTTCCCGCGGTTGGGGATATTAGGAGGATGATTTGCAGTGAGGCTCATGGTTCAAGCGTTTCCTACCATCCAGGATCTACGAAGATGTACCGTGACTTAAGGCAAATTGCCTAGTGGTATGGCATGAAAGGAGATATAGCCCGATTTGTTGCTGAGTGTCACACTTGCAAGCGTGTGAAGACCGATCATGGAAGGCCTTGTGGTAAGTTGACTCCGCTAGAGATCCCGACTTGGAAGTGGGAGAGTATATCTATGGATTTCATTACGGGTTTACCAAAATCCCCGAGAGGATATGATTTGGTTTGGGTTGTAGTAGATAGATTGACGAAGTGCGCTCACTTCGTGCCTTATAAGATTGATTACCCGATGAATAAGATAGCGGAGTTGTACATGAATGAAGTCATCCGACTCCACGGTGTGCTGGTTAGCATCATTTCTGATCGAGACTCCCGGTTCACTTCTCATTTTTGGCAGAGTCTGCAGGAAGGTTTGGGTATGGATCTGAGGTATTCTACTGCCTACCACCCGCAGACCAATGGGCAGACGGAGAGGGTGAACCAAATTGTTGAGGATATGATCCGGTGCTATATTTTAGACCACGGTGGAGCGTGGGATGAGCGGTTGCGACTCATGGAATTTGCCTACAACAACAGTTATCAGGAAAGTTTGCAGATGGCTCCGTTCAAAGCCTTGTATGGAAGGCGCTGTAGGACTCCGTTGTTTTGGGCTGAGGCTGGTGAGAGGCCTTTGTTGGGTCCCGATGCGCTTGAGGAAATGGAAGTCGCAGTGAAGCTTATTCGGGAGAAGCTTCGTATAGACAAAGAGAGATATGAAAAGAACGCCAATCGGCGTAGGTCTGCTTTGGAGTTTTCCGTCGGGGACCTTGTATTCCTCAAAGTTTCCCCGATGGTAGGTGTTAAGAGATTTGGTAAGAATCGGAAGTTAGACCCAAGGTATGTGGGCCCGTTTGAGATTTTGGAACGGGTTGGCGTGTCAGCATATAGATTGGATTTACCAGCGAACTTCCCGGGTGTGCATAATGTTTTTCATGTTAGCCAATTGCGGAAGTGTGTTCGCAGCAGTGGGTAGCTCTTAGATGTTGTGCCCCAGTTGGAGCCCAACCTCTCTTTTGTTGAGGTGCCGGTTCGTATTTTGGATACTCAGGAGCGTGTGCTGCGAAAGAAGTCCATATCGATGGTTAAGGTTCTATGGGAGAATCAGGATTTGGAAAGCGCGACTTGGGAGTTAGAGTCGGCTATGAGGAGGGCTAACCCTCACCTGTTTCATTGATTTAATCGGTATGTTTTCCTTCTTGTAACTCCTGTTAGTTGTTTCTCCTTCTTTAGTAGGAGTGCTGTGCGTAAAGTTTCGGGACGAAACTTTCTTTTAGGGGGAGTGACTGTAACGCCCCCGATTTTCCTGCGTTTATTTGTATTCTCGTTGGCATTACGATGACGCGTTTCCGTGGCTTGTGCCATGTGTGGAGAATGGTTTAGCCCCTTTGAACTGAGTGCCCTGTTTTGTAGCCTGTTGGCAAGATCTCCCTAGCAAGCCGAGTCGTTTTGGGTGACCCGGTGTGGCCTCTCGGGGGGATGTTTGTGTTTGGCTTTATTTGGGTAAAACTCGAGTTCTGTTCGTCGAAAGTTAATTTCGACTTCGTCGTTGTGTTCGTAGCATGGGTGTTTAGCTACGGTGAGAATTTCGTCGAATTCCGAGGTGATTCGGTTTTCGTGTCGTTTGGTGTGTTATTAGTATTTGTGATCAATTAATTAAATTGATTTGACTTGTTCTGTAGCCCTTTGGTTTTGACCGATTAATAAATTCTGCGGGAGAATTTATTTGGGCAGTTATTGCCTCGCCTTGGTGGCAGCCATATTTTTGGCTTATACCTATTTTGGTATTTACTTAATGAAATTAAGTAATTAGTCATTTTAGGGTTCGGTTATGGATGAACCAGTGTTTAGCTTTTCGTATAAAAGCTCTGTTTAAGAAGTGACGACCCACTTCTTCTTCTTCTTTTCCTGAGAGAGAAGCAGTCGCTGCCTTTTTCGCGGAAATCAGAGGAGAAAACCGCTCGTCCTGTACCTCCTTCGGTCGGCGATTCCGGGCTTGTTCGTGGACGGAATTCGATTCCGAAAACGGCGTTGTCTTGCTCTCTCCGAGATCTTCGTTTCGACGGTAAGATATTCGATTTTCGTGGAGTTTTGATGAGATTTGGGTTTCGGTTTTGGAGTTTTCAGCCATTAATGGCCGTGAGATTTATTCTAGGTGCTGCGGCTGTTTGTTCCGTGTGAAGAGGAGGAGAGCCATCCAGGCTTCGCTGAAAGTTGAAGCAAGTGGTATTCTTGCCCTTGCCAAGTTTCTTTTTTTTGATTATTTTTGCTGAAATTGAAATCCCTGTTAGCCCAGGTTAGAGGCCTTGTTGTTCACATATTTATTGCTATCTATAGGAATTAGTTCTTCCTATTGACCCCCCCCCCTTCTTGTGCTGATGGAACCCAACTTTGCCGGCGTAATGCTGTTTATCTTTGTTCAGATTTGCTCTGGTTTGGGTGTAGCCGAGAGGGAGGGTTAGGAGGGGAGGGGGTGATTTTCCAGAAGTTAGTAAGTGTTTTACTCGAGTATTGGAGTATGTTACTCGTGAGGTAGAAGTGGATTACTCGGGTATTAGTTCTGGAGTACTCGAGTAGGTGGTAGATACTTGAGTGGTGGCTTTGAGATACTCGAGTAGTGGGTTAAGATACTCGAGTATTAGCCTTGGAGTACCCGAGTAGTAGGTAACTACTCGAGTAGGGGTTTTGGTATACTCGAGTAGTAGGTAACTACTCGAGTAGGGGATCTGAGTTACTCGAGTAGTGGTTTCGAGATACTCAAGTAGGTGCTTTGGCTTAGTCGAGTAGAAGGTAACTACTCGAGTAGGGGTTTCGGTTTACTCGAGTAGTAGGTAACTACTCGAGTAGGGGATTTGAGTTACTCGAGTAGTAGGTAACTACTCGAGTAGGGGCTTTGGGTTACTCGAGTAGTGCACTCGAGATACTCGAGTAAGTGGTTTGCTTTACTCGAGTAGTAGGCATCTACACGAGTGCCGGTTTGTAGATACACGAGTAGTGGTTTTAGCATACTCGAGTAGTAGGCAACTACTCGAGTAGCGGGTTGGGGTACTCGAGTAGTTGGAAACTACTCGAGTGTTGGTTATGTTTGTATACTCGAGTAGTGGGCGACTACTCGAGTAGAGGGTTGTAGTACTCGAGTAGTAGGCGACTACTCAAGTAGAGGGATGAGGTACACGAGTAGATGGTAACTACTCGAGTACTGGAAATTCCCTGCCTTCTTTTTGTCTTAGAATCGTTCGACTATCGTCGATCTCTGAATGGAGATCGTCGATCTCGGTTTCTGCTTTAGGCCGTTCGACTATCGTCGACCTCCGATCGACAATCGTCGAGCTCCGTTTTACATTAGTGGGATTGTGGTTAGAGTTTGGTTTTGGCTTTAAGTGAGGCTAGCTCACTCAACGCCAAGGTTAGGTAGGCACTGAGTAGGTCTCACTCAGCGCCTTGTCGTGTTGATTCTTTTCAACACTCTTCCTTTACCTTGTTTTTCGTTCCCGAGTGGTTTTCTTGTTATATTTCTTGTATTTCCTTATCGGCCGTTTTCTTTACCTTCTTAAAGGCCGAATCGTGGGTCGTGGTTAGTAGTGGTGGTTTGTAGCTCTTCAAGAGGGTGGAGTTGTGTGATATATCCAAAGCCACTCTTGTTTTTCTTGCTCCAGGTACGGGCTGGGCGTGTGTGGGTGGAAGGTCCCTTGTGCTTTCACGTGTAGACCCTTGAGCTTGCTGACTTGGACATGGTGGATTGGGGGACTGCATTTGCCTTCGATCCGGTTCCTTGTTGTTTGTTTTTGCTACTACCACCTCCCACAGTTTAGGGTGTTAGAAGTTTCTTCCTTGGTAATTTGCAGCACTTTTGGCTCTTGGTAGCCTAGTAGGCCCGGCAGGATGTTGTTCCTGAGTGGGGTTGTTGCTGTTTCCTTTGCTTGTTGTGTTTTTCTTGTTGTCCTATTTTGGATAGTTGTGACTCTTCCTACTGCATGTTTTTCAATTACTTCTTCCTTTTGGTGGACTCTTGCATGCAATTGTTTTTACCTTGTTGCTTGCTGAGGTATTCTGTTTTCTTTTGGAATGCCTCAGGTTCTGAGTGGTAGCCGGTCTGGTGGCTAGCTGAGGCAGTGGTGTTGCTGGTGGACTCCCGGACTTTGGAGTTCCGTTTACCTTGTTAGTGAGATAGTTTTCTGTACCTTCTTGCAGACATACATATGTGCCAGTGGGTTCGTTTCAGGTTGTTGGCGCCCACTGGTAGTTTTTCTTACCTTTGTACTGGATATATTTACTTATGCTGCTACCGTTTTCTAGAGATAGTCTACTTGCTCTGAGAAGGTTTTATGCTAGGTTGCTAGTTATTTCCAACCCTAATTAGTATTATAAATAAAGCTCATGATCAGCATGTTTTACAAGACTTAATCACTATTTTCCAAATCATGTATGAAAATGGTTTTTTATATATTATATAAATTAAATGTAGTGTCTTGCATAGCATGAGTGGTTCTCTTGGGACCCTTATGCGCTCTTTAGGGTGTAAAACCTAATGAAAGTATTTTTCTTTCCGCAGCGTATAAATATAGTTTTTCTTTTGTGGACTAGGTGATCCACTGAGCCGAGGGATACAGTCTCTAAAATATAACTGATTTTCTATTCGTAAAACCCAGGATTTTCTTGCATAATGTTTGTAGTTGGTTTTGCCTGAGCATCAGCGGTTATCCCCTGCTTGACGTGGCATCAATACGCGTGTTTTCTCATACTCTGATAATTCTTAAATTTGGAGAAAATGCGGGTTGTGACAACTCTAGCCTTGTTGGACCGGAATCCTGCATTGGTTTTTCAGTAGGAACTTTCTTAGAAGAATTTAGAGGTGGATTGCTTGTAGAAGACTGTTGTCGACTTCTTTTCCTGGGTTGTCTTTGATAGTTCTTGGTAACAGAAGCAGAATTCTGAGAGATATTGCATGAGGGGCCTGAAGAAGGAGGAGGATGAGGAGGGTATTTCCATAAATGTCTAGGAGGAGACCTGTACCTTCTCCTCTTCTTCCTTTCTTTCTGCTCATTCTTTGATAGCAACATCCATTTTGGCATTCCAGGATAGGGCGTGATCTTCTGTAAAATTTAATATGGAGTGTCATTATGAGGATATGGCTTTGGAACATCCTTAGGCGGGGCTTTCCTTTTCTTAGACACTTTCTTTTTATTGTCATCAGAATCTGAGTCATCATCTTGAACATCATCAGAAAATCCTTTAGGATTATCATACATATCATCAATCTCAGCAATAACATCTTTTGGAATTTCCTTTTCAGCTGGATGAGGGATAACTGGAGGAATAATATCTTTAGTAGGAACTTTTGTTTCCTGATCCATGTTCTCAACAAGGATTTCATCAAAGTCAGGAAAAGGCGATGTAGAGAATACAAAAGTGGGAGGAGAAATAGCCTTGGGCTCAGAGAGATCATCCTCAGCCACTTGGATAAGATCAGCCTCTGGAACTAAATTGAGTTCAGGCTCAGGAGCTTCAAAACTCTTTTAAATCTGCTGCAAGGTCTCTAAAGTGATGGGGGCAAAATTACAAACAATATCTGTACATAATTGAAAATAAACAAAAGGAAGACTGTCTCTTAACAAAAGATTAAAATTATTTAGAACTGAGTTCAGGTGAAAGTCTGGAGCAATGAAGCAATCTCCATAAAGAATTTCCAAGGGTTCTTCAAGAGTTCCAATATCAGTTTCCAAGAATTCAATAACTACTGTTGCAAAATCTAAAACTACTGTATCAAGAATATCAATATCGACATCTAAAACTACTGTTGCGAAATCTTCAACTACTACAATTGTTGGAGCTGCTGGGGCAACTTTTTCACTGAGTATCTCCCCCTGCCTGGTTTCAGTGGCTACTAGAGCTAGGCCCCTGACAGAAGAAGATGGGATAGGGAAGAGAGCAAGTTCAGTAGAATGGGTTGAGATAGAGGAAGCAAGAGGTGAGATGGCCTCTGTTATCAGCTGTTTCAGAAGTGGTGTGATGGATTCCAAGATGGAAGAGATTGAGGGTGAAGGGAATTCTAAGAATTATGGTTGGGTTTGGGTAGAGACAGATGGATTGATGATGGAAGATGATGAGGGATGATAATATGTATTGGTTCATCTATAGGTGATAAAGAATTGCTTTGAGAAGAAATAAGATTGAAAAAGGTAGTGAAGTGAGATTTTGGAGTGGAGGTATGTCTGTAAGATGAGATGGAAGGTGGGAAAGAGGTGTAGTAGCAGAATCTGGAGATAGAGGTTATTCTAGAAGTTATTGTTGATGTTGTTGTTGAACTGGGGATGAAATGGGGGACTGTGGAGGTGTAGGTGAAGGTGTGGGTTGATGTTCTATAGCTAGAGAAGGTTGTTGGATGGATGTGGAAGGAGTTGAAACGAGGGGAGGAGGAGTTGAAACGAGGGGAGGTGGGGAGTGGCTGTAACAGCCCTAGTACTCTCCGAATTTTTTGAGGAGGAAGCCCTAGAAGGCTTTGGGATGCTCCTCTCCCACCTGCCAAATAAGGCGCAGGACAACGTCTTAGAGACATTTATGAATATGGTCGGGGCGACCAGGGATTCAGCTACCTTGGCATGAAGGAAGATTCCAAGAATCCTTCCAAAACAAACTTCCTTCTTGTTGTTCTTCTTCCTATTCAGATTGAACAAAATCTTAGCCCAATTAATGGATTTCTTATTCACCACAAAACAAATCACTAAAAATTGCTGTCTGGCAATGTGATCATGGGCTGTATGCTTGCTAGAAACACCTTACCGACTACATCTGCGAGAAACTTATACTCGACAGATAGGTGCTTCTTCAGCAATTTATTTGGGTTGTCTCCACAATAACCCATCAACGTCAACATTTCATCATATTTAGAAGATTCAAGTTCATTATCTTCTTCCCCATTTTCTAGTCCAAAAATTTCAGTAAGAATGGCTGGGGTTAAAAGAACGGTGTAACCCGATATAGTTCGTACCATAGTGTCTTCATCTGGAGTAGATGAAGTATAAACTAATTCTCTTATTTCAGCAGTAGCAATCCTCATTATGGTAGTAATTAGGTTCTTCAAATTGAGGTCTTCAAATAGCTGCTGAATATCTATGAAGATCTGGTCTGATTGTTGAAATGAATCGAAATCGATGGCAAATCCCATGTCGAATTTCATTGTGGAAAAAGCGCCTGCTGGAATCGCCATTAGTCGCCTTCAACAAGAAAGAAGAAAGATCAAGTGCAAGGGAACAGAAAGCGCGGGATAGAGGTCGAAGAAAACCTAGATATAAGGTTTTGTCAGAATATTAAACGATAATCTCCGTCTTGCAAAACAAGAGAAATCTTCGATCTGAGGTCGAAAAAATATTTTATTGTCAAAAGAGTTCGTTGATCTCAGTCAGAAGAAGGGAAAAACTTTTCGTCGTTCTCAGGTCGACGAAATTTTTTTCTAAAGCCAGATCGTTGATCTCAGGTCGACGAAAAATGACTTCTATAGAGAGATCATCGATCTCGGGTCGATGAAAAATCTCAAGAACTTCCCTTAGTTCGTCGAGCTCTGTTCGACAAAATTTGGCAAATTCTTCGACCACAGATAGAGAATTAAATTAAGGTATCACCATTTATCATGCCTATCTGATTCAAAGGATAGATGTTTCTTCTCATCCAAGGGTTTGTTGAAGATATCTGCCCTTTGCAAATCAGTGGGGATGAAGGTAATATTAATTTTCTTCTTGTCCATAGACTCTCTAATGAAATGGTGTCTAACATCTATATGCTTGGTCCTAGAATGATGTACTGGATTCAGTGCTATAGATATATCACTGGTACTATCACAAAATAGAGTTGAATTATTTAAGTTGTAACCATGATCTAGGAGTTGATTTTGTATCCATAGCATCTGTGAACAGCAACTGCCAGCTGCTATATATTTAGCTTCTGCTGTTGATGTAAACACAGATGTTTGCTTTTTACAAAACCATGAGACAAGTCTAGCACCAAGGAAGTGGCATGTTCCTTATGTGCTTTTCCTGTCCACTCTACATCCAGCAAAATCAGTATCTGAGTATCCAGTTAACTCAAATTCATACTCAGTTGGATACCAGAGTCCTAGATTTGGGAAACTCTGTATATATGTTAAAATTCTTTTTAATAAAACTAGGTGAAATTCTTTAGGGTTTACTTGGAACCTAGCATAAAGACAAGTAGCAAACATTATATCAGGCCTGCTTGCTATGAGATATAGAAGGGACCCAACAATGGCCCTATACAATTTTTGATAAACAGATTTCCCTTGTTCATCAGAATCAACCACAACATTTGTAGTCATAGGTTTTTTCTTAGCTGTGGCATCAGCCATCCCATACCTTTTAATTAGCTCTTTAGCATATTTGGATTGAGATAAGAAAATGTCATCAGGTGTCTGCTTCACTTGGAGACCAAGGAAGTAGGAGAGCTCATCTCAAACTTGGAATATATAAGGTTGGAGAACCTTTTTGCATAGTTTGGGATCTTTAGAGCCAAATATAATGTCATATATATATATTTGTACTAAAAGAATTTTATCATTATGATGCTTGAAAAATAAAGTCCTATCTACCATGCCTCTAGAAAACTTATGCTCTAAAAGAAAGTTTGTTAAGGTTTCATACCAAGCCCTTGGAGCTTGGTTTAGACCATAGAGAGTTTTGTGCAATCTAAAAACATAAGAGGGATGAGATGAAGAGATAAAACCTGGAGGTTGTTCAATATAAACCTCTTCTTTTAGTTCTCCATTCAGAAAAGCACTCTTAACATCCATCTGGTAGACTTTGAATTTCTTGAAAGCAGCATAAGCAAGGAAGATTCTAATTGCTTTTAGCCTTGCAACGGGAGCAAAGGTTTGATCATAATCAATGCCTTTCTCTTGCCTATAGCCTTGAGCAATAAGCCTTGCTTTATTCCTTATGATTGATCCATGGGCATCAATCTTATTCCTGAAAACCAACTTAGTTCCAATTACTGGGTAGTCTTTGGGTCTTGGAACTAAGTCCTAAACTCTGGATCTCTCAAACTGATTGAGCTCCTCTTGTATGGCAATAATCTAGTGTGGATCTTGCTCAGCATCTTTAATGGATTGGGGCTCTATTTGAGATATAAATCAGGCATGCATCATATCCTGATGGAGTTGATGCCTTCTCTAGACACCAGCTGATATGTCTCCAATCACTTGAGATGAGGGGTGATCTTTAAGTATGACAAGATCAGTTGGTGGAGTTGGTTGAGCAACAACCTGTGGAGTTAATTCCTCTGGTAGAATTGGATTAGCTATTATTGGTTCAACATAAATGTCAGCTTCTTCATCATCACTTTCTTCAGTATCATGTGGAGGAGAGTGAGTAACATCTCATATGTGAGGGTTAACTCATTCATCTTTTCACATAAGTTAGGTACCTGTAAAGAATTACTGGTAGAAGCTTGCTTCTCCTTATTAAATATGTTAGTCTCATCAAAAGAAACATGAATGGATTCTTCTATTTTTAAGGTTGATTTATTATAAACCCTATAAGCTTTGCTTACTTGGAGTATCCAAGGAAAATTCCCATTTCAGACTTGGCTTCAAATATTTTAATGTATTTCTTATTGTTGTTGTGAATGTAACATAAGCAACCAAAAATTTTAAAGTAATCTAATTTAGGTTTCTTCCCTTTAAGTAGCTCATAAGGAGTCTTATTCTTAAGCTTATTTATAAGACTTCTATTCAGTACATAAATTTTTGTGCTTACAGCCTCTGCCAAAAAGGATAGGGGCAAATAAGCATCTGCAAGTAATGTGCCTGCTGATTGAATCAGTGTTCTATTCTTCCTTTCATCATCCCCATTTTGTTGAGGTGTTTTAGGAGCTGAGAAGCAATGTCTGATGCCTTCCTTCCTACAGAACTCTTGCATAAGAAGAGACTCAAACTCAGTACCATGATCACTTCTGATCAATGCAACTGGAGCAGAGTACTCAATATGTATGTTCTTGATAAAGTCTGTAAGAATCTTAAAGTTATCAGACTTTGATATCAGAAAGAAAACCCAGTGAATCTAGAGATGTAAGTTACAATTACTAAAGTATAAGATTTCCCTCCTAGACTTTGTACTGCTATAGGGCCAAAAAGGTCCATATGTAGTAAGTACAGAATTCTAGGGGAGTCACTTTTAGTTAATGATTTAAAGCTACTTTTAGTTTGCTTGCCTAACTGACAAGCCCTACAAAAGTTTTCCTTCTTATAGGGGCAAGAAGGCAATCCTCTAACAAGGTTATCTTTAGATAACCTAGAAATATTTTTTAGGTTTACATGCCCTAATCTCCTATGCCAAAGGTCAATATGATCATTAGTTGAGTTAAATAGAAAGATTTCAGATTTAGCTGATTTGAAATTAACTAGGTAAATGTTTCCTACCCTAGTGCCAGTCAATACTACACTATTGTCTAAAGAAGTGATAAAACAGGAGTTTTAGTAAATGATACCCGAAACCTTTCATCACATAACTGACTTATGGAGATGAGGTTGTGCTTCAGTCCACTTACATAAGCTACATTCCTGAAGGTGACAGCTCCAACTTTAACTTTTCCATAGCCCTCAGTGTTGCAATAATTGGAGTCACTAAATATCACTTTTGGTCCTAGCTTTTCCTTGAAGTGAGTTAGGTTGGCCTTATTTCCTGTCATATGCTTAGAACATCCACTGTCCAAATACCACCGTTGCTCTGTGGTAGAATAGTCTTTTTCCTGCAAAATAGATTAGTCATTTTTTACCGAGGTTACCTTGGGTTCTTCTCTCTTCACATAATTAAAACTGGAAATGAAAGAGTATTCTGGTTGACTTTTATAACCTAAAGGATGATACTTCATAGGTGGAATAAACCATTGATTAAAGTTATTATTAAAAGTTCTGGGTGGATTAAAGGTTTGAAAAGAATTATAAGATCTGTTCAACTAATCTGCATTCAACGAATTCAGGTGTGTTCGTCGAGTTTAGTTCGACGATCGGGGTTGATTTTGTTGAGCTCCATTCAGATAATGAAAGTATTCATTTTCTGGGCCCCAAAAACGTCGATCTCTGATCGACGAACCATACTGGTTTCGTCGATCGTAGTTCAGAGAATAGTTTTAATACATGTTTACATTCGGAGTTCGTCGACTTGAGTTTGACAAACTGTACACATTTCATCGAAATGAGTTCGATGAAATCAGCTGAACATAGTTTTTATTATTATTCTTATTACTTCTTTTCATTCTCTTAGTTTTGTGTTTTTGGTCAGTTTGTTTAGGACAATTATTTTCTACTTTTTCTTTTCCCTTTTCAGAAACAAATTTAACTGATGTGGTTAATATATTTTTCTAAATTAGGGGGGGGGGTAGGCTTGATGAAGCTCCCTAGCCTAGCTTGCCATTCAAACTGGCATTGACTGTGCTTGTAATGTCCATCAGCTTAAGGTTTCTCCCATTGAGAGATTCCTCTAGTTGCCTGGCCTCACATAATTCAGTCTTTTGTTTTATGATTTGTTCATTAGCTAGTGTTATTTCATTCTTTAACTTATAATTTTCTAGCTTTAAGTTATTCTGTTTAGTTAATTTTTGTCTAAGTTGTTTAATAACCTTTTCAGAATTAATTAAATCTAAGCACATTGTTTTAAATTCAGTTTTGAAATTTTAGAACTATAATCAAAAGATGAAAATACCTGATCAGCTTCTGATTCTGATACTTCTTTGTTTTCAGACTCATTTTTAGCATTTGAAGGGCAGCAAGAGGCATTGTTAGCCATGAGGCATATTTCCTTTTCCTTTGCCTCTTCTTCTTCTTCACTAGAGTTGGAAGATGTGGATTCATCTTCTTTGTCACTCCATGTTTTAGCCACAAATCCCTTTTCCTTCTTTTTGTGCTTGCTGGAAGTGGGCTTGCTGTAATGATTGCTTTTGGATTCCTTTTCTCTTCTCCTCTCCTTCTTTTGATTTTCAGGACATTCAGACATGATGTGTCCTGGTTTCCTGCCTCCAAAACACACTACTTCTTTACTGGGAGTTTTCTGATACCTGGGCTTGCTGTCATTTCTGGATGACTTTCTCCTGATGTCCTTCCTTGCCATTTTATAGAATCACTTTGCAAGGAGACTCATCAGCTCTTTATTGACTGTTGGAGCTTCAGTCTCTTCAGCAGCCTTTAATGCAATGTTTTTTTCTTTTCTTGCTAGGGGAGGAGTTCTTTGCTCAACAGCTTCTCTGGATTTTTTCAACTTCTCATAAGATTTGAGCTTTCTCAAGAGAGATTCATTTGAAATATCATTCAAGCTTCTGGCCTCTTTGAATGGCCAGATCCTGGTGTCCCATGAGCTTGGGAAGCATATTAGGATCTTGTAGTTCACCTCTGTGAGAGAGATGTCTTTTTCCAGTGTCTTCAGCTCACTGATGATAGAGCTTAGTCTGTTGTATATATAACTAACAGATTCAGCTTCATCTTTCTTGAAGTTCTCATACTATGAGATGAGAGTTGATCTTCTGTCCTTTGTCTCATCTGCTGAGCAAGCAACCATCTAGTTGAGAGAATACCAGAGTGCTTTTGCAGAGGCGCATTCAGCCGCCTTTTGAAAAATGTCATCTAACATAGTTTGAGCCAATATGTTCATGGCTTTAGCATCTGCAATCTTGGATTTCTTCTGAGCATCTGTCCACTCAAGTGGTGGAACAGCTTGAGTGTTTGAGGTTGAAGTTGAAGCAATTGCTACAGTAGGAGGTCTTCTTAAGATAGAATTAAATATATCCTCACCAATAGAGTTCATATACAACTTAATTCTTGCCTTCCAGATGGCAAACCTATTTAGGTTGCATACTGGAGGTCTGGTGCTTGCATAATCCTTATTTTGTGCAATTGTGATTGAGAATAGTTGGGAAGAGGAAAATCTGATCTAACTGGATCTTGGTTCAAGTGTTAACTTGTACAACCAAACAAACACCCCACCAATGATACCAATTGAAAGGAGGGGTTAGATCGAATAACTCTAGGGGGGTGAATAGAGTATTAAAAACTTTGATTCTTTTTAATGTTTATATCAGAGTAAAATAGTGATACCATATAACAGTTAAGAATAAGAAACTAGGCTAACTATTCCAGCAATCACAAACACAGTAAAAAGCAAAACAAATAGAAAAAGAAGAAACCAGACGACACAAGAGGTTTATAGTGGTTCCCCTAAACTTGGGTACATCCACTCATCTACCACACTTAGTAGGAATCCTTTGCAGGTTTTGATCAGGTGACTGCCACCACAAGATATGATTCAGGTAGATCAGGAAACCCTTTAGGCTTTTGATCAGGTGCCCAAAAACCAACTTCAAGTCTTTTGGAGGGAGACTTGTCAACCAGACTAACTTTTGAAGGGAGTTAAAACCTTATACAATGGGGTGGAAAGAGTTTGATGGAAGTCTTCTCTTTTCTCAATGCAACTTGAGAAGACTATGTGGATTCTTGTGTTGTAAAAGCTCCTTCCGAGAAGTTGAATGCTTCAGGGAGAATGAGCCTTGCTTAAGGGTGAGTAGGTCTTCAGCTTGATCTGCCATTGTCTAGGAAATCTAATGACTGATGTTGAAAAAGATGTCTATAGATTTCTGGAATAGAAGTTGAAGAAGAATCTTGATTTTGATGTTTTGTTCTTCTTCAGTCTTGAGTATTGGCAGAGTAAGAAAAGTATTAAGAGAGAATGAAAGAGTCGACTGCTTGATCAAAGTTCTCTGTCGATGCTTCTAATTTCTTCTCTCTCTGTTTGTAACTCTCTATCTCGAAAAAGAGAGAAACTCTTTTATTCTACTGCCAAAAAATTCTCTTTGAATTTTGAATTCTTTCCATAAATGTTGGCTGACCTCGAGAATTGAAAACGGCTAGAATAAAAGCATTAAGGAGTTTCCCCAACTGTCCTTGATAGAATAAGCAAATAATTATTCCGATGACTATCATAGTTAATGCAGCCAATAACAGTTATATTCAGAAGAATATTTGCATTAAATACTAAGAATAATACTGCTAATAAATAGAGAAAATAAGGAACAAAAGAAGGAAAAACTCATTCTGGAACAGAATAGAAAACGTCGAACGCTGAACGGAATTCTTAGACCAAGATCTAAGATCGTTGACAAAAGAATTCCAGTTCGTCAACCTGAGCTCTGCGAGCTGCTAACTGAGAAATACTTTCCAATTCTGCACTCTGAGTTTGTCGAGCTGAGAATCTGTCTGAAGAAAACTAAACGTCGACCTGAGCTAGAATATCATTGAGCTTAACACAGAGAATTAACTCAAAGTTCGTCAATCGAAGATCGACGATCATCGAGCTGAGTTCGAAGAATTTTGAACAGATCACTATCTTCTCAATTCTGCTAAGTCTGATTCTCTGAGGTCCTTTGCTGGCTGGTCCAAGATGGTACAGCTAAAGGGACTTAGCCTACAACACTAGGACTACTAGACATGACCCTTATTATACAATGGGGTCAGACTAAGCCTTACTTAGTGAACCTAGCCCAAATCAAACTAGGGATCTGCTGGAACACCCTATTACTAATTTTGGCAAGGATCACTATGTTTTTAGGAAATCAGTTTGACCTAGATGTATAGTTGAAAAGGTCAAGTTAGAATGAGTCTAAGGCTTAGAACTTAGGTTTGAAGCTGCCCCCAGGACCATTCAAGGATTCAGACTTAGAGCTGAGGCAAAGACAATTATCGTCGAGCTTAGGTCGACGAAATGTCGAACTCCGTTCGACGCTCCTTGAGCTCAACTCTGCTAAATCGTCGAGCTCCGGTCGACGATCTTCAAGCTCAGATCGACGATCTGTCTTCAGCTTATTCTTCAGGTCGCTGAGCTCCGGTCGACGATCTTCGAGCTCAGGTCGACGTTTTCTGTCTGATGATCATTTCAATCTCTGAGCTCAGGTCGACGATCGTAGAGCTCAGATCGACGTTTTTCCTGAGAGATCGACGACTTTGAGGATTCAAATTCAGTCAGCTTTTGGAATGATTTTCAAATTCTCTCAGCATTTATTTCAAGAGATCTGCTAGCCATTTTCATTTATCCTGGAGCAAGTTTCAAGGGATTTATCAGAGAATGTTTATTGGACTTTCCTCTAGAAGACAAAACATTTATGGAAGACATTTATTGACTGTTAACGGCTATCTTGGATAGAGGATCTTCAGAGAATAAATAAAATTTTTTTTCAGTCTGATAGAGATAACAACAAGAGACTACACAAGAATAGACAATCTACAACAAGAAATTCTCAGTACAGATTCACAGGATAGTGAGATCAATTCAAAGAAAATCAAGTGATCAATCCTGGAGAATTAGTTGGCATACTGAAAAGTGATTATAGCTTCAACATCAAGGACTCCAGACAATTCATATTTCAGCCTCTGCTGAAACCATCTTCTGCTGGAGATCTGAAGCTTCAGCAAAGCTCTCATCTTTCTCAGGGGGAGCTTTGACAACACAATCAATCCACTAAGTCTTCTCTCAGTGATTGAGACAGAGAGGACAACTTCACCTCTTTCTTTTTCTTTTCTTGCTGTAAAAGGGTTATCAAAACTCTCTTCAAAAGTCTTGATTTTTGTTCTGAGAGCCTTGTCAAAACTTAGTGGTGGCAAGACACCTGATCAAAAAATCTAGTGTGGTTTTTGAGCACCTTATCAAAAGCTCATTGGTGCCAAGGACACCTGATCAACCCATCCTGCAGTGGATTCCTACCAAGGGTGGTAGAAGTGTGGATGTACCCAGGTTTTTGGGGAACCACTATAGTTCCTTGTGTCTTCTTGTTTCTTGTGGATATTCTTTGCTGTGTGCTGTGGTTTTCATTCTTACTGCTTTAGTTTTATTTTCTACATCAAAGCACCTTACACCTATACATAAATTAAGCCTTTACTGCTGTGTATTTTTAAATTGTAAATTTACTTTAAAATACTCTATTCACCCCCCCTTTAGAGTTAAGATAGATCTTACCCTCACTTTCAATTGGTATCAGAGGGAGGTTGGTTGTTCATACAGGCTAACACCTAAACCAAAAGATCCTTGATAAGATCAATCTTCCAAGAGGGTTATTTTCATTATATTTAATTTTATATAAAGACATGGCACAGAACAAAGATTATGCAAGCACCAGGCCTCCAGTGTGCAATCTATACATGTTTGCACTTTGGAAAGCAAGGATTAGACTCTATATGAATTCTATTGATGAAGACATATTTAATTGTGTTGTGACAGTGTGCCCAAGTCCACCAGCAAGCTCAAGTACAAATGCTGTTCCACCTCCTTAAGGAACAGATGCTGAAATAAAGAAGTGGAAGACTGCAGATGCCAAGGCCATGAACATCTTAGCTCAGACAATGTCTGATGAGATATTTCAGAAGGTAGCTGAATACAACTCAGCCAAAGGAATTTTGGACAAACTCTCTGAAATTATCTCAGGATCTGCTGATGAAAGGAAAGAAAGGAGATCCCATCTTATAAGCCAATATGAGAATTTCAAAAAGGGAGAAGCTGAATCAGTGCCTGACATGTATAATAGACTAAGTCTGATTGTCAATGAGTTAAAGACTCTGGATAAAGAAATCTCATTGACTGAGCTGAATGACAAAATCCTAATGTGCTTCCCCAGCACTTGGGATTCAAGAATCTGGCCAATCAAAGATGCCAGAAGTCTAAATGAGATTACCACTGAAGCTCTCCTAGGCAAGCTCAAATCTTATGAGCTGCTCATTAAAAATAGAGAAGAAGAGCAAAAGGCTACTTCTCTAGTCATCAGAAAAGAGAAGACCATAGCCTTCAAAGCTATAGAAGAGGAGCCTGAAGATAAAGATACAGGAAATGATCAGCTCCTAAGTCTACTGGCCAAAAGATTCTACAAAATGGCCAGAAAAGACTTCAGAAAGAGATCATACAAGGGACATGATAAGCCAAGGAATGATAAATCAAATAACAACAAAGAAATTATATGTTTTGGTTGCAGGAAACCAGGCCATATTGTGCCTGACTGTCCAGAAAACAAAAATAAGGACAAGAAAGATAGAAGGGAAAGAAGAAAGGAGAAATACTTCAAGAAGAACACCTCAGACAAACCCTCCTACAGCAAGAACACACATACAAGGAAGGGATTTATTGCTGAGACATGGAGTGAAACTAAAGAGGACTCTGAAGCCTCATCCAGCTCCAGTGATGATGAGGATGATGCTGATGAAAAGGAATTTTGCATGATGGCTATCAATGCCTCTCAAACAGATTCAGAAGCAGAAGAGTCAGAATCAGATTCAGAAGTTCAACTAGAAGAAGATCAGGTAATCAATTCATTTGATTTCAGTTCTGAGGACTTTAAACATGAGTTTAAAGTACTATGCCTAGATCTGTTGGAGTCTGAGAAGGAAATCACTTCCCTCAGAAAACAACTGTCTGAGTATAGCACTTTAAAATCAGAGAACCTCAAACTCTCTGAAGAGTTAGAATGCTATAGGGAGGAGATAGCTTCACTGAAGAGTGAACTATCCAAGGCCAAGCAGTTTGAAGAATCCCTTAATGGGAGGAGCATCAAACTTATGGATATCACAAGCACAGTGAACTCTAGACTTAATAGTACACTAGGCTTGGGAGCTTTATCCAGCCAGCCTATAGTTCTGACAACTCCAATAAAATTTATCTCTGATAAAGGGAAGGAAGTTGTAGAGGTAGCTAGGAAGAATGCAGATTTGCCAAAGAAAAATATAGTTCAACTGAATGCGTCGAACAGAGATCGACGATCGTCGAACAGTGCTCGACGATCTAAGAAACGATCGTCGACCTCAGCTCGACGACACCTAAACTCTGAACTCTAGGACAGTCGATCTTCGAACAGAGATTGACGATCTGACCCAAGATCGTCGACCTCAGCTCGATGATCGTCGAACAGAGATCAGGATTTTGAACAATCCTTCAGAGGTACATCTGGATTCAATTCTAGAAGTCCTACATCCCAAGGTTTCAACCCCTATACTGAATGGATAGTACCTCCTAGGAGATACCATCCTGAAGGTTATAAGAGTCAACCTGGGATGTCTTTCATTTCAGAATTTAAGGGATATCAACCTAGGCCCAAGGTAAACTGGGTCAAAAACATATAAGTTGTTTATGTGCAGGTGAAGACCTATCCAACATCAAACCAGCCATGGTATCTGGATAGTGGGTGCTCAAAGCACATGATAGGGAACAAGGACAACTTCACATCCTTTAAAGCCAAGCTTGGACCCAAAGTAATCTTTGGTGATTCAAACTTTGGAACAACAAAAGGATATGGTGCAGTCCAAATTGGAACAGTCACCTTCAAGAAAGTAGCTTATGTTGAAGGACTCAAGCACAACTTGATAAGTATCAGTCAACTTTGTGATGAAGGATATCAAGTGACTTTCAACAAAGCTATATGCAAGGTCAAGTCAGAGGAAAACACAACTGTATTGACAGGTAACTGAAGTGGTAACATTTACTTAGCAGATTTTAATTCATCTAAAGTAGATATTTGCCTGTTCAATTCCATATCTAGACCTAATATTCTATGGCATAAGAGACTAGGACATATTAACCTTAGAACCATTGCTAGGATATCCAAGGACAACCTTGTTAGAGGACTACCTTCTGGCCCCTACAAGAAGGAAGGACTTTGCAAGGCTTGTCAATTAGGCAAGCAAACTAAAAATAGTTTTAAATCAATTAACAAGAGTGATTCACCTAGGATTTTGTATCTGTTACACATGGATCTTTTTGGACCCATTACAGTAAAAAGCTTATGAGGGAAATCCTACACTTTAGTGGTTGTAGATGACTTCTCAAGATTCACATGGGTGTTCTTTCTGAGGAAGAAGTCTGATAACTTCAAGTGTTTGACAGAGTTTCTCAAATGCATACAGATTGAGTTCAACACTCACATTGCCCTGATCAGAAGTGATCATGGGACAGAGTTTGATTCTCTTCTTATGCAAGAGTTCTGTCAGAGTGAAGGGATCAGGCTTACATTCTCAGCTCCTAGAACTCCTCAACAAAATGGGGTAGCAGAAAGGAAAAATAGAACCCTAATTGAATCTACAACTACATTGTTATCGGATGCTCACCTTCCTCTATCCTTTTGGGCTGAGGCAGTGAACACCTCCAATTATGTGTTGAATAGAAGTCTAATACATAAACAAAAGGGTAAGACTCCCTATGAATTGCTCAAAGGGAAGAAACCTAAAGTAGACTATTTTAAAATCTTTGGTTGCATTTGTTATATTCACAACAATGACAAGAGATATATAGCAAAATTTCAAGAAAAAGCTGATGAAGGAGTGTTTCTGGGATACTCCATGATCAGTAAAGCTTATAGGGTTTACAATAAAACTACTCTAAAAATAGAAGAATCTGTTCATATTTCTTTTGATTAAACTAATATGTCTTTCAAGGAGAAGAATGCTTCTACCATAGAACAACTGCAGGTACATTCTCTAGCTAAAGACTTGGACAGATTACAAGTTACTCAAAAGGATGAAAGTAGTTAAGATGAAGAAGCTACTCCACATCTGGAAGAAAATCCTCTTGAAGAGCCAGTTGCTGTTCCACAAGAGGAAACAGCAACACAGGTTGGTGAACAATCAACACAACCTGTTGATTTAGTAACCTCAAGAGATCATCCAATCTCCCAAGTGATTGGAAACATCTCAACTGGTGTGCAAACCAGAAATTAGGTCAACCAAAATCTGATGCACACTTGCTTTCTATCTCAAATTGAACCTCAATCCATTCAAGATGCAGAGCAAGATCCACACTGGATCATTGCAATGCAAGAAGAGTTGCATCAATTTGAAAGAAACAAAGTCTGGGAACTAGTGCCTAAGCCAAAGGATCATTCCATTGTTTGAACCAAATGGGTGTTCAGAAACAAATTGGATGATCAAGGAATTATTGTAAGGAACAAGGCAAGGCTAGTTGCTCAAGGATTCTCTAAAGAAGAGGGGATAGACTATGACCAGACCTTTGCACCAGTTGCAAGGTTAGAGGCCATAAGAATCTTCCTGGCTTATGCTGCTCACAAGGGATTCACAGTCTACCAAATGGATGTGAAGAGTGCTTTTCTCAATGGGGAGATCAAAGAAGAAGTCTATGTCAGACAACCCCCAGGTTTTGTCTCTCCAACTCATCCTGATTATGTTTTCAAACTGCATAAAGCATTATATGGTCTAAAGCAAGCTCCTAGAGCATGGTATGAGACCCTAGCATGCTTTCTTCTGGAAAATGATTTTATTAGGGGGAGAGTAGACCAAACTCTTTTTATTAGAACTCATAAGTCCCATACCCAACTAGTACAAATTTATGTACATGCTATTATATTTGGTTCTACTGATTCAAACTTGTGCAAAAAGTTTTCCAAGCTTATGCACTCTAAATTTGAAATGAGTAGCATGGGTGAGCTATCATTCTTCTTAGGATTGCAAGTCAAACAACATGCTGAAGGCATATTTATTTCTCAAACCAAGTATGCAAAAGAACTGGTTAAGAAATTTGGTATGTCTGATGCATCATGTATGAAAACACCCATGCCTACCAATGCTGTATTGGATGCTGATGAACATGGGAAACCAGTTGATCAGACAACATATAGAGCAATGATTGGCTCTTTATTGTACCTTACAGCCAGTAGGCCTGATATAATGTTTGCTACATGTATATGTGCTAGATTCCAAGTTAGCCCTAGAGAGTCACACTTAACTTTAGTAAAGAGGATTCTTAGGTATGTTAAAAGCTGTCCAAATCTATGTATCTGGTATCCAAAAGATTCAGCATTTGACTTAACTGGATTTTCAGATGCTGATTATGCTGGATGCAGAATAGACAGGAAAAGCACCAGTGGAACTTGTCAGTTTCTTGGTGATAGACTTGTCTCATGGTATTGCAAGAAACAAACATCTGTGTCAACTTCAACTGCTGAAGCTGAATATATGGCTGCAGGCAGTTGTTGTTCACAAATATTGTGGATACAAAACCAACTCCTAGACTATGGTTACAACTTAGAGAAGTCTAAAATATTTTGTGACAACACCAGTGCTATTTCCATTGCACAAAATCCAGTCCTCCATAGTAGGACAAAACACATAGAAATTAGGCATCATTTTCTAAGGGATAATGTTGAGAAAAATAAAATTGAACTTCAATATATCCCAACTGATTTGCAAAGGGGAGATATTTTCACCAAGCCTTTGGATGAAAAGAAACACAACTTCTTCCTCAATCAGTTAGGCATGTTAGATGGAGGAAGCCTAAAATAAATTACAAGATTTTTAAAAGCTAAAAACAGACCAAGATTAGGCTAAAAACTCATCTCTTTTTGTGTCTGTAGGATAGTTTCTGTCTCTGAACAGCGCTCGACATTTTCCCCAAAAAGCGTCGAACGGAGATCGACGTTTTCCCAAAACATCGACCTGAGTTCAGAGCGTGTCAGATAGTTGTATACTATCTCTTTCAGGCCTTCGATTGTCGAACTGAGCTTGACGTTCTCTCTAGATCGTCGAACTGAGATCTACGATATTGAAGACCCTTCAGCTTCCATCAGGAGTCCTGATCGTCGAACGTAGATCGACGATCCTTCCTTTTTCGCGTCGAACCCTACTATAAAATCATTTTTTGGCCGCCGCTCGTCGTTTACGGTTTCATACTCTCGGCAAATATTTCTCTTTCCCTCCAAACTCTCTACACTTGGTCGTGTTTGTTGAATCCTTGCAAGTACAGGTGGCAATGTCGGTCGCCGCCCTCTCCAAAATGAAATTTTATACAGGCTTTGACATTGATATGAACTCCTTCGATGGCAGTGATCAGCGATTCAAAGAAATTCTGAACCTGTTCCGCGAACAGCAGTTAGTTCAGTTGATGACAACAAGAATAAAGATTGCAGCAGATGAAGTAAAAGAATGGGTTTATAATGCCACCAATGAAAATGAAAATTCTATAGTCGGCACCATCAATGGAACTCAGGTACCAATGACCCCAGCTCTTTTGACAGAAGTATTCGCAGTAAGTACTGGGAATGATTCCATCGATTTGTCTGGAGAGGAATAAGATTCTTTGTTAGATCGAATGGGTCACTCTTCTGTGAACCCTAATAAACTGTTGAAAAAGAATTTATCTATTGAATTTCAATTCTTGGCTGATGTTGTTGGAAAAGTGCTTCTGTCAAAGCACTCTGCCCATGATATAATCTCAAGGTATCAGTTATGCTTAATGGGAGCCTTAGTTGATAAGAAACATCTGGATTGGGGATCAATCTTCTTTAATTTGATCAAAAAGAAAATTAGCAAAAGCATTGTCAGTTTTGGGAGGATTATAGGGGTTTACCTACATCTCAGGTGCCCTGATCTGCTAGTTTCAAGTGGGATGCACATCAATGCATCCAAAAGACTCACCTGTGCCCTCTTCAGCAGGTGGGACAGGCAGATTATAAACCCCAATAGGGCTGCTGCAGCAACACCTGCTTCAGGCACAAGGACTGCCTCAGTCACTCCTCCTCAGGTCTCTGCCCAAGCAGAAGATTTGCCTGCTTCTCCTCCTCCTCCAGCTGTCTCTGCACCAGTCATATCAACCTCACCACTCATCTCAACCATAGCCATATCTTCCCCCATTACAATCTCATCACCCATTTCACCTCCTCCAGCCACTACCTCAGAATCATTTCATCCCTTGTACTACTATCCTCCTGTCACCACTCCATCATTCAATCTTCTGGATGACTCCTTCATGGATGATTATCCTCCTTCTCCTCCTGAAATTCCATCTACATCTTCCTAACAACAACTTCTTCAGGACATAATCTCTCAACCATCCTTCACCCCATCCTTTTCCTCTACCATAACATCCATCTCTTCTTCAGTAACATCAATCTCAACAATTCCTTCTACTGAGCCATCCATCCCTATACCTCCTGCCTCCACACCATCCATTCCATCAGTCCCAGCCAACATCATTCCAGCTACATCAACTCCTACCTCTACTCAAGCCCCTCTTGAGCATATAGATCTTTTAGCTTTGGCAGACAGGCTGTATGAGCTGCTAGCCCCCAGGCTAACCTCATTGCTGGAGACCACCTTGGCTCCACTTCTGAAAAATGTTCAGGAGCTGTCTTCCAGGCTATCTTCCTTCCTATCCTCTCAGGCAATCCCTTCTTCTTGGTGCCTTGATCCAGTTTTCACTGAATCCAGGCTTGGGGAGATGCCTAATGAAGCTCTGGTTTTGCCTGAGACTGCTGAAATTACAGAACCTGCTCCAGTATTTGCAGTAGATCTTCAGAGCCTGCTGTCAGTTTTTGATTCTGTGTACTTCAATTCTCTGCCAGTTCTACAAGTTGAAGACCTTACTAAGGCCATTGTGCCTGTTTTAGAATGTTATCCCAGCCTGATTGCATCTTATATAAACTCTTTCAAGGCTGAGGATGTTGTTGCTTCAATTTTTACTGTTGCTGCTGCTACTACTGTTACACCTATTGGATTTTCTTATATTGAAATGCTGTCTGTTGTTGCTGATGCTGCTGCTTATCTGGAAGAACCTGAACCTGCTGTTCAAATTACTTCTGCTCCTATTGCTGCTTCCATAAGTTCTACTTCTGCTGCTGCTGCTGCTTTTGCTCTGACTTCTGAACAATTGAAACAACAAGAAAAGTACATCAAAAGCATTGATGATCTGTATGATAGACCCCAGATCTCAGAAAGTGATCAGTTTCATACTGACTCTGATGTCTCTTCTGGTACTATTGCAAAGAAAAGGAAGGCCAGAAGCAAGGCCATGATGAAAGTCCCTCCTACTAAGGCCAAGGATGCTAATGATATACCCTACTATATTCTGCATGATTGCCAAATTACTGAACCATGGATGCAATATTCTAAAAATCAACTAAAGGCCATGAAGAAGAAAAGAAAGTTTGATAAGTATGAGAAAGGTTCATCCCAATTTCAGCCTCCTCCTCCTCCTCCTCCAGATTAAGGATCAGGTGGAGGCTCAGCTTCTCTAACCTCAGCTCCAAAGCAAAGTTCCTCCCAATCCTCTCAAAGATATCATCCCAGGGGGCAGTATCAAAGGGGTTATCAATCCAGAAGGGGACAATATAGCGGAAATCAAAGAGGACACAGATTTCAAGCAAGGGAAGGATAATGTCACATGGACTCAACTCAAGGTCTTTTCCCCTATAAACTCAGAGAAATGGTTGATATAAGAACTCCTACTGCTTCAGAAACTGTCAATAGATATGAGCCTGCAGTTCCTTTTGATGATCCAGAGAACAATCCATTATCATGGACTGCTAGGATGAAAGAACTTGCTGCCTTAGATCAGCTGAAGAAGGCCAGAGAATAAGGGAAAGACACTTATAACATTACTACTTTGTCAGATCAAAGAAAGGCAGAACTGGAAAGGTATGCATCAAGGAAATTCTTTGGCCCAGTGGACTACATGAAACTGCATACTGAGGCTGTGGTTCCCAGGCCAAAATCTCAAACCTCCTTAGGTGCAGAGGATGATAGAAGGTCAAAGAAAGAAGCTCTAAATCCCAACAGGGAAATCTTATTTAAGAAGGGAAATCTCAAACCTCCTTTTGGTTCAGGTGAACATTTGCTGATATTCCATCTATTTGCTGCTATGTTGCATGTCTGCTCTTTTGTGTTAGATTTTTGTTTCTATGTATGATGATATTGTATTTATTACTGAGTTCTGTAAATAGTAATCCTAACCCAAATAGGGGGAGATTGTTGGAACACCCAATTACTAATTTGGGCAAGGATCACTATGTTTTTAGGAAATCAGTTTGACCTAGATGTATAGTTGAAAAGGTCAAGTTAGAATGAGTCTAGGGCTTAGAACTTAGGTTTGAAGCTGCCCCTAGGACCATTCAAGGATTCAGACTTAGAGCTGAGGCAAAGACAATTATCGTCGAGATTAGGTCGACGAAACATCGAACTCCGTTCGACGCTCTCTGAGCTCAACTCTGCTAAATCGTCGAGCTCCGGTCGACGATCTTCGAGCTCAGATCGACGATCTGTCTTCAGCTTATTCTTCAGGTCGCTCAGCTCCGGTCGACGATCTTCGAGCTCAGGTTGAAGTTTTTTGTCTGATGTTCATTTCAATCTCTGAGCTCAGGTTGACGATCGTAGAGCTCAGATCGACGTTTTTCCTGAGAGATCGACGACTTTGAGGATTCAAATTCAGTCAGCTTTTGGAATGATTTTCAAATTCTCTCAGCATTTATTTCAAGAGATCTGCTAGCCGTTTTCATTTATTCTGGAGCAAGTTTCAAGGGATTTATCAGAGAATGTTTATTGGACTTTCCTCTAGAAGACAAAACATTTATGGAAGACATTTATTGACTGCTAATGACTATCTTGGTTAGAGGATCTTCAAAGAATAAATAAATTTTTTTTCAGCCTGATAGAGATAACAACAAGAGACTACACAAGAATAGACAATCTACAACAAGAAATTCTCAGTACAAATTCACAAGATAGTGAGATCAATTCAAAGAAAATCAAGTGATCAATCCTGGAGAATTAGTTGGCATACTGAAAAGTGATCATAGCTTCAAAATCAAGGACTCCAGACAATTCATATTTCAGCCTCTGCTGAAACCATCTTCTGCTGGAGATCTGAAGCTTCTGAAGACCTATCACCCTAGCAAAGCTCTCATCTTTCTCAGGGGGAGATTTGACAACACAATCAATCCACTAAGTCTTCTCTCAGTGATTGAGACAGAGAAGACAACTTCACGTCTTTCTTTTTCTTTTCTTGCTGTAAAAGGGTTATCAAAACTCTCTTCAAAAGTCTTGATTTTTATTCTGAGAGCCTTGTCAAAACTTAGTGGTGGCAAGACACCTGATCAAAAAATCTAGTGTGGTTTTTGAGCACCTTATCAAAAGTTCATTGGTGCCCAGGACACCTGATCAACCCATCCTGCAGTGGATTCCTACCAAGGGTGGTAGAAGAGTGGATGTACCCAGGTTTTTGGGGAACCACTATAGTTCCTTGTGTC